>CM061229.1:117312808-117933711 GCA_030844895.1 Ambrosia x helenae | reverse complement strand
ATCTTATTTGAGATATTAGGACGCTTTTTTAGTTTCATGACTATATTACGACCCCCTTACATGAAACGCTTTTACCGTTGGTAATTAAATAAAGGTCCTAAAAATAACATTTTAGGACGCTTTTGTGCGTACTAAAAACCCATTTTTGTTGTAGTGCAAGTACGGTTCGGTTATATCGGTTAACCAAAAACTTCATAACCATAACCATAAGCGATCAGCCGGTTAAAGAAATTTAATAACTATAACCATTGGTTATGTTGGTTATCGGTTAAAATCGGTTTGATTATGTCGGTTATGGTTAGATTATCGGTTATGGCGGTTAATTTGCTCACCCCTAGCGTCATCCATATTATTTGCTTTAGGCATCAACCATGATGACTTCCTAACAAAAGGCTTTCAAATATAAAATTGCTTCAAACCAAAGCATCTTGATTCGTGATCTGACGCTGCCGTTATTCAAAACCATAGTTATCAGCCAAACTTTTTCGTTAGAACGGACCGTAAAGCATCTATTATCCACAGGTGTTTTATTAAAGAAAAGAAATCAAATTTGTGTTTAAAAAAAGATAAAAATAATATGTATGTTGTATATTAAGGGGATGGGTAAGAAGAACTTCGCTAAACTATGATGTTCAAATGTCCGTGTAATAAGACATTTACTTTATCATAAACAACATTTTATTAGAAAAACAAAATAAATCAATACATGTAACACATTAGATATGTATAAAACACAAAATTAATGCACATTAACATGACAAACTGTACAATAACTATTGTGATTACGTAGTATAACATGTCATTATAGATAATATGGCGCAGAGAAAGTATACGGTATAAAGTACCTTAAAATACAAAGTGTAACAAGTAACCACAGTACGCCACATGTAGTTGACGGTTACAAACCAAAAATCTCGTTAAAAACATCCAAGGGTATTATAGACATTTACATTTCCTTCAATCGCGTTATAATTTTTCACAAATATTTAACTCCCTGTTTTTCGTAAATCAAATTTCAAAATATTCTTAACTGATTACAATATTTTTTTTCTCTACGATTATATTGATAAAATCCGTTTGCGATCCTTTTTATAGAAAAATTAAAATTCCATTGAAGAGTTAATCAATATTCTCATGATCTGTAACTTACTCTGTTTTTTTTTTCACCAATTTTTCTAACTGAATCCCGTTTATTGTAATCATTATCTGTTTTTTATTAACGCAGACTTAAACATATAGCCGTATATTTCAATTGATCTTGATCCAGTTGCACAAGATGATCATTATCTGTTTTTATGTATTTTATGCATGCGTTTTATGTATTTAATGCATGCGTTTATGTATCAAGGTAAAAAGTTCTTTCCTGTGTCAACACCTGATTCATTGGTGATCATTTTTCAATAACATGTGGTTTTATGTATTATTAATGCATGCGTTTTATGTTTTAATGCATGGGTTTTTATGTATTTTAATGCATGTGTTTATGTTTTTACAATGGCCGTTGAATACTATCAGTTTTATAACATGCGTTTTAGTGTATTATATGTGCGTTTTATCAACATAGCATTTGATTATAATACTCACAGATATAAAGGTGCGCTTTGGTATATTATACATGCGTTTAACATCACAATCAGAATCATTACAATCAAAGACATACATACTTCTTTCATAAACACGCATCTAAATTTTGTTTTTATCACATTCTTAACTGTATTCTGTACAATCGAAGACCTGCCATTGTTTTTTTTTTGCTTCTTCATTCTTTTGAATAGATGCTCTGTTTTTTTTGTTTACTGAGTATCTTCTTTATGGAGAAGAGGTTTAATGATTTTCCATGATTATAGCAAATCATTAAAACTGTCAATTAATGACATAATTTGGGCGGTTTAAGTATAAAAAATTCAAATTCGTTTATGTGTAATTTGTCAGAATTGCCCTTTAAATCGTTAACCGCCTTCTTAAAACACGTTGGATAATTACAATCAATGGTTGTAATTGTTTTCTTACACTTTGTATTTTAAGAAGCTCTGTACGTTAGCCTCTCCCATATAGCGCAATAAACCAATTGAATTTATGGCCTATGGAGAGTTTACTTTAAAAGAGTAACTAAAGCAAACAGTAGCAAATCAAATAATCTCCATGGAGTTTGATCTTGTAGCTTTATGGCCTATGCAGATCCTGATTAACTCTAGAACGACCAAACATTCACATTTAACCACTCACCCAACATAAAAAAATGCTATGAATTTGCCTCCAGGCAAAGAAAATTACCTATTGTATCCTCGCATTCAAAAAGCTTGACAGCATGGTGCCCTCCAGTTTTGAGTATACCAACATCATCTTCTTTGTTGAGTTGCTTTTTTGTATGACTATTTTCCAAGGGCAGATCATTGGCACTGGCGCTCATAAGTCAAATGTGTTCATAAACGTTCGGTAACATATTTGTTTACGTGTGTTTTATTATGTTTATTTATCTTCATTCATTAACCTTTTAAATACCTTAATTTTTTTTTTTTCTCATTTACCCATTACTATTTAAACAAGAAAGTGGAAACCTATATTATAGGATTCAAGCATTTAATATATTAATTAATTTTATTGATGTGTATCAATTGTTTGATATTGTCCCAATGCCACTACCAAGCCTGCTTAAAAAGGCAAGAAATACGGTGGACCTTGCTTTCATTGCAAAGGGTTGGTAAAGGAAGGGAAATGACCAAAGTACATGAAAGAGTCAAAGTAGATATCAACACTCCATGTTGCCTTTGGTAAATTATTAATCTGGATATTTGATAATAAGATATATCGTTACACTTCTTGGGTGGGTTTACTCGTAGTGATATGCACATATGTAAACATAAATTCCCCTTACAAATGCCTGCAAGTTCACATATGAAAAGAAACTGTAGATACGTATAATGGGTTTTTTTCTTAACGACACTGTATTAGAAAGACACAAACAAGGGTTAAAACTCTCAGAATCATCATTACGACAGACATTAACCACAACATAGAGGATCAGAGACTCAAACCGCCCAACTCCGATATTTGTGCTTAGTAATAGAATAAACTCTAGAATATTCCAATTTGTATATATGGGATAGTCTTGTCACTTGTGTGTTAAGTTTGCAATTAACTATTCCCTAAATTAAGGGATTGTAATCTCTATATATTGGACATATCAATGAGAAGATGATCAAACATTGATCCATAATATTCTTCACTTACACCTTTGATAATCCATCCAAACGGAGTAGAAACAATTTTTTTTCGGAGAGTTCTTATCCTGTCTCCTTTCAACAAATGCACCAAAGAGACGTATAATGAGCAAAGGTTATAAGTACATGTACGATCCATATGATGTCCGCCTTTACATAATATCAATGTACATCAAAATGAAATTGATAATTGAAGTGAATAATAACGTTTTCTATGTGAAATCGATGTCGTGGCCTAATATCGTCCAAAACTTGTACAAATGGAGAAGAAGTTTTCAAATGATTGGTTTTCAATCATAACAATTGTTTTGAATTTAACAATTTTTGTTGTCAAATATAATTTCAATCTAGGGTCGCACGAGTGCACCTACAATAACTTTTTTGATAGATGTGCAAAACTAATACATGCATAATATTCCTTAATCTATCTATATAATAAATGAAAACACTAGGGTTGAATCCTAGATTTTTAGAGGGTCTTGAAGGATCCAAATCCTAAATGGGGCTCCAAGACTAAGTCTTATAAAACCTCTTTTTATTTAGTTTTGTCAACATCCATTTCTCATTCCTCATTCCTCTCCTACTAATTCCTTTCTCATTCCTCATTCCTCTCTCATTGTCATTTTTGCAAGGTATGTTCTTCATCAATCTTAGATGAATCTCGAAAATGTTTTTGAATCTTTTTCTGCATTTTTATTATATTGATACATAATGTTTGCAATCATCTTACATAAAAGATAAAAACAATAGGATTGTATCGTTATTTTTATACAAAGACAAATGACAATCCTATATCTATCAACCTGCTACAAAATATGTGATTATCAACAAGTTTCCGATTATGTTTCTGACCCTTTATAAAATCCCTAAAGTAAATGTTTGAAACCATCTTACATAAAATATAAATACAATCGGTTTCTTATTAAAATAACTTTCTAATCCTATTGTTTGTCGATTATGTTCTTGACAATTTTTGAAATCCATCCACATTGGTTTACTAACATATTAAACCAAACAGAATCGTTTTTTTTTTTATTAAAACCATTTGATAATCTGTTTACAATCAACTCTCTGCTTTGGATGTAATCGATACGCGAGTAATTCTGCTCAGCTTTAATCATTGAATATATGATTGTGTTTTTTTAATAAACAGATTGCAATTGAAATCGGTTTTGAGTATGTGTGAATATAAAAAACAAGTATATAAAAAAAAACAAAATACCGGATTTCATAAAACAAGATAATTAAAATCAGTTTTTAGTATGAGTGACTTTATGTATATTTTAACAAAAGTTTGTTTTTTGCATACGAAGAACAGGATTTCATTAGGACAAATAACTTCAATATGGCTTATCACAAGGGTGACAAATTCTTCAAGGTTATTCATGACCCTTCCGCACGAGTTTTGGTATGACGTTTCTAATATTTTTTAAGTAAAAAAACCTTATTTGTTATTATAATGTTGGTTTTTACGTGTTTGTGCAGACATTGCCTAAATCCATGAACAGGTTTTTGTTATCTAAAAACTTACGAAACAACAACATTAAAGTTTCGACATACCATGGTCAATCTTGGTTTGTTTTGTTAGAATTTATAGATTTTTTATATTTCCTTTTGAACTTATTTTAAATAAATTTTACTGATTATTAAAATGTGTTTTGACCTTTGAATATGCTATAAATTTTCAAACTTCTTATTAATTTTAATTTAAATGTGTAATTATTCACATTGACTAAGATTTAATTATGGTCAAATCAATAAATGAGTACGACAATGTGTGAATCAATAATCATTAAATTTTGTGTTTTTTTTCATTTGGTATATTGACATGGAGATGTCTAATTTTACCGAATATTTAGTATGTTGTAATTGTAACAATATGTATACGTTAACCCGTGGTGGCAATACGGTATAATTTAGAATACATATTCACAACTGAATTTACTCACAACATTCATAATGAATTGATAAATGTAATTGCGAAATTTATGGTTTCCTTATACAATAACAAATTTACTTTGAATACGCATTTACTTGTCCAATTTTCAAGCATGTTAGTAAAGCATGTAATAACATATAAAGAACATTTACTTAAATAACATTGAATAGATAAAAAAAAAAAAAACACAACTAGGTATAATCCTTGACATGCGGCATTAAAGGTTTCAATCATTGTTTTTGACTAAATTCAATCAATACATTAATTTATAACAATAATAACAATTCTAATACGGATGCTAATTACCCTCCACTTTTTCATCCATTTCTTATTATTGAATTGATTGAATACCTATATAATGTTTTACATAACATGTAAATAACATTTAGTTTAGTAACATTGAATAGATCAAAAAAAAATCACATCACAAATATGTATAATCAAATAAATTCGGCATTAATGGTTTAAATTCTTGACTTTGACTAAATTTAATCAATACATTAATTTATAACAATAATATATAAGAGGTAATTCGAATGCTAATTACCCTCCACTCTTTCATCCATTTCTTATTATTGAATTAATTGAATACCTATATAATGCTTTACATAACATGTAAAGAACATTTAGTTTAATAACATTGAATAAATCAAAAAAAAAATCACAACTAGGTATAATACTTAAAATTCGCCATTAATGATTTCAATGCTTGACTTTGACTAAATGTAATCAATACATTAATTTATGACAATAATAACAATGCTAATTCGGATGCTAATTACCCTCCACTCTTTCATCTATTTCTTATTATTGAATTGATTGAATACCTATATAATGCTTTACATAACATGTAAAGAACATTTAGTTTAATAACATTGAATAGATCAAAAAAAAAAAATCAAAACTAGGTATAATACTTAAAATTCGCCATTAATGATTTCAATGCTTGACTTTGACTAAATTTAATCAATACATTAATTTATAACAATAATAACAATGCTAATTCGGATGCTAATTACCCTCCACTCTTTCATCCATTTCTTATTATTGAATTGTTTGAATACCTATATAATGCTTTACATAACATATAAAGAACATTAGTTAAATAACATTGAATAGATCAAAACAAATTACAATTACAACTAAGTATAATGCTTGACATCCACACTTGACTTTGACTAAATTCAATCAATACATAAAGTTATAACAATAATAACAATTGTAAGTCGAATCCTAATTACCCTCCACTCTTTCATCCGTTTTTTATTATTCAATTGATTGAATTCCTATATAATGCTTGACATAACATATAAAGAACATTACTTAAATAACATTGAATATATCAAAACAAATTACAACTAACTATAATGCTTAACATACGACTGTTTTGCTTTGGCTAATTGACTTTGACTAAATTCAATCAGTACATAAAGTTATAACAATAATAACACTCTTAATTCGGTTCCTAATTACCCTCCACTCTTTAATCTATTTGTTATTATTGAATTGATTTAATTCCTACATCAATACCTATATAATGCTTGACATACGCCATTTAATCAATAAATGATTGACCTTGACTAAATTCAATCAATGCATAATGTTATAACCTTTAAAACAATGCTAATTCAAATGCTAATTAACCGCCCACCATTTCATCCATTTCTTATTATTCGGTAAATTCAATAACTATATAAACAAGTCAAACCAATTCACATACAATTGTAATAAGACACGTTGGAACCACTTTGAGTAATCGCAAAGATATATTATTAGGTTAATTTCTGTTTCTCATATTTAATTACTTAAACATTAGTTATTTTGATTTTGATTTGTTGTTTTATTGAAATCATCTTTTGGTTTTTACATCATTTTTTTCCCGGTTAACAAGATCAATGGCTGCTGTAGATGCAAATGAGTTTACAATGGTTAACCAAATTCATGTAAACCGAAACAGTGTGGCGTTAAAGCTAAAGATTATTCGGGTTTGGCGTCTACCCGATCGTCGCAATCCTAATGAAGTGTACTCAATTGAAATGATCCTATGTGATGAAAATGTAAAAGTTAACAACACGTTTTTTTTTTTTATATCCTATTATTTTTAAATTTCATAACTTTTTTTTAATTGTGATGCTTTTAATTTTTAATGTATATCAATTATCTTATTTTTTTTTATAATCAACAGGGTGACAGGATTCAAGCGAATGTATTTAAGCGGTTGTTTCTTAAATTCGAGAGGTTTCTGATTGAAAATTCTTCTCTTATTATAAGAAATCCAGGAGTTGGGGTCAATTCCTCTAAATACAAGTATGCTCCAAACCCAAACAAACTCTGCTTGAATATGAATACTCAAGTTTCCGAATATCATGGTTTCCAAGGTCCAGATTTTGGTTTCTCTTTTGTGCCCTTTCAAAGAATTCTGGATAAGGAGGTTGATGAATATGTTACAATAGGTATATTTTAAGCGGTTCTAAAGTTTTTTATATTTGTAGTTTGTTAATATGATTACTTATATTACTATGTGTATATATATATATATAATATATATATTTATACAAAAGATAAATGGTTAAATAGTTCATTCTTTAACTTTTTTTATATAGATTCTTTGCAAAACATACATTCAAATGTTTATTTAAGTTATACATTCACTATTTATTTTATGTGTACTAATTAATTTTTTTTAAAACTATGTTACGAATAAAAAATTCATTTTTAAGTCAACTGATTACACATCAAACATGTTTGTATATTTCTATTCATGTATGTTTCTGTTTTATAGTATAAAATTATTTGCAAATTATACTTTGATATGTAGTTTTTCAATTATTTAGGGATTCAAAGCTCAAGGAACAATATCCAACAGATTGGTTAGACTATTTGAAAGTGAAATACGGGAACAACTTTCTTTTGTAATTCACTTTGTTAGAGTTGGATTTGATTTTTCAAGAATCAAATATGCTACCAGTCCATATAAACTTTCAAATAAAAATAACACCCAAGTCTTGAGATGTGATAATTGGATTGGTGATAAGTTTGGTTTCTGTTTCTCGCCTTTTCAATCAGTTAGAAGCGGAGGGTTTTTTCCCAATGTTTCAATTGGTATGTTATTTAATTTTTTAAGTTTTCTATGTTTCTATGAAGTTAATTATTCTAATATTGTATACTTACAATTTAAATATGCAACTTTTACAAATATCATTGGACATGTTAAGCAGTTTATTAATGTAAATGACAGTAAACCTACTCAGTTGAACACAAATAAAGGACTGTTATTGGAGATACAAGATTTTGAGTTTGTGTTTTTATTTATTTATTTTTTAATATATACCATTTTCAACTATTTAAACTGCTTTGTACTAATTTGTATCTCCAATTAATAGGGGCCTTACTGTCACACCCTCAAATTCCACGTGCGGGTTTTTACCGCGAGGCGCGTGACACACCAGGATCTCAGTCAACGATCACAATAAACATACAACAAACATGCATTCATAATTATATTTAAAACCAAAAGACATATCATTGTTTACAAAACATTGTTTAATATGCTTCAAAATATAGACGCTGTGCATGACTCCGTGCGCCTAGCCCATTGACTGCTACCTTAGCGACCTGAGAAAACATGCCAAAAATGTCAACATATAATGCTGGTGAGTTCACAGGTTTTCTTTTATAAAGTGTTGTTATAAGTTCGGTAAGATCATTTCCGTTACTACTATGTCATGAGAACGTTAGCTAGACGTTAAGTATTGCTACTACTGCGGTTGGGAATCCACTAATAAACCGGTATAAGTGTTGAAGCCAGCCCAGACGGACGGGATTGTCGATGCCTCGGTAACCCCCAAAGTATTAGAGACAATATGCACCCGCCCGGCTCCCAGCCGTCGGGTGGGGTTTGTAAGGCCCAATAGATCTATCCACATTTCCCCCGTTGTGCATCCCCGCACATTCATGGTTCCCCCTGGGACTTTCTGTAAAAGCCGCATAGTACGTGAAATAACCATAGTATAAACATGATCTATGATGAGTAATCAAAATTAGTAGCATGTTTCTCCCCCGAAAGTAAAACGGTAAAAGTGGGGCTGTGACACTCACCTTGGATTGCGTTACTTGAAAACAGTTAAGTAATTATGCTATGATAGCCCCAATCAGTGGCGACCTATCATAAAATGTGTATAAGTATCCGACTAATAACCCGTGGGTTAACTAGTCCCCGAATGTCCAGACCGTGACCATAAATGTTTGAAAACATCTTTTAACTGTTAAACTGACCGTGCCAGACAAGACCCGACATCCCATTGGTGACCTGACATCCCTCGTGTTAGGTAAATACAAGACATCATGCAACATATGCAATTAAACACTTAATACGCGCAATAGTTCACCTAGTCTAGCATAATGTCCGATTAACGCCTAATCAGGTCCGAACACGTCTTACTAAGTCATTGGGTGCATCCCGGGGTTCCTATCATGTTCCTAGGTGTCAAATCGTGTTCCGGGATGTCAAAACGCGTTCACGACAGCAGTACATGCGATTAGGAAAGTCACACGCGAGTAGGCTTCAGCCTATTGGCGATTAGGGGCCCAATCGCCTGATGTATCAGGCGATTAGGGTCCTAATCACCCTCATGTCTGCATAATCGCCTTCAGCATCAGGCGATTAGGATTCCTAATCGCCTGCTGCTGCTGTGTGACGGATTTTCGCGCGTTTAACCCTCCAAATCAGATCCGAAACATGCAACAATACCCAATATCAAACCTAAATCATTTACCAACCCATTCCAAGCAAAAACCCCCGACATATCACTGATCTAACATGTTCTAAGCAATTATTTCCTAAAATGGCAAAGTACTAGGTTTCACCAACCAACCTTTTCTTTCCTTAAATGGAAACAATCAGATTTCAAATCTCTACAAACTTGTAAATCATCAAACCTCTGATCTAAACACCTTCCTAGTATAAATTCTAACAACATTACATCAACAATCATACCATAATCATCCTAAATCTCCAAGAACATACAAATGGGTCAAAATACACATTTTCAAGACACAACTCTTTTGAAAGGTTTTTAAAGACACAACTTAGTAAAACAAGGTCTGGACCTTTGGGAACCCAAAATAACAACTTTACAAAGGTTAGGGATGAAGAACACACCTTGGGTTTTGTTAAAGAAAGGTGTGTAGGCTTGGAGATGGTGATTTTTGTAGCAAAATGAGTTCCAGAGGTGTTTCAAGGTGTGTGGGTGGCTTGGGATCAGCTAGGGTTGTTCTAGAGGTGTTTGGGGAGTTAAGGGTTCTATTTATAGGTGTTTTGACCCGGACTCTGCTGTATAGGCGATTAGCAGCCAATGTCATGCGATTGGGGGCCTAATCGCATGCTACATCAGGCGATTAGGTCCCAATCGCCTACTATCAACCTCCTACTCGCCTATATATAGGCGATTAGGCCCTCTTCCATACCCTAATCGCCTGAAACCCACCAAGCTGGGTTTTCGGCGCGTTAAACGCTATTTTAACACATACAAACACGTATTCACATACCGATAAGTCACATAATGATTCCAAACATATAATGCATGATAACTAACACGTTTACATCCGTTCACCAATTCCCGAGACTCGAGACTCGTGTGTGCATTAAACCCGGCGATTCCACGAATCACCAATCCTTGTACACATGGTTATGGACCGACTCCCGATGACCCCGCGGATCATCGTAACGACTCCCGATGATTCCCCAGAATCATCATACCGACTCGACTGACTCCGTTAAATACGTAATATGCATGACTCGCTAAGGTAGACTTACTAGTTTAGTCAACGTTACTAACCTGAGTTTGCCGGGTGTCACATCATCCCCCTGTTGAAAGAATTTTCGCCCGAAAATTGCCCAAGGCCAAAAAGGAAGAGACGAAAGAGAAGGAAAATTTTCTGGTTGCCACATCATCCCCCCGTTGAAAGGAATCTCTACCCGAGATTCATTCAGCTTCAGCAGAGACATGTCTTGATTCGAACGCGCGTTTAGGAAATAAATGGGGATACTTAGCCTTCATTTGATCTTCCCGTTCCCACGTGAACTCCGGTCCACGATCTGAGTTCCAACGGACTTTAACAATGCGGATTTTACTCCGGCGAAGTGTCACAACCTCAAATTTCCACTGCGGAGTTTTACCGCGAGGTGCATGACAAACCAGGACCCATAGCCATAAGTATCATGAACGACTCTAAATGCCCAAACCATTTAGTTCGTTTTTAAGAAAAAGTTTCAAAGTTTAACCAAGCAATTTAAAGTAATGCGGAAGCGTAAACAAAGTAAAACATTTGCAAAAGTCTGCGCAAGACAACGCGCCCAAAACCAAAGTTAATAAGTACGAAATAATAAATATCCATAACCCAAGACACAAATGATGCATGCCCTAAATCGTGCTCCGTACCTAAGGACCTGCAAAGCATGCTAAAATGTGTCAACATAAAGTCGGTGAGTTCACTATATAAGTAAGCGATGTAAATAATAACGTAGGTTCTCAAAACCCCAAAAGTCAAGTGTACAACGTTGGTCCCTCAGACCCTGTAAACAATAGCTAATTCAAATGTCAGGGGTAGCTAGCCCACTCATGATAACTAAAACCGGCGAATACCGAACTACTAATGAACAAGTTCCCATAACCGGGATAAAGATGCCTTGCATCATTGTCCATCGACAATGATTATGTTTGAAGCTAATAGTTCACATCCGTGCTCCCAGCACGATGTGAGGTTTGTTAGACCTAATAGCGCTATCAACTAATTAACCCGTTTGCCCAACCGGCAATTGATTCGGTATTTTGAAGGACTTAAAAGATGTGTTTGGTTTAGTTCATCAAGGACATATATATGAATTAGTAAAAATAGATTCACCACGTGAACCATGCACCCCAAACCCGGGATGTGTAAAAGAAAGTTGTCTCAATACAGACTAGAAAACGTTACCAATGTAGTCTCAACCCGAGACGCATGCTTTGAGAAAAAGTAGTGAAACTCACCTTATCGCGTAAGCAAAGAATCCGAACAGCAAGTATTATATGCTACCGACACCCTAATAACAGTGTCACTACGTGAGTATAGGCGTAACATCATCACACCATATAACTCGTTTGTCCAAGGCGTTTTAAATATTCAAAAGTGTGTATGCGACGCCTAGTGATTCTACATGCAATAGTAAACCCTAAGGACTCGTTGGTGAATGAGTTGGTTATAATTAGTTTCTACAGCCCGTATGTGTCGTAAACATGTGTTCTTCCGTTATATGTCAATTTTAGATCACCTAAGACCTCAAGTAATCACATAATCACATAATACACAATCTGTGTTTTCAGGACAGATTGTGCGCCATCAAAACGAATTTATTTAAAATAGTAAACCAGTGAGTTATCCTCCCAAATTTTTACTGAATTTTCTTTGGGATTCACTTGGCAATACCTATTTTTGTTTTGTCTTAATTCCAAACACAAAAATTATAAAAATTCGTACAACACAGCAGTATTCAGAAAATTTCCTCAACAGGTCAGTTTAGTAGGAAAATTCTTAAAAATTGTGTATTCATCCAAACGAGATGAATCCACTTGGAAAAGCTCTATTTTTCCAGTATTGACCTACTGTAAAAATTTCATAACCTAACTCCTTGTAAATCTCAAGTGATGACCATTTAAAGTTAGCCCAATTTACAAATCCGAAAATCTGATATGACCCCTAATCAATTAAAATTCCAAAAACGACTCATCCGACGTCCAAAACACATTATTTTACCCATTATGAAAAGCTAAGACCAGGTGTGACCTAACCATGCCAAGAAAACACTAAAATTATTATGTTAGAGCCGTGTTACAGCTCCTACAAATTTGACTAACCATTCTGTCCAGATTTTAGTTTCGCCTAAATCATACTTTAATCGCCTACCGTGTGCACAAAAACTATTAACATTCATCAATCATCAACACAAAACATTCCTAATACCTATTTCATCAGATTCTATGATTAAACATGTCAAGATCAAAGCTTTAAGAATCAAAACACCAATTACTTGCGCAACAAGTATCCTACGATGTTACTAAGCGTTTATGAGTATGTTTAATCCATTTAATCTTCAAAAAGATTCATGCTTTAATGTTTTATAAACTCATTCAGACCTGGACAAACTTATTATATGATTTTTATTAATGAAAACACAAGATAGAAGCATAAGAAATCGTAAAATATACCCTTAGCTCTCCCAATCGATCAATCGCGCGCCTTGGAGCCTCCCAATTGATGATCTTGAGCCTTAGCAGAGGTTGTTTGAGTGAAATATTCGTGTGGGGCAGTAAGGGCGCGATTAGGGTTGAGTATGGGGGTTGCATGGGAGTTTAGGATGCTTAAATATAAGTTTGAGGCGGTTTAGACCCGTCAGGTCGCTTCGAGCGGCCGCTCGGTGCCTGTGAGCGGCCGCTCACAGGTCCGGGTGGCGCGCTCTTTTCTCGTTTCGTCTCCCGACGCGTTATCCTTCGACGTTTTCGTTATTTCGGACCGTAACAAGTGTAACCCCATGCATTAAGACCCTAATCAACCTCATGCTCCACTTTTAATGATTTCTATTAACGTGTTCGGTCTAGGTTCACATAATCACGTATGGTTTTCACATAAGTTTATTTTTCACCAACGTCCGAGGTTCACTAATCATGCAATCACACATTGACTCACAACCATGCACGTATGTCTTATCTAACTAACCCTAGTTAAGTATAATGCAAGGAAATGCAACTAGAGTTTAGTTAAAGTGAGAACCTGAATTTTCGGGGTATCACATCATCCCCAAGTTGAAAAGAATTTCGTCCCGAAATTCAGCAAGTAAACAGTAAAGCCAGCTAAAAATGTATGCTTGGTTTCCGGATGTCACATCATCCCCAAGTTGAAAGGAATTTCGCCCCGAAATTCACTTTGAGCGAGCTGCTTTATGTTCGGCATTTGATCTATGCACAGGTTCAGGTTCAGAAAAGAGGTGTGGATATTTGAGCCGCATCTGATCTCTGCGCTCCCACGTGTATTCCGGTCCTAGACGGGAATTCCACCGTACCTTCACGATAGGTATAGTGCTTTGCCTGAGTTTCTTGATGCCCTGCTCAAGAATCTCCACTGGTTCTTCCACGAACCGTAACTGGTCGTCTACCTGGATCTCCTCCAGCGGTACTACCAGTGTCGTATCGGATAAGCATTTCTTCAAGTTTGAGACGTGGAATACATTATGCACTCCACTGAGTTCGTCTGGTAAATTCAGCTGATAAGCTACCGGACCAATCCTTTTAACAATCTCGAAGGGTCCAACATAACGGGGATTCAACTTCCCTCGTTTCCCAAAGCGTATCACTCCTTTCCAAGGTGACACCTTTAACAAAACTTTGTCCCCAACCTGGAACTCCAAAGGTTTTCTACGTTTGTCCGCGTAGCTTTTCTGTCGATCACGAGCAGCAGCCATTCTGTTTCTGATTTGCACTATCTTCTCAGAGGTTTCGTGCACGAGTTCGGGACCTGTTAGTTGGCTATCCCCAACCTCAGTCCAACAGATAGGAGACCTACACTTGCGGCCATAAAGTGCCTTAAAAGGCGCACACTGAATCGAGGTGTGGTAACTATTGTTGTAAGAGAACTCGATTAAGGGCAAGTGCTTGTCCCAGTTATTACCAAAGTCCACCACGCATGCTCGTAGCAGATCCTCTAATGTTTGGATGGTACGTTCACTTTGTCCATCCGTCTGTGGGTGATAGGCTGTGCTCATATCGAGACGAGTACCTAGAGCATCTTGGAGAGTAGTCCAGAATCGAGAAGTGAATCGCCCATCGCGATCAGATATAATGGAAGTAGGCACTCCATGCCTAGAGACTATCTCCTTGATATATAGGTTCGCCAGCTTCTCTAACGAGTCCGTTTCTTTTATTGCCAGGAAGTGGGCCGATTTGGTTAAGCGGTCCACGATAACCCAAATCATGTTATGGCCCGCTGTTGTTTTCGGAAGCTTCGTAATGAAGTCCATGGAAATCCCATCCCATTTCCACATCGGTATCTCTGGTTGCTGAAGTAGGCCTGAAGGTTTCTGATATTCAATCTTAACCTTCGCACAAGTCAAGCACTTACTAACATAAGTGGCTATCTCTGCTTTCATGTTTGGCCACCAGTAGAGAGTTTTGAGGTCCTGATACATTTTGTCCGAACCGGGATGTACCGAATAACGAGATGTGTGAGCCTCATCGAGCACTAGTTGTCTAAGATCCCCTGAACGTGGAATCCAGACTCGATCCATAAAGTACTGAAGCCCATCCGACTTCAGTTCCAGGTGTTTGTCAGCACCATGCAATGTTTCCAACCCGATGTTTTCCTTTTTCAAGGCCTCGCCTTGGGCTTCACGTATTTTATCAGGCAGAATAGAGTGTATGGTAAGTTGTAAGGCCCGCACACGTTTGGGTTTCGTTTCCTTATGGCTCAGGGCATCAGCTACTACGTTAGCTTTCCCTGGATGGTACTTGATAGCACAGTCATAATCATTCAAGAGTTCGACCCATCGTCGTTGTCGTATGTTTAGGACCTTCTGATCAAATATGTGCTGAAGACTCTTATGATCTGTGAAGATTGTGCACTTCGTTCCGTAGAGGTAGTGTCTCCAAATTTTGAGAGCGAAGACAACCGCTCCCAGTTCCAAGTCGTGAGTGGGATAATTCTTCTCGTGAACTTTTAGTTGTCGTGAAGCATAAGCGATCACCTTCTCGCGTTGCATCAAAACACACCCTAGCCCTTGGATAGATGCATCACAGTACACCACAAAGTCCTCCGTACCCTCAGGTAGTGATAATATTGGAGCACTGCAAAGTTTAGTCTTTAGTAATTGAAAAGCAGCTTCTTGGGCATCTTCCCACTTGTAGATAATCCCCTTCTGTGTCAAAGCAGTGAGGGGTTGAGCGATTTTTGAGAATCCCTGAATGAATCTGCGATAATAACCTGCAAGGCCAAGGAATTGTCGAACCTCCGTGGGAGTCTTAGGGGCCTCCCATCTTTTAATCGCATCAATCTTAGCGGGATCGACCTGTATTCCTGCCTCGTTCACCACATGACCCAAGAATTGGACCTCACGAATCCAGAAGTCGCACTTGGAGAATTTTGCATATAGCTGCTCACTTTTCAGAAGTTCCAAGATCAGTCGTAGGTGTTGCTCGTGCTCTTCCCTACTCTTGGAATAGATCAGAATATCGTCTATGAACACTATGACAAATTTGTCTAGATAGGGTTTGCACACCCGGTTCATGAGGTCCATGAACACAGCTGGTGCATTGGTCAGCCCGAAGGGCATTACCAAAAATTCATAGTGCCCATAACGAGTTCGAAAAGCTGTCTTTGGCACATCCTCCTCTCGGACTCTCAGTTGGTGATACCCCGACCTTAAGTCAATCTTGGAATAGAAACTCGACCCCTGAAGTTGGTCGAATAGATCATCTATGCGAGGTAAAGGGTAGCGATTTTTAATTGTCACCTTATTTAATTCCCGGTAATCGATGCACATACGGAAACTCCCATCCTTCTTCTTCACGAATAAGACTGGGGCTCCCCACGGTGACGAGCTAGGTCGGATGAAACCCCTATCCAATAGCTCTTGGAGTTGGGTAGATAGTTCTTGAAGTTCGCCTGGTGCAAGGCGGTATGGTGCACGCGCAACTGGGGCGGCGCCTGGTGCAAGGTCAATTTGGAACTCCACTTGGCGAACCGGTGGAAGTCCTGGCAGCTCCTCTGGGAATACATCTGGAAAGTCTCGGACCACCGGGATGTCCTCGATTTTTGTTTCGACTTCGGCTCGAGTGTCAGAAATGTTAGCCAATATGGCTGGATAGCCCTTCCGTATGCACTTCTGGGCCTTCAAGTAAGAGATGATGCCCACCATGGCACCACCGCGATCACCCTGGACAGACAATAGTTCCCCACTGGGGAGGGGGATACGAACAACTTTCTCCTTGCAGAGAATTTCGGCGTGGTGCTTGGACAACCAGTCCATGCCAACCACAAGATCGAAGCTTCCTAGGGTGATAGGTAAAAGGTCGATGGCAAACAAATGTCCATCTAGTTCGAGCCTACAGTCACGAAGAATGTGGGTTACCTCAACAGGCTTCCCATCAGCTAGTTCTATAGAGTACGGGGTCTCGAGTAATGTAGGAACTATCCCTAGTTGTCTGCTAAGTTTTGATGACACAAAACTATAGTCTGCACCAGTATCATATAAAACAGAAGCGAGAGTGTCGTTCAAGGAACACGTACCCGTCACGACGTTGTTATCATTCCTCGCTTCCCCAGAGCCAATCACGAATGCTCTACCACGCGCCCCATAGTTGTTTCCGTTGTTGTTGTTGTTATTACCAGTGTTGGTGTTATTATTTCCTCCATTGTTTCCATTACCGTTCAGCTGGGGACAATTCTTTTTAAAATGGTTCTCGCTACCACACTGGTAACACGCCCTTCCACCCTTCTGTTGCTGACCCTGCGGGGGTGGGTTACCCTGAAGGTTGACTCTACAGTCTTTCTGCACATGCCCCAGCTTACCACAACGATCACACTTAATCCTGTTACATGGCCCAAAGTGGTGATAGTTGCACTTGGCGCACTTGGGCCGATTTCCGTGATAACCACCTTGAGTCTGAGTACGGTTGTTGTTGTTGTTGTTGTGGTTGTCGTGTTTCTTGTTCGGGTGCTGCTGCTGTTGATTACCATTACCCGGGGGTTTGCCAGACGCACTCTCCCACTTTCTCTTATTATCATTAGTGCCAGAGGATGAAGCACCTCGAGGGGGCAGTAGTCCCTCCTCTACTTTCTGGTCAGTCAGTGGTGTGCCATACGAATCACCTGCTGAAGATTGTTGAAGTTGGCAGCAGTAACCATGCCCTTGGTCTGCGGCACCAAACCCTTGATGTACAGTTCAATTCGCTTGTAGAGCGGGGTTGAGTAGTTAGGGCACATAGTGGCTAGCTCATGTGACCTAGTGGTGTAGGCTTCAATATACGACCCCACCATTTTCAGATTCAGGTACTCAGTTTCCAGTTTCTGGATTTCATCCCGAGGGCAGTACTCCTCCCTCATCATCTCCTTGAAAGCATCCCAAGGCGTAGCATTTGCCACATCCACACCCAGTATTTGCTTCTGAGAGTTCCACCAAGATAACGCCGCGTTCTCAAGTGTACCAGCGGCATATTTGACCCGGTCAGCTGGTGGACAGTTGCACATAGCAAAGCATGACTCCACCCTTTCGAACCACCTAAGTAGTCCAACTGCACCTTCAGATCCCCCAAAGTTTTGAGGCTTGCAGTCCATGAAGGTTTTGTAGGTGCAGGCTGGAGGGTGGTGTGGAGGTTGACCTACGTGCAAACACGGGAGTCATATGAGTAATAGAGTTTAACGCTGGAGCTCGTAGAAGGAGTAAAATAAGACGAATTAGTGTTACCAGCTTGGATAGCTGCGAGGGCTGCAACCACCCTGTCGTTGACAAGTGCAGTCAGCTCAGCTTGTGTTAGGTTGATGTGTCCACGTCCATGACCTCTTCCCGCCATCGTAGTTCTACAAATATACTATACCCATGAGAATACAATCGTTTGTACATCACAGTGTACTAGTAAATCGCGCACGTATAAATATTAAAATAAAAGTTAAATCAATAATAAAATACCAACGTTCTAAAACAATCCAAAAGATCACCCAGTCACACGAGATTAAATAGAAGTCATAATATACTAGGAACAAAATAAATAACTAAATAAATAATAAAATCAATCGTCGTCCGTAGAGATGACTGATCCTTCATCCTCACTTTCCTCTGGTAACTCCTCAGGTTCTTCCTCCTCTTCCTCTTCTATAAGAGCTGCATCAAGTGCCGCTCCCAAATCATCAAATTCATCCTCCATGGGTTCCTCCTCGGGGTCCTCTTCCCCAATTGGTTCCAAAGCTTCCATAAGCTGGTTGCGAACCATGGCTAACTCCTCTCGAGTACGCGCCAACTCTTGTTTGGTAGCAGTAGCATCCTGTTTTGCTTCCTCAGCCTCTTTCTTAACTTTCCTTAGTTCGCTGAGTAAGTAGTCAATCTGTCCCGCCACATGTGTCAATGTCTCGTCAGCATTTCTTCTCCAGAACTGGAACTCCTTAATACCAGTGTAAGCATTATCCAACTCAGTGTGTACATGCCTCACCATTCCTGCAAGTGTCCTTTCCCACGAGTCCACAATGGGAGGTACTGCAGCTGGCACCCCATAACTTACGACCCACGAGTGCAAGATGTCCGTGAACCAACGCCAACGGTTAGTGGCTTCACTCGGCTCGAGTGACGAAGATGGGGCCTCATAAGGGTCATACATGGGGCGTCGTTGCCCGTCATGAGCACGGTAAGAGTAATTTCGGTGAGCGGGGTTAACCATAATTACCTGCAATATGTTAGGTTAGTGTTCGAAGTCGAGAATAATAAGCGTGCACTGAAGACGATGAGTGTACTAATACTTATGCTATAATGATTATAGTCTAGAATGCAATGCAATTCCTAGTTCACTATAACCAATGGCTCTGATACCAATCTGTCACAACCTCAAATTTCCACTGCGGAGTTTTACCGCGAGGTGCATGACAAACCAGGACCCATAGCCATAAGTATCATGAACGACTCTAAATGCCCAAACCATTTAGTTCGTTTTTAAGAAAAAGTTTCAAAGTTTAACCAAGCAATTTAAAGTAATGCGGAAGCGTAAACAAAGTAAAACATTTGCAAAAGTCTGCGCAAGACAACGCGCCCAAAACCAAAGTTAATAAGTACGAAATAATAAATATCCATAACCCAAGACACAAATGATGCATGCCCTAAATCGTGCTCCGTACCTAAGGACCTGCAAAGCATGCTAAAATGTGTCAACATAAAGTCGGTGAGTTCACTATATAAGTAAGCGATGTAAATAATAACGTAGGTTCTCAAAACCCCAAAAGTCAAGTGTACAACGTTGGTCCCTCAGACCCTGTAAACAATAGCTAATTCAAATGTCAGGGGTAGCTAGCCCACTCGTGATAACTAAAACCGGCGAATACCGAACTACTAATGAACAAGTTCCCATAACCGGGATAAAGATGCCTTGCATCATTGTCCATCGACAATGATTATGTTTGAAGCTAATAGTTCACATCCGTGCTCCCAGCACGATGTGAGGTTTGTTAGACCTAATAGCGCTATCAACTAATTAACCCGTTTGCCCAACCGGCAATTGATTCGGTATTTTGAAGGACTTAAAAGATGTGTTTGGTTTAGTTCATCAAGGACATATATATGAATTAGTAAAAATAGATTCACCACGTGAACCATGCACCCCAAACCCGGGATGTGTAAAAGAAAGTTGTCTCAATACAGACTAGAAAACGTTACCAATGTAGTCTCAACCCGAGACGCATGCTTTGAGAAAAAGTAGTGAAACTCACCTTATCGCGTAAGCAAAGAATCCGAACAGCAAGTATTATACGCTACCGACACCCTAATAACAGTGTCACTACGTGAGTATAGGCGTAACATCATCACACCATATAACTCGTTTGTCCAAGGCGTTTTAAATATTCAAAAGTGTGTATGCGACGCCTAGTGATTCTACATGCAATAGTAAACCCTAAGGACTCGTTGGTGAATGAGTTGGTTATAATTAGTTTCTACAGCCCGTATGTGTCGTAAACATGTGTTCTTCCGTTATATGTCAATTTTAGATCACCTAAGACCTCAAGTAATCACATAATCACATAATACACAATCTGTGTTTTCAGGACAGATTGTGCGCCATCAAAACGAATTTATTTAAAATAGTAAACAAGTGAGTTATCCTCCCAAATTTTTACTGAATTTTCTTTGGGATTCACTTGGCAATACCTATTTTTGTTTTGTCTTAATTCCAAACACAAAAATTATAAAAATTCGTACAACACAGCAGTATTCAGAAAATTTCCTCAACAGGTCAGTTTAGTAGGAAAATTCTTAAAAATTGTGTATTCATCTAAACGAGATGAATCCACTTGGAAAAGCTCTATTTTTCCAGTATTGACCTACTGTAAAAATTTCATAACCTAACTCCTTGTAAATCTCAAGTTATGACCATTTAAAGTTAGCCCAATTTACAAATCCGAAAATCTGATATGACCCCTAATCAATTAAAATTCCAAAAACGACTCATCCGACGTCCAAAACACATTATTTTACCCATTATGAAAAGCTAAGACCAGGTGTGACCTAACCATGCCAAGAAAACACTAAAATTATTATGTTAGAGCCGTGTTACAGCTCCTACAAATTTGACTAACCATTCTGTCCAGATTTTAGTTTCGCCTAAATCATACTTTAATCGCCTACCGTGTGCACAAAAACTATTAACATTCATCAATCATCAACACAAAACATTCCTAATACCTATTTCATCAGATTCTATGATTAAACATGTCAAGATCAAAGCTTTAAGAATCAAAACACCAATTACTTGCGCAACAAGTATCCTACGATGTTACTAAGCGTTTATGAGTATGTTTAATCCATTTAATCTTCAAAAAGATTCATGCTTTAATGTTTTATAAACTCATTCAGACCTGGACAAACTTATTATATGATTTTTATTAATGAAAACACAAGATAGAAGCATAAGAAATCGTAAAATATACCCTTAGCTCTCCCAATCGATCAATCGCGCGCCTTGGAGCCTCCCAATTGATGATCTTGAGCCTTAGCAGAGGTTGTTTGAGTGAAATATTCGTGTGGGGCAGTAAGGGCGCGATTAGGGTTGAGTATGGGGGTTGCATGGGAGTTTAGGATGCTTAAATATAAGTTTGAGGCGGTTTAGACCCGTCAGGTCGCTTCGAGCGGCCGCTCGGTGCCTGTGAGCGGCCGCTCACAGGTCCGGGTGGCGCGCTCTTTTCTCGTTTCGTCTCCCGACGCGTTATCCTTCGACGTTTTCGTTATTTCGGACCGTAACAAGTGTAACCCCATGCATTAAGACCCTAATCAACCTCATGCTCCACTTTTAATGATTTCTATTAACGTGTTCGGTCTAGGTTCACATAATCACGTATGGTTTTCACATAAGTTTATTTTTCACCAACGTCCGAGGTTCACTAATCATGCAATCACACATTGACTCACAACCATGCACGTATGTCTTATCTAACTAACCCTAGTTAAGTATAATGCAAGGAAATGTAACTAGAGTTTAGTTAAAGTGAGAACCTGAATTTTCGGGGTATCACACGAAGGCTAACGGATTTTATAGTCGAGAATTTCAACCGGTTCCTCCACAATACGCAGACGATCGTCCACCTTGATCTCCTCGAGAGGAACAACCAAAGATTCATCCACCAAACACTTCTTCAGATTAGAGACATGGAAGACATTATGAACATTACTGAGTTCAGCCGGCAGATCAAGCCTGTATGCTACCGGTCCAATCCGTTCCAGAATTGCGAACGGTCCCACATACCGAGGATTCAATTTGCCCCGCTTCCCAAAACGTATAACGCCCTTCCACGGAGATACCTTCAACAAAACCCTGTCGCCAACCTCAAACTCCAAAGGCTTGCGACGACGATCGGCATAGCTCTTTTGACGATCCCGAGCTGCTGCCAAGCGGTTACGGATTTGTACGATCTTCTCGGAAGTTTCGTACACAAGTTCCGGGCCGGTGAGTTGACTCTCACCCACCTCGGCCCAACAAAGAGGAGACCGACATTTCCGCCCGTAAAGAGCCTCGAACGGAGCTGCCTTGATGCTAGAATGGTAACTGTTGTTGTAGGAGAATTCCACCAACGGTAGATGACTCTCCCACCCCTTGCCAAAATCGATCACACATGCCCGAAGCATGTCTTCTAGCGTTTGGATTGTCCGCTCACTTTGACCGTCAGTTTGCGGATGATACGCTGTGCTCATGTCTAGCTGAGTACCCAGAGCCTTATGCAAGGATTTCCAGAAGTTAGAGGCGAACCGAGGATCACGATCAGAAATAATAGAGACAGGCACCCCGTGCCGAGAGACCACTTCCTTGAGATATAACCGTGCCAGACGCTCGAGGCCATCGGTATCTTTGATAGCGAGGAAGTGCGCAGACTTTGTCAACCTATCGACAATTACCCAGATCATGTTACAACCACTGGGCGATTTCGGGAGTTTGGTCACAAAGTCCATCGTAATCCGCTCCCACTTCCACTCGGGAATTTCAGGCTGTTGCAGAAGGCCGGATGGCTTTTGATACTCAACCTTGACCTTGGCACAGGTCAAGCACTTGCTCACGTACGAAGCCACGTCCGCCTTCATGTTCGGCCACCAATAAAGTATCTTTAGGTCTTGATACATCTTATCGGAGCCATGGTGAATAGAGTACCGGGACTTGTGAGCTTCATCAAGAACGAGCTCCCGCAAGCCCCCAAATAAAGGAACCCAAATACGTTCAGCGAAATAGTGTAACCCATCGGACCTGAGTTCAAGGTGGCTATCAGCACCATGCATGGTTTCAGCTTTAAGGTTTTCCTCCTTCAAAGCTTCTTGCTGCGCTGAACGGATTCGATCAGGTAAGCCGGAATGGATAGTGAGCTGAAGAGCTCGAACACGACGAGGTTTAGCCGTTTCCTTCCTGCTCAAGGCGTCTGCGACCACATTCGCCTTGCCAGGATGGTATTTAATAGCGCACTCGTAATCATTAAGAAGCTCGACCCAGCGACGCTGTCTTATATTCAACACCTTCTGATCAAAGATATGCTGGAGGCTCTTGTGATCGGTGTAAATAGTGCATTTGGTACCGTACAAGTAATGCCTCCAAATCTTTAAAGCAAAGACCACCGCACCCAATTCCAGATCATGGGTGGGGTAGTTTTTCTCATGAACCTTGAGCTGACGAGAAGCATAGGCGATTACCTTCTCGCGCTGCATCAGTACACAACCGAGACCCCGGATAGAAGCGTCACAATAAACCATAAAATCGTCCGTGCCCTCAGGCAAGGACAAGATAGGAGCAGAACAGAGTTTCGCCTTTAACATCTGGAAGGCCGACTCCTGCGAATCACCCCAGTCGAACTTCCTGTCCTTCTGGGTAAGCGAGGTGAGGGGTTGAGCGATCTTCGAAAATCCCTCGATAAAACGACGATAATAACCTGCGAGGCCTAGGAATTGCCGCACCTCAGATGGCGTCTTTGGTGCTTCCCAGTCTTTAATGGCTTCAATCTTAGCTGGGTCAACGTGAATTCCTTTCTCATTAACTACATGACCAAGGAACTGGACTTCACGCAACCAGAAGCTACACTTAGAAAACTTGGCGTACAACTGTTCCCGCCTCAGGAGTTCCAAAACAAGACGCAAGTGTTCCTGGTGGTCCACCTCGTTCTTGGAATAGACTAGGATATCATCAATGAAGACAATCACGAACTTATCAAGATAAGGCTTACAAACACAGTTCATCAGATCCATAAAAATGGCAGGTGCATTGGTGAGACCAAAAGGCATGACCAGGAATTCAAAATGGCCATAGCGAGTTCGAAAGGCGGTCTTCGGAATGTCAGCTTCTTGAACCCTCAACTGATGGTACCCCGACCTCAGATCAATCTTCGAATAGAAACTAGAACCCTGAAGCTGGTCGAATAAGTCATCGATGCGAGGAAGAGGATAACGATTCTTGATGGTAACCTTGTTCAATTCCCGGTAGTCGATACACATCCGTAGGCTTCCGTCCTTCTTCTTGACAAATAAAATAGGGGCTCCCCACGGGATGAACTAGGTCGAATGAAACCCTTCTCTAACAGCTCCTGCAACTGGTTTGATAACTCCTGCATCTCGGGAGGTGCAAGCCGATATGGGGCTCGGGCAATAGGGGCCGCACCTGGAGCAAGTTCGATACCAAATTCGACCTGACGATAAGGCGGGAGACCAGGTAAGTCTTCAGGAAATACATCGGGAAAATCACGGACAACAGGAATATCTTCACTCTTCTTCTCTTCTTCAGACGAAACCGAAACAAGTGCCAGGATGGCAGAATACCCCTTCCGAAGATACTTATAGGCTTTCATACACGAAATGATACTCAATGGGACCCCGCTCTTCTCACCGTGCACCAACAGAATTTCTCCATCAGGGAGAGGTAGTCGAATGACTTTATCAAAACAAACGATCTCAGCATGATACAGAGACAACCAATCCATACCCACGACAACATCGAAACTACCCAAGGACACCGGCATAAGATCAATAGGGAAGGAATAACCCGACAACTCAAGGTGACACTCCCTAAGG
Organism: Ambrosia x helenae; assembly: GCA_030844895.1. Taxonomy (NCBI): domain Eukaryota; kingdom Viridiplantae; phylum Streptophyta; class Magnoliopsida; order Asterales; family Asteraceae; genus Ambrosia; species Ambrosia x helenae. The sequence continues at coordinate 117,908,237 of CM061229.1, read as the reverse complement.
ACGTGCGTCGCCTCGACTTTCTTACCATCAGCCAATTCTATCAAGTATTTAGCCTCTAAAGGCGTAGGTACCCTATCAAGCAATTGACTAAACCCAAGAGATATAAAACTCTTATCGGCACCGGAATCGAATAAAACCGTAGCATAGCGATTATCGAGAAGAAACGTACCAGTAACAGTGTCAGGATCCTGTCGAGCACCGCTCGAACCAATCACGAAGGCGCGAGCATTCCTGCCTCCGCCCCCATTGTTTCCATTACCCGACCCGTTCTTCCCGGCTTCACCCTGTTTCAACTTGGGGCAGTTACGCTTGTAGTGACCAAGCTTACCACAGTTATAGCACCCTTGTTTCCCCTGATTTCCCTGGGGAGCAGCGACTTGAGGGGTTGGGGCTGGCGTGACCGACGGGTTTCGGTTCCCCAGAGGGTTGGACCTACAATCCTTGGCTTGGTGCCCAATCTTATGGCACCGACGGCAACGGTCCTTATCATCGCAAGGACCGGTATGATGATAGTTGCATCGATCACACTTCGGCAACTTCCCAGCATAAACCCCCGGTTGTCGTTCAGACGACGATCCCCCAGTATCAGTCTTCCTCACCTGCTGAGGCTGAGCCGAACTCGAGCCTTTCCCCACAGCTTCCCACTTCCGCTTGTTACTATCAGGAGCCTTCACAGTAGCGCCTCGAGGAGGCAAGACCTCTTCAGCCACCTTCATGTTGGTCAGCCTGTGAGCCGACCGGACCACTTCAGAATAAACAGTGAGATTACCCGCGGCAACCAACCCTGCAATCTCCGGTACCAACCCAGCGACATAATGTTCAATCCTTCGGTATTCGGGTGCGTGCAGATCGGGGCACAACACCGCCAACTCATTGTGCCTAGCAGTATAAGCTTCAATCTCGGACCCCACCATCTTATGATTCCAGACTTCGTGCTCAAGTTTCTGGATTTCATCCCTCGGGCAGTACTCGTTTTTCAGCAACTGAATGAACTCCGCCCAGGGCATAGCGTGGGCTTCCCCAATACCCAAAGTCTGGGTGGTGGAGTTCCACCAAGTCAGAGCTTGACCCTCCAGGGTCGCAGAAGCATACTTCACCCGGTCGCCTTCCGGGCAGCTGCACATCGAGAAAACCGATTCAATTTTCTCCAACCAGCGGAGCAGTCCCACTGCCCCTTCAGTGCCACTAAAGTTGTGGGGCTTGCAATCCATAAACTTTTTGTAGGAACACTGGGGTGGAGGAGGATTGACAACACCACCTGGAACGGACACACAGGTGAAAATCAAGAAAAGGTACAGTACCCCAGAACAAGGTAAAAATAGGTGAGAATCGACGTACCACCCATAGCATTATGAGCGGCTTGGAATGCAGCCAGAGCAATATTCACGTGCTGCTGCATCAGGTTATCCAACTCAGCTTGGGTCATATTAATGTTCCCGCGGCCACCGCCGCCACCACGGCCGCCAGCACGACCGCCAGCACGGCCGCCTCTGCGACCTCCACGAGCCCCCGACATCTTCTGTCACAACATGAAACAAAAGATTTAGGCTTGCCCGTGGTATAACCCATTAGGAATTTCAAGAAACTAGACCGAGCCCAGCTCGGGTCCATCCGTTCAAGCCCAAAGTCCGCCAGGGATCCCATGCATCACAGTTTATGATCTCGTGTGCACCCGACATGATAAACTGTTCTACATGGTCCTCCAAGCGTGCTTTAAGTTTGAAGTTCAAGTCACCGAACACCAACGCCCAATCATGGTATTATCATAAGTATAAGTACAAGACAGTATGCATAAGAACGAGCGTGTTCATTAGGGCATAGAAGGGGGATGTCCAAATCCCTGGACAGATCTCAAGAGTACGCCGAAGCTACCCCAATGTACACCGCCGTCAAGAAAGTTCAATAGTATATCGTTCGCCATCGAATCATAGTAAGGATGAGTCAAGAAATAGGATGATGAAGAGTAAATAGATGATGTAGCGTAGTAGATGACGACACCGACACCCCGACAAGTCATATTGTTACCCACTTGTTAAGACTCGACTAATTGTGACCGTCTAGTGTGTGCGACTCAGTTATAGACTAGACTCTACATGCAGTCCTAGTTCACTATAACCGTTGGCTCTGATACCAATCTGTCACACCCTCAAATTCCACGTGCGGGGTTTTACCGCGAGGCGCGTGACACGCCAGGATCTCAGTCAACGATCACAATAAACATACAACAAACATGCATTCATAATTATATTTAAAACCAAAATATCATGCTTTGAGCTGTAAACCAGCAGCGGAAGCATTTTTGTTTACAACCAAAAGACATATCATTGTTTACAAAACATTGTTTAATATGCTTCAAAATATAGACGCTGTGCATGACTCCGTGCGCCTAGCCCATTGACTGCTACCTTAGCGACCTGAGAAAACATGCCAAAAATGTCAACATATAATGCTGGTGAGTTCACAGGTTTTCTTTTATAAAGTGTTGTTATAAGTTCGGTAAGATCATTTCCGTTACTACTATGTCATGAGAACGTTAGCTAGACGTTAAGTATTGCTACTACTGCGGTTGGGAATCCACTACTAAACCGGTATAAGTGTTGAAGCCAGCCCAGACGGACGGGATTGTCGATGCCTCGGTAACCCCCAAAGTATTAGAGACAATATGCACCCGCCCGGCTCCCAGCCGTCGGGTGGGGTTTGTAAGGCCCAATAGATCTATCCACATTTCCCCCGTTGTGCATCCCCGCACATTCATGGTTCCCCCTGGGACTTTCTGTAAAAGCCGCATAGTACGTGAAATAACCATAGTATAACATGATCTATGATGATTAATCAAAATTAGTAGCATGTTTCTCCCCCGAAAGTAAAACGGTAAAAGTGGGGCTGTGACACTCACCTTGGATTGCGTTACTTGAAAACAGTTAAGTAATTATGCTATGATAGCCCCAATCAGTGGCGACCTATCATAAAATGTGTATAAGTATCCGGACTAATAACCCGTGGGTTAACTAGTCCCCGAATGTCCAGCCCGTGACCATAAATGTTTGAAAACATCTTTAACTGTTAAACTGACCGTGCCAGACAAGACCCGACATCCCATTGGTGACCTGACATCCCTCGTGTTAGGTAAATACAAGACATCATGCAACATATGCAATTAAACACTTAATACGCGCAATAGTTCACCTAGTCTAGCATAATGTCCGATTAACGCCTAATCAGGTCCGAACACGTCTTACTAAGTCATTGGGTGCATCCCGGGGTTCCTATCATGTTCCTAGGTGTCAAATCGTGTTCCGGGATGTCAAAACGCGTTCACGACAGCAGTACATGCGATTAGGAAAGTCACACGCGAGTAGGCTTCAGCCTATTGGCGATTAGGGGCCCAATCGCCTGATGTATCAGGCGATTAGGGTCCTAATCGCCCTCATGTCTGCATAATCGCCTTCAGCATCAGGCGATTAGGATTCCTAATCGCCTGCTGCTGCTGTGTGACGGATTTTTCGCGCGTTTAACCCTCCAAATCAGATCCGAAACATGCAACAATACCCAATATCAAACCTAAATCATTTACCAACCCATTCCAAGCAAAAACCCCCGACATATCACTGATCTAACATGTTCTAAGCAATTATTTCCTAAAATGGCAAAGTACTAGGTTTCACCAACCAACCTTTTCTTTCCTTAAATGGAAACAATCAGATTTCAATCTCTACAAACTTGTAAATCATCAAACCTCTGATCTAACACCTTCCTAGTATAAATTCTAACATCATTGCATCAACAATCATACCATAATCATCTAAATCTCCAAGAACATACAAATGGGTCAAAATACACATATTCATCAAAACACAACAATAATGGCTCAAACTCTAAGATAACCCTCCTAATAATCTCTACATAGCAGAAGTACAATCATATATTGGAAACAATCATGTTATAACCACCAAGAAGACCAACATATGCATGTAAACTTCACATATGACAAGCATCAAGGTGTAGACTTGGTTTAGAACTCTTTTGAAAGGTTTTTAAAGACACAACTTAGTAAAACAAGGTCTGGACCTTTGGGGAACCCAAAATAACAACTTTACAAAGGTTAGGGATGAAGAACACACCTTGGGTTTTGTTAAAGAAAGGTGTGTAGGCTTGGAGATGGTGATTTTTGTAGCAAAATGAGTTCCAGAGGTGTTTCAAGGTGTGTGGGTGGCTTGGGATCAGCTAGGGTTGTTCTAGAGGTGTTTGGGGAGTTAAGGGTTCTATTTATAGGTGTTTTGACCCGGACTCTGCTGTATAGGCGATTAGCAGCCAATGTCATGCGATTGGGGGCCTAATCGCATGCTACATCAGGCGATTAGGTCCCAATCGCCTACTATCAACCTCCTACTCGCCTATATATAGGCAATTAGGCCCTCTTCCATACCCTAATCGCCTGAAACCCACCAAGCTGGGTTTTCGGCGCGTTAAACGCTATTTTAACACATACAAACACGTATTCACATACCGATAAGTCACATAATGATTCCAAACATATAATGCATGATAACTAACACGTTTACATCCGTTCACCAATTCCCAGGACTCGAGACTCGTGTGTGCATTAAACCCGCGATTCCACGAATCACCAATCCTTGTACACATGGTTATGGACCGACTCCCGATGACCCCGCGGATCATCGTAACGACTCCCGATGATTCCCCAGAATCATCATACCGACTCGACTGACTCCGTTAAATACGTAATATGCATGACTCGCTAAGGTAGACTTACTAGTTTAGTCAACGTTACTAACCTGAGTTTGCCGGGTGTCACACTTACTGTATTTGTTAAGCTATGGGATAGATTCTCTGATCAACTTGCTAGATATCTTGAAGTTCATAACAATGCAGATCCTCTGATTTTAATCTTGCAGTTTGGATTATTGCACCATTATAATGGTAAAAAAAAATATATAACTATAGTCTATTTTGTTTTGATTATTAAATCTAAAATTACCTATTGGCTTATACGTTTGTTATAATCAGGTTACCCTTATGTTTCTAATTCACCAAAGGTTAGCAAGTTGTTCATAAATGAAGAAATTGATGCCATCAACAATTACAGAACAAGGTTTTAAAATTGTACAGTACTTTTATATCTACATATCAAAATTATTGTTATAATATAAGTCTGATTATTTTTAATTTACATTGTAGTTTGTTGCAAAAGCCAATACAATATCCATTATCAAATTTTCGTTCATTGGGTCTACCTGTGTTTTCAAATATTGAAAACGAATTTTTGGTCAACAACTGTTATTGTAACATTGGAGACATTTGGGAGATTGACATGGTAAAGACATATTACATTATTGTTATATATTTTTTTTAATTTTCATTTACAAAAAATGTTTTGTTAACTAGCAACACAATTTTACTATTATAATAGGAGAAGAGTATCATTATTGTTGGGACTGTGATTGATGTCTGTAAAGATCGTGGTTGGTTCTATATGGCTTGTCCAGATTGTAACAGCAAGGTGTCTTTATACTATATCAATTCTAGCAAGAATGATGGTTCTCGGGACTATGAAGTCCGAGATGCATATGATTGCATGAATGAAAATTGTAAGCAGAAAGATATCATTCCAGTACCAAGGTGCTTTTATCATGATAAAGTCTATTTTTTATTTTGAAAATATAAATTCTCACATTTTTACATAAAGTTGATCTACATGTGGTAATATTTAATTTTACTTTTTATATATCAGGTTTAGACTTCATTTACGTGTTCAAGATGCAACTGGTGATGTTGAACTAATTTTATTTCATAATGAGTCAACTGTAGTAATTCCAATGTCTGCAAATACTTTGATTGAGGAAAATACACAGGTTATATAATTATTATAATACAAATCTATTAGTGTCTTATATATTTTTTTTGTTAATAACTAAAACAATAATATACATTTTAATTTTATACAGGTTGATCACATTGTCAAGTTTCCAAATGAATTATACTATTTACGTGACAGAGTTTTTGCATTTAAAATTTCCATCACTGATTTCAACTTGAAAAGCTTTGATGAAGTTTATGGAATTTCTAACCTAACTGATGACAAGTTTATTATTTCTGAAATTACAAAAAAGTTTCAGTCTTTTGATCAAGTAAGTTAATTATGGCTAAAATTTAAATTTTTATAGTTATTTGTTAATTTCGTTATACTTTTTTTTGTATCAGGATACTAGCAAAAACATAATGAATGAAAATTTAACTGAGGCAGAATGTTCGATTATCTCTGGTAAAGATGGTAAAACTAAACGCAAGCTGACAGCAGTATATGAATTGCTTGGGAACAATACAGTATCAACTCTTAACAACAATGATGAGGCAAATGAAGCTTAAATGGAGTCTGATGTGAAGTTTAATAATGTTTATTACAAATAAAAACTTTGTTGATTACTACTATGCTATAAAACCGTTGTTTGTCTTAATTTATTTTTTGCTTCTCTTTCAGTATACTTATATCATCTCATCTATGGTTTTTGTTTTTGTATTTCATTTGTACGTGCAAATTGTGTTTAATTTCAATTATGACCACTAATTTGATAATATATATCTAAATTTGATACAAACTATATAATCTAATGATTGTATTTACATAACAATCATTGAGTTTTATGCTAAAGTAACTTACATTTATCGTAAAAAATAAAACCTAAATACTAACAATTATGTTAATTTGTAAACTCAAATATATCTAATTTTATATTTATATTTTCTAAGTTCTAACAAAGGTTGACTAATCAATCTGTCCCAATCTGCTTAGTAGGGGTGACCATACGAAAACCGATAACTAAAAATTACCGAAACATAACCGATAACGGCACCAAAAAAAACCGAATCCGAATTAACCGATCGGTTGCGGTTAACATATGCCTTAAACCGAACAATTTGTAAGTATTTCATATATTTTTATTGCGTTTTCATATATATTTGTATCTTGAAAAAAGGTCCAAACAATTTACTAAATACTTTAAGTTTATAATTTTGCACAACTTTTATGTTTGAATATTAACCGAACATAACCGAAACCAAAACCGATAACCGACAAATTTACGTAACCAAAGTAACGATCGATTTAGGTTATTGTTTTTCCTAAAACCGAACATCGGTTTTTGGTTTTTGTTATATTTAAAAACCGAACATAAGGGACATTTGATCACCGTTACTGCTTAGTATGATTAAAATATACATTATTTGATAATATTAAATCTATATACTAAAAAAACAAATTAATCTGATTTAATTCTACTAATTACACAACAATTATTGAGGTATAATTGATATTTTGAAAAGATCCTCATTCAAAGACCAGTCAATATATTTTGACAACATTTTATGCACTAAATGTGCTCATTTATGCACTAAATGTGCTAATTTTAAGTTCTTTTACCAATCAACCTACAAATTTTATTAATCACATATTTCTACTTCACCTATATATTTACATGAATACAAGTCTTTCACACTTATTGTCACACCCTCAAATTTCCACCTGCGGAGTTCTACCGCGAGGCGTGTGACACACCAGGATCCAAGTCAACGGTCACAATAAACGACGTCTAAATGTAAAAAAAAAACATAAGTAAACAAAGACCATGCATAAGTTTAAAACCGACATTCAAACAGTGCGGAAGCATTTAAAGTTTTACAAAAGTCATGCAGAAATAAAATATAAGTTCAACAGTTCATAATCCCAGACATGCAGATGAGACCCTAGACGCGAGACGACTCTAGTGCGACCTCGTGCGCCTATCTGACAGCTGCTACCTTAGCGACCTGAGAAGACATGCTAAAAGAGTCAACATATAATGCTGGTGAGTTCACAGGTTTTAAATTAAACGTTTAAAGTGTTCCTTCGAAAACCGTTACCATCACAATTACTACTATGCTTATGAGAACGCCAGCTAGGCGCCGAATGAGATACTCATACGGGTGAAACCATTGCTGACTGAGCCGTGTGTTACCCTTAGTGTCCTATGGGCTACCGTCATCGCCGGTAGACCTTGTTTTGTTAGAGACAATATGCACCCGCCCGGTCCAACCGTCGAGTGGGGTTTGTCAGTTCCCAATAGCGCTATCCATATTTCCCCGCCATATACCCATGTTAGTGGTTTCAAGGGATTTTCGATGAACCGTATAGTACGATAAGTGAGCCATAGTATAACGTGATAAAGAGTCATGAGCCATAAGAGTTTAACAAGTCATAAGTCATAAAAGAGTTTTAAGCATGTTTCTCCCCCGAAAACATAAACAGTAAAATGTGGGGCCGTGAACTCACCTTAAGTTGCGTATTCCGTTTAAGAGTAAACCGTATGCGTGATATGAGTAAACCGTCTGTAAGATATGATAGCCCCAACTATTGGCGACCTATCATAAGATATGTGTCAAGTTAGACTAATAACCCATCGGGTTCATTAGTCCCTAAGTCCAGTCCATGACCATTATGTGTCCAAAAAGCATGTTTAACCGACAACCAGACTACGTAAGACAAGACTCGACATCCCATTGGTGACCCGACATTCCACGTGTTAGATAAATACAAGACATCATGCCACATATGCAATTAAACACTTAATACGCGCAACAGTTCACCTAGTCTAGCATAATATCCGTTTAACGCATAAACAGGTCCGAACACGTGTTACTAAGTCATTGGGTGAATCCCGGGGTTCCTATCATGTTCCTAGGCGTCAAATCATGTTCCGGGATGTTAAAACATACATAAAGCAGCATTACACGCGATCAGGAATCAAACTAGCATTTAGGAAAAGTCAACAGGTGATTAGGGTTGGTCAACAGGCGATCAGTGTGCTAATCGCCTATATGGTCACGCGATCAGGATGCCAATCGCCCCTTATGGGGCCTAATCGCCTATAGCAGCATGCGATTAGGATGCTAATCGCCTGCTGCAGCTGTACAATGCAATTTCGCGCGTTTAACGCTCCAAATCAGATCCGAAACATGTAAAAACATCCAATAATCATCCTAACACATTAACAAACATATTTCAAGCAAAACCCCTAAGTTTTCATCATTCTAACAGTTCCGAATGCGAGCGTTTTCCTAAAATGGCAACTTAGCATGTAAACATCACATCAACATGCAAGAACTTGCCCTAAATAGCAAATATCCAGATTAAATCACATAACCACGTTTTCCGATAGCATCCTACTGTTCTAGCATCATCCTATAACAAACCCTAACATCATACAATCAACAACATACCTCATATCATCCTTAATCATCCAAAATCCTTCAAATGGGTCAAAACATCAAGTATCAACAATACACCACCAAAACCATTCAAACTCCTAGGATATCATCATACTAACTTGTAACAGCAATAAACATCATAATAACACAAGAACAACCATGATTCAATCCTAAAAATCCTATCTTTAATCACATATAACACATGTAAAGGTGTGGGTTTGTTTAAAAACGGTTTTAAATGGATTTTCAAAGATAAAAACATTTATAAGTCAGGTCTGGACGTTTAGGGAGTAAAACATAATCAAATAAGGGTTTGGGTTTGAAGAACACACCTTGTAATCAAGAGGTGATGATGGAATAAGCTTGAAAATGGTGGTTTTGATGCAAAAACGAGTTCCAGAGGGTGTTTGTGTGTTGGGTTATGTTATGGGACGGCTAGGGTTGCACAAATGATGTTTTGGAGGTCAAGGGTGGTATTTATAGGCGTTTTTAGTCGTTCAGCACGTATCACGCGAGTATGCAGTTTTACACGCGATTAGGGAGCCTAATCGCATGACAGTTCATGCGATTGGGGCCTAATCGCATGAATAGTCATGTGATTAGCCCCTACTCGCCTATAATCACCCTCCAATCGCCCCTATATTGGCGATTAGGCTATTCCCCAAAAGCCTAATCGCCTGTAACCTCTGTGTTCGTGTGTTTTGCGCGTTAAACCCCGTTTTAACATATGTTAACACATACACACATACCGACAAGCCACATAATGATTGTAAACATATAATGCATGATAAATAACACGTTCCCGCCCGATCACCAATTCCCGGGACCCGAGACTTGCGTATGTTAAAACCCTAATGATGTGCGACTCGACTCGACCGACCTTGTTATGTGTAACGTATGCGCGACTCGCTAAGGTAGACTTACTAAGTTTTCAAAAGTTAGTTACCGGAAGTTGCCGGGTGTCACACTTATGCAATCAACATTATCACATTGTTATCATTCAATTATATAATTCTCTCTTTCGAACAAGTTATGTACTAATTACAATTACATTAAAAATAAAAATATGATAAAAAGTCATTTACAAAAACATAATGTATTCATACCTTTGTTATTTTTTTCAAAACTTTATACTTTTGTTGAGTACTGATCATAATAGGTAATCGGTTTTCATTACTAACGTTACTGAGGGCTTATAAAAAATATCCACTTTGACGTTTATATAAGAAAAAAAATTTCAGGCTAACCGTTATTTTTAACACTTTACGTTTGTAGCTACTAAACTTGAACAATACAACTCTTAGTTTCATATAATTTTTTTATTTACTATGGTTTGCACCGTGGGTCCCCACGGGTCTCAAACCTAGTCTATATAATAATTGAGGTCATCTAGGGTTGAATGAAGCCCTTAGAGAGGGTTTGAGGTATCCATATTGTATATGGAGCTCCAACTAACTCACTATAAATACTCTTTTCTAAACATAAATCTACACTACATTCTTCCATCATACTCTCTAACAAATCTTCCAACCAACATTCATCCTTCTTCTTCAATCGATTCATGGTATGATTTTGTATATGTTCTTTGTTCATATTATTATGCGATTTATTTAACAAAATTGATGTTTTTTGTTCATTCTATTATACGATTTCCTTAACAGATCTGAAAAACATTCTTTTTTTATGTTTCCGATCCAGAAAACATTTCCCTTCAATCGAGTGAAGAAAAATATTTTCAGATCTGTTTTTGAAACAATTATTAAAGGAATCATAATATTCAGATGGTTGACAAGTAAATCTGTGTGTATTTGTTTTTTTTTTTTTTTGCAGGGTCTCTTATGTTTTAGGTGTTGTACGGATCCTTTGTTGCTGGTTATAGTGGGTATGCATTATATTGCTTTCGGTTTATCGAGTATGAAATACTTGATTATTCACTTATTTGTATATTTTTTTGTGGCAACCATTTTATCTTTTGTTTGTTGACGTTTTTAGGCGTGCTTATGAAGGAAACTGTATGATAATCGATGTCTGCAACTTGAAACAAATGCAATGGAAATAAAATCTGAACTAGAAAACAAGATTTTGAATCTTGAAAATCTTCTCACGGAATCAAAGAAAAAGGTGAAGGAACTTGAAAACTTTACAGAATCCAAGTTTTCAATATTGGAAAAAGAAAGAGTGTGGCTACAAGAACTTCATGGATTTTCAATATGGGTCTCTTAAGGTTTGTATAAAAATTATGCATTCATCTTTGATAATGTTTGGTGCTTACATAACAGTTCATGTAATTGTACAAAATAGTATAATTTTGATGATAATATTTTGTGAACATATGAAAATTATATTTTTTTGAACAAAATAGGATGGGTTCTGAGTCGCTTAAGTAAGAAGTTTTGATGACACAACAAATTTAATCCGAGGAATGCATAAGCAAGAAGTTTTAATGACACAACAAATTTGGTAAATTTCCTGCTTATCAATAATTGCTTGTGATATATGTGATGAATGATATCATTTTCGTTGTATTTATATTTTCATGGATTCATGGGCACAAAAAGACTCCATTTCGGGCTACAATCGTACAAGAATGGCACTTTTAGATCCACTCTCGGAAGATGAATGTTCACCCAGATGTTCAACAGAAGTGTATGTCGGGATTCAGTGACCAGCCTTAAAGTTTTATGAATATATTGTATATTGCGAAGTTTGAATTGGCGAATAACTATTGTATATTTGTTACACAATGAAAACTATAACTTTTGTAAAATAATTTAATGAGATTGAATCATGCATTCAATTACCATTGATTATGCCATTATAATTATTATTACTAATTATTAATATTGACTAATTATAGTTGACATTGGCTCATGCCTTCAATTACCATTGATTATGCCATTATAATTATTATTACTAATTATTAATATTGACTAATGATAGTTGACATTGACTCATGCCTTCAATTACCATTGATTATGCCATTATAATTATTATTACTAATTATTAATATTGACTAATTATAGTTGACATTGACTCATGCCTTCAATTACCATTGATTATGCCATTATAATTATTAATATTGAATCGGATGTCTTGACGATAATGGAAACTTTTGAACTATTTGCAAAATTAAAGTCTGTATCATCGAAGCATTTTAATACTTAAATGTAATAGCCGAGATATATGCCAATATAAATCTTGGAAGCTTTGACCAAGATTTAAAAGCCTTTGAATGAGTTTGAAATAATGCAATCCCTTGATTATTATCATTGATAGACATGCCTATATATAATTACAAAGCTTATCTCTAAGAATGGTAAATACAATTACAATTGAAGCATTTTAATACTTAAATGTAATAGCCGAGATATATGCCAATATAAATCTCTAAGAATGGTAAATACAATTACAATTGAAGCATTTTAATACTCAATGGAAACTTTTGAACCATTTGCAAAATGAAAGTCTGTATCATCGAAGCATTTTAATACTTAAATGTAATAGCCGAGATATATGCCAATATAAATCTTGGAAGCTTTGATCAAGATTTAATAGCCTTTGAATGAGTTTAATAGGACAATTGAAGCATTTAATACTCAATGGAAACTTTTGAACCATTTGCAAAATTAAAGTCTGTATCATCGAAGCATTTTAATACTTAAATGTAATAGCCGAGATATATGCCAATATAAATCTTGGAAGCTTTAATTTAGCCTTTGTATACATAGGGTAGAAACGAAACACTTTAATAGGACAAAATCCGGTGATGATATTGTGGAGGCCGGATATCAAGCATTCAAGCTAAACACGTTTTTTTTTTAATCTTTTTGAAACATAGAGCTAAAATGGGTACGTAGTCTTGAGTGGCACGTGTGATATGACTTTACTTTATAAGTGATCTGGTATCTTTTACCAAGTTTGCTAGCTGTTTTCTAATATATTTTGTCGTAAAAAAAAACATAGTGCATCTAGCTTATATAAAAAGTTGATAAACAAAAAGATAATGATTTACGGTTAATCTAAAATAATACCAAACATATAAAAGACAAATTAATTTGTTTTCTAGGAGAGTAGAAACTACTACATCAATACATGCAGACATTACGTGGATGTTTAGTTAACACGTGTCGTGCACACTATGTATCTTATTTTTAGAGAGTTCGATATCTCCGATAATTATTAATATTGAATCGGATGTCTTGACGATAATGGAAACTTTTGAACTATTTGCAAAATTAAAGTCTGTATCATCGAAGCATTTTAATACTTAAATGTAATAGCTGAGATATATGCCAATATAAATCTTGGAAGCTTTGACCAAGATTTAATAGCCTTTGAATGAGTTTGAAATAATGCAATCCCTTGATTATTATCATTGATAGACATGCCTATATATAATTACAAAGCTTATCTCTAAGAATGGTAAATACAATTACAATTGAAGCATTTTAATACTTAAATGTAATAGCCGAGATATATGCCAATATAAATATCTAAGAATGGTAAATACAATTACAATTGAAGGATTTTAATACTCAATGCAAACTTTTGAACCATTTGCAAAATTAAAGTCTGTATCATCGAACATTTTAATACTTAAATGTAATAGCCGAGATATATGCCAATATAAATCTTGGAAGCTTTGATCAAGATTTAATAGCCTTTGAATGAGTTTGAAATAATGCAATCCCTTGATTATTATCATTGATAGACATGCCTATATATAATTACAAAGCTTATCTCTAAGAATGGTAAATACAATTACAATTAATTACAGATTCAAACTCATTCAAAGGCTATTAAATCTTGGTCAAAGCTTCCTGATTTATCTTGGCATATATCTCGGCTATTAAAATGAGTTACAAGAATCATTAATGTATTTATTCCGATTGAGGTTCTCTTCGACAATTCCTTTTCAAAAAATTAAAGAGACATACCTAATTAATTTTGGATTTCAATAGCCCGGAGACAATTCCTTTTTAAAAATGGCCATGAAAAAATGTCAAGTTAGAAGAATCATTAATGTATTTTGTTTTTTTTTTTCAGTCTATATATAATGCTTTTAATATAATGCTTTTAATATTAATACGTGATTTTCAATTTACCTAATTATGTTTAATATTATTCGGTAAATTGAAGATTCCGATTCAATATATATCGTAATATTCAATAATTAATGTATTTATTTATTGTTACGAAGATACACAATAGTACAAATGTATTAAGTTTATTTATTTTGGTTGATCACTATATAAGCAAATATGCCATTATAATTATTATTAAGACAAATAGCTCTAAACACAATAAATCCACCATTGTTATTCTCTCTGTTATCAAGCATTCGAGTTTGATCAAGGTAATTCGATATCCAAGTTTTATACTCACATTTAGTAATATTATACTCACATTTAGTAATATTATACCTATAATTCGAGTAGTGGGGTTGTCGACGGCGAACGTTGCAATGTGTTGTGTGGTCATGTGTTGGCACGTGCGACCTTGACAACACCAGCTACGAACCGAGTTGTAAGCTATGAACGTATGTTGTGTTTTACTAAACCTCATTATTTAACAAAGTATTAGTTTGATCTCATATATTTTGTCGGTTAGAAAAAAATGATGTCTTCATATTCCTTCTTATACCAAAATCTATCATCAAGAATTTCATATGTAAATAGTTTCTAATTGAAAAGGTATTTTCAAATATTAAAACATGTGTGTATGTGTGGATTGGAAAAAAGAAGGGGATTAGTGTGGTGGGTCATTAAAAAAGAGCCCATTTTACTAGAAATTCTTGATGCAAGTTACAAATTAGCCGATGTCACTTTGGGTTTTGTAATTATGTTGTATACAGTGAACACAAATACACTATACAAATATGTTTTATTAAAAAACATATATTAATGTTTGAGCTTTGTTAACAAAAAATTCAGCATATCAGTCCTTTCGTCGGTCATGGCTTATTAAATAGAATGACATCAGTAACTTCAATTGAAGTCACATCTGATCCGCGTGGACGCTTTGAAATAGAGATAGACTATGAAGATGATGCTTTTTATGTGACTGAAGGTTGGCCTTTCATGAAGAAAGCTTTTAAAATAAAAAAGGAGCACATGATTGTTTTTGAAATCATTAACTAGGTATGATTATCTTTTAGAGCTAAAAGATTAACCTTCAATTAATAATTATTTTTCTTGCATTTTTTTAATGATTGTCAATTTTTGTGCGTGACTGAAACAGAGCACCTATAATATGTCGCTTTTTCTTAAGAACAAGTTTACACTTCCTCCTTTGGAAGTGCAGCCAAATGTTAAGGTGGAGTGTGAGGATGATCAGGTTAGGGATGAAGACGTAATTTGCCTTTCAAATGATCATACAAATAATTTAATGGATGAGGATGTTCCAGAAAACATTGCTTCGCCAGAGGATGAAGGTGTTGATGTGGTCTTTCGAGTTGACAACAAATACGTAAGTTTATTTATATATCTGTCCTTTTTTTGTGTTTTTTTTCGGTCTAACTATTGTCCATAAATGTATACTTATAATTATATATTGTTTTACAGCGATTGAAAAAATTATGGGCTCAACAACATGGTTTGGACACGAATGTTGATTTAACAGTCTTAGACAGCAATGGTGGTATGTGGGATGTTCAGGTTTATGTCAATGTTGAGAAGGGAAACGAACGGTAGGGTTGAGGTATGTTGTTAAAGATAAGAAGCTTTCCAAAGGAGATCAGATGGAATTCAAGTTTTTCGAGGTCAAAAAGCAGTTGGTGTTGACAAACATAGTCACCACAGCCAATGCTTAACATGAGTTTATTATAAACAGTTATGCGTTTTATTAAAATTTGGATTCAAAGTTTAAGCAAATGTACCCTACGTTGCATTTTTTGAACTATTATTCGTATTACTATGACTATATTCATGTGTGTGTTTAATATATCTTTTTCTTTTTTAAACAAACCTTATAATTCATTCAACAGAATGTCACAAATATATAATAGATAGGTCAAGATCAATGTTTCTTTATGTGGAAACATAGCATTAATTCAGTCAACACGAATTAATTTTGAATGCATTAAGAAAAATGTATTAAAAGACCAGTCAACACGAATGGCAGCATTTCATGCACTAATTTTGCTTATTTTTAATTCGGTCAACACGAATTAATTTTGAATGCAATAAGAAAATGTATTAAAAGACCAGTCAACACGAATGGCAGCATTACATGCACTAATTTTGCTTATTACATGCATTAATTTTGCTTATTTGAAGGATCCAGTTTTTTCCCACGGCCAGTTGTATGTTGCACTTTCAAGGGTCAGAAGTCGAGATGGACTGAAGATAGTTATACTGGATGAAGATGGTGAACTGACGAACAAAACATCCAACGTCGTGTACAAAGAAGTATTTCAAGCTTTATGAATAAGGTCAAAAATTTTGATGCATTTTTTTTACTTATCATCTTTGAACTTATGTACATACAACTTCAATAATACAAGTTTTATTTTAATACTTTTGTTTTAATATTTAATTTACTACATTAACATTATTTTGATTTTTTTTTTTTCATGGTAGTTGATTGTTTGTTTTGGAATTGCATGTTAATATTAGGTTGGATATATTGATTGGTTTTACGGGCACGCAACTTGAATAATACAAGTCTTAGTTTAATATTTTTTTTAATTTACTTTGGTTTGCACCGTGGGTCCCCACGGGGCTCTAACCTAGTATCATTTATCTGAAATCGAAGTATTAATTTAGTGTAGAAGAATCCAAAACTAGCATTTTCCTTTGTCAAATTAATTGTAGTTGGGTGACCAATTCTCACGCTAATTTTCTGCATAAATCTAAAATAAGATGTTCTTCCCTAATTAGTGAAAGACTTGATGTTTATCTCATGTGGTAGTAACACTATGAAATAGGATTCACTTTTATTAAAAATAATAATAAAAATAAAAATAAAAATAATAATGGGACTCTCGTTATTCGTAAGAAACGTAATAGTAAGATACCGATTATAATACTAAATGAAAATAAAATAAATACAAATACATGTACCGAATCTTGCTTCTAGTTGATTACTTTAGAAATCTTCAACCGAACCATCTTGTGTAGCGCTCCGCTGCAAGAATAAACAAACTAGTTGTTGACGGTTTTGGTTGAGGATCGTGTTTGACACGGGACCACCTCTCAGACGATCTGTCTCCCACGGCACAACAACCGGAACAATAGTCGTACTGCCGGAGATGGTTCTCAGCCAGAGACAACATCGGGTTATATGGTATTTATGAAACACAAGGAAAAAGAAAAGAAGTTGGTTTTCGATTGAGAGTACTTCTCTTAATCTTGATGAGAAATTCTGGTCATTTTTTGTAAGAGAGTTTTTCTATCTCTAAAAGCTCACAATATTATTAAGTATTAAACATATGTCAAGGGTGTAAGTAACTTTATTGAATTTCAAGGGCTATATTCTACAATTATTAGTAGAAGAAAAAATATAAATTAATTGTAATTGTGGAGCCATATATTTTATATGTTAAAGATAAGTGGTTATGAATAATGCAAATGCATTAGAAGAGACTAAATCCACCCAAGCCTCAATTGTAATACAAAAATCAATTAAAGTAACTATTACGAAAAAAGTTCTTTTATCATAATAAATTTTTTATTATTTTTGTCTCACCCTCAAATTCCACACACGGGGTTTTACCGCGAGGCGCATGACAAACCAGAATCAAAGTCAACGGTCACAATAAACGACAACTATATGAAAGATACGTAGACTTAAACATAAACTTTAATATCTCAAAACTGTAGCAGAAGCAAATTCAAGTACAACTCATGTAACAAAACTAGTTTCAAATGATTATTCAAAAATATGATCTAAGCCCTAGACGCCATGCAGACCCGTGCGCCAAGTCCGTGTGTTGCTACCTTAGCGACATGAGAAAAACATGCCAAAAGGTGTCAACATATAATGATGGTGAGTTCACAGGTTTTTATAAAATGTTACCAAGAGTTACCAAATGTTACCAAGTTCAAATCATGTCAATACTATGTCAATGTGAAAGCCAAAGTACGCTAGCTAGGTGTATGTTTTGCTACTACTACGATTAGAAAACCATTACTGGACGCGTTTAGCAAGTTTAGCATGTGTTTAAGCAGCCCGAATAGTGTTTAGCAAGTTTAGCATAGTTCGAGACAATATACACCCGTCCGACCTTCAGTCGACGAGTGGGGCAGGTCACGCCCAATAGATCTATCCACATTTTCCCGTTGTGCAACCCCGCCCATTCATGGTTTCCCCGGGACTTCCAAAGATCGTATAGCAACTCAAAAGTAGCACATAGTATGACATATGTTCAAAATATAAGTTTAGCGCATGTTTTCTCGCCCAAAAGCAAAACCAATAAAAGTGGGGCGGTGAAACTCACCTTAGGTTGCGTTCTTCAATTAAAGAATAAAAGCTAAGTCCTTGATAATTCCTACTACCGGAGATCTATCATAAAAGTTCACATAAGTGTTTTGACTAATAACCATAAGGTTATCTATTCCCCGATTGTCCAGATCGTGACCAAGTATGTTTGAAAACGTGTTTGACTGTTCAATCGACACACTAGACTGACCCGACATCCCGTTGGTGACCCATTACATAAACTAATCAAGTACACATAGATTACGCATAAAACACTAAGTTTGCATAAAAAAATCGCACATACTTAGCTGTAAGGTCGAATCAGTGTTTTTGGAGGCTCATTCGACCCCAAGAAGCCTTGGTTTGACCTCCACAAGATTCCTTTGACCCATATACAAGTTAATTCAACCTTAATATGTTCCTTCGACCTTAACACATGTTCCTTCGACCTTAACATGTGTTAATTCGACCTAAATCATGTTCGTTCGACCAAAACAAGTCTGGTTCGACCCCCAGACCCTCCCCTTCGACCCCACGACTGGTCGAATGGGGTCTGGTTCGACCCAGTCTGCAGCATTTGTTCTAAAACGCATGAAATCGCATCAAAACAATCTGAAAACATCACGAAACATCACGAAACACAGCAGTCAAGTATAAACATCACATGTATGTATCTATCAACGTATAACACTTAATTCAACTTATGTAATTTCAGCAACAACGGGACTCAAGACTAGTGTATACTTCAAAACGACTCCCAATGATCCTCCAAATCATTGAATCCCGGACAATCCTAACCTGACCTGACTCAACTGACCCAGTTAAGTTCGTTTGTAAATGTTTTTCGCTAAGGTAGACTTATGTTTTACCAAAATGTTTAAGCTGAACATGTCGGGTGTCACATCATCCCCACGTTGAAAGAAATTTTGTCCCGAAAATTGCACGAAGCCAAAAAGGAAAGAGACGAAAAGGAGGAAACGAAAAGAAAATTTACCGGTCGTTACATCATCCCCACGTTGAAAGGAATCTCGCCCCGAGATTCATTCAGTTTCAGCGGTGACATGCCTAGATTCAAATGCACGCTTCAGAAAAAGATGAGGATACTTAAATATCATCTGATCCTCTCGCTCCCACGTGATGCCTCCAGATTTTCAATGCAAAGACCACCGCACCCAATTCCAAGTCATGGGTAGTATAGTTCTTCTCATAAACCTTAAGTTGACGAGAAGCATAAGCAATAACTTTTTCACGTTGCATCAACACGCAACCGAGACCACAAATAGAAGCATCACAGTAAATAACAAAATCATCCATACCCACAGGTAAAGATAGGATAGGCGCAGAACAAAGTTTAAGCTTTAGCATCTGGAATGCTGATTCCTGCGGTTCACCCCAGTCAAATTTTTGGTCTTTCTGGGTGAGAGAGGTGAGGGGTTGAGCGATCTTCGAAAATCCCTCAATGAAACGACGATAGTAACCCGCAAGACCTAGGAATTGCCACACCTCAAATGGCGTCTTTGGTGCTTCCCAGTCTTTAATAGCTTCGATCTTAGCCGGATCGACGTGAATTCCCAGTTCATTAACCACATGCCCCAGAAATTGAACCTCGCGCAACCAGAAGTCACACTTCGAGAACTTAGCGTACAACTTCTCTCGTCTTAAGAGTTCCAAGACTAACCGCAAGTGTTCCTCATGGTCCGTCTTGCTCTTGGAATATACCATAATGTCGTCAATAAACATGATGAGGAACTTATCAAGGTAAGGCTTACAAACACGGTTCATCAAATCCATGAACACCGCTAGTGCTGATGTGTTGCAAAACACATCTCTTTTTCTAGGTATTTTGTATATTATTTGGTCAGGTTTATATTCGTTTCGTGTCATTTTTATTAGTTATTTATTTGTTTATTATTTTTATAGGTGTTCATGGATAATGAGCTCAAAACGAAAGAATTTTAATCGAAACACGAACACTCGAGAAACTTTGGTCGAGCGAAGAACACCCGAGTTGAATACTACCAATAATAATAATATAGAATAATAATAATAATAATAATAATAATAATAATAATAATATGAAAAAAAATAATAACAAAGTTGACTTGGGCCACAAGCCCAAGCCAAAAGGAAATTAGCGGCACAACTTATCGAAGAACAGTATATTTATTGAAGGGCATCATTATTTTGGTGAAAAAATATCATCTCAACAGCCGCACGAAGGAGAGCCAAGAAGGAGCATATCGACAGCAGCTGTAGAAAAAAAGTGGAGAGGAAGTGAAGGCCAGGAAGGTGCGGGTTCAAGAGTGAAGCTACGGGTTCAATTAATAAAAGTTTTAGTTTTTATATTTATTTACTTTGTGTTCATGAATATTGAGACCATGACTTTGCATATATTTGAATCTTTGTTTTTATTGTTTTTCATCATTATGAGTAGCTAAATCTTGAACCAATACCTAGGTTGTATGATGAGTGCATGTTAATTTTATAGTTTTCGGTTTTGGATTCATTTACTGAATGGTTAATGTTTTGGTAAAAGTTTGATTGGTGTTTATTATGATGTGTGTGCGTACTTAAGTCTAATTTATTATTTTTGATAGTTCCATAAACGTCTTAGTGAATGTATTTCATGTTTGGATGTTTATTAGGGTTACCTGCTTGGTGCTTGTAGCTTAGTTTATGGTTTTGGTACCGAAAGCCATAGGAACTTGATTAGAGAATTTAGAGGACTTAAGTATTCTTCCATTCTTGAGACCGGGAGGTAATGGAATGTTGGGTTGTCTAGAGCTTTAGGTGTTAGGTTTTGGGTGAGACCGGAAGGTGATCCTAGCCTAGTTGTCTTTAGTTTCTTGCAATTCCAAGTCATAGTTGTCTTTAGAGAGGCCGGGAGGTGATCCGAGCTAGATAGCTAGTGTTTTATTCTTTAGGATTCTTTGGGGTGTGTTGGTGAGACCGGGAGAAGATCTAGCACGTCTGAGGGTTTCTTGAGTTATCTTTAGAATCTGGTAAGCCATTCAGTTTTTCATTACCGAGAGTTGTAAGTTTGCATGTAGGATTCTTGACTTAGATAGTTGCCTTCCTATCCTGATATTTTCCTCAATTATCCTTGATGTCTATTTATCTTAATTATTTGATTTATTTAATTAAATTATTAAAAAACCAAAAATCATATTTAAAACCAATTTTGTTAAGTCTTAGTCGAGTCTAGTTTTGTTTTCTAGTTGTGTTCTGTGGGTTCGATACTCGGACTTACTTAGTCTGTACTGCATTAATAGGTACACTTGCCTGTCGTGTGGTCTAGTTTAGTTGAGTCTGTTTTATATTACTAGGTGTCTAGGTTAGGTATTTATTTATAGACCATACATAGCACAACAAGTTTTTGGCGCCATTGTCGGGGACACTTGGCGATTGCGAAATTAGCTTTGATTAGGACTTCACTGATTAATTGGTCTTATTTGAGTCTCTTTGGTTTTTAGCGTGTCTAGCAAGTCTTAGGTTTTTATTTGATCTTTGCGTGCTTACGAAACAAAAATATTTTCCAACTTATTTTCTTCCACCACCATTCACTGCCATTTCACCACATGTTTTGCCATCATCCACTACATTCCACCATCTTGCCTTCCAAGTATGTTTCCTGCATTTTGTATATTGAGTCGGTTGAGTCTGTACATTAATTTTAGAGTCTTCTATCTTATTTTTGAGTCAGTTTTCTTTTAACCCACTTTAAGGGATATCTTCCCTTCAAGTGTGGAGATAATGGAGAGACTCAATTTTGAGTCATTGGTTTGTCTAACATACTTTATTGAAGGTTTGGAAAATGATAGTAAAATTGGGATTTTTGGTTTTCAACATATTATATATATGAGAATATAAATAGATTGAAAGCCCATATGTATTATTAATTAAATGGCACACTTGATCCTTTTTATGAGAATAAATCCGGTGAAAAGTGGCGCCTGAAAAAAAATATTTCCATGCTTCCATCAATTGAGCTAGAAAAGAAAAACAAAAAAAACTGGAGCCTATGGACTCTCCCTTGGGGATGGTGACTCTGATCGAAACTCCCTCTAGGTCAAGTTAATAAAAAAAAGTGCCGAAGCTTATGTTGTCGCTCTCGGGGATGGTGAGTCTGGTTGATATGCTTAAAATCTTGTATGGTTCATTTGTTGAAGAGTGATATTTGCGGATTGGTTTCACGGCTACAAGAGTTGTTGAAAAAGAATTTAGAATTTGATGAAGCAAATAAAAGACTGACGTCAAAGGTTAAGAACTTTTGATACATTCTTGTGGTTTAATCCATCTTATTAGTTTGTAATTGGTGATGTTAATATAACTTATGATCTTCTTTATTGTTAAGCCTAATTTATAATTTAATGAGTCGATCTCAACTTTTGTGTTTTTTTTTGTATTTCCAAGTATATACACGTTAAGCGTTCTCGAGTTTATGGGTTTTTAAGGTGTGACTCACTAAACTTGGAAAAGTTTGCGTAGACGTTTCCTTCATGTGGCATATGTTTCAACCAACTTATACCACATGCAAGATACAAAACATATATTAAGATCCATATACTTTTTTTCCAAGAAAAAATTGATTTAATATTTAGCCCTTCATTAATATTTTCCATAGGTTACATCTTTGTTGAATAATTAATTATAATTAAAGTAATTTATTGTAAATAAATTTTGGAGTCCAAATTAAATCTTTAGAATTGCAACAAAGCTCAAACGAAGAGTATCTTTGAGCCATATTGGTGTAATGAAATGCATTTACTAAATACCCGATCAACATATTAACTTCTATTTATTGTGACAGGCCAAACATTGGGCATGTTAGGGTTTCGCCAACAACAGGTTACCCTTTGATTGGGAGTAACCAGCAAAAGAATACTTTGCTAGGGTATTTACGACACTTAGCACATCGCCTTCTTACTTTCCAGCTCTGGATCAGAACCTTAGAGATTAGGATTCTTCTTCTTAACCACTATGTTTGTACCGTAGCTGATTAAACCAAGATCTGACCAGAGCACCTTTATCACAGCGGAACAATAGACCACAACAAACCCTAGATCCTACTCGACGAATCTTGAATCAAGATCCAACAACCAAAGTACCCACATATATAAATCAACGTACAACCAGATCAAGAAGAAAGACTAATCAATAATCTCAGAGACAATCTAATCAACAGACCTTTAGCTCTTAAACCAAGTCGCAAACATGGTATCATGAACATAATCAAATATTATTGAATCAACAAAGAAGGTAATAAAAAAACTTCAGAGATCTAACGACTTACAAAGAAATCAAAAAACAATAAACTCTCAAAAGCTCTCACAGATCAAAAGATCAACAATACTAGACAAAGGATTAGAACAACTCAACAGAATACAAGATGTAAGCTAGAACCCTAATCGACTAATAACAACTCAAGAACTCAGAGAGAATACAAAAGTAAAGTGAGTGAATGAATGAGGATGAATGAACGAATGAGAGTTGACTGTAGATTATATAGGAGAGCTCAAGAAGCAGACTCCGGGATCCGTGTGATAAAGATCATGGCCACACATTCTTAACACCTTTAATCCTGGCCGTTCACAACAAACACATTTTATCAAGTGGACATCTGGGCCATAGAGTTATCTGGGCTCTATGTCTTGTAATAGTTGTATTGGTCCGTTATAAGTCCATAACTTGAAGTAAGCCCATATCATAGCCCATATCTGTAAGACCATAGTGAATGAACCTTGACCATCGTGTTATTTCTCTAGATCAGCAAATCATCATCAGCATCTCAACACAGCTACATCAACATTCTTGATTATGTTAAAATTATCAAGGTATGCATTTTATCCGGTTTGATTCTTGTGCATAAAATGGTTTCTAAGACATTTTTTGTTTTGTGTTTTTTTACATGTTATAAATGGATATGAAGCTGCTGAAGATTTTGGACTTCTGATCGTGGGCTTTGTTCGTGAGCTTTAGCTTTGTTCGTGGGCTTCTTAATAGAAGAGTCTTTGTCGGCCTCATTATATCTGGCCCAGCCTCAGAAGATATTTATAAAAACGTCATGTCACACCCTCAAATTTCCACGTGCGGGGTTTTACCGCGAGGCGCGTGACACACCAGGATCCAAGTCAACGGTCACAATAAACGACAACTATATGATAAGAAAACAACGTAAACTACCATTGAGTTTCAAAACCGTTCTAACACAGCAGAAGCAAAATGTATTATTACAACTTAAAAGTAAAACTCAAAGTCTGAAATGTTTACAAAACATGCATATGATCCCTAGACGCCGTGAGACTCCGTGCGCCTATACTCAATGCTACTACCTTAGCGACCTGAGAAAACATGCCAAAAAGACGTCAACATATAATGCTGGTGAGTTCACAGGTTTTAAGTTCACAAAACGTTTTCATGCGTAAAGAGTTTCATCAAAGTACCAAATGTGCAAAACCTTAAGTAAATAACAAATGTTTCCTTACTACTACGACTGTGTTGCCGAAACCATTACTGGCAAACGTTGCTCAAGTTGCTGCCCATGTGCCAAGTGTCAAAGTAGAGACAATATGCACCCGCCCGGCTCCCAGCCGTCGGGTGGGGTTCGTCACGCCCGATAGATCTATCCACATTTCCCCCGTTGTGCCCCGCACATTCATGGTTTCAATAGGGACTTAGCGTTGCGTTTCGTCGTATAGTAATTAAGTGCCAAGCGCCAAGTGTCAAATGCCAAACATCAATGTTTAAAAGTGTCAAGTGCCAATGTGAAATATGCCAAGCGCCAAACGTGTCACGTTTCTTAAAAGAGTTACATTCCAAAATGTGTCATGTTTCCAAAAGTGTTGCGTTTCCAAAAGTGGTATGTTTCAAAAGCGTTGCGTTTCAAAAGCGTTGCGTTTCAATAGTGTTGTGTTTCAAAAACGTTGCGTTTCAAAACATAAACGTTGTATTTGTTAAAACGTGTGGCATGCTTCTCCCCCGAGAGAAAACTGTATAAAAGAGGGGCCGTGAAACTCACCTTAGAGTGTGTCTTCTGATAACTAGAATTCCAACACGTGTATGATAATCCCAACTAATGACAACCTATCAATGAGTTTACATAAGTGTGATGACTATTAACCCGAAGGCTAACTAGTCCCCGATTGTCCAGATCTTGACTACGTGTGTTAAAAAGTGTGTTTAAACGTTAACCGGACATCCCAGACCGACCCGACATCCCGTTGGTGACCCATTACATCAATTAGTCATGCACATATGTTTAACACATAAGTTTCAAGCATAAAACACTTAGTTTGCATCAAAAATCTCATTCCGGACATCAGATGGTCGAATGTGGTTTTTCCCATTTCCACGTTCGCCCGTTTGAGCCACGTTCGCCCGTTTTTCCCACGTTTTGTTCCACGTTCGCCCGTTTGAGCCACGTTCGCCCGTTTTTCCCACGCTCGCCCGTTTTTCCCACGTTCGCCCGTTTTTCCCATGTTTTGTTCCACGTTCGCCCATTCGAACCAATTTTATTCCACGTTCGCCCGTTTTCATCAGCATTTTATAAAACGCACCAAAACGCATCTAAACGGTCCGAAAACATCACGAAACATTACCAATCACAGCAGTCAACTATCATTAACATATTCCTACAAAACCCTACCAATTTTATCCCGAAATCCGTCCGTTTTACAAGTTACCCGAAATAGCAAATTATGGAGATGTCACATCAAACGCATGCAATCTTTACCCAATTAGGAAACTTTATGAAATCAATCAATAATCAACTTAATATACTCAGATTATCATGAACAATAAACCCCCAATCATATCCTTATCACTATCATCATGAACAAGCGCTAGATCTAACCCAAAATCCCCAAAATGAACAAAACATCATCAATAATCAATTGTAACCTATCTCAATCCTAAATCATCATCAATAACAGTCCTAGATCATTGTTATAACATCTATACAGCAATCAATCATCAAACAATACATAACTCCACATAAAACACCATTAACACATGTTAATTTGTATGAAAACTCATTGTTTATGAATAGGTTTTGTTTAGAAAGATATTAGGAAGGTTTTTATCCATGAAAACATGCTTGAATCAGATCTGGACTCTTGGGGTTTAATGAAAACGAATTGAAATGCTTTAAAAATGATTTAGAATGAAGAACACACCTTAGATCTTTGTGTAGAAGATGTTTGTAGGTTAGATTATAGAAAACAAGTGCAAAAACTCCTTCCCCAATGTTTAAAGTTGCTTGAGAGTGTTTTGAGGCGTTTAGGGTTTGTGAAATGGTGAAAAATGACAAAGTGTGGTATTTATACTATGTCCACATTCGCCCCTTTCACCTGGGCGAATGTACCCTCCTTCGACCCTTTCACAGGGTCGAACGTACCCTGACTTGGTCGAATGAAATTCTTTCAATTCCATATCCCAGGTTCGCCCCTTTTACAAGGGTCGAACCAGGAGTATTGTCCAGGTTCGTCCATTCGATTGGTCGAACCAGGACTCACATTTTTCTAGTTTTCCAATTTGTCGTGTTTAACGCATTTTAACGCACCCTAACATATGAGCATGCAACCTTAGTCTATGTTTAACATATTTAAACACGGATGATTATCTACACATCAATTAAACACATCTAAGCATATAATCCACCATACGACAATTAGTCTACACATACACTTAATTAGTTTATGTAATTCACCAACAACGGGACTCGTATCGTGTGTGTGTGTGTGTGTGACTAACCCAATGATCTCCCGAATCATTGAACCCTGGACAATACGGATTGTGTTCCGACTCTACTGACCCCGTCAAGTATGTTTAATAAACGTTTTTCGCTAAGTTAGACTTATGTGTTTATAAAATGTTGACCCAAACATGCCGGGTGTCACATCATCCCCCTGTTGAAAGAATTTTCGTCCCGAAAATTTCCCGAAGTCAAAGAGAACGAAGCGATAAAAAGAAAAATTTTCCCGGTCGTCACATCATCCCCCTGTTGAAAGGAATCTCGCCCCGAGATTCACTCTTCGACAGTAATGAGTGTCGACCTAACCCAAGTTACGTCTCCCAGAACGCAAACGAAGTGATAACCACGAACGAGAGATGATATCAACAGATACTCTATGCCGGGGAACCGCCCTCCCCAAAGTGAATACAAAACAATGAATCCTCCTGATCGAAGGCCTACTAGAGACTACTGTGATCGGTATAAATGATACACCGGTACCGTCAAAGTAACATCTCCAGAGGACCCACATCAGACCCATGAATGCAAAACAATGACCAAATACCAAACTGAATGCACACAATGAATACGAATCGCCAAACAATGTGAACGAGAATGAATACGAGCATAACGAGAATCAAGAAAAGAATACTCACCAGTAACAGTATCAGGATCCTCCTGGTTCTCCCTAGCGCCAATGACGTAAACATGACCACGAGTAGTTCGACCGCCGCCTTCGTTCCTAGCACCACCTGCAGTCCCTTGGTTCAGCTTAGGACAATCCCGCTTGAAGTGCCCAGTCTCCCCACAGTTGAAACACCCATGGTTTCCCCGAGAAGCAGGAGCGGGACAACCACTTGAGTCTGTTTTGGCTGAAGATTGGCCCTACAATCCTTAGCCAAGTGACCGACTCGCTGACAACGTCTACAGCGAAACTCATCGCAACCCCCAACATGGTGATACCCACACGTGTTACACTTCGGACTCTTACCAACATAACCCCCAGTCTTCTACTCAGGTAACGCTCCCACAATGTCCTGCCTCTTAACCTGCTGTTGAGACGACCCAATGTTCTTCCCAGCACTCTCCCACTTCCTCTTGTTGTCCGCAGGGGCTTTCACAGCAGCACCCCTCGGGGGTAGAACGCCCTCAGCAACCTTCATGTTGGTCAGCTTGTGAGCTGCCCGAACAGTGGCCAACATAGTAGTGTGATCAGCAGCGGCAACAAGCCCAGCAATCTCCGGCACTAACCCAGCAACGTAGTGCTCAATCCTTCGGTACTCCCGTTTAGCCAAACCGGGGCACATCACAGCCAACTCGTTGTGCCTAGCGGTAAACTCCTCGATCTCCGACCCAACTATCTTCAGATTCCAGAACTCATGCTCCAACTTCATAATCTCGTCCCTCGGGCAATACTCCGCTCGCAACATCTGAACAAACTCGGACCACGGCATAGCATTGGCCTCACCCAGGCCAAGATTCGCAGTGGTGGAGTTCCACCAGGTCAAAGCGTGTCCCTCTAGAGTAGCAGAAGCATACTTGACGCGGTCAGCGTCGGGACAGTTACACATAGCAAACACCGACTCGATCTTCTCTAACCACCGGAGCAGACCTACTGCCCCTTCAGTCCCATTGAAGAAATGGGGCTTACAGTCCATGAACTTCTTGTAGGTGCACCCAGACTGCACCTGATTAGTATTTCCCAGGGTCTGCTGAGCAGCCTGGAAAGCAGCCAACGCAACGTTCAACTGCTGCTGCAACATGTTCTCCAACTCTGCCTGAGTCATGGTGATGTTCCCACCACCTCGTCCACCGCCATTGCGACCCCCGCCGCCACCACGGCGTCCACCAGCACGTCCACCAGCGCGACCAGACATGTTCTGCCAAACATGAGACAAGACACTCAAAACCACCAACAGATCGAGCTACAAGTGACCAAACGAATTCAGAACGTGGTTCCAGCATGACCATTAGTCCGAACACGAAGTCCACCAAGATTTTCATGCATTTCGATTTATGATTTCGTGTGCACCCGAAATAACAAATCGCTCTACATGGTCCTCTAGGCGTGCTCCTAGCTAGAACTTCAAATCACCCGATACCCACATTCCTAAAAGAAACTGTTATCGCACGAGGATCCCAAAGTGAACAGTCACTCAGGAGTGTACTATGACAAGTACTAGTGCATGATAGTGTGTGTATAGGCAAGTATGTACATTAGAGCATAGAGGGGAGATATCCAAAACCCGGAAAGATCTCAAGAATGTGCCGAAGCCACCCCAATGTACACTACTGCCGAGTATAAGCGATAAGCCCCTTCATCTTCGAACCCGAAGAAGAAGATAGAACCAAGGTAGGAATAACAGAAGATAGATAATGTGATACTGTGTGATGAGGACACTGACACCCCGACAAGATTAGTATGTTTACCAAATGACACGACTCGTAACTATGTGTGACCGTCTAACGTGTGTGATACTCGGCTATAGACTAGACTCTACATGCAGTCCTAGTTCACTATAACCTGGCTCTGATACCAATCTGTCACACCCTCAAATTTCCACGTGCGGGGTTTTACCACGAGGCGCGTGACACACCAGGATCCAAG
Organism: Ambrosia x helenae; assembly: GCA_030844895.1. Taxonomy (NCBI): domain Eukaryota; kingdom Viridiplantae; phylum Streptophyta; class Magnoliopsida; order Asterales; family Asteraceae; genus Ambrosia; species Ambrosia x helenae. The sequence continues at coordinate 117,878,217 of CM061229.1, read as the reverse complement.
TCAACGGTCACAATAAACGACAACTATATGATAAGAAAACAACGTAAACTACCATTGAGTTTCAAAACCATTCTAACACAACGGAAGCAAAATGTATTATTACAACTTAAAAGTAAAACTCAAAGTCTGAAATGTTTACAAAACATGCATATGATCCCTAGACGCCGTGAGACTCCGTGCGCCTATACTCAATGCTGCTACCTTAGCGACCTGAGAAAACATGCCAAAAAGACGTCAACATATAATGCTGGTGAGTTCACAGGTTTTAAGTTCACAAAACGTTTTCATGCGTAAAGAGTTTCATCAAAGTACCAAATGTGCAAAACCTTAAGTAAATAACAAACGTTTCCTTACTACTACGACTGTGTTGCCGAAACCATTACTGGCAAACGTTGCTCAAGTTGCTGCCCATGTGCCAAGTGTCAAAGTAGAGACAATATGCACCCGCCCGGCTCCCAGCCATCGGGTGGGGTTCGTCACGCCCGATAGATCTATCCACATTTCCCCCGTTGTGCCCCGCACATTCATGGTTTCAATAGGGACTTACGTTGCATTTCGTCGTATAGTAATTAAGTGCCAAGCGCCAAGTGTCAAATGCCAAACATCAATGTTTAAAAGTGTCAAGTGCCAATGTGAAATATGCCAAGCGCCAAACGTGTCACGTTTCTTAAAAGAGTTACATTCCAAAATGTGTCATGTTTCCAAAAGTGTTGTGTTTCCAAAAGTGGTATGTTTCAAAAGCGTTGCGTTTCAAAAGCGTTGCGTTTCAATAGTGTTGTGTTTCAAAAGCGTTGCGTTTCAAAACATAAACGTTGTATTTGTTAAAACGTGTGGCATGCTTCTCCCCCGAGAGAAAACTGTATAAAAGAGGGGCCGTGAAACTCACCTTAGAGTGCGTCTTCTGATAACTAGAATTCCAACACGTGTATGATAATCCCAACTAATGACAACCTATCAATGAGTTTACATAAGTGTGATGACTATTAACCCGAAGGCTAACTAGTCCCCGATTGTCCAGATCTTGACTACGTGTGTTAAAAAGTGTGTTTAAACGTTAACCGGACATCCCAGACCGACCCGACATCCCGTTGGTGACCCATTACATGAATTAGTCATGCACATATGTTTAACACATAAGTTTCAAGCATAAAACACTTAGTTTGCATCAAAAATCTCATTCCGGACATCAGATGGTCGAATGTGGTTTTCCCCATTTCCACGTTCGCCCGTTTGAGCCACGTTCGCCCGTTTTTCCCACGTTTTGTTCCACGTTCGCCCGTTTGAGCCACGTTCGCCCGTTTTTCCCACGCTCGCCCGTTTTTCCCACGTTCGCCCGTTTTTCCCATGTTTTGTTCCACGTTCGCCCATTCGAACCAATTTTATTCCACATTCGCCCGTTTTCATCAGCATTTTATAAAACGCACCAAAACGCATCTAAACGGTCCGAAAACATCACGAAACATTACCAATCACAGCAGTCAACTATCATTAACATATTCCTACAAAACCCTACCAATTTTATCCCGAAATCCGTCCGTTTTACAAGTTACCCGAAATAGCAAATTATGGAGATGTCACATCAAACGCATGCAATCTTTACCCAATTAGGAAACTTTATGAAATCAATCAATAATCAACTTAATATACTCAGATTATCATGAACAATAAACCCCCAATCATATCCTTATCACTATCATCATGAACAAGCCCTAGATCTAACCCAAAATCCCCAAAATGAACAAAACATCATCAATAATCAATTGTAACCTATCTCAATCCTAAATCATCATCAATAACAGTCCTAGATCATTGTTATAACATCTATACAGCAATCAATCATCAAACAATACATAACACCACATAAAACACCATTAACACATGTTAATTTGTATGAAAACTCATTGTTTATGAATAGGTTTTGTTTAGAATGATATTAGGAAGGTTTTTATCCATGAAAACATGCTTGAATCAGATCTGGACTCTTGGGGTTTAATGAAAACGAATTGAAATGCTTTAAAAATGATTTAGAATGAAGAACACACCTTAGATCTTTGTGTAGAAGATGTTTGTAGGTTAGATTATAGAAAACAAGTGCAAAAACTCCTTCCCCAATGTTTAAAGTTGCTTGAGAGTGTTTTGAGGCGTTTAGGGTTTGTGAAATGGTGAAAAATGACAAAGTGTGGTATTTATACTATGTCCACATTCGCCCCTTTCACCTGGGCGAATGTACCCTCCTTCGACCCTTTCACAGGGTCGAACGTACCCTGACTTGGTCGAATGAAATTCTTTCAATTCCATATCCCAGGTTCGCCCCTTTTACAAGGGTCGGACCAGGAGTATTGTCCAGGTTCGCCCATTCGATTGGTCGAACCAGGACTCACATTTTTCTAGTTTTCCAATTTGTCGTGTTTAACGCATTTTAACGCACCCTAACATACGAGCATGCAACCTTAGTCTATGTTTAACATATTTAAGCACGGATGATTATCTACACATCATTTAAACACATCTAAGCATATAATCCACCATACGACAATTAGTCTACACATACACTTAATTAGTTTATGTAAGTCACCAACAACGGGACTCGTATCGTGTGTGTGTGTGACTAACCCAATGATCTCCCGAATCATTGAACCCTCGACAATACGGACTGTGTTCCGACTCTACTGACCCCGTCAAGTATGTTTAATAAACGTTTTTCGCTAAGGTAGACTTATGTGTTTATAAAATGTTGACCCAAACATGCCGGGTGTCACACGTCACATGTGTTTCTTCCGGATCATTCTCAACCATTGAGATCAGGATCCGTGTGATGGATTCATATCGTATGGCTGAGATTTGTTGATGTGTGTTTTCTCAATAGAAGCTTCTTTGGCTTCTATATAAGACTTGTCTCAGTCCTTCTTTACTTTTTTTAACCAGTCGTTGCTTTTTCTTTCTCTTTCATCTAGATCTATTAGGGTTTTCATTCTCTCTTGATCAGATATGTCTTGTATCTGCTTGTTGTGAAGAGTCTGTTTGTTATAGACCAGTAGATAGGTTTTGAGTTTGATTATAAGCTGTTTGTCAAGATTTGCTTTTGTTCTTCAGATCTTTGAAGGTTGTATCTGGTTCATCTTTTGTATTTGGGTTATTTTGTGGTTAATAAAGTCTTTAAGTTTTTTGTCTTTCTTTCCTGTGTCATTCCATGTTTTGTAACATGGTATCAGAGCCATGGTTGAGCTCTTGAGTCTCTGATTGTGTCTGATTGATATACTCTAAGATCTAGGGTTTCTGTTTGTGTAGATCTGAATCTTGGGGCTTCCGCTGGGTTCTAGATTGTTGTTGGGTATCTTTGATTGGATCATAAGAGATTACAGTCAGATCTGTGGCAGATCTTGGAGCTGTGTTCAAGAACTTCTTGGATTGGGAATTGGAGGCTTAATCTTCTTTAGCTACAATTGCCTCACAGCTCTGTACCCTAAGTGAAGGTACAGGCTGTGAGTTTGGCGAACCCTAACTTGGGTCCCCATCTCGGTGAGATTGTTCATGTTCTTTCTATTCTTTGTATTGTAGTTTAGTTGTGAGTCTAGAGGCTACCTGACCGGGTTAGGGGGACCGGTAATTGAGCCGACTACTTGCTTTAACTGTTCTTGCTTTGTTGTTTGTGGTATTATTTGGTTGTAGTGTCATTAATATTTGTGGTGTTAATTAGTCTTAAGGGATTAGAAGACTCCTGTATTATGCTTGTCCTGGCACCCTTTGAGTGATGAACCAGGAATCTGGCCTCTGATACAGCTTCGTCTTGTGTGTGTTTAGTTTACTTTGTGACTTATGATTGTTTTGGCTAATTGGTTGTTTGGTTGTGTTAATTCATTGAGTGTGTTAACTTGCTAAAATGGAAGGTGATCAACCAATACCACAACCCTTACCTGGACCAGAAGATCCTCCTGTTACTCTAATTAGTAAACTTGATGCAAGTGATCCTTTGTATTTGCATCCTAGTGACTCTGCAAATCTGAATATCATAACAATTAAACTAAAAGGGACAGAAAACTATACTGTTTGGGTTAATTCACTTCAATTAGTTTTACAGGTTAAGAACAAACGGGGATTCATAGATAAAACTTGTATTAGATCTTTAGAAAATGATGTTCTTAAAAAACAATGGGATAGGTGTAATTCAATTGTGTTAACTTGGATTTTAAATTCCATTAGTGAAGATCTATATATGGGGCATGTTTTCTCTAAACTTGCCTGTGATGTATGGAATGAATTAAAAGAGACCTATGATAAAATTGATAGGTCTGTGGTGTTTGACTTGTATCGAAAAATAAACTCATATAGTCAAAATGGATCTTCTGTAGTTGAATACTATCATAGACTAAACATAATGTGAAAACAAATGGATCAAATTTTGCAATTACCTGCATGTTCATGTAATCTTCTAAGGAATTCAATGATTTTAATAACCTAATAAAATTGATGCAATTCTTAATGGGGTTAGATAGTGTTTATCAAAATGTGAGGACTAGTTTGTTAATAAAAGACACTTTACCTACTGTGAAGGAGGCTTTTGCTGTCATTTCTAGAGAGGAATCTCATAGAAATGCCAGCAGCTCAGGTAAGAGAGCACAATCTCTTGCCTTATTTTCTAAAACTTCTTCACCTCCTGAGTTTAAAAGAAACAATAAGGTTTCAAATCAAAACCTAAAGTGTACTCAATGTAATAAAATTGGTCACACTGTTGATAAATGCTTTGAGGTTATTGGATACCCTTCTTGGTTTAGACCAAGAGGGGGACAAGGGAAAAAGGTAATTGCTAATAACAGTGTTTCTGATGGGTCTGATAGTGTTATTAATTCTCTTACACCTGATCAAATAAACAGACTTTTGAGTTTATTAGGTGATAAACCTGAGGGTCAAACAAGCTGCAATGTTGCAGGTAACTTGTCAAGTCCTTTCTGTGCTAATGTGATGCTCAAACCTGTGTTTTGTTTTGTTAGTGAGTTCTACAAAAAGGGGTTTTTAGGGTGGATTATAGATTCTGGGGCCAATCAAGACATGGTTAGAACTGATGAAAACTTAACTGGCTGTTTTAATGTTTCTGAGTTAAATATTAGAGTTAAACATCCAAATGGTACTGATGCTTTGGTTACTAAGATAGGAAATATTAAATTAGTTGAAAAGGTTGAGTTAAAAGATGTCTTTGTTGTCCCAGAATATAATGTAAATTTAATATTTGTTCACAAATTAGCTAGGGATAACAAGTTGTTTGTAGGTTTTGATGAAAATCATTATTATATTCAGGACTTAATCACCAAGAAAGACCTGGTGACTGGTAGTCAAGTGGATGGCTTGTACAACTGTGGTAGTTCTGTGATGTCCGGAAAGGTGTGTTATAATAGTTCTGTGTTGTTCAACCTGTGGCATGATAGATTAGGACATCCATCTAATAATGCTCTTAACATGTTTAAACAAAAGTTGAATTTGGGTAACTTAAATTTAAACACACCATGTGAAGTTTGCCAAAAGGCTAAACAGCATAGGGATCCATTTCCCTTAAGTGACCATAAGACTAAGGGCTTAGGAGACTTAATACACATTGATGTATGGGGTCATTATAGAGTTACAAGTAGAGAAGGATTCAAGTATTTTCTTACAATAGTTGATGACTTCTCTAGGGCTGTGTGGGTATTTTCTTACAATGTGGAATGAAAAATTAGTAACTGTTTTATTAGAATTAGGTTTTAGTCAAAGTAAATGTGACTATTCCTTATTTTTAAAAAATACTAATTCTGTTACTGTGTATCTACTAGTGTATGTAGATGATATAGTAATACTAGTAACTGTTTTGATGAAATAACCAAAATAAAGGAAAGTTTAAGATCTAAGTTTCTAATAAAAGACTTGGGTGATTTAAAATATTTTTTAGGTATAGAAGTTATTAGGACAAATGAAGGAGTATGTTTGTCTTAAAGAAAATATTGTTTAGAACTTCTTGTTGAATTTGGTCTGACTAGGTCAAAACCAGTCAATACTCCTATTGAACAAAATCATGCATTAACTGCTATTTGTAAACAGAATGGTGTTGCACTTAATAATATCACTGATACCAGAAACTAGTAGGAAAACTAATCTATTTGGCTCATACTAGGCCTGATATTGCATATGCTGTGCATTTTCTTAGCCAGTACATGCATAAGCCTTTGAAGGGTCATCTTAAGATAGTCTTATGACTATTAAGATACTTAAAAAAATCTCTAGGAAAAGGTGTTTTAATATCCAAAAGTTCATCACTAGACCTTGTGGCCTTCTCAGATTCTGACTGGGCCAAGTGTCTAGAGACTAGGAAATTTGTCACTGGTTTCTGTATTTTTCTAGGAAACTCTTTGATTTCTTGGAAAAGTAAGAAACAGTCGACTATTTCTAGGTCCTCAGCTGAGGCTGAGTTCAAAGCTATATGTTCCACTATTTGTGAATTAATGTGGTTAATTAATATGCTTGGAGAGTTGGGTGTTAAGATAAGTGTTCCAGTATCTTTACACTGTGATAACACAGCTGCATTGTCCATAGCAGCTAACCCAGTTTTCCATGAGAAAACAAAACATTTTGAACTGGATTTATATTTTTTGGAAGATTAAATAAACAAGGGTGTGATCAAAACTGTTAGTATTGTTTCAAGTCAATAACTGGCTGACATTATGACCAAAGGGTTGTTTCCTAATCAACATGATGTTTTGTGCAAAAGACTAATTTTTTTTGACCCATTTCAAGAATCAAGCTGAGAGGGGGTGTTAAAACTATCAAGGTATGCATTTTATCCAGTTTGATTCTTGTGCATAAAATGGTTTCTAAGACATTTTTTGTTTTGTGTTTTTTTTACATGTTATAAATGGATATGAAGCTGCTGAAGATTTTGGACTTCTGATCGTGGGCTTTGTTCGTGGGCTTTAGCTTTGTTCGTGGGTTTCTGGATAGAAGAGTCTTTGTCGGCCCCATTATATCTGGCCCAGCCTAAGAAGATATTTAAAAACACATCACATGTGTTTCTTCCGGATCATTCTCAACCATTGAGATCATGATCCGTGTGATGGATTCATATCGTATGGCTGAGATTTGTTGATGTGTGTTTTCTCAATAAAAGCTTCTTTGGCTTCTATATAAGACTTGTCTCAGTCTTTCTTTACTTTTTTAACCAGTCGTTGCTTTTTCTTTCTCTTTCATCTAGATCTATTAGGGTTTTCATTCTCTCTTGATCAGATACGTCTTGTATCTGCTTGTTGTGAAGAGTCTGTTTGTTATAAATCAGTAGATAGGTTTAGAGTTTGATTGTAAGTTGTTTGTCAAGATTTGTTGTTGTTCTTCAGACTTTGAAGGTTGTATCTAGTTCATCTTTTGTATTTGGGTTATTTTGTGGTTAATAAAGTCTTTAAGTTTTTTGTCTTTCTTTCCTGTGTCATTCCATGTTTTGTAACAGATCATCAGGGGCGGATTTAGGCTTTCTCTAGTGGGTTCCCGGGAACCATGGTTTCGAAATTATAGTGTTAATGTATATCAAAATTTGGAAAGGAACCCATAAGAAAAACAATAAAGGAACCCAGTTGCAAAGGTGATCAGTGCTCTAGTGGTGGAAATCCCTTGTAACAACATATAGATCTCTGGTTCGAGTCTTGAAGGTTGTTTTTATTTTTATGTTTTGGTTTTTATAATTTTTTTACAAAACAACCCAAACCCATCTTTTATAAACAAAAACACACTGCAGTGCCTCCTCTGCCTCTCACTCCTGTCTCCCTGCCTCCCCTCCAAACGGTCCAAACCCAACCGGCCTTCTTCTCTATGCGACCAGACACCACCGGACTTGCCGGCCACCGCCCTGCCTCTTCTCTTCTCTATTCAGACCACCAGCCACCCTTATATAGCTTTTGTAGCAATTGTTGATATTTATTTTTGGAAGCTACAACCAGTAGCTAGCTTTAAGTGTGTGTGTGTGTGTTCTGAAACTAATTAGGACCAAGAGGATGATGATGAAGAGCTTGATAAGGAGACCGCGTCAATGGGTTTTTGGAGCACGCTTATCTGGTTATGTTTGATGACAATACTCATCTCTGTTTTGTCGGGGTACGTTGTGGGCACAATTTTGGTATTGCCCTTATCCTTGCTATTTTCTAAAGTATTTAAATTAATGATGATTTACACCTATAATGTTAAAGGATCTGACTATTTTATACTTTATAGGAAGCATAGAAACTTGGGGACTACCTGTGAGCTTTATGAGCATAATTTTGCTACCAATTGTTGGTAATGCAGCATGCTGGAGCTGTTATATTCGCTTTCAAGAACAAATTGGTAAAATATGTACATTGAAAAAATATCTAACCCATTTGTTACAGAGCAAAATACTAAAATATATATTATGCATATAAAATTAAATTAAGACTATCCATAAACATAATAAAGAGTATTGTTCATATTCTTGCATAAACTGTTAATTCAACTTGTAGTGTATTGTCGATTTAGTTAGGGCGATACTCTTTTACTATGTTTGCTATACTATTGTGGTTAATTTATGCAAGTTTATAATTTTCTCGTGTATTTTTAACTAATTTGAAACCTCAATTTGATATTAGGTTGTATGCAGACGAATATTTCAAAAGACGAAAACTCGAAGGTAACAACTGTAGGTATGTTTTTTTATCCTTAAAGACAATCGTATTTATATTGCGTGCTTTAAATTTCTAATGACGATGTTTTTTTCATTATTGTATCATATTTTTATTATGTGATGAACCTGACCCGAACCGTCAAACCGACCCGAACCGTCAAACCGACCCGAACCCTTGAAGCGACCCGAAATTTTTATGTTTGGTCATATGAAATTGGAACATTGGGAACCCAGTAAAAAAAATTCCTGGATCCGCCACTGCAGATCATCATAGCATCCATGTAACACCTTCATTATACCTGCACACCTTATGCAATATATTAAAGTACAAGAATAAGAAATATTTAGATCAATGAGATTACATTGAATAGGATAAGTACTTGTCCTTTTAACAGGTCATATATCATCATGTTTGAAAGTCAATTGTCAACTGGTCAAAGCCACTTTGTTATCTGCCAGCAAGATTTGAAGCTTGGTGACAAACGAGTGGATATTTTTTGTTAAAGAAACATAGATACTTATTCAAACAAAGATAAAGCAACAAGGCTGTTTGTTACATATTAATTCGAGCATCGATAGAACGACAAGACGAATCGATCTAACTAGGTGTGGAAGTTGACCGAAAGAGGATTGTCACTGAGTATTGTCTATAGCTGTTCCAATATCCCTGCACATAACCTTACAGTAGCTGCAGACACTCGGGCAGAACACAAACTTATAACCGTCTGTAGTTTTCTCAATCTTAAACCAATTATCCAATGTTTCTGGTCCCGGGTTCCCCTCAACACCTCCCATCATGACAGCATATTGTTTCATAGCTTTATCGTATTTCAACTTCCATACATTTGACTCGTGGCAAAAGGTGGTGTTGGCAAGAACTCAATACTTAATCAGATAGAAAAGAAAAGAACAAGTGAAACAATGAAAGTAATCGGCACAGATTGATCTCTTATTAGAATACTGAATAGTGGAAAAGGTACATCAATAACATAAACAACAAGAACTTAAATAGGAGATCACACCCTGGAAAAGTGGATCCCGAAACTGACTCAACAAACTAGACTAGGCCATACTGCCTTTATTCAAATTCAAATGACTTCCAACGTTCACGTGTGACTTTGTCAATCTGCATGCATCCACGTAACATTGGTGAGATCAAGTGCCATGCAACCCCGGAACATTAGGATTATATTTTAACACCCTCCCTTAATCCTAATATTCCCATTTTGCCTCTGAAATACTCAAACTTCCCTGCAGCTAGTGCCTTGGTCAAATTGTCTGCAACTTGCTCATCTGTTCCACAATAATTAAGGACCACTTGCTTCTGATTCACCATATCCCTGATGAAGTGGTGTTTAAGCTCAATATGTTTGGACCTTCCATCCACAACAGGATTCTTTGATAAGTCGATGGCTGACTTATTATCACACCAAAGAACAGTTGGTTCACATTGTTTAAGCCCCAAGTCTTCCAATATTCTTCTTAGCCATACAGCTTGACATGTTGCACCAGTAGCAGCTACATACTCTGCTTCAGTGCTGGATAAGGCCACGGTGTGCTGTTTCCTTGATGTCCAGGCTATTACTCCACTTCCCAGTGAAAACACATGTGCAGATACACTTTTTCTATCATCCAAGCTACTTGCCCAATCACTATCACAATAGCCACATAACTTAACTTCCACTCCCCTTTTGTACCAGATTCCATAATCAATGGTCCCAGCTATGTACCTGAGAATTCTTTTGGCTGCTCCAAAGTGGACTTTAGAGGGCTTTTGCATATACCTGGACAGGATGTTAACTGCAAATGCCAAGTCTGGCCTGGTGTTGGTTAAATACATCATTCCACCAATTAAGCTTCTATACATTCCTTCATCTGTTTTAGGGGCACCATCTTCTGCTTGGAACTTATCATTTGAATTCATGGGAGTATCATTCTCTTTGCAGCCAAGCATCCCAAACTTCTATTCCCAGGAAGAATTTTAAATGTCCAAGGTCTGACATTTCAAATTCATGCATCATGCCTTTCCTGAATTCTTCAACTAGAGCTGCACTTGAACTTGCATACACAATATCATCAACATAGAGACACACAAATATCATTTCCTGATCAAGCCTTTTAACATAAAGGGTTGGTTCACTATAGCTTCTCATAAACTTATGATTAATAAGATATGAGTCTATTCTTGCATACCATGCTCTTGGAGCCTGCTTGAGTCCATACAGGGCCTTGTATAACCTATACACCTTGTGTTCTTCATTTTGGACTTCATACCCTTCAGGTTGTTGGACATAGGTTTCTTCTTCCAAGTCTCCATTCAGAAAGGCAGACTTGATGTCCAACTGGTACATTGGCCATCCCAACTGAGCAGCAGCAGCTATAACAGTTCTCACAGTTTCAAACCTTGCAACTGGTGAGAATGTTTCCTGGAAGTCAATCCCTTTCTTCTGTGAGTAACCCTTTGCCACCAACCTGGCCTTGTGTTTCACTATCTCACCATTAGGACCCACTTTTGTCTTGTATAGCCATTTTAATCCTACCAGGTTCTTGTTTGGTGGCAGGTCCACCAACTCCCAAGTGTTGTTCTTTATAATTGCTTGAATCTCCTCATCCATGGCCTTCTTCCACTCTTTGCATACTATGGCTTCTTCAAAGCATGTTGGATCAGACACATTTAGAGCAAACTGACATGCTGTATAGTCCTCCATAGGAACTGTCTCTGCATACACCTCTTCAAGTTGTCTTGTTCTGAGTGGGGTGCTATCTTCAGTTGATGATGACTGAACTTCATTAGACCCTCCCTGGCTTGTAGCAGGAGTATCAGGATTTTGTTGTGAGGAACTTGAGGTCTGCATACTTGTATCACCACTGTTAGTGTTGTTTACATGATCATTATTCTCACCTGCACTATCAAATAAAAGATCAATAAAATCAAAAGACCATAGATGCTTATTTTCTTCTGTCTTCATTTTACTCCAGTCCCACTCAGCATCTTCATCTGGTTTGATATGTCTTCTGGTTATAATCTGCCTTGTTTCTGGATTGTAGAGTTTGTATCCCTTGGTTGGCGTTGAGCTGCCAATAAGGATACACTTCTGTGCATTTGACTGAACAAATTTCCCTCTCAGCTGTGAAGGAGTTAACCCATAGACAACACTTCCAAACACCCTTAAGTCATCCACCTCAGGGACTTTACCAGACCACATATGTAGTGGTGTCTTATTCTCATTAGGCTTGGTAGGGGCAATATTGACAATTTCCACAGCTGTGGCAACAGCCTCTGCCCAAAAGTATGCAGGCAGGTGTTTTGCTTGAAGCATACACTGAGCCATTTCAACAACAGTCCTGTTTTTCCTTTCACATACACCATTTTGCTCAGGTGTGAAAGGTGCTGTCAATTGTCTTTTTATACCATATTGTTCACAGAATACATTGAATTCCTTTGAACAATACTCACCACCCCTATCTGACCTGAATACTTTAATAGAGTGATTGCTTTGATTTTCAACTAAAGCTTTAAAGATTTTAAACTTTGAAAACACTTCTGACTTTCTCTCTATAAAGTAGACCCAGGTCATTCTTGTAAAGTCATCTATAAAGAGAAGAAAGTACTTACTTCCACCAAGGCTTGCAACAGGCATGGGACCACAAACATCACTATGGACAATTTCAAGAGGTTTTGTGGCCCTCCTTGTACTTGCCTGAAAAGGCAGTTTGTGCAGCTTCCCATAGCACAGCTTTCACACACTCCAATCTCCTTCATGGCAGGAAGTCCTTGCACCATTTGTTTATTATAAAGCTGTTGTAAGGCTTGAGTGTTCAAGTGGCCATACCTGTGATGCCAAAGTTTTGTCTCTTCATGAATCTTTGTACTTCTGGGCTTCACTTTTGAGGCATCAAGAGGAAACATGTTATTAGGGGCCAACTGAATTTTCATCACCTCAGTACCTGTCTTCTTCTGGATGATAGAGCAGGCTCCATCATCAAACATAAGAGCATAACCCTTCCTCATAAGTTGACCTACACTCAATAGGTTATATTCCAACTCTGGAACATAGTATACATCATCTATCAAGGCCATGCTACCATCAGTCATTTTAACCTTAACAGTTCCTCTCCCTTCTACCTTTATCTGTTTTTTATTACCCATTTTGACATTCAATTTAAATGCTGTATTTAAGGTAGTAAACATAGTACGTACCCCAGTCATGTGATTTGAGCTACCAGAATCAACAAACCACACATTAGCAGTTGAGGAATCAGGTTCTTCAAAACTCATCATAGCATGATGAGTTACACAGGCCATAAACAAATGAGGGACTTCTTCTTGTCCTTCATCATCTTCTTCAGCCACGTTGGCTTGTTGTTCATCATTATACCAGCATTCTCGCTTGACATGGCCATATCTATTACACTGGTAGCATTGTGGTCCTCGTCCTCTATCATTGGATCTTCCTCGACCTCTTCTGTTGAACCCACGTCCTCGACCTCTACTTGCCTGACCATCATTCCCAGTCCTTCTTGTTGGTTGAAACACTTGCAAGGCTTGCTCATCTGACTTCTCACTCACCTTCAAACCTTGGTCACCAGATCTATTATTCAACCTTTGTTCCTGAGATTGCAGCACTCCCATTAGTTTCTCAGGACTAAGGTTAGACAGATCAAATGCAACTTCAATGGATGGTACAACAAAGTCAAATCTAGACGTGAGACTTCTCAGGATCTTTTCCACAATCTTTTGATCAGCTACAACTTCTCCATATGACCTTTGTTGCCCAACAATGGCCATTACTCTGGAAAAGTATTCCCCCACAGCCTCTCCTTCTTTCATGCTCAAGTTCTCAAACTCCCTTCTTAGTCCCTGCAACTTTATTGCTTGTACTTGTGAGTCACCCTGGAACTCCATCTTCAAGATGTCCCAGGCTTCTTGTGCTGTGTCAGCAGATGCAATTCGTGAGAACAATAGATCATGCACACCTTGTTGGATTATAGACATTGCACGGGCATCATTTTTCCTTTCTTCTCTTGCAAGTGCCAGATCTTCACCAACTTCTGACATTCCCAGATCTACTATTTCCCATAATTCTCTGGACCTTAAAATGGTTCTCATACGTACACTCCAGTGTTCATAGCCTTCTCCTTTGAACACAGGAATAGGGTTGACAGGATTGTGAGTAGGGTTTGATGTATCAGACATAGTAACTGAGCTCTGATACCACGTGTTGGCAAGAACTCAATACTTAATCAGATAGAAAAGAAAAGAACAAGTGAAACAATGAAAGTAATCGGCACAGATTGATCTCTTATTAGAATACTGAATAGTGGAAAAGGTACATCAATAACATAAACAACAAGAACTTAAATAGGAGATCACACCCTGGAAAAGTGGATCCCGAAACTGACTCAACAAACTAGACTAGGCCATACTGCCTTTATTCAAATTCAAATGACTTCCAACGTTCACGTGTGACTTTGTCAATCTGCATGCATCCACGTAACATTGGTGAGATCAAGTGCCATGCAACCCCGGAACATTAGGATTATATTTTAACAGGTGGAACCCGAGAACTTTATGTTAGCATCTGTGGAAAGGCGAATCGCACCATTTTTAGGATTGACTGGAGTGATGGTAAACGGGTGGCCCCAGCCTTCGGTTTGGTATTGTACAACGCCTGCTGGACAAGTCTTGTTGCCCACTGCTGCTGGTTAGAATCTATGTCTGTCGGGATAGCGTAGTATTCGACCCCTGTGTGAAGGTTTTTTCCGTAGATATCGAGCACGGGACCGGGGGCTGAAGAGGTACAGGGTGAATGCAAGTAATAAGATAAGTGTTTTCATTTTTGATTAAGTTGAACGATGTAGATTATGTATGGAGCTTTTTATAGATGTTAGATTTAAAAAAAAAAACATGCTGAGCATGAATGTTGGTAGTTTGAAGTAGGGCTGCAAACGAACTGAATTTTCATGAACAGTTCATGAACCGTTCGGCGGGAAGTTTGTTTGTGTTCGTTCGTTTAATAAATGAACGAACACGATTAAAAAAAATTGTTCGTTTAGTTAAATGAACGAACATGAAGAGAGGTCGCGTCATTCGTTTATGTTCGTGAACGTAGGGCTACAAAACTTTTAGTAGGAAGTTAATTTGTTTTTGTTTCTTGATAAACGAACGAACGAACAACCTTCGAGTTAATCATAAATGTATAGTATTACTTATGAAATATTGAACATGTTACGGGACGTTTAAAAACATAAATGAATGGAATTTTTTGTTTGTGTTCGTTCGTTTATAAACAAACAAAAACAAATGAACTTCCCATTAGAAGGTTTGTAGCCCTACCTATTAACCATCTGAAAACCTTCAACCAAGTTTGATGAGAAACGGGGCAGCAGACGAATAGGTGTACATCCTCTACTTTCAGAATACAAAAGGCATGAAGTAGATGGAATCCAAATACCTTTATAAACCAAAGCACGCCGCAACCGTTATGTAGTTAGCGAATGTGGGGTAGCCAATTTGGTAGAGACTTATGAAGTTCTAGGCAATGGTGTATTTTGTTTAAATACAGTGGAGGGTAACATTAGCCGTTCAAAAAAAAAAAAAAAAAAAAAGCCAACCTCCACGCAAAGCACCTAAAGTTGATTGGAACTCATGCGTGCAAATGTGTCTTTTAAAAGTTTTTTTTTTTTTGTTAATTCTTTTTTTTCCACAAATTTCGTTTTAAATTTATAAAATGGTTTTAACTTATACACAACAATACACAAATAGGCAAGTATACCTATCGTATAATAGTATAGTGGGGTTTAAAACCAAGTGTCCACCCCTTCAGCGTCTCCCACTACTCAATCCTTGTTCTTTAGTCGGACCAATATAGAGTGGTATTTTGTAAAAGCAAACTTAAGAAACATAAAAATAAAGACATGGTGACAATCAAACAAAGATATAATGATATCCTTTGATTCAAGAAGTAATATTTAATTTGTTTGATATACAAACAGATATTTATTCAAACATAGATAAAGCAACGTTATTAGTTACATATTTATTCGAGCATCGGTAGAACAGCAGACGGATCAATTACATTTAGAGTTAGAACTTAGAAGCCGAAAGACAAAGGTTTACCACCTAGTACCAATCGCGACACTCCATTATTGTCTATAGCTGTTCCAATATCCCCGCACATAGTCTTACAGTAGCTGCAGACACTCGGGCAGAAAACGAGCTTATAATAGCCACCCGCAGCAGATTTCTCAAACTTAAACCAGTTATTCAGTGTTTCGGGTCCAGGGTTCCCCTCAACACCTCCCATCATGACTACATATTGTTTCATAGCTTTATCGTATTTTAACCTCCATACATTTGACTCATGACAAGTGTTGGGCTCCGAGAACTTTATGTTGACGTCTGTGGAAAGACGGATCACGCCTTTTTTAGGATTGACTGGAGTGATAGTTAACGAGTGACCCACGCCTTCCATTTGGCTTGTAAAAGCAACTCCAACTGGACAAGTCTTGTTGCTCAATGCAGCTGGCAAGATGAAGCCATAGCTCTCATAACCAACTTTGACTAACACTCTTATGGTAGGGGAGTATTGGATCCCTGTGCGAATGCTTTTGCCGGAGGAAGTGAGCACAGGATCGGGTGCTGAATTCGCCTTGAAGAAGCACAGGATGAATACAAATGAGAAGAAGATAAGTGTTTTCATTTTCGAATAAGTTGAATGATGTGGATTGTGTGTGTTATGTAGGTTTTTATAGAAGGTTGGAAGCTTTAGATTTAAAAACAAGGTAACATGAATGTTTGTTTGTTTGGAGTTTTGGTAGTTTTAGAAGGAAAAATTAACAGGTTAATTTGGATGTAGATTTTGACTCATTTTGAATATTGTTGATTAAATAATTTAACACTCTTTATTATTAAATTTTGATATTCAAATATAACAGGTTTATAGACGGTGGGGAGCTTTAGATTTAGAATCTGATGAGCATGAATGTTTGTTGGTTTGGAGTTTTGGTAGTTTAGAAGGAAAATTAAACAGGTTAATTTTGAATGTAGGTTTTGATTCCTAGTGGATTAGTAAGTCAAGCATTGATTAAATAATTTAACACTCTTTATTATTAAATTTTGTTATTAAACTAGTGAGACCACCCGTGCTTTGCGACGGTTCAAAACATAGATAAAAATATGCAAATTGTAAACGTGACGATAAAAAAAAGCACGTGATATATATATATATATATATATATATATATATATATATATGAAAGTCAAGGAAAAATTATGACGTTGTATACAAATCGAAATTATTTAAACAAATTTTACACCAAAACATATGCAAAGATAAACACGGCTAGAAAAAGACTCAGTCGTCTGATTCCCCATATAAGCCATCAAGATTTCAGTATACAAAGGCGTGCTGAATTATGTGAAAAGAAAAATTCAACTATCAAAACACACAGCCGATTTACATAGTCGTGCCAAGATCTGTTAAAATTCAAAGACTACAACCCCCCCCCCCCCCCCCCCACCCACCCACCCAATGTACTTTTTATCATGATAGTAACAATAGTAATTTGGTCTTTATAAATTTTAAAACTTGGACACCACCATAGACATCATTATGGGTTTGACACTAGGCTGGAACCAAAATGAGTATGACTACTTAAAAATGTTGTTAGGAGTATGCATTGGGTTTGGGTAACATATCATCATCATATTCAGTTAATCTCACCTATAGCAAAGCTAAGGTAGGGTCTAAGGAGGGTAAGATGTAGACAGCCTTACCTCTACCCCTAAGAATAGAGAGGCCGCTTCCAGTGAGACCCCCGGCTCGATGTGGTTTGGTATCAAGCCTTGGACATAAGGCATAAAACACTTAGCAATCGGGACAAACCCGATCGGTGCATGTACCCCTTTGTCTTTTGGCTATCCACGCCACCACATGATGCATGATTAACCGTCCATCGTTTTTAACGTTATTTTCACGAAATTAGTAAAATAACGTTAAAACTAGTGCAACTTTACTTTTGCCCCCCAAGGGCCACACATATATACATTATATGCGCACACCGTAAGTGGGGCGTCGCTAAGGTAGAGTCTGAGGAGAGTAAGATGTAGACAGCCTTATCTCTACCCCTAAGAAATAGAGAGACTGCTTCCAGAGCCGCCACCGTATGCATTTGTTTTTCATTGGTTAGATGATGGTGGTCGTGAGTTGGCTTGTGATTGAAGGTATGGAGGCCCCTTTCTTGCAAAACCCTAGCCGTTTTCTTTGTATGTTTGTATGCTAAACCCTAGCTGCCACCGTCATCGTTTCTTTTTTCGGTTGTTAGATGATGGTGGTCGTGGGTTGGCATGTGATTGAAGGGGTGGAGGCCCTTTCCTGCTAAACCCTACCCGTCATCGTCTACATTTGTTTAGATGATGGTGGTCGTCAGTTGGTCTGTAATTGAAGAGATGGAGGTCTTAAGTATCTGTTGCTATTTTTAATGGCATGCATTGATTTTCATTTTCGGCTAAATATTTATTTTTTATCGGTCTACTTGCATGAGGTTAAAATAAAGTTTGTTGTGTCTGCCTCAATGGTTTTTTTATGACTTTGCTTTTCTGAAGTTGTTGTTGATCAATCAGTAGAAAGGAATAGAATTGATAGTTTAGGCTGATCGGTTTGAAGCAATATAATTGATAGTTTAGTCTTTGAAGTTTTTTATGTTATGGCTTTACTGTTGTGTGTTGTATTGTTTATTTTATAAAAATCTTTTATTAAGTAGTCATGGTTTTCGTTGTCATGTGTGTATGAGCCTATCAAAGTGTAACACCCCAACCGATGGCGGAAACATCAAGGTGCCACGTAGTGACGATTGTTCACAAGCTCATGGTACTAAAGTGTAAATATTATTAAATTCAAAGTTCAAATGTCAAACAACCAAATAAGTAAAATACATCAAATCCCAAAACAATTCATGAAATTAAGTTTGTTTTCTTCAACTAAGTCCCAATGCCTATGTGAACTCATCAAACGTCTCCTGAAACATGTACAAAATACAACGGCAATAATAATGCTGGTGAGTACACTTAGTTTTGTGTACATATATATAAGTATAAAAAAAATGTTTACAATTCAAGTGTCATGAGTCATATAAGGCAAATATGGAAAACACGTAAGTACACAATACGGGTCAAAATCAAACCTCTTATGTGACAAAGTTTAATACATTAACAATGACCTGGACTTCCCACCACCATAGGTACTTTCCACTAGGCGATTCGTCAATTCAAATAGCGCTATCCATTGTTAAAGTCGGCTAGCCAAGTTAATGATTTTGTAATGATTGCAAGTATACTATGTTTTTGTTTAAGCACAAAGCACAAGAATTCAAGCATAACACGTATATGAATTGTATGTAAAACGTTTATGAATAAGTGCACGTGTATGTTTAATATGTGTACATGAATCACCCCAAAAGTGTAAAAATGAAAAAGGGGATAAGTATACTCACTTGTTGCGGAGAATAATAAGAACGACTGACACAAGTTGTAGCGGTTCGGGTAACTCCAAAAATTATCGTTTATAACGTATCAGTTGCTATAACTCCTCTAAATAACAGTAGTAACCTTAACTACTACGAGAGTTGATAAAAAGTACCAACGGTGGTAGAATGTTGCAAAACAATGGCATCATGTTTTTTTTTTTTTTTTTTTTTTTTTTTTTGAGGAAAGCAAACTATTCCAAAAGAAAAAAAAATTAAATAAACGGTGGATGAGAATGAGCCTCTCATATAAACGGAAATAGGAATTTTTATAGTCTCATTTTCTTGGTAAAATTAAAAGTGCATTGATAAGAAAATATTCTTCTTTATCACAAAACGTTTAGGAATTACAAAGAGTCCATCATATACTTAAATGTTATTTAATTATACTTTAAGTTTCAACCAAAAATTCTGTTTTCATCTTTTTAATTTATATTCATTAACTAAACATTATTATTTGATGTATAAGACAAATACTTATCACATTGTTTCAGTAACTCAATTTTTAAATTACGAACAAAATAAGATAATAATCTAATATTATTATTATGTTATTATATAAATACACTAAAAAATTGGGGTGTTACAATAAATGTCTACACTAATATATATATATATATATATATATATATATATATATTTGTAGGTTAGGGATCATACGAGAACCAACTTTAGGGAGAGAACCAAGGAACCAATGTGAACAGATGGCATTTTAGTAAATATGTAGTATAATTAAATAAAACCTGTCGGGTCATATTTGGGTTAATAGGTCGGGTCATATGTTGATCTGGTATACTAATAGACATCATCAGGCTACAAACACATACATCTCAAAACCCTAGATCCACACAATAAACTAACCGCCACCGTCTACCGTCGTATATTACTACCGTCCACCGCTGTATATTACTAACATCAACCAACCACAGGTTTTTACTTTGTTCTCTTCTTTCATTGCACAACAAATGTCATTTTTTGAAGGTTATTCATCCATTAAATCCACGCTGTTGCTTGTATACTTCAATTTTACAGGGTAAATTACTAGATCGATGCTCCTGTTGCAACAGTCGTGATTTACTAGGCTCCGTCGTCGACTATCTAGGTAACTTTTAAATATTGGTTTGTTTATCTAATTAATAGACGACAGCATTTCTAATTTTTATGAGAATTTATTCTGTAATTATAGTTTGCTGTTACATATTTGAGATGTTACTTTACTTGTTAAAAATGCTTTGGCTTAAAACTATATGTTGCGTGTTATTCTGAACCTATCAAACGAATGAAGTCAGACAGGAATTCAAAGTTTGGTTTATGCTTGTTGCTATGATCTAATATGCTACTATGAGCTCCGTTGACTGATATAGATTAGAGACAAAATGTTGTTTTTTATTTGATAAGTGAGATAATTTTTGGTGTAAACTATTAATGAATTAGTTTTGAAGTGTGTTTATTGGTAAAATGTTTACATATATTATTGTGACACCCGGCATGTTTGGGTCAACATTTTATAAACACATAAGTCTACCTTAGCGAGAAACGTTTATAAACAAACTTAACTGGGTTAGTTGAGTCGGGTCAAATTAGGATTGTCCAGGGTTCAATGATCTGGAGGATCATTGGGAGTCGTTTTGGGAATACATTAGTACCGGGTTCCGTCGTTGGTGACATTACATGAGTTAATTAAGTATATGTGTAGATTATGGGTCGTGTGGTGGATTGTATGCTTATACTTGCTTAAATGATGTACGAATGATTATACGTGCCTAAACATGCTAAGTATAGACTATGGATGCATGCTTATGTGTTAAGATGTGTTAGAATGCGTTAAACACGACAAACTGGAAAAAGGTTAACATGTGTTAAAAGTGCTGTTAACATGTGTTAAAAATGTGCTGATGACCTGAATGTGGAACTTTTGGGCGAATGTGGAAATGGGGTTTGAAAAATGGGCGAACGTAGAAACAAAGTGGGAGAATGTGGAAAAATTCCACATTCGACCACTAAAAAGGGGCGAATGTGGAAAAATTCCACATTCGACCACATAAAAGGGGCGAATGTGGAAAAATTCCACATTCGACCACATAAACTGGGCGAACGTGCAGATGGTATAAATACCATCCTTAGCCATTTTTCACCATTTCACAAACCCTAAACGCCTCCAAACACTCTCTATCAGCTATTATCATTGGGGAAGGAGTTTTTGAGCTTGTTTTTCATAACCTAACTCTCTAAATCATTACAAGTGAAAATCTAAGGTGTGTTCTTCATTACAAATCCTTTTTAAACAATTTTGACTTGTTTTAATCTAAACCCCAAGGGTCCAGATCTGATATCAACATGTTTTATGGGTAAAAACCTTCCTAATATCTTTCTAAATAAAACCTATTCATAAACAATGAGTTTTTATGCAAACTAGACATGTGTTAATATGATATTATGCATTGTTTGATGATTACTTGTTGTATAGATGATATGACAACAACCTAGGGCTGTTATTAATGATGGGTTATGATTGAAACATGTTACCTTTGATTGTTGATGGTGTTTTGACGATAAAAGGGGTTTTTAGTTAGATTTAGGGCTTGTTTTTGGATAGTTATGATAGAGTTAGGATAAGGGTTTCTTGTTCATGATGATTTGATGATGATAAGCTGATTATTGATTGATTTCAGAAGTTTCCTAATTGGGTAATATTTTCATGCGTGATGATGTGACATCTCCATAATTTACTATTTTAGGAAACTTGTAAAAACGGATAGATTTTGGGGTAAAATTGGTAGGGTTTCGTAGGAATATACTAATGATGCTTGACTGCTGTAACTCGTGATGTTTCGTGATGTTTTCGGATGTTTTTCGACGCGTTTTTGGAAAAATCTGACATCAGGGGCGAACCTGGAATACCTTCGACCAGTCGAACGGTCGAAGGTGGATTCCAGGGGGCGAACCTGGAAGTTAAAGGGGCGAATGTGCTACAAAGGGGCGAAGGTGGAAGGAAAAGGGGCGAAGGTGGAATTTCAGAGACACCTTCGACCACTTACAAGCCACCTTCGACCACCCAGAACTACATTCGACCCTACATTAACAAAAATGAGATTTTTGATATAAACTAAGTGTTTTATGCTTGAACCTTGCGTGTAATCTATGTGTACTTGATTAGTTGGGGTAATGGGTCACCAACGGGATGTCGGGTCGGTCTAGTGTGTCGATTGAACATTTAAACACGTTTTAAAACATACTTGGTTATGATCTGGACAATCGGGGACTTGTTAGCCTTCGGGTTAGTAGTCATCACACTTATGTAAACTCATTGATAGGTTGTCATTAGTTGGGATTATCATACACGTGTTGGAATTCTAGTTATCGGAAGACGCACTATAAGGTGAGTTTCACGGCCCCACTCTTTTACTGGTTTTACATTTTCGGGAGAAAACATGCTGTGTCCTTTAAACGTGAGTCAACTATGTTTTCATAAAAAGGCGTTTCAACTATGTTTTGGTATTCATGAATTCATTGGGTTTGGAGTATTCATTATGTTTTCACGTATTCATTATATTACTATGCGATCTTTGGAAGTCCCGGGGGAAACCATGAATGTGCGGGGATGCACAACGGGGGAAATGTGGATAGCGCTATTTGGGCTTGACCCGCCCCACTCGACGGCTTGGAGGGCCGGGCGGGTGCATATTGTCTCTTAGGTATTCAGTATTCAGTATGCAGTATTCAGTATTCAGTATTCATTCGGGCACGTATTCAGTATTCACAGTATTCGAGTCCAGTAATGGTTTTCCAATCGCAGTAGTAACAGGTATTCATATGATTTGCATGCATGTGGTCTGGATTGATCATGGGTATTCACTTGGAATTGGTATACATTTGGAGTCGGTATTCATTAAAAACCTGTGAACTCACCGGCATTATTTGCTGACGTATTTAGCATGTTTGTCTCAGGTCGCTAAGGTAGCAGCTGTCGATAGGCGCACGGAGTCTCACGGCGTCTAGGATTCATGTGCATCTCATTTAGTATTTTCAGACTTTTGTACTTTTGATTTCACGTTGTAATAAAGTTTTGCGCTTCCGCAGCATTGGATCATTTATGAAAACTTAATGGTTTGATTATGTCATTTTTACGTATCATATAGTGTTGTTTATTGTGACCGTTGACTTGGATCCTGGTGTGTCACGCGCCTCGCGGTAAAACCCCGCATGTGGAAATTTGAGGGTGTGACAGATTGGTATCAGAGCCCAATGGTTATAGTGAACTAGGACTGCATGTAGAGTCTAGTCTATAGCCGAGTATCACACACGTTAGACGGTCACACATAGTTACGAGTCGTGTCATTTGGAAAACATACTAACCTTGTCGGGGTGTCGGTGTCCTCATCACACAGTATCACATTATCTATCTTTTGTTACTCCTACCTTGGTTCTATCTTCTTCTTCGGGTTTGAAGATGAAGGGGCTTATCGCTTATACTTGGCAGTAGTGTACATTGGGGTGCCTTCGGCGCATTCTTGAGATCTTTCCGGGTTTTGGATATCTCCCCTCTATGCTCTAATGTACATACTTGCCTACACACACACTATCATGCACTAGTACTTGTCATAGTACACTCCTGAGTGACTGTTCACCTTGGGATCTTCGTGCGATAACAGTTTCTTTTAGGAATGTGGGTATCGGGTGATTTGAAGTTCTAGCTAGGAGCACGCCTAGAGGACCATGTAGAGCGATTTGTTATTTCGGGTGCACACGAAATCATAAATCGAAATGCATGAAAATCTTGGTGGACTTCGTGTTCGGACTAATGGTCATGCTGGAACCATGTTCTGAATTCGTTTGGTCACTTGTAGCTCGATCTGTTGGTGATTTTGCGTATCTTGTCTCATGTTTGGCAGAACATGTCTGGTCGCGCTGGTGGACGTGCTGGTGGACGCCGTGGTGGCGGCGGGGGTCGCAATGGCGGTGGGCGAGGTGGTGGGAACATCACCATGACTCAGGCGGAGTTGGAGCACATGTTGCAACAACAGTTGAACGTTGCGTTGGCTGCTTTCCAGGCTGCTCAGCAGACCCTGGGAAATACTAATCAGATGCAGACTGGGTGCACGTACAAGAAGTTCATGGACTGTAAGCCCCATTTCTTCAATGGGACTGAAGGAGCGGTGGGACTACTTAGGTGGTTGGAGAAGATTGAGTCGGTGTTTGCTATGTGTAACTGTCCCGACGCTGATCGCGTCAAGTATGCTTCTGCTACACTGGAGGGACATGCGTTGACCTGGTGGAACTCCACCACTGCGAACCTTGGTCTGGGTGAGGCCAATGCTATGCCGTGGTCCGAGTTTGTTCAGATGTTGAGGGCAGAGTATTGCCCAAGAGACGAGATTATGAAGTTGGAGCATGAGTTCTGGAATCTGAAGATGGTTGGGTCGGAGATCGAGGAGTTTACTGCTAGGCACAACGAGTTGGCTGTGATGTGCCCCGGTTTGGCTACACCGGAGTACCGGAGGATTGAGCACTACGTTGCTGGGTTAGTGCCGGAGATTGCTGGACTTGTTGCTGCTGCTGATCACACTACTATGTTGGCCACTGTTCGGGCAGCCCACAAGCTGACCAACATGAAGGTTGCGGAGGGCGTTCTACCTCCGAGGGGTGCTGCTGTGAAAGCCCCTGCGGACAACAAGAGAAAGTGGGAGAGTGCTGGAAAGAGCGCTGGGTCGTCCCAGCCGCAGACAAAGAAGCAAGAAGTTGTGGGAGCATCATCTGGGCAGAGGTCTGGGGGATATACTGGGAAGCTCCCGAAGTGTGGTGAGTGTGGGTTTCATCATACGGGTGATTGTGAGAGGTTTCGCTGTCGACGGTGTCAGCGTTTTGGTCATCATGCTAAGGACTGTAGGACTACTCTTCAGCTACAACCGGCACAGGCCACTACTACTACCACTGCTACTGCTCCTCAGGGGAGGCAGGGATGTTATCACTGTGGGGATAATGGACACTTCAAGCGGGATTGTCCTAAGCTGAACCAAGGGACTGCAGGTGGTGCTGGGAATGAAGGCGGCGGTCGAACTACCCGAGGTCATGCCTACGTCATTGGCGCTAGGGAGAACCAGGAGGATCCTGACACTGTTACTGGTGAGTATTCTTTTCTTGATTCTCGTTATGCTCGTATTCATTCTCGTTCGCATTGTTTGGCAATTCGTATTCATTGTGTGCATTCAGTTTGGTATTTGGTCATCATTTTGCATTCATGAGTCTGATGTGGGTCCTTTGGAGATGTTACTTGGACGGTACCGGTGTATCATTTATACCGATCATAGTAGTCTCTAGTAGGCCTTCGATCAGGGGGATTCATTGTTTTTTATTCACTTTGGGGAGGGCGGTTCCCCGGCACAGAGTATTCGTTGATATCATCATTCGTTCGTGGTTATCATTTCGTTTGTGTTATGGGAAACGTTACTTGGGTTAGGTCGACACTCATTACTGTCGAAGAGTGAATCTCGGGGCGAGATTCCTTTCAACAGGGGGATGATGTGACGACCGGGAAAATTTTTCTTTTTCTCGCTTCGTTCTCTTTGACTTCGGAAAATTTTCGGGACGAAAATTCTTTCAACAGGGGGATGATGTGACACCCGGCATGTTTGGGTCAACATTTTATAAACACATAAGTCTACCTTAGCGAGAAACGTTTATAAACAAACTTAACTGGGTTAGTTGAGTCGGGTCAAATTAGGATTGTCCAGGGTTCAATGATCTGGAGGATCATTGGGAGTCGTTTTGGGAATACATTAGTACCGGGTTCCGTCGTTGGTGACATTACATGAGTTAATTAAGTATATGTGTAGATTATGGGTCGTGTGGTGGATTGTATGCTTATACTTGCTTAAATGATGTACGAATGATTATACGTGCCTAAACATGCTAAGTATAGACTATGGATGCATGCTTATGTGTTAAGATGTGTTAGAATGCGTTAAACACGACAAACTGGAAAAAGGTTAACATGTGTTAAAAGTGCTGTTAACATGTGTTAAAAATGTGCTGATGACCTGAATGTGGAACTTTTGGGCGAATGTGGAAATGGGGTTTGAAAAATGGGCGAACGTAGAAACAAAGTGGGAGAATGTGGAAAAATTCCACATTCGACCACTAAAAAGGGGCGAATGTGGAAAAATTCCACATTCGACCACATAAAAGGGGCGAATGTGGAAAAATTCCACATTCGACCACATAAACTGGGCGAACGTGCAGATGGTATAAATACCATCCTTAGCCATTTTTCACCATTTCACAAACCCTAAACGCCTCCAAACACTCTCTATCAGCTATTATCATTGGGGAAGGAGTTTTTGAGCTTGTTTTTCATAACCTAACTCTCTAAATCATTACAAGTGAAAATCTAAGGTGTGTTCTTCATTACAAATCCTTTTTAAACAATTTTGACTTGTTTTAATCTAAACCCCAAGGGTCCAGATCTGATATCAACATGTTTTATGGGTAAAAACCTTCCTAATATCTTTCTAAATAAAACCTATTCATAAACAATGAGTTTTTATGCAAACTAGACATGTGTTAATATGATATTATGCATTGTTTGATGATTACTTGTTGTATAGATGATATGACAACAACCTAGGGCTGTTATTAATGATGGGTTATGATTGAAACATGTTACCTTTGATTGTTGATGGTGTTTTGACGATAAAAGGGGTTTTTAGTTAGATTTAGGGCTTGTTTTTGGATAGTTATGATAGAGTTAGGATAAGGGTTTCTTGTTCATGATGATTTGATGATGATAAGCTGATTATTGATTGATTTCAGAAGTTTCCTAATTGGGTAATATTTTCATGCGTGATGATGTGACATCTCCATAATTTACTATTTTAGGAAACTTGTAAAAACGGATAGATTTTGGGGTAAAATTGGTAGGGTTTCGTAGGAATATACTAATGATGCTTGACTGCTGTAACTCGTGATGTTTCGTGATGTTTTCGGATGTTTTTCGACGCGTTTTTGGAAAAAATCTGACATCAGGGGCGAACCTGGAATACCTTCGACCAGTCGAACGGTCGAAGGTGGATTCCAGGGGGCGAACCTGGAAGTTAAAGGGGCGAATGTGCTACAAAGGGGCGAAGGTGGAAGGAAAAGGGGCGAAGGTGGAATTTCAGAGACACCTTCGACCACTTACAAGCCACCTTCGACCACCCAGAACTACATTCGACCCTACATTAACAAAAATGAGATTTTTGATATAAACTAAGTGTTTTATGCTTGAACCTTGCGTGTAATCTATGTGTACTTGATTAGTTGGGGTAATGGGTCACCAACGGGATGTCGGGTCGGTCTAGTGTGTCGATTGAACATTTAAACACGTTTTAAAACATACTTGGTTATGATCTGGACAATCGGGGACTTGTTAGCCTTCGGGTTAGTAGTCATCACACTTATGTAAACTCATTGATAGGTTGTCATTAGTTGGGATTATCATACACGTGTTGGAATTCTAGTTATCGGAAGACGCACTATAAGGTGAGTTTCACGGCCCCACTCTTTTACTGGTTTTACATTTTCGGGGGAGAAAACATGCTGTGTCCTTTAAACGTGAGTCAACTATGTTTTCATAAAAAGGCGTTTCAACTATGTTTTGGTATTCATGAATTCATTGGGTTTGGAGTATTCATTATGTTTTCACGTATTCATTATATTACTATGCGATCTTTGGAAGTCCCGGGGGAAACCATGAATGTGCGGGGATGCACAACGGGGAAATGTGGATAGCGCTATTTGGGCTTGACCCGCCCCACTCGACGGCTTGGAGGGCCGGGCGGGTGCATATTGTCTCTTAGGTATTCAGTATTCAGTATGCAGTATTCAGTATTCAGTATTCATTCGGGCACGTATTCAGTATTCACAGTATTCGAGTCCAGTAATGGTTTTCCAATCGCAGTAGTAACAGGTATTCATATGATTTGCATGCATGTGGTCTGGATTGATCATGGGTATTCACTTGGAATTGGTATACATTTGGAGTCGGTATTCATTAAAAACCTGTGAACTCACCGGCATTATTTGCTGACGTATTTAGCATGTTTGTCTCAGGTCGCTAAGGTAGCAGCTGTCGATAGGCGCACGGAGTCTCACGGCGTCTAGGATTCATGTGCATCTCATTTAGTATTTTCAGACTTTTGTACTTTTGATTTCACGTTGTAATAAAGTTTTGCGCTTCCGCAGCATTGGATCATTTATGAAAACTTAATGGTTTGATTATGTCATTTTTACGTATCATATAGTGTTGTTTATTGTGACCGTTGACTTGGATCCTGGTGTGTCACGCGCCTCGCGGTAAAACCCCGCATGTGGAAATTTGAGGGTGTGACAATTATATAGGAAGATAATTGGTGTTTTGCATTGTGTTTTAGATGAGGTGCCATTTTCTGATATGCACATGTGCAAAAAGTAGTTTATAATGTTAAAAATAATGTTAAAGCACAGATTGTTATAATTAAGTTAGTAACAATAATGCACACTTGCATGTGTTTTGTTGTAATTGTTAGTACATGATGTCCCTAGGCTAGTATATCAGTTGTTTGGACGAGTTTCGGGGTGTTTGGAGACGTTTGTACGCGTTTTGTGTTTCTTGTTGCTGCATGCGATTAGGTGCCAGTTACTAGCGATTAGGGCCCTAATCGCTATACTGTTCATGCGATTGGGACCTCTATACAGGCGATTAGCCCTACTCGCACCACATGAGTTGGCTAATCGCTAGTTTGGTGCTGTTCGTACCCGGGAGGTATAAATAGGCCCAATCATTGCCCTAATCATCAGTTCTTGCCTCACACACTCTCCAAACACCCTCCCAAGGTCTGTAAGGTCTGATTTGATCTCTGTAAACACTCGTGCTCTGTTTTTAGTGATTAATCGATAATCTTTTGACCCGTGTGTGTGTTGTGATTACTCGTTTGTCTTAGTTTCATTCTCGTATCTGTTGTTGAAGCATATTAGAGGGATTCCGCACCTCTAGTATAAACCCCGTGATTGTTGGATTTAGCGTTATTCGATCCTACAAGTGGTATCAGAGCCGAGGCTCTTATCACGGGTGTTTTAATAACAAAAACGAGCAAAAACAGGTTGTTTTTGGTGTAAAAGTTCAGATTTTTAAGCAAAAACCTGTTCTTATTTTTGAAACTTTGAGTTTTTGTCAAAAAACCCATCTTTTTCAACATCTTGGTGTGTGTTTACGGTTAAAAACAAGTGTTTTTGATTAGGGTTTGCTCTAAAACTGTTTTGGTAACTTGTCTAATCATTTGGGATCAAAATACAATGTTTTAGATAAGATTTTGAGGCAAAATAGGTGATTTTTGAGCAAAAGTGCGGCAACAGATCAGATCAGGCGATTACGCAGCCTACTCGCCCAAAACTTTCACACGATTAGGGTTTGCTAGCGATTAGCCCCTAATCGCTATACTATTCAAGCGATTGTCTCATAATCGCGTGTCACTAAACACGATTAGGCCTAATTGCTATCTAGCGATTAGCCCTAATCGCTTGGCCTACTCACGTCAACTAAAACCCTAATCGCGTATAAAATCTAGCGATTAGGTCAAATCGTCCTACTATTCACACGAGTTACTCCCTAATCGCGTATAAAACACACAATTATAAGCCTAATCGCCTTAAAGGTCTGGAACATAAAATTTGACTAAGTATCGGACTATTATCATACCTTAACATATGGCGAACCCGTGGGGACATCTGAGTCAACCGAGACCTCAGTATAATCAACAAATGAACAATCAATCTAACGTACCCACGAACCCTTGGCAGTATTCAGCAGAACGTAACGCGCAACGGATGCAGCAATCGCAAATGCAAGCGAATGTTGCCGGAATCAATCCGTGGGCGCTAGCTGCTCAACAGCAAATGGTAAACACGAATCCATGGGCACTCGCGGCTGCTGCAAACTCTCAGACAAACCATCTGTCTTCCGTACTCATGAGCGACTTAGAGACGGGTAGTTCTAACAGGGCACCGAAGCTGCAATACATGTCCGACTACCACGGTTGGAAGGGCAGATTTCAGACATATGTCGAGGGCATCGATGGTCTTGTATGGTCAGCTATCGAGACAGGGTACAGTCGGCCTTTAGTTGAGAACTCCACTACTCCGATCTCTATTGAAGACATGAATGAAGATCAGAGAAAGAAATACAACTATGAGAAGAAGGCGATGGCAGCATTGAAGCAAGCTCTTCCAAAGGACATCCTCCATCAATTCGCTCAGTGCACAACATCACAGATGCTTTGGTTAGCATTGGCTGAGCGAAATGAGGGTAATATGAAGACAAGAAAGGTCAAAATGGATCAGCTGAAGAAGGAGTTCGAGAACTTCAATGCTATAGGGAACGAATCTCTGAGGGATTTGACGGCTAGATACTACCATCTGATGTCAGAAATGTATCAGTACGGGGTCTTATATTCATCTGCGGACCTTGTAGAAAGATTTGCTGAGGCACTACCTCCTCACTGGCATCAATGGTTGGATATTCTGAAGTCAAACAATGCATATCAGACACTCTCCATCAACGAGTTCATCACCGAGCTGGAGAACAAGGAGATAGAGGAAATCAGGAGAGCAAACAAGGCGCTCATTCCACAGAATCCCAGCATCTATTATGGGAATCCTCTTCAGGACACCAGTGTGGGTGGAACCAAACCACAAACTGCTTTTGTGGTTAACCCGGACCCAGTCTATGCATTCGACAACTATGGTCCCCCAACTGATGTTCCTCCTCCTACATATCCTTTTGGACCAAACCCGTATCCTTTGAATTATAATGCTAACCAGTTTGGTGTTAACCCGTTTTCTCATCTTGCAGCACCAGCGCAGGCAACTGCAAACTTTAGTGGACCCTCTTCTGCAGGTTTTGGCGGAGCTCCAACTACAAGTTATGGTGGATATGGAGGTGCTTCGAGTTCTAATCAAGGTGGCTATCAGACCAACACAGTCCCAGAGCAGCTGAACACTGCGGGTTTAGGAAAGGTGACTATAGAGCTAGCTCAAGAACACATGGCTCTATTGTCGACTTTGGTGAACTCCTATAGTGGATTGGTGCTGGACAGATCGGGAATCCTCATCTTACACAGGAGGATTACTCGCAGATTGATAAGGACGACATGGATCTGATCGACATTCAATGGCACTTCGCGAGCGTGGTGAGAAGGGCAAAGGATTACATGGAAAGGACGGGAAGGAGAGATGTCTTGATCAACAATAACACCAAGTTTGGGTTTGACAAAACAAAGGTCACATGCTACAACTGTGGCACAAAAGGGCATTTTGCAAGGGAATGTGACCGACCAAAGCAGCAAGGAAATCAGAATCCCTTCAACAACAACAGAGGTAATCAAATCAGAGGCAGCAAGCTCAGGGTCAACCTAATACTGAGCGTGCCATTGTCCCAGTCAACAACCAGAATCAGAACCAGAGGCCGCCTGCAAACAACAATCAAGGTCAAGCCATGGTTATTCAAGCTGATGAAGGCTATAACTGGAACCATCTGATCATCGGAGACGAAGCTCCTCAAGGTGGTGCAGCCTGTTTCGCTCAACAAGCATCTGAAGCACCAGCCGAAGTTGAAGAAACTTCGAGTCAGTCTGACATCATCACTTCTGAAACCGAGGTGTCTGACTGTGACTCGGAGTGCGATTCTGATAGTGGAGAAGATTTGGAGGAGTTGTTAGCTGAAGCAGATGCATTGATCAGCAAAAGATCATTTCTTGTGGATGCTGACTGCACAGAGAAGAACTACGGCGAATTCTTTGGAGCTCAGAAGACAGCAGCTCACTATGCATTGATGGCCATCACTGAATCGTCGAACAAGGTAAGTTCTTCTTCTGATTCAAAGTTAGATTGTGTAGAGTGTAATCAGCTGAAATTCAGAATTAAAGAATTAACTGAAGAAAATCTGAATTTAAAAGCTGATGTTGGTCCGTTGCAAAGGTCAATTGATTCCTTGAGACAAAAGGAGAAAAATTTTCTAAGTACAATTGAAAATTATAAAAAGGATGTTTCTGAACTGTCCAAAACCTTAGCTAACAAACAGATTGCTATAAATAATTACATCAATGAGGTCGAAGACACTAAGAAACAATTGGCCATTGTTAACTGTGACTATGAAAAGATCAGGAAAAAGCTTGAGAGTTATTTAAACTGCAAGTATGTCCTTGATCACATAGTTGAACACTCTGACAAGGAAGGTTTCTCCACCAGTCCCAAATACTCTCAGTGTCCACCTCCGGTGAGATTCGAACATCACAATTTTGATGTCTTGCCGAAGGAGGAACTTGTGGACGTGGCAGCCGAGGCAGCAAAAGCTGCAGAGGCGGCCAAGGTTACTGAAGCAGCTAAACCTGCTGAAGTCACTAAGGTTGCTACTCCTGCTAAAGCTGTCAATTTGTGTGAGAAACCTGATGATATCAGTGTATATGACACTGACACTTCGGATGATGAGCTCGATGAACCTCCTAGGTATGCACCGGTTAAAACTATAGATGTTCCTCTTGAGAATCATATCATTACAACTGAAACCTTGAGTGAACTGCAACCGAAAGTGCAAACCGAGGATGGGAGGAGGATTAAGGTGTTCTATAAGTTAAAAGGGTCTGAAAAGGTGCATGCTGATGAGGAAGTCCCTCTCAGATGTATCGCCCCTGGTCTTGTTGCCAAAATTTGGCAAGAATCTGTCATTACCATAGAAAAGGAAACCTGGAGTAAAAACAAGGGTAAGGGTAAGGGTAGAAAGGATCAGGGAAATCAGTCTAATGAAAATAACAAGAAAAATCAAAAGTCGAACACCGTTAATCCTCAAAATCAAGCTCAAAGAAACGGTCCGAAAAAGCATGTGACTGAGTTTATTAGATCGAGCGGCACTGAAAGAAATGACGATCCTCAAGTCGATCAGCAAAGAAGATGTCTTGAGGATCTAAAACATAAAAACTCATTTGCCGTTCCATCTAACAAAAGGAACAAAAAGGAGACCAAACCCGGATCTCCTAAGTTTGAAGAATATAGATCCTGTCACAAGTGCGGGGAACGTGGGCATTTAGTTGCTGCGTGCCCTGAATTGAGACGAGAAAGGATCAAAGTGGATGATCCTCCCTGTTCTAGCAAATCCAAGCAACCGGTTTCTCCCAAACTCTCAGAGAAACAAAAGGGAAAGCAGGTTGTTTATGATAACCGCAACAAAATTGCTATGAACCAAAAGCCAGTTGATGGCAGGGGTCCACAGCTGAGGGGGAGCACTGTTCCTCCAAAGGTTGAAGCAGCGCCTAAGCCACCAGCAAAGGCTGCAGCTAAACCGCAGGGCAACCCCAAAGCCGTTCCACGTACAGTTAATTCTGAAGTGGATCCAAAATCTGTTCCTCCAAAGGAATCCAAGGCTGGACCTTCTAGCCCACAGGCAAAGAAGAAGCCCAAGCCAAAGAAACCTGAACAGATTTGGAGACCCAAGTCACCAACCAAAGAAGGAGAGTCATCTGCTGGAAAAGGCATGCGGTACCATCGGAAACAACTCCAACACCAAATGGGAAATGGGTTGACTTTCCGATGTTAGATGAAGTTGGTAGACCCAAGACCGTGAAGGCTTGGGTCCCCCTTAACCACTGAACTTTGAATGTTTGTGCAGGGAGTTCCACAGGGCCTTATCAGCAGCCTATGGATTGTTGATAGTGGAGCTTCAGGGCACATGACGGGCGATTTATCCCTGCTTTTTGACATAAAGAATATCAATGGGGGGTATGTTGCCTTTGCTGGTAATAAAGGGGGTTATATAACAAAGGAAGGAAGTATGAGCAACGGTATTGTAAGCTTTGAAAAGATAAGCTTTGTTAAACAGATAGACCACAACTTGCTGAGTGTTTCACAGATATGTGACAAGAAGTTCACTGTATTCTTTGATGACAACGCATGTTTCATTCTGAAGCCTGGATTCAAAATACCGAAAGAGTGGGTCATGATCTCAGCTCCCAGGGTCAACAACTTATACGTCCTGGATATGAGCCGAGCAATGACTGCGAAAGGTCAGGTCACTTGTTTTCTGTCAAAGGCGACAGAGAAGGAATCGATAATGTGGCACAGACGAATGGGGCACATCCACTTGAGGAAAATGAACCATCTGGTCCAGAACCAACTAGTGGAAGGTGTTTCTGTTAAGAATTTTCATTTAAACGATGTCTGTGTCTCATGTAAGAAAGGGAAGCAGAAAAGAAAGTCTCACAAGCCTAAGAAGACAAACTCAGTTAGTCTACCACTCGAACGACTGCACATGGACCTGTTTGGCCCAGTCAATCGAAAGAGCAAGAACGGTGACTCATACTGCTTAGTGGTTACGGATGATTATTCTAGGTTTTCTTGGGTTGTGTGCATGAAGCACAAGAGTGAAACTTTTGATTACTTGAAGAATCTGTTTACTAAATTGGAAAATATATATCAGCTAAAGATCCGTAGGATCAGAAGCGATAACGGAACAGAGTTCAAGAATCACGCTATGGAGGCGTTATGTGCAGAAAAGGGTATTCATCATGAATTCACAGCGCCATACACTCCTCAGCAAAACGGGGTTGCAGAAAGAAAGAATCGGACTCTTATTGAGGCAGCCAGAACTATGCTCGCAGACTCGAACTTGCCTGTGATCTTCTGGAACGAGGCAGTTCACTGCGCGTGTTATACTCTGAATAGGGTTCTAACGGTAAAGAAGCTTGGAAAAACTTCTTACGAGCTTCTGAACCGAAGGAAACCGAACTTAGAGTTTCTGGAACCTTTCGGAGCTCCATGCACCATGATACATCCCGATGGGAAGTTTGGTGCAAAGGCAGAAGAAGGTTTCTTTGTTGGTTACAGCACTCCCAACAAAAGAGTGTACAACAAAAGAACCAACAACGTTGAGGATTGGCTTAATGTCGATGTTCAGCGTTATACTGCCAATGCACCTGGTGTTGGACCTGATTGGTTGTTCGACTATAAGGGTCTATTTGATTCCTTCAACGTGGAGAATTTGGTGGATGATGCTGTAGCGCAAATGTATTACGAATGTGAAAACGCAGCTAGCTCTCCGCTAATGCGTCCGATCGTGGTTAATGCACCTGCGCCTGCTCCATCTGATGCCTCTGCATCCACGGGTCCCCCCGATAAAACCGCAGCAGCAGAAGTTGAGGAAGTTTTTCAGGAAGCGTCAGCAGAGGTTCTCGAATCTTCATCTTCCGACGACGATTTTGCAGAGTCTCATGAAACTCTCACTGAGGAACAAGCTGGAAATGGTGAATCTACCACTACAGCTCCAGTTAATCCGACAGGAAACAATCAAGCTGGTCCTTCTTCTTCAGCAGCTCCAGGGATAGGTCTTCGGATTGATCTCTCCGGTTTTAATATGCAACCCGCTGCTCCCTCTAGTTCAAGCGCAGCTGAGACAAATATATCTCAAGGTTTGGAGAACCTAAATTTGCATTCGGATGATCCAGTGCCGGCACATCCGGAATCTCGGATTCACGACACTCATCCGATGCAAAATGTGATTGGTAATCCGACTAGCAGAGTCATGACGCGCAGTCAGCTCAGAAATGCTAGTTCAAGTGACAATACAGGTACTCTGGCACTCTATTCGGAAATCAGAAAAGCAGGTCATCAGAACGATTGGTCCTTCGCCTTATATGTTTCTCAAACTGAACCAAGAACTGTGCAAGAGGCACTAAGGGAAGAACCATGGATTGAAGCAATGCAAGCCGAACTTCAGCAGTTCCAAAAGCTAGGAGTGTGGGACTTAGTTGACTTACCTCCAGGCTCGAAAAAGATTGGAACAAAGTGGGTCTACAAGTGTAAACGGGATGACCGCGGGGTGATTATAAGAAACAAGGCTCGATTAGTTGTCCTCGGCTTCCGTCAAATCGAAGGAATAGATTACAACGAAGTATACGCTCCAGTTGCGCGCCTTGAAGCTATCCGGATGTTCTTAGCTTACGCTTCGTACAAACGGTTTAAGGTGTATCAAATGGACGTGAAAAGTGCTTTTCTGTATGGTGTCGTGAAGGAAGAGGTGTATGTTGCTCAGCCACCGGGGTTTGAGGATCCGCTGCATCGCGAAAAAGTCTACAAATTGAACAAAGCGTTGTACGGACTCCATCAGGCACCGCGTGAATGGTACCAAATGCTTAGCAACTATCTGATATCCAACGGGTTCAAACGCGGACTCGTGGACTGCACCTTATTCACCAAGGAAAAGGGTGGTGATCGTCTTCTGGTACAGGTTTATGTTGATGATATTATTTTTGGGTCTACTAATGATGTCATGTGCAGGGAATTCGAAAAGCTTATGCAGGACAAATTTGATTGGGCCTGACGAGAAAGGACAAAACCGTTGATCCTTTTTCTCTATCGAGCTATGATAGGCTCACTCATGTACCTCACTGCATCAAGACCTGACATAATGTTCGCGACATGCTTACTATCAAGATACCAGTCAAGGCCGAAACAGTCACACCTGGTTGCTGTGAAGAGGATCTTACGTTATCTAAAGGGTTGTCCGACCAAAGGTCTTTGGTACCCTAATGACGATAAGTTTGACCTCATCGCATTTAGTGATGCTGACTATGGCGGATGCAAGACAGACTTAAAATCCACATCGGCTGGATGCCAGTTTTTGGGACCAAGACTAGTCTCGTGGCAGTGCAAGAAGCAAGCCTCAGTCGCCTTATCCACCTGCGAGTCGGAATATGTAGCAGCATCGAGCTGCTGCTCCCAGGTTCTTTGGATACAGCAACAAATGAGAGACTACGGTTTGAAATTTCTTAATACTCCCATTCACTGTGATAATGAGTCCGCTATAGCTCTTGCTAAAGACTCAGTTAACCATTCCAAGGCGAAACATATCTTGGTTAAGTATCATTTCATACGCGATTGCTATGAAAAGAAACTTATCGATATGGTAAAAATCCACACAGACTACCAACGTGCCGATTTATTCACCAAAGCTTTTGACGGTCCTCGTTTTGAGTACCTGTTAATCTTAAACGGCATTAAAGTTAAGCAGGATTAGATCCTCATCGGTAATCGTTTTTGTAAATATTTTTCTTTCAAAAATCAGAAAAATCCAAAAATATTGTCTTTTCGCAAATTTTTAGATTTTTAGGGGGAGAAAATTTCAGAAAAATACAAAAACATTCAGAAAATGCAAAAATCAAAAAAAAAATGAGAAAATTCAAAATCAAAAAAATTGAAAAATGCAAAAATGAGTTTCTTTGGTGAAAATGGGAAGATGATATTAACCAATCAGTCGGACTGTCTGGACCCTTATCATCTTAAAAATATTGGAACTGATAGGTAGCCTCTACAATGATGTGTCGGTAGGCTCAAAATCATTTCCAAGTTCGGCACGGTGATATAAACATAAATCATCTGAATCATGTGTGGATCAACGTGCGTTGGCATATGGTCTTGGTACCGAAATCTCGTTTGATAGCATGCCAAAATCCGAGGTTTCATGGTCTTTAAGAGGTTGGTTCATCCGGGGTGAACTGGACGTCTCTCAGAATAAATAGGAGTGGCACACGTGTCGTACGTTGGGGTAGCAGCCTGCGACTGAGACACCCCTATGTCATTTCCCAAAAAAAAAAAAAAACAAAAACAAAAAAAATAGAATAAATTCTGATCAGGAGACGTCCGGGAATCCTAAAAGAGCAAAAAGATTCATATATGCCAAAACCCTATTCTCAATGAGAATTCGCTCTAAGGTATCAAATCATATACCTAAAGCATCGTACCGTGAAAAATCAAATATACGGTATTTGACTTGAACCCTGGTTTGGATCTCACTGGTCTCTCTGTTGCAGCGTTTCTGCAGACCTGATCACCACTGAGTCCACTCCTTGTAAAATACGGATGACAACAGCTTACTCACCGGTTACGAGGAAGCTTTGTGCATGACTTGATACGGGAATGTGTCGCGTGGCGGGGAACACCTTGTATCTCAGCCTTAATATTACCTTAAACGTATCTAATGTGCCTAGCGATAAAACTTGATTTTGAGTTTAGGTGGACAACAATATCGACAGTTGTTGTTGGATACTTATTGGTAATTTAAGCGAAAACTGAAAATATAAGGGTTCTAGTATGTCCGTACACTGATATGATTCCCTAACCGTTGAAACTCGCAAAAATATGCTTGTGTACAGTTAGTTGATCTCCCGTTTTATTTTATTTATGCTTAGTTTAGCTTAGTTAATCATTCTTGATTGCCGATGTTGGAATCCTAATCCATTGTAATCTTACTTCTTCAAAAATAAAACGCCGAAAAATAAAATGGATAACTAATTGGAAACTTGTGTTTTGCCGGGTCAAAACCGTATTTTTGTCAAGTACAAGGGTGGAAAATGGAATATTTTCAAGTATCTGAGTCATCATCTGAGTCGCGTGTCAAATCGGGTTGAAAAACGCATGTTTTGAACCTTAACGGGTCAAAAATGCAAGTTTTGGTGCTGCAGGGGCATTTTGGTAAATTGTGTGAAAGTTATATGCATTTAGAAGCCTACTCGCAAGTGTGTTTAAGCGAGTAGACGTAATCGCATGTCCTAACAAGCGATTTGAAGTCAATCGCGTATAATTAAGTCTACTCGTGTGGCTTTGTATGCGATTAGCCATACTCGCTTGTTGACTGTCTGTATGGGTCTACTCGCGTGTTTTTAAGGGCGATTAGCCATAATCGTTCCTTTCTTCATGCGATCAGATGCCCACTCGTTTATTAGTTCATGCGATTATGCACAGGTATATAAGGGACAGTTAACACTGTTGTTCATCATTCTTTCAAAACCTCTCAACAGTTCTCTTTCCCTCTATACCCGTAACCTCTCAAAATCTTGCCAAAATTTATTTTGATCAGTGATTATTGTTCCTTATCATCAAGGTAACAACATATCTTATTTTCAGATCCAAATAACACGATTTAATGGGTCAAATCTGTTCCTTTTTTAGCCGAACCCTAAGTTGAACGAAATCCTCGCATTATCCATTAAAACGTGTTTGTTGTTGGTTAATCTTGATGAGGGTTTGATTATCGGCATATGTAGGATCTGTTTATACCAAAATATTGATCCCTAACCCTTTTGAATCAAAAGCCCCAATTTTGAAAGGCATAAGAACCCTAGTTTTCAAAACTTTCAATTAATCCTTGATTATGCTTTAATAGTGTAATAATCTATAGGGGTTTTGCTGTTGGGTTGTTTTAAGGTTAAATGCGACAAAAATCCAGACACAAAACGAAGCCTAACAAAGTTTTTGCTAAGATTGGTATCAAACTCAACTGTCACGCGATTAGGCCTTCTAATCGTGTGCACAGTAACACGACTGGACCCATTCATCAGCTAATCGCGTGAATAGTGTAGCGATCAGCAGCCCAATCGTGTGATTTGATAAGCTAATCGCATGAATAGTACCCCTAATCGCCTATAACAGGCTGATGTCATATTTTTGTCCGATTTTGTCCGTTTTTCATATCCTTGATCTGTCTTTGATGTTTTATGGTATGTTTGTCTTGCAGAATCATGCAGTACGGTACTTCGGACAAGCACAACTGTCTTCCTTTTCTAGGACCAGTAAAGAAGCGGAATGTAAGCGTTTTGAAGGCATCATCGAGTACTTGAAGCGCTCGAAGATACACTATGCCATATCTACAGACTATGCGGCCTACAAGAACATTCTCCAGGAATTCTATCAGAATGCGAGTGTCGATGTTAGCACAGTTCCAGCTACTATAAGAAGCACGGTGCAACGAAAGGAGGTTCTTATTACTGAAGATATGATTCGCGAGATTCTTAGATTTGGTGATGATAAAGATGATCCAATCGTCTTCGACTCCATTTTGATACGAGGTGGATTTCTGCGAATGAAGTACACGGGTGATGTACGTGCGCAGGAGATGCTGCAAAAGGGGTGTCTTCCTCCAGAAATGAAGTACCTGACGCACGTGGTGCTAAAGTGTCTCGGACCTCGCAGAGGAACGTTCGATGCAATCAAGGACACTTTAGCATCAGCAATTGTCGCATTGACGTTGAACAAACCGTTCAACTTCTCTGGGATGATTATGCATCACCTCAAGGAAGTGATTCTGCGAAAACCGAAAGAGAACGCCTTTATTGTTTATCCCCGTTTTCTGCAGATGATCCTTGATAATCAGATCCCGAACATGGTGAAACGGGTAGAGGAGCTGATTAGTATAAGGAACATGGATGAAGTTGAGATGAAGAGGATGTTACAGTACAAGAACAAGCCAAAGTCCGAATACCCACCCAGTCGTAGATTGTTTGCCTACCTCATGAGAAACGACTATGTGGCACCTCCAGGGAATAGATGGAGGCATGATGACAGTGATTCAGAGGACGATATTCTGATTCATAGACAGGTTTTCAAGGATGATGACAACATTGGGAGACCCACTGTAGCTTTGGGACCCAATGAACCGGGCAATATGGGTGATACTGAAGCTAGACAAGATGATGATATGCTTGATCCTGATTTGCTGAACATAGATGAACCATCCAGCTCAGGAAAGGGCAAAGCCAAGATTGATGAGGGCCCGGTTAATATTGAAGATGTTGATGAAGATGATGATGATGACTCAGAGCGTACCGAAGATGAATCACCTGATGTATTGACATTTGAGGAGGATAGAGCCCGCGCGGCCGCGGCAAGAGAGCTCGCAAAAGATCCCACTTTCACACCTGTCAGTGATGATCTTGTTGCGGATATTGACGCTGAACTAAGTACGCCGCCTCCTCAGAAGAGACAAAAGACGAAAGCGACGAAAGTTAGCAGGGGTCAGAAGAGAATGTCTGATAAGGCAGCTGCGACTGAGAGGACGCCTAAGAAAATGAGGGGAAGGCGTATGAATCTCCCAGAATCTTTTGGACTACCTGCTTCTTCTTCTGTATCAGCAACAACAACAGCAGCAACAGAAACAACAACAGCAGCAACATCAACTGTCCCACCCTCTGTTAGTGCAGCTATGCCTGCAAGTGCGACAATGTCAATGCCTTCATCGGTAATCTTCACTGAGCCAGTCTCAGTTACCGTTGAAGCGACAGGTTCGCAGTTGGCTGCTAATCCGTTAGGCGACAGAATACGGATGATGAAAGAAGCAGCAAGAACGTCAGCTGCTAGAACTTCGACCCAATCCTCATCCTCGACTCCAACAACCAACGAACAGCTTCAGCGCCAAGTCAGAGAGCTTACTGCTTTAGTGGCCGCCCAAGCAAGGGAAATGGCCGAAATGAAGAGCAAAAACGCCAACATTGAAGAAAATGAAACGGCGATGTTGGAACTGATTGGAGACACTATCACAGCTAACACTGAGCTGAGAGCCACTGTCGACTCACTTACTTTATCTAATCAGCAAATCTTGGAGTCGAACAGGCAGATCACGGAATCACATCAGCAGATCATGGAAACACAACAGCAGCTCATGGAATCACATCAGCAGCTAATTCAGTCTAATCGTGATCTCCAGCTCGCAAATGTGAACAACGAGCGTCGAATCACCAAGTATAGGAAGCAAAACATAAGGCTAAGGACTAGGTTGAATGCGCTGACTGGAACTCAACCTAGACTTACTGGTGGTTCAGAAGCTGGAGCTAGTACTGCTGGTGATGATGATGAAGAGGATAGTGAAGAGGATGATGATGATGAAGAAGAGGATGATGAGTCTGATGACGATGATGATAACGATGGTAAGGGTGATGGTGGTGATCCCGGAGCCACAGGCGGTGGTGGATCTACAGGTGGGTCTGCGTCGGGACGAACAAAGAAAAGTCACGATCGCAGTGGCAAGGATCCCAAGGCAGGTTCTTCTGCTCAGGGGGAGCCAGCACCGATGATAAGCAAGATTCAAGAACTTCGCGATAAAGTAAGGAAGAAAGCGATAGTTCTTGTTGAAGATGTGGAGCCTTTGAACTGCTACTTTGCATATGATGACGAAGGCAACTTGCTTCCACCCCCTGCCATGCCTGAGTACGATCTGGAAGAAGGAGAGATTCCACCAGAGATGACATCGGAGGACTTGACCAAAGTATATGGCTTTGCTTCTGGAGAATCTTCCAATGCAAGCCAAAGCGTTCCTCCTGAGATGCATCCAGAATGCAACGAAGTGGATCTGGAAGAAGGAACCAGCGTGCCGACCCCTGAGTATGTTGTAAATGACTCGGGCGCTGGAATTCCTAATATTGATGAAGAGATGATGCGTGAGGCTGAAGAAAAGTTGAAAGCCGACTCTACTGAAGTTCTGATGCTGTTAAGATTCGACATGACAAGATCAGAGAACGGTATCCCCAGTGG
The DNA here is from genome assembly GCA_030844895.1 of Ambrosia x helenae. Lineage (NCBI taxonomy): Eukaryota > Viridiplantae > Streptophyta > Magnoliopsida > Asterales > Asteraceae > Ambrosia > Ambrosia x helenae. The sequence goes on along the minus strand of CM061229.1, from coordinate 117,835,688 downwards.
TTTAAACCTGAAGAGAAGAAAAAGGTTGTTGAGCGAGCTTCCATCTTCAAGAAGCGTCTGTCGAAGATGTCTGGGAATGTGATCAGCTGGGCGTATGTGAGCCAGACCAGAATGCTCGGGGTTAAATGGCAGGAAGGCGTATTGTACTTTGAGAATTTCAAAGACATTCTGAGCCTGCCGTTCTGGTACATTCGCGACTTAGTTCGTCTCAACTATCCGTTATATGAAGAGAAATCTGCTCCTCTTAAGGGTTTTTACACGAAGCTGAAGCGAGAGAGCTCAGAGGGATGGAACGAGTTGATGCCTCAGTATCCCAGATCGTATCAGACAGACAAGATTCATCCTTTCACCTTAAAGCCAATCTGGGAGCACAAGATCAAGCCGCCAAAATGTGTTTCAAGGATTCCCATTGTCCCAGTTGAACAAGACTTTTCTTCGAAGCTGTATTACTGGCACTATGATGCAGCAACCACTGAAGCGGTGATAGTCTTGAGCAACAGTCCAAATCCGTGCAGGAAGATAAGGATTTGGGATCCTATGTGGCTGATAAATTGCTCAGAGAAGGACGTAGAGACGTTGTACCAACATCCGATCATGCACCTACCAGCCGAAGCCGATCAAGCCTTGAAGTTTCAGAGGGTGATCCAGTTTTGTTATGCCAACAAAGTTCATGCAGGATGTGATTGGTCAAGAATTACAAGAGTCAAGACAACGTCAAGCTAAAGTTGAAGATGAATGATGCTGCTTGTTATTTTGCTTAGTTTTATTTGTTTATGTTTATCAAGTCTGTAAAGTTGTTTGCTGTTGATATAAAACGATGTCTTTTGATTAAGTCTGTACGTATACTAGCCTGGTCCAAGGGGGAGTCTGTTAGTACATGATGTCCCTAGGCTAGTATATCAGTTGTTTGGACGAGTTTCGGGGTGTTTGGAGACGTTTGTACGCGTTTTGGTGTGTTCTTGTTGCTGCATGCGATTAGGTGCCAGTTACTAGCGATTAGGGCCCTAATCGCTATACTGTTCATGCGATTGGGACCTCTATACAGGCGATTAGCCCTACTCGCACCACATGAGTTGGCTAATCGCTAGTTTGGTGCTGTTCGTACCCGGGAGGTATAAATAGGCCCAATCATTGCCCTAATCATCAGTTCTTGCCTCACACACTCTCCAAACACCCTCCCAAGGTCTGTAAGGTCTGATTTGATCTCTGTAAACACTCGTGCTCTGTTTTTAGCGATTAATCTATAATCTTTTGACCCGTGTGTGTGTTGTGATTACTCGTTTGTCTTAGTTTCATTCTCGTATCTGTTGTTGAAGCATATTAGAGGGATTCCGCACCTCTAGTATAAACCCCGTGATTGTTGGATTTAGCGTTATTCGATCCTACAGTAATTAACAAAGTAATGTTGTTGCACATGTGCATTCAGGTTGAAATATCGGTTTTCCTATGCATTTTTATTGATTGTAGCTAAGAGACGGGGAAAAATCAAAGAAAGCAACATTTGTATTACAATCGAGGGATAAAGGGACAAAAAGGTTATCGGATGCAAGTGAAGATAATGACACGATTGTTGATCAGAAATTTGAATCAGGTTGGCATTATTTATTTAGTCTGGATGTACTTGGTATTTCCCTTGTCCCTTGTATTAGTTATGTTCTTTATTTGTTGTATGGCAGAAACTAATCGATCTCCGTTTGATCTCCCAGAAGCGAAAGCTGATAATGTAATGGATGTTTGTCAAGAAGTTGAATCAGGTTGTTATTATTTATTAAGTACATTTATATAGAAATGCACATGTGCATATGTGCAGTTTTATCTTATGAAATATTAAATGTTGAATGTTTAATCACACAAACTATCTTATGTGAAGATTTGGAATTAAGAAGAAAGGTTCAAACGAGGTCAAATAAGCGGAAACATATTGAAACGCCGAATAATGATGGTATGTTGCTTTGCACAATACAACAACAACAACAACCATACCGGTAAATCCCACAAATAGTAATACTATTGGTAGGGTCTGGGGAGGGTGGGATGTAGGCAAACCTTACCCCCATCCCTAGGGATAGAGAGGCTGCTTTCAAGGAGACCCCGACTCTAAACAGGAAAGAATGGGTATATATAAAATAAGACTACCAAGTACCAACAATATAGTAAGTGATGACAGACAAAGGAGAATATATAACATGGGACACAACATATATGCAAGCATTGTTACTAAACACATAACAAGTCCAACGGAAAGGTGGACAATCCCTAAGTTGAGTATGCATATGTGCATAATTATGGATGAACATGATATAATGTGTTTTTTTTTTGACATATGTGTGTGCAGATGTAGGTACAATAAAAAAACATCAAATAGTGTTAAAACGGTGGCAATGAAGTCAACTTAAAAGAAAGGTTATGTAAAAGCAAAATTGGTGTTCGATACGAATGTGTACAAGGTGTATGTGGAAAATATGGCAGAAGATACAATGTTTATGTTGAAGTCCTCAATACACGGAAGATGTTGGATCATGAATTAATAAGGTATGAAGAATGTTGCGAGAAGTTGAAGAATTGGGAAGAAGATGAACAAGAGGCATATGAGAAATAGTAGGTGGTAGGTTGTAGTATGGTTGGCAGTTAGTATGGATATGTTTTGTTTATCATATTAGTAAAAGTAGTTGGTAAAAAGACAAGTTTTATATTTTGAAAAATGGTGAATGGATATATGAATGTTTAGATTAGTATTATGTGGTTGTTGATGGGTTAATTATGTTTGTGATTATTATGATATAGTATATAATATCGATATGTTAAATGTATGGAAGTATGCACATGTGCATATTTGTTATTAATACGCATGATGTGTATTGCACATGAGCATATGATGAAGTTTTGCAAACTGTTTTTTTTTTTTTTGTTGAATTGTAATAATATACATTATGGGTAATCATATGTACAAATATGTACACATGCACGTGTGCATATGATGTAAGTTATAAAAAAAATATTTATGTTGAATTGTAATAATGCACATGATGTGTAATGCACATGTGCATAGGTATGAAATATGCAACTGATGGATAATGCACATCTACATATGTTGAAAGTATATGTCAAATGAATGTGTATGATTAATGTATTATTAATATCAAATGGTGTGATGATTGTATAAATAATTACATTCATATTTTTTTTAGATACCATACACATGGCCATCATATTATAAATGTCGGAAGTTGATATGTTGTAAAAAAAAATAACTTATGCACATGTGCATAGACAATATATTTATGAGTAATGTATTATGGCTGTAAAAGATATATGTTTTTAGTTAAAATACATATTGCCATTGTATTATAAATGTCGAATGTTTTTTGTGTTGTAAAACAATTGACTAATGCACATGTGCATTAACGTAATAAATGTACATTTTGATTAATAAACATACATGTAGGTTAAAATATTAGTTATTGATATATAATATGTATGGAGTACTAAATGTATTAATGATTATGTTCAGCATTATTTAATGAAAGAAATAGCAATTGCAATATAAATCATGTAATAAAGATGTCATGTAAACAAATAAGATAAGAAACATGTTGAAACATATTGAAATAAAAAAGAGTGATACTCATAAAAGTTATATCAATATAAAATGGATAGTCAGGAATGGCTAGGTGCATTACGACGCCTAGATGAACGTTTAAGGGACTGTTCATATTCAACAACATATGAAGTTCCATCGGTAACAACATTAGTATCTTCATTAGAATCAATATCTGCATAATCATCCTCATTGTCACTAATATCGTAAGCACACTCGTCATCGTCATCTTCGTCTTCATAATCATCATCGGGAACAGGCGTGTATGCATCATCAACATCGGGTATCCAATATGAGGTACCATTAGGCGTAGTATACACAAAAGTCATGATTGTTCCTGTATATTTAAATCAAAAATAGAAATCGATATTTATTAAACAAGTTATATTGTGTGGTCTGAAATATCGCTATGTTCATGTATATTAATATAAAATATGGCAAAACAGTGTGTGATGCACATGTGCATGTATATTATGTTTGTAAAATGGATGCTATTTTGTATTCAGTTTCTAATCATATAATAATACCAAAACATCAAACAATATATATTATCATAATTACATTAATCAATAAACCCATAGGCTTAGCATATATATATATATATATATATATATATATATATATATATATATATATATTGCAATTGATAAATAAATAGCATTTAAAGATAAACCATCAACATGGAGCAATCACCAATGTATCTCACCCGCATACTAGTCCTAACTAACTAACTAACTAACCAATTAACCATACATATCAATTATTCCTCAAGTTTACACATCAATCATTCGAACCAAAACTAGATTCATACTTAGGTCAAAAACACCAAACCACATATTTTCATAAACACAAGTTATTACATATTAACAAAATTTACAAAACTACTCAACTGAAATTCAATTAGGGCATATTTCATAAACGTTGATCCACAACTACAACTAATAAAATGGCATAATATTCATAAGGTTTTATACGCATGAAACATATCAAACATAAATCATGTATATTAATAGAAAACATGAAAAAACAGTTGGTGATGCACATGTGCATGTATAGATTATTTGTAAAATGGATGTTATTTTGTATTCAATTTGTAATCATATGTCATATACACATGTGTATGAGTGCATTATAATAGATAGGAGGGTATTTTACCTTTAGTTTCAGATCTTATGAATTTTAAACGTTCGTTAGCAGGTACTTGTGCTTTGTGCTCCCTGCTTCTGAAGCAGTTGCTGATAGAAGGCCTTCTTCTCAAAGAAAGCGGTGGGAGGCCTATGCAAGATTGTACAAAAAGGTTATAGAAAATAATAAATTGCTGTAAAATCCAACAAATTGGACGGAGAGGAGAGGGTCTAACTTACTTAGGTGGATTCATTATATGTTTCAGGTATCAGATGAATGGTGGTGTGAACCAGAGCATGGGGATTGGTGTACCTGTTGGGAGAAGTATACACTCTGTCGAGATGGTATTTACCATAAGGTATATGAGTAATGCAATGTTTGTATCTTGCTTTCCTCTTTTTTACTACCAATGTGACACCAAATCCTTTGCAGCAAGATCAATTTCAGCGCCTACTGCCAACATTTATTCAAGTAATTGATTAATCTGAATTAGAGGAAATTGAATACTGTAATGTTGTGTCTGCTGTTTCGGTGGGGATGTTTTGTTGGTAAAATGCGGTGGTCTTATGGTTGATTGATGGTGCGACAGTGGTATGGTGGTGGTGCGGTGGTGGTTCGGTGATGAATTGGTGGTATCAGAGGTTGACTGATGGCGATTAGGGAGAAAACTAGGGTTTTGACTGAAACAGGGGGAAATTGATTAATGTTACATATTTTTGGTGTTTCCCGTGTTTTTTATGCCTTTATCATATTTACAAAAATGCCATCTATTCACTTTGGTTCTTTGGTTCTCTACCTAAATGGTGGTTCTCAAATGATCCAAATCCTATATATGTGTGTGTGTGTGTATTTGGATAATATTACTAGCCAAATAGATTATTAAAAAAAATTAAAGACAATTAGATTAATAATCTACTAAACATACAGATATGTGATCGAGTCATAAAAATCATTAAGAAGTCTATGGATTTAAATATATAAATTTTAGTAGTCAAAAATATATATTTAATTGAATAGGTTCCATAAAATTATCAAATAAAATCTAAAAGTCAAGACTAAATATCTAGACCTAAAAATTACTAAATTCTATAAGAATAAATAATATGTCTAAAAGCCTCTATGATATTTCTATAGATTAATAAAACATATAGAGGTAGGTATACATTGAAATTATAATAAATAAATGTTTTGTAATTTATTCATGTATAAATTTAAATAAGAGTCTCAAGATGTTTTTAAATGAACATACCTACTGTATGAAAGAAATTAATTTTCAAAATAAATAAAAATACAGGTCGTTGAAACGAGTACGGGTTTGGATTCGGGTTTCAATTATAGATAATTGACGGATGTCATAGTCTCATCTACTTTAGAAAATTTCGTCCCGAAATTCCTTTCAAGTGGAGGCTTCCATGAAACAAAAGGCGTTGTAAAAAGGCAAATAGGTTTTAAGAAATGCATTAGTCATGATTTGCCAAAAATTTAAAAATAGTTGTCTAATATTCAAAGCAAAAGTTTCAAAATCCTCGACATTTGACCCGATGTTACAAAGTTTGAGAGTTTACATTGAGAAAGGTTTGGGAAAGTATGTAACTGGGAAAGTATTTACACTTTAGTACCATGAGCTTTTGAACAATCGTCACTACGTGACACCTCGATGTTTCCGCCATCGGTTGGGGTGTTACATAAGGCCAGGTCTATGTGTCAAATGGTGCATGTTTCTTGGTGTTTGAATAAGTGTTTGTTATCAATCTTTGTTGGTACATGTTTGTTAATGTTATTTGCACTTTTATCTGCATATAAAATTAAGTATGTGTTTAAATGTTATGATATATTGAAGCTGAGGTTGATGATCCACCGGATCCAGCAATTGAAGATTTAAATACTTTCCATATTTAGCCGAAAACGATATGCGGTGTCCTACCTGTGAAAGCAGCGGTCACTGCAAATGAACCTTGATGGGGTGCAAAGAAAAGTCAAAATGACGCTAATAAGATCTCTTGATCAGGTTGGGGTCAAAAGGACCTCCTATGTGTTACAATTTTGTATGTAGAACCGCCTCCTATAGGTTATAAATAGGAGGTTTGTATTACCTATTAAAGTTGATAGTTGGATAATTTTATGTGTAGGACTGTCTCTTGGGTATGTGAAACTGATTCCTAAAGGACCTCGTATGTGTTACAATTTTGTATGTAGGATTTCCACTTATGTATGTAAAAGCGCTTCCTATGTGTTATAAAACTCAGTTTCACTTATTTTTGTAGTGACCTTCTTTATGTCATTTGCGACGCGGATAACGGGTCAAAACATTTGAGCTTTTGTCAGTTGCATTGTGTACATGTTTATTGAGTTGTTTGCTATTCTAGGTCTACAATTGGGTCCCACGTTAGGACCTGTGTTGACACCTCTGAGTGATGAATCAATGATCTAGACACCAACGTGGCTTCGCCAAGTCTGTCAGTTGTGTATTCTGTGCGTCTGTTTGTTCAGTTGTTTACTATTTTTATTGAATTTTTTAGCCTTTGTGTCTAGGTCTAGAATTGTCTCCCATGTTAGGACTTGCGTTGACACCTATGAGTGATGAATCAACGACCTAGACACCAACGTGGCTTCGCCTACCCTATGAATTGTGGTTGTGCTTCATGTCAACCTGTCGCAGTTCTCAAACATTATTTTTTGTTGATTGATTTTGTGAGCTTCGTACGTTTTTGTTTTTTTTTATGCGATCATGACTACGTTTTTATGCGTGCATATTTGATGCTTACATTAGTGATCATCATTTTGGTGGCATCCATGCATGTTGTGTTTTGTTGATGTTATATGTTTTTTGATCAGCTGATGAAACATTATGTTTTTAAGTGATTATAAGGTGGTAAAAGATTATTTTTAATGGTGCTGGCATAATTCGGATGTCGTGCATTGATTTTCATTTTTCGTTAATTACTTATTTTTCCCTCGGGCTACTTGCATGAGTTTAAAAGAATGTTTGTTGTGTGTGGTTCAATGGCTTTTTTTATGTGTGTGTTGTCTCCTGATGCAAAAGTGAGGCGTTCATGCATTTACGGAGCCTATAATTTTGTTTGTTGGGTTTAACAGGCTTTTTCATTGGTTATTGAAGGTTACGATTTGTGTCTGAGTTTGCAACGCTGTACGTGATATTCGCTTATGATGGCTGTGAAACTGTCAAGTGGGATGGCTTAACACACGCAACCCAGTTTGTTTCATTTTGGCCCTAATTTGTGTCTACATGAATGGTTACTGCATTTTACCAATATATTTATTGGCGTGCAAATTTAATGATTCATTGTGGGAGGTCTAAGGCGATGATGTTATAGAAGGGTTTGTTATATTGTTATGGCGAGGCGATAGTTTGATCGTAGCCACAGTTAATCGCCTTTCTTTGAGCCTTAAATTATGTTTGTGAAAAAACATGAGGTTATACAACTTTCGGTCAGGATGATTGGGAAAGATCAAACCAGTTTGAACAGTAAAGGCCATAGGTTATACTGTTCAAATCGTTGGCCTATTAATGCATATATATAATATAATTTCTCATGACGGGTTGTGGCTTGACCTTTGATGTATTTTATAGTTTTGTGGCGATCATGGAAAAAGAGGGCTTAGGGTGATGATGTTAAGGAAGGGTACATTATATTGTTTTGGCGAGGCGATAGTTTAATCCCAGCCACAATTAATTGCCCTTCCCCGAGCCTTAATGTATGTTTCAAAATAAAAGTATGGCTATGATGCGTTTGCTGAGCCAGTGATGGTTTTGAGGCCTTATAGGCCAGCAATTTTAACAGTAACTTTGATCAACTGAGTTCGATTGTTTGGCGTGTCAAAGATCACCACAGGCCACTGAACCAAAGCGCAATACCGAATGATTATTAGAAAGAATGTTATATATAACGTGATAAAGGGCAGAAAACTTAAGTTATTGTTCAAATCGTTGTTTCACACGCAGTCGACCCGGGTTTGATTCTTTGGGGATCAATTTTATTTCAAATAATAATGTTCATACTGCTTTACACGTCTCTGTCTGTGGTATGTTCCTCGCCACGTTTACAACGCCTTTTAATACATAATTACAATTTTCCAGTAACTACAGAATAATAAACCTCATCTTCTTCTGCCAAAGAACCTTCGATTCTGCTGTCCTGGGTTTTTTTTTATTTCTGTCCTTCAAGGTACTTCATGACACAGGCATTCTGTTAAAACCCATGCTGTCATTCTTCTGGGTTTTGTGAGCTTCGTACATTTTTTGTATTTTTATTCAAACATCAGTATGGTTTAATGGATGCATGGTTGATAATTGCATTTGTGATCATCATTTTGGTGCCATTTGCATTTAGTTCTTAAATATAATTCAGAGCACCTACATTCTATTAAAACTCATTCTCTGTTTTGTTATGCAGTTTTGTAGTTTGCCAAAAATAGGACTTAAGGCGATGATGATAAAGAAGGGTTGATTATGTTGTTATGGTGAGGTGACAGTTTGGTCGCAGCCACAATTGATCATCCTTTCTGAGCCTTAGAAAGTCAACCTGTTTTCTGTGATGAACCCTTATTTGTAATTATGTACTTTCAAACTGGCTCCCGCGTTAGGACTTGCGATGACACCTCTGAGTGATGAATCAACGATTTGGACACCAACGCGGCTCCGCTAAGTCTGTCAGTTGTGTATTCTATGTGTCACATTTACATCACTTTATTTGTTGCGTTGTTTATGTGTTTGTTTTTTTGTTAACTATTGTTACTGATTTTATTAACACCTGTATCTAGCTCTAAGATTGGCTCTCACGTTAGGACTTGCGTTGACACCTTTGAGTGATGAATCAATGATCTGGACACCAACGTGGCTTCGCCAAATCTCTCACATGTCGTTGTTCTTCATGTCTTTCCTGAATTTGCTTTGTTTTTGTTACATTTTTGGGGTTCAGTGGTTTGTGGTGATCTTTATAACTGGTCGGCCCAGGTTCAATTCTTTGGGGGGCCATTTTTTCGCTAATTTATTTTTAGGTTGTGTTTGGCAGATGTGTAGGATCGACTAACGTGTCACCCGACAATCACGAGGGCTATATTCAAGGTGCGAAATCCCTTGAATATGTCTCAATAACAAAAACAAAGATGAAACAATGATAAACGAGTAATCACAACACACACGGGTCAAAAGATTATAGATTAATCACTAAAACAGAGCTCGAGTGTTTACAGAGATCAAATCAGACCTTACAGACCATGGGAGGGTGTTTGGAGAGTGTGTGAGGCAAGAACTAATTATTAGGGCAATGATTGGGACTATTTATACCTCCCATACTCGTACAGACCCCTTTAGGCGAGTAGGAAGCTATCACACATCAACAACTAGCGAGTAGGGCCTATCTCACTAGTATCTTCAGGCGAGTAGGGCTATCACACATGTAACTATAGGCGAGTAGGGCTATCACACATCAAGACTGATGTGGTATAGGATGTAAATGCCTAAAGCTAATGTGGTATAGGCCGTAAATGCCTAAAGCCACACCGTACTCGCTTGAAGTGTCCCAAACGCCCCGAAACGCATATCAACATCTCCAAACACCCCGTAACACGTCCAATCAACATATATACTAGCCTAGGGACATCATGCACTTACAAGATGGGTATTTATGGGGTGCGTGTGTTGGCGGTTTATTAGCCTTCTTCTATTAGTTGTTTAACTTGGTTATGATGAGTTACACATACTTTTGGGCAACTAAGGACGATGGCGTGGCAAGGCCGTTGAACGACATGTCTTAACTTGCAATCCGCCTTGCAGCCATGCTTCAGCAAAACTCTGAACCAATTAAGTTATTCATCCGTCTTAGCTGATGCAGGTTTTAAACAACAATGATGGCTGCAGCGAAGGTTGCTTAGTGTTGGTTTGTGCCACCTGATGCGTGAAGACGTCATTTGATCGCATTAGGCATTTAATAAGAAATGTTTTCTTTGTGTTTTTATGGATTGAGTTGTAACAATATGTTTTGTATTTTTTATAAATTTAGTTGTAACAACACTTATGTTTAATATTACAATAATGGTTTCCTCTATGTTTTGTCGGCTCTTTTCTTACACAAATTTATGTTATGTTTTTTTTTACTGTGTTTCTATTGAAAGAGTTGTATGTTTACTGAAAGAGATCGGGTTTGTGTTTCGTTGCTGACAAAAGTGTAAGGCGCGCATCGCGCAGCCATCGATACCACCCGGTTTGATAAAGACTTATGAAGTCTTAGATTCAAATCTAGACAATGGTGTATTTTGTGTAAATAAAGTGACGGGTAACATTAGTGGTTAAAAAAAAAAGCTAACCTCCACAGAAAGCACCTAAAGTTAATTGGAACTGATGCGTGCAAATGTGTATCTTTTAAAGGTTCTTTTTTTTTTCTTTTTCTTTTTTTTCCACAAATTTCGTTTTAAATTTATAAAATGTTTTTTAATTTATATACAACAATTCATAAATAGGCAAGTATACATATTGTATAGTAGTATAGCGGGTTTAAAACCAAGTGTCGAACCCGGCCTTCAGCGTCTCCCACTACTCAATCCTTGTTCTTTAGACGGACCAAAGATAGAGTGGTATTTTGTAAAAGCAAACTTAATAAACATAATAATAAAGATAGGGGTGACAATCAAACAAAGATATGATATCCTTTTATGCAATAAGGGTGGATGGGGCGGTCCGTGATGGACTGGTCGTGACCATCACAAACATCGCCCCACCATTTGTATCACGCCTGCGATAAATGAAAACCGTGATGGTTATCACGCTGCAAAAGAGACATTGGCCAACGGTCTTTCGACCGTTTGAGATTAAAAAACAGTTTTTTAATTACTATATATAATCTTCATTTTTCAACCAAAATCAATACCACAAACAATCAAACAACCTAAACCTCAATCAAAATACATTCAATCTTCAAAAAAAAATGAAAGGATCGAGCAGGAAACAATCGGCTAAGAAGCGAAAGTTTAGACCAAAAGTTCGGTCTAATTTAGGCGAACCGGCTAGGTTTCGTCAAGACGAACCACAAACCCCGCAACCTACACACCATACGTCTCAAACCCAACATATGCCCACCCCACCCTTTCAAAACCAAGGTTTTCAAAACCTTATGTATCAAACCCAACAATATTCGCTTCCAAACCAATATCCACTACTATACTCCCAACCCAACATGCTAACCCAAGTTGCATCCGGGGTGTTCCACATACCTCCCGATCCGATTGATGAGCCAACGTTCGACCGTTTTGGGATTCGCGAACCGCACCAAAATTCTCTGTATCGTAACCCGGTTCCGATCGTAGATTCGGATGAAGATGAAGAAGAAGAAGTAGAGGAAGAGGAAGAAGAGAAGATAAAAGTGCAAGCCCTACCAAACCATGGAAAAAGTAAACACTCGACAAACAAAACGTCGGATGTGAAAACTCCCTAGTTGCAAGACTAAGATGTGGCCTTGGTAAAGCCGTTTTTACATATTTCTGAGGACAAACACGTCGGAAATCAACAACAAAGAGACACCTTTTGGCATCGAATCATGGGCCACTTTCACAACTTACCGGTAGAACCACATGGCGCTTGGATCAAATAACCAGTAAATGGACCGATTTAAATAAAAAAAATGAGTCAATTCAATGGCCTCTACGTTACACAGGTATATTATTAATCGTTTATAAATTTTTTTTTATAAATTGTTATGTTTATATATATATATATATATATATATATGAATAAGATCAAAAAGGAACCAATACCCTAGTTAGGAACTTAGGAACCAATCTGAGCCATCCATTTATAATTTTGATCTAGGGGGTATTTGTGTAATTAGACAATTAAATATTAACTTTTTAATTGATTAAGACTTTTTATATATGGCAGTTTTTTTATGTATGCGATAAACTTGCCATTAGAGATTGGGTTTCCTTAAATATCTCAACCATTATCATCTCTAATTCCTTAATCATAAAACATCTCGTTCATAGCAATAAGACGATTTAATTCAATCGATTGAAAAAACTTGTGACACACAGAAACTAAAATCATTTTACGATTCATAATTCCAAGTTATAGATAATAATTCTATACATGAAAACATTGAATCACAATCTTATGCGATAGAAGATCATGAAACACCTCACAATCTTTGTTTCTAAATAGTGTTGAAAATCAAGGTATTTATTTATTCTTTTTATTTTTTTAACTATATTTCGTCTTTCATACATTTTTTGAGATTTGTATTGAATGAGTTTGAACAGTTTGTTTGTATTTTGATCGTTTGTAATTCATACATTGTACAGTATTGCAGAACAATAGTGTGTTTGTATAATATACACTGGTGTATTATATGTAGTTATTGGGTTGTACAGTGATCAAAAGATGTGTATTCATTAGGAAAAATGAACTGGGTTTGTATAGTGATCAAAAGATGTGACGTTGCTAAATGTGATAGTAAATATACACTGGTGTATTATATGTAGTTATTGGGTTGTACAGTGATCAAAAGATGTGTTGTATTAATTATTATACACATGTGTATTATAGTAGGTAAGTGAAGTTCTAAATGTGATAGTAAATATACACAGGTGTATATTCATTAGGAAAAATGAACTGTGCAGTATAATACAGTCAATGTGTTACTCAATATACACAGGTGTACCATATATGAGTTGTAGCATGTCTAACTGTATTTTTTTAATATTGTAAACTACCATTTTAATGCAAGCTACCAGAGAGTAGTATCGTATTGCATCGCATCACTAACAACTTTGACATGTGCGTAGACCGTGCAATGACACTAATGCAAGCTACTACTTTAATATACACAACTGTACAAGAGTAATATTTGAACATGTAAATTTGTTTTACACAATATTGAACATAAGTTGTATACACCAATGTATACATAGTTTTTTTATTTGTGCATGTAAAGAAAACTATGTATACGTATACTATGATATACACAGGTGTATATTAGTAGATAATAGTTCATTTATATATAAGTATAGTAACCAATAGTTCATTGGTGTATTTACATCCCTGTTTTGATTGTATTTTAGCAAATATACAATGTTCTATATATACCGACTTATAATTTTAATAGTATATATTCAATATATACGTTTGTCTACTAATATACACCTGTGTATATCATAGTATATGTATACATAGTTTTCTTTACATGCATAATAATTAACTTTAATATACACAGCTGTACAATAGTAATATTTGAACATGTAAATTTGTTTTAAACAATATTGAACATAAATTGTATACACCAATGTATACCTAGTTTATTTATTGTGCATGTAAAGAAAACTATGTATACGTATACTATGATATACACAGTTGTATATTAGTAGACAATAGTTCATTTATATATAAGTACAGTAGCTAATAGTTCATTGGTGTATAAACATCCTTGTTTTGATTTTATTTTACCAAATATACACTGTTGTATATATACCGAGATATAATTTTAATAGTATATATTCAATAAATACGTTTGGGTATACTATAAACACGACATTCAATGACACTAATTTGCTATTCCAAATATACAGTAGTTTCTTATTTTTTTTTTTTTTGAACGATCAACTAAAGTATTGCCGGGTACTCTGTACGCGGCCCCCAATGGCCGAAAGGGGCCAGACGGCCTCTAGTCCGTACGGACAGAGCCCTTCGGCCCACCCGTCTCCTGTTCTAGGGAAAACCCGGCCCACAAACCCGCGCCGAAGGCACGACGGTAGTGAACCGGTAAAACCTGGAGGGATCAGGAGTCGAACCCATGACCACAAGGGTCAAGGGTCTCTCCATCACTTCCCAACCACCTACCCCACCACAAGGGTGGGGGTATCCATCACATGCCTCCCGTGGGAATCGAACCCGGCTCCCCCAAAGAGAGAACCGGCCCTTTTACCACTAGGCCACATGATCAGGATCAGTAGTTTCTTATTACTTTATATTCCACGATTATCAGACACTCTACATAAAGTGTGGCTTTCAATCATTGGATAGAGTTCATTCCAAGTGGGTTCCCATTGACATTCTGGGGGTGACCGAACATGGGCCAACGGGAACTCATGGAGGAAGGGGAAGGGGAATGGGTGGTGGTTCTCAAAAACGATCTAAAACATCCGATTTGGGAAATTGTACACCATCAACTGATGGGTTGTGAAGCAACATTTCCGTTATCAATTTGAATGAAGAATTTCCCGACCCCACTAATGACACAACACCGACGAAAACCGCGACTCAAAGGAAAGTTTTGTGTCATCAAGTAGCAAAGAGAAAGCAGTTTGGGTGGATGAGATGGCCGAATACAAGTTGGCAAAGTTGGTGGAAATGGAAGAGAATCGAGAACGGCTCAAGTTGGTGGTGGACTTGAAAATAAAAAGAGAAAAAAACCTTCATAAAACATTTGTCTGAAGTTGAAAAAAATAAAGATTTGAAGGTTTTGAAAAAGAATCACGAAGATGCTGAAGAACCATACAAGTCGATTCTAATCGAACGAAAACGTGAAATTTGTGAGAAGTGGGGTTGGGTCGTTAACTTTTAGTTTTTTTTTCTTATGTTTTTTTAGTTTATTTTTTTTTTATGTTTTTTATTTAATGTAAATTTTTTATTTTATCTAATGTAATGTTTTTATTTTATTTATAAAAAAAAAGTTTAGTGATACCCATCATTCCAAACTATGGTTTTAGTGATGAATCGGAGAGAGTGTGATAGTGTGATGGGTATGATGACCACCCCATCCAAACATATATTTATTCAAGCATAGATACAGGGCCGGCTATGGCTAGGGGCGATGAGGGCGACGGCCCCAGGCCCGATTTTCCCGAGGGCCCGAACAACTTTTGCCAGATTAAACTTAAACAAAACTAAAAATAAGTACACCGGAACTTTTTCCGGTAGATAATGACGGCATTGCAGAGAGGACGGTGTTTTAGAGTATGAAGGAGAAGATGTGAAGAAACACCAATCCTCCGCAGTATGATCCGGAGGATAACGAGGGGAGAGTGTCGCCGGCGGACATCAGCGAGGGGTATGGTCATGGCATCAACATGACTGTTGATGACGACGACGAGAATGAAAAGTGGGTAACGACCGAGCCGAAGCCTAGTTCCTCAAGTGCGCCCCCAGTTATGGGCGATGAGTCGTCCAGTGGCATATTTGTGCCGAACTGGACGTTGACGCCAGCTGCTCGTTTTCTAAGTGTGGATGAGTGTCGCCAGTTCTTGGCGAATGTCATCCCTCCTGGTGAGCGTGAGCACCAGGCTACGCGTCCGCGCGGGGACCTCATGGATGACCACATTCTAAGTGTGGCCAACATGTTGTCCACTTCTGCTGAGATAGTGCGGGAGTGGGGGTCCATGGCGCATGATCGTCACAAGTTTCATCAAGACTTGCAGCGTATGATGGAAGAGCGTGACCGCATGCATGCAGAGCTGAAGCGTGCTAAGTGGGACGCCGTTACGTTCCGTGAGGAGCGTGACAAACTTCGTGAGCACATCTCTGAGAGAGAAGAGCAATGGAGGGTTGCTTGTGCGAAAGAGAATGCGAAGATGGAGGCGTCCAAGAAGCGCATCAGCGAGGTTGAAGCTCAGAGGGAGGAGTTTTATAAGGAATTGGATGTGCAGCGGCGGCTGGTGCAGCAGCATAAAGATAAATTGATTGAGGCCCGCATGACGGGTTAGACAAGGAAAACTTGTCCCTTCACCGAAAAATTCTTGAGCTGGAGGGGCAGTTGCTGGAGGCCCAGAATGAGAAAGACGTGGCGGAGGAGGATCGCGCCTGGGTGCTTGGTTGTTGCGTCCCTGAGGTATGTGCCCCCCTTTTGCATTTATGTCTTCTCGCTATTTTTGTGTTTGCGTGTACTAATTTTGTTTCTTGAGTATCGTGCAGGTTGCCCATCATGTAAAGAACTGTGCGCAGACGCGTCAGGCTGTGGCCGCGGTGAATGCAGCCGCAAAGCTTGTGGGTCGCAAGGCTGGTTTTATTGAAGGGTACCAGCACGCACAGGATGGGAAACCTTTGGATCAATTTCCTTTGTATAAACAGGACCTGGACGCTGTGTTCGCTAAGAAGACCGCTGAGTTTGACGAGTTAAAGTATGAGCTGGTGGACTTCGTTGTAGGTCACCATGACCGTCCGAGCTGCTTTGAGCTCAAGGAATCGTTTGACAAGGCCAGCCTGGTGCATACGCGTCATGAATATGCTAAGTTGAAGGCGATTGATTTGGCGGCTGAGAACCAGGCGGAGGGTGATGAGCGGTTGAGCTTGTCTGGGTCAGATGACGATGATTTTAGTGATACATCTTCAATGTCCAAGAAGTGAAGCTGAATGTTACTTCTTTATGTTTAATCTTGTTTGCATTTGTAGCTCCGCTTTTGACCTGTTTAGTCAATATGTAATGCTTTTACTCTTGTAAGTATTGTTGTACATATTAATTTCGTCAATGGCAGTTTAATTGATTCCCGCTTTGTGTTAATGTTCGTATGTCTTATCACTATTCCATAGTTTTTACTCTGCGTGTCACATCTTTATCCGAGCATCCGCGCAGGGATTCGATGAAGTTGCAAATTAATAGTGCAGCTTCAGGTTAGACATAGGATTTTGAACATATCATGTTTAGTTTTGTGCGGTGTATCTTAACTATACGACCGCGCGGTATTGTAGGGGAATCATAAATTAGTGTTGCATGTTCGATTTACGACACTGTATTGTAGACATGCTACGTATAAGCAAACGCGCTTCTATCTTAATCATACAACGTGTAGGGTGCGCGTTGTATCTTAACCGTACAACGCGCATTTTAAGGAAATTGCAGATTTTCTCGATGCAATTTCGAAGTTTAGCGTGCGCGTTGCATCTTAACCATGCAACGCGCAATTTTTAAGGAAATTGCAGATTTTCTAGATGCAATTTCTAAGTTTGGAGTGCGCGTTGCATCTTAACCATGCAACGCGCAATTTTAAGGAAATTGCAGATTTTCTCGATGCAATTTCTAAGTTTAGGGTGCGCGTTGCATCTTAACCATGCAACGCGCAATTTTAAGGAAATTGCAGATTTTCTCGATGCAATTTCTAAGTTTAGGGTGCGCGTTGCATCTTAACCATGCAACACGCAATTTTAAGGAAATTGCAGATTTTCTCGATGCACTTTCTAAGTTTAGGGTGCGCGTTGCATCTTAACCATGCAACGCGCAATTTTAAGGAAATTGCAGATTTTCTCGATGCAATTTCTAAGTTTAGGGTGCGCGTTGCATCTTAACCATGCAACGCGCAATTTTAAGGAAATTGCAGATTTTCTCGATGCAATTTCTAAGTTTAGGGTGTGCGTTGCATCTTAACCATGCAACGGGCGATTTTAAGGAAATTGCAGATTTTCTCGATGCAATTTCTAAGTTTAGGGTGCGCGTTGCATCTTAACCATGCAACGCGCAATTTTAAGGAAATTGCAGATTTTCTCGATGCAATTTCTAAGTTTAGGGTGCGCGTTGCATCTTAACCATGCAATGCGCAATTTTAAGGAAATTGCAGATTTTCTCGATGCAATTTCTAAGTTTAGGGTGCGCGTTGCATCTTAACCATGCAACGCGCAATTTTAAGGAAATTGCAGATTTTCTCGATGCAATTTCTAAGTTTAGGGTGCGCGTTGCATCTTAACCATGCAACGCGCGATTTTAAGGAAATTGCAGATTTTCTCGATGCAATTTCTAAGTTTAGGGTGCGCGTTGCATCTTAACCATGCAACGCGCAATTTTAAGGAAATTGCAGATTTTCTCGATGCAATTTCTAAGTTTAGGGTGCGCGTTGCATCTTAACCATGCAACGCGCAATTTTAAGGAAATTGCAGATTTTCTCGATGCAATTTCTAAGTTTATGGGGGTGAGCGCATGTAAAGTAAAGGAACTGCTATTTTTCATTTCATTCAAGTGGCGCAATGGCCTTTGTTACATTGTGGTTTGCAGTTACATATAACATTTTCTTAATTGTGCCGCGTTCCATGTTCGGGGAACCGGTTTTTCTTCTAACGTTGATAGCTTGTAGGCCCCTTTACCAAGGACTTCTTGTATGCGGTATGGTCCTTCCCAAGTTGGGGTTAACTTTCCTTTGGGGAGGGCGCCGCTGGCCTCGTTGTTTCTTAAGACGAAATCTCCGGCTTTGAACGTTTGAGGTCTGACTTTGGCATTGTAGTAGCGCTCGAGCTGTTGCTTGTAATTTGCCTCTCTTATTGCTGCTTCATCACGGCGTATTTCTGCCAAGTTAAGGTTTGTGCGCAGTTCTTGATCATTATCTGTTGTGGTTGCGGAAAGTACTCTCGGGGATGGGCATCCAATCTCCGCAGGTATCATGGCTTCAGAGCCGTATGTGAGGCTGAACGGGGTTTCACCGGTGCTCGTTTTGGTTAGTGTGCGATTAGCCCATAGCACGCTCGGTAGTTCCTCCGCCCAAGCCTTACCTCTTGTTCCCAACCTGGCTTTGATGCCTTCTACGATGCTGCGGTTTGCACGCTCAACTTGGCCGTTGCCCTGTGGGTGCGCGACCGAGGTGAAGATTGGTTGGATGTGCAAATCCGCGTACCATTTCAGTAACCCCTTGTCCGCAAATTGAGTCCCATTGTCTGTGACGATTGACATGGGCAGCCCAAAGCGGCAAATGATGAATTCCCAAATGAACTTCTTCACATGGTTAGCCGTGATTTCAGCTAGCGGCTTGGCTTCGACCCATTTGGTGAAGTAGTCAATGGCGACTATCAGGAATTTCCTTTTGCCTGTCGTCATTGGGAAAGGTCCCACCAGATCGATCGCCCATTTCTGGAATGGCCATGCCGAAGTCACTGGGATGAGCTCGTTCTTGGGACGCAGGGTGTTGGGGGCGTGGCACTGGCATGAGTCGCATTTGCGGATGATTTTCAAGGCATCTAAGTGCATGCCTGGCCAATAGTATCCCGCGTTCATAATCTTTGCGACCACCATGCGTGGCCCCGCGTGTATCCCACATATCCCTTCGTGTATCTCCCGCACCAAATAGTCCGCGTCAACTGCATCCACGCACCGCAGCAATGGCCCTAGATATGACTTCCGATAGAGCACTCCGTCTTGGACTTGGTACTGTAGGGCCTTGTGCTGTATCTTTCTGGCCTCGGCGCGTTGTTCTGGCAGGGCGCCGGTGGTCAGATAGGATGTTATCGGAGTCATCCAGCTGTCAGCACCCGTTTGGATGACGTTGACCTCCTTGGGTGGCACAGACGGTTCGCTTAGCGTTTCGATTCGGACCTCTTTTGCTAGATGGCTGAAGGTTGTAGAGGCCATTTTGCTTAGAGCGTCCGCCGGCTTGTTCTGACTGCGTTTGATGTGGTCGATGGTGCAGCTGGGGAAGGTAGCCATGAGCTCTTTGGCGCGCTGGAGATACATAATCATTGAGGGCTCTTTTGCCTCATATTTCCCACTGATCTGACCGGCGACCAACATTGAGTCGACGTGCGCGTAGATGTGCTTGGCGCCCAGCTTGTGCGCGATGCGTAGTCCAGCGAGGAATGCCTCATATTCAGCCTCATTGTTGGTGGCTTTGAATTCGAGCCTTATCGCGTACGTGAATTCTGCTCCTTCTGGACTAACCAAGCGTATCCCCGCGCCGACGCCATCTTCGTTTGAGGCCCCATCTGTGTAGAGGTTCCAGATGGCCTTTTCATCGTTCGATGGCTGCGGGTCTTGTTCAGCTTTGCATTCTTCTATTTTTTCTTTTGGTACCTCCGCTATGAAGTCAGCCAGTACTTATCCTTTGATTGTCGGGCGCGTCTTGTAGTAGATGGTGTGTTCACCCAGCTCAATTGCCCACTTTGCTAATCTCCCAGAAACTTCTGGCTTTGATAGGACATTGTTTAGCTTGTAATCGCTCAGCACGTTGATGGGATGGCCTTGGAAATAGCGGCGCAGCCTTCTTGATGCGTGAACGAGGGCTAAAACTAGCTTCTCCATGGTGGTGTATCTGGACTCTGCGTCTGTTAGCACTCTGCTGACGTAGTAGATAGGCGTTTGGACCAGCTTTCTGTCTACCATCAGTACTGCGCTCACCGCCTGCTCTGTGGCGCAAAGATACATCGTTAAGGGCTCCCTAGGGAGTGGAGCGGTGAGCGTTGGTAAGTCCATCAAGCATTCTTTCATCTCTTGGAAGGCCTTTTCTGCCTCCGTTGTCCATTTAAAATGGTTCTTTTTCAAACAGCTTTTCAGTGTTTCAATGAAAGGAATGGATTTGCTTGCGTGGTGTGACAGAAAGCGGTTGATTGCTACAAGGCGCCCGTTCAGCGTTTGAACTTCTTTTAGGGTGGATGGGGAGGGCATTTGCGCGATGGCTTGTATTTTTTCAGGATTTGGTCTGAACCCATCTTTGGTGACCACGACCCCAAGAAACTTGCCTTCTTCCATCCCAAAAGCGCACTTGCTTGGGTTCAGCTTCATGCAGATTGCTTTTAAGTGCTTGAAGGTTTCTTCAATGTCCTTTAGCATCTGATCCTCTTCTTTGCTCTTGATGACTAGGTCATCCACATAGACTTCTAGGTTTCTCCCGATCTGCTTGGCGAATGCGCGGTCCATCAGTCGTTGATATGTGGCCCCGGCGTTTTTTAGGCCAAATGGCATCTTTGTGTAGCAGAAAACTCCCTTATCTGTGCGGAAGGCAGTTTTGTCTTCATCTTCAAGTGCCATCTGTATTTGGTGGTAGCCTTTGTAGGCGTCCAGAAAGCACTTGAAGCGGAATGGGGCTAGAGAGTCTATCTTCAAATCAATTTCTGGTAGAGGATAACAGTCTTTCGGGCATGCTTTGTTGAGGTCGGTGTAATCTACACACATCCTCCATCCGCCATTGCTTTTCTTTACCATGACTGGGTTCGCCACCCAGGTTTGGTATCGTGTTTCCCTCAAGATTCCTGCTTTTAACAGTTCTCCGACTTGCTCATTCATCGCTTGAGTTTTTTCAGCACCCATACTTCTGCGCTTCTGCGCGATGGGTTCTACGGAGCGGTATGTGTTAAGCTTGTGTTGAGCGAGTTCGCGTGGAACGCCGATCATATCTGACGGTTGCCATGCGAAAACATCGATGTTTTTGCGGAGGAGCTGCTTCAAATGGTCCCTGATGTTTTCAGAAATTTCTGGCCCTATTGTGATGGGCTGTTCAGGGAATTTTGGGTTGAAGATCCACTTTTCTGGTTCTGTGCGCGGGCATGGCTTCAACATTTTGGCTGGGTGGGACTCTGTGGTCATGGCGCACTCTCTGTTAGCCCATACGATTGCCACCCCGTTTGGGGTGGGGAAACCGATCGCGCTGTGTACTGTAGAGGTGACCATGTTGTAGGAAGCCATAGAGTCCCTGCCCAGGATGATATCGTATTTGGACTTGGATGGAATGACGAGAAAGGTGACTTCTTCTGTTCGCGACCGCCCCTGCGCGCCTAGAGTGAGAGGGAAGGATATTTCTCCGAGGGGTGTTACAATCTCGTTGGAGAATCCCATAATCGGAGAGTTGATGGGGCGCAGGCGCTGCTTGTCCTCTTCGTCCAGAAGGTCAAAGCATTGACCGTACATGATGTCTGAATTACTGCCCGTGTCCATGAATGCTCTAGTGGTTCTGTAGTGGTCAAAAACGGCTGTGACAATGATTGCCTTTGTGGCCGATGGGCCGCCTCTGACTATGGGGAAACACACTTGCTGTTCCCTCCATTCTGCTGCTGATTCTGTTTTTCTCTTTTGGGTCCGGTGTCCGCTGCTATGTATCATCATGCTTATGTTCTTTATCTTTTTTGGCGGAGGACCCCCTGCTTGTTTGCGTTCGACGTTTTGTAGCAGGTGGCCAAGCTTGCCGGACTTTAGTGCGTCTTCAATGGCTTGCCTTAGCTGATAGCATTTATCGGTGTCATGACCGATGTCTTGATGGTATGCGCAAAACTTGTTATGGTCCAATCCTTCGCGCCGTTTGATGACCTTAGGTTCAGGGAAGTCAACGTTTTCCGTTGCTAGAACTTGCGCTGGTGTTTTAGTTAAAGGGGTCCAATTGTTGTGACTCCTTCTGTTGGGCTTGTGCACAAGTGAGGTGTTGCGCTGATAGTCTTGTGATGCGGGAGGCTTTGGGGTTGTCTGGTCGGCTCCTTGAAGCCTCGTCCAGACATTTCCCTTCACCTTCCTGTCATGTCTATTGTTCCGGTTGCGCACTGCTTGTGCCTGTGTATCTGTGTACTGTGGTGCTTGAATTCTGCTCCAGACGGACAGCTCTCTTTCGGTCTTCGCATAATTCTTAGCTCCGCGCATGATTTCTTCCCATGTGTTTGGCATACCTGTGCACCCAGCCAGTGTGCGGATCAGCGAGTCGCATCTTACGCCTTGTGTAAATGCTGCTTTCATAAGCTCGAATCCGATTGGACCAATTTGTAAAGCTTCGCGATTGAACCTGGTGATATAATCCTCAATGGATTCGTTATCGCGCCTTTTAACTTGCAGAATATCAGTGGAATCACGCTCGATTCTTTTGTTTTGACTGAAGTGGTCTGAGAATTTGTCAGTTAACTCTTTTAGGTTATCTATCTTTCCGTTCGGCAGGCTGTCAAACCATACTCGCGCTGCGCCCGTAAGCGTCTGCGCGAACATGTGACACCATGCTGGCAGGGTCCACCGCACGCATTTCCCCGCGACCTCGAAACTTCGTAGATGATCGTCGGGATCACCGGTGCCATCAAACTTTCCCAAGGTGCTCGGCATTTTTGTCCCGGCGGGTAGTGTGGCGAGCGCGATGCGCGGTGTAAATTTTGACTTTTCGCTGAATGAGGGAGGGTAGTATGGTTTTGTGAGGTCGTCTTCTCCGGACAGCAAGTGTGCTCGATCAACAGTGTTGGTCAAGTACTGGCTTGCGTCACGTTGAAAACGACTTTGTGACTCGTCGGAGTCCTCCCTCCATGTTGGGTCAGTGACATGATGGCTTCCGCCGGCGTGTCCGGCAGCTCTGGATGGCCCCTCGGAGATAGTGACGGGCCTTCCTTCGCTGAAAGACAGGGCGCGGGATGCTTCTCTCAGCTGTTGTTCTTTAAGTTTGTTCATAAATGCTTGCTTCAGAGCTTCTTTCTGCTGCGCATACCACACCTCCGGGCTAACCATCGGCGCAGTGTGACCAGCAGGCGAAGTTTGAAGATTGTCAGTGGCAAAATGGAATGATGGGGTTTGCCTCGTTCCGGAGGACGGGGTGCGGCCCACGTCTGTGCCGTGAACTTGCTCCTCCATGTGGCTGTCAGGCTGGCTGGTGGTTGCCGGAGCAGCACCAGTGCCAGACGTGCCTGTTGGAGAGTTTGCTGTCATCGGTAAAGAACTCATTGCCGGTTTTTTGAGAGATAAAAGTTTTTAGGTTGCTGTTCTTGATAACTCAATAGACGGATGGCGCCAATGAAGAAACACCAATCTAATAATCAGAATATAACAATGATAATGAACTAACAATGCAAAGGGACGAGCTTTATATATTTATCAAGACAAGTTACAAGACACCGTTATGTGATTATTACAGAGTTTCGACTATAATCTATCTCTCACAGCACGCTATATGAATTCTTTCTCCTGACTTTCGATCCTCTCTTCTGATGACGAAGGGAGGTATTTATAGGCTGTTTAGGTGGCCTGTGATTGGCTGTGAGGAGAATGGCAGCTGTCTTGTATGATCGTGGCCGTTGTCATTTTCTGCGCTGTCTTCCTTTGATTGGTCCACGTGTCCTGTCGTCGTCCTTTTCGTCCTTTTCTGTACCTCGTACTGGCAGGTGATCGTGGAGCAGGGTGTTTTGGCCTGTGATTGGCTGCTGGCTCTGCTCCTGTCGGGTGACACTTGTCCTTTTTTGTGGTCGCATGCGCTGTCTTCCAGAACGCCACGTCATACTATTGTGTTGACGTGTACGCGGGTTTCTTTCCTGCGCGTATGCGGGTACATATCTCTTCAAGATGCCTTGTTTTGTATATTTTAAAATTTGTTGACCAAGTACACACTACCTATATACTATATGCACACAAAAGTCCAACACTCAGATGTTACAATTGAGGAGACTTTAATTTTGAATTACCTTTCATCTATTAAGTATTAGTTTTCTTTTTTACTTTTCACTTTAATTAACTGCAATATCGATTATTAGTTTATTTCCTTGTTTTATCAAGGATAGTTTTTACAAGTTCTTTATGCCATTTATAAAAAAAAGGAATACTTTTCATCATTAAGAGAAATTCTTAAAGAAATGTTTTATTATATATATGTGTGTGCGTGTGCACACGCGCATGTATATAAATAAGTATTGTCGTATTAAGATTAAAACAATTATTGTTGTTTATTGTTACCATATTTTTGTTTTGATGATTTTTATAGCAATTATTGTCGTATTATGGTTTTTTTTATACATGATTAGGTTTAAATTAAACGGGCCCGACTTATTTTAGTGGCCCCAGGCCCAAAACGTTTTGACATTTCTCGGAGACGGCCCTGCATAGATAAAACTACAACATTGTTTGTTACATGTTTATTCGAGCATCGATAGAGCAGCAGACAAATCAACCAAATTTAGAGTAAGAAGTCGAAAGACAAAGGTTCACCACCGAGTACCAAACGCGACACTCCATTATCGTCTATAGCTGTTCCAATATCCCCACACATAGTCTTACAGTAGCTGCAAACACTCGGGCAGAAAACGAGCTTATAATTGCCATCCGCAGCTTTCTCAAACTTAAACCAATTATCCAGTGTTTTGGGTCCAGGGTTTCCTTCAACACCTCCCATCATGACAACATATTGTTTCATAGCTTTATCATATTTTAACCTCCATACAGTTGACTTATGACAAATGTTGGTATCCGAGAACTTTATGTTGACGTCTGTGGAAAGACGGATCACGCCATTTTTACGATTGACTGGAGTGATAGATAACGAGTGACCCGCGCCTTCTGTTTGGCTTGTAAAAGCAACTCCAACTGGACAAGTCTTGTTGCTCAATGCAGCTGGAAAGATAAAGCCAATGCTATCATAACCAACTTTGTCTAACACTCTTATGATAGGGTAGAAAACTCCTGTGCGAACGCTTTTTCCGAAGGAAGTGAGCCCAGGATCGGGTGCTGAACTCGCCTTGAAGAAGCATAGGATGAATACAAATGAGAAGAAGATGAGTGTTTTCATTTTTTAATAAGATGAATGATGTGGATTATGTGTGTTATGGAGGTTTTTATAGAAGGATGGGAGCTTTAGATTTAAAAACAAGGTGAACATGAATGTTTGTTGGTTTGGAATTTTGGTAGTTTTAGATGGAAAAATAAACAGCTTAATTTGTTTGGATGTAGATTTTGACTCCTAGTGGATTAGTGAGTCAAGCATTTTGAATATTGTTGATTAAATAAGTTAACACTCTTTATTATCAAATTTTGTTATTCAAATATAACAGGTTTATAGATGGTGGGGAGCTTTAGATTTAGAATCCTGAGAATGAATGTTTGGAGTTTTGGTAGTTTTAAATTTGGATGTAGGTTTTGACTCCTACTGGATTAGTGAGTCAAGCATGAAGCATTGATTAAGTAATTTAACACTCTTTATTATTAAAATTTGTTATTAAACTAGTGGGTTACTACCCGTGCTTTTGCGACGGTTCAAAACATAGATAAAAATAAGCAAATTGTAAACATGACGATAAAAAAAAAAAGCACGTGATATATATGAAAGTCAAGGAAAAATTATGTCGTATACAAATCGAAATTATTTAAACAAATTTTACACCAAAACGTATGTAAAGATAAACACGATGGGCGTGCTTTGTAACGGATCGGTTTAAACGCAGATGAAAAAGACGTTGCAATGTTGTATTTTGAGATAATCACCAGGCGGTTTTAAAAACAGAACGATTTAAAATACCCGGCCGGTTTAAAAACAACGTTATGAAAATTCACATTAAAACGTAGAAAAAGTAACTCGCATGGAGTGTTGATGTAACTTAGGTTGTCTTTAAAAGCCCCCCTTCCCCATGGAAATTTCCATGGTTATGGGCAAGAGTTTTATGGGATATCAAACGGACTAAAATATCGATGGACAAGTCTTATAAGGTGTATGTGTAGATGGTTAATAGGTAGGGCTACAAACCTTTCAGTAAGAAGTTCATTTGTTTTTGTTTGTTTATAAATGAAAAAACAACCTTAATGAAATATCGAACAACCTTCGAGTTAAGCATAAATGTATAGTATTACTTAATGAAATATCGAACACGTTACGGGATGTTTAAGAACATAAATGAACAACACGGCCTCTGTTCATGTTAAATCATTACACTAAACGAATGAAATTTCTTGTTTGTGTTCGTTTGTTTATAAACAAACAAAAACAAATGAACTTCCCACTGAAAGGTTTGTAGCCCTGCCTATTAACCATCTGAAAACCTTCAACCAAGTTTGATGAGAAACGGGTAACAGAAGAATAGGTGTAATTCCTCTACTTCCAGAAGACAAAAGGCATGAAGTACATGCAATCCAAATACCTTTATAAACCAAAGCACGCCGCAATTGTTATGTAGTCAGCCAATTTGGTAAAGACTTATCAAGTCCTAGATTTAAATCTAGACAATAGTGTATTTTGCGTAAATACAGTGGAGGGTAATATTAGTCATTAAAAAAATAGCCAATCTCCACACAAATCACCTAAAGTTGATTGGAACTAATGCGTGCAAATGTGTATCTTTTAAAGATTCTTTTTTTCTTTTTATTTTTTTCCACAAATTTCGTTTTAAATTTATAAAATGGTTTTTAACTTATATACAACATATTTTTTGTAAATACAGTGGTGGGTAATATTAGTCGTTAAAAAAATAGCCAACCTCCACACAAAGCACTTAAAGTTTATTGGAACTGATGCGTGCAAATGTGTATCTTTTAAAGGTTCTTTTTTTCTTTTTCTTTCCACAAATTTCGTTTTAAATTTATAAAATGGTTTTTAACTTATATACTACATGTATATTTTATGTAAATACAGTGGAGGGTAATATTAGTCGTTAAAAAAATAGCCATCCTCCATACAAAGCACCTAAAGTTGATTGGAACTGATGCGTGCAAATGCGTATCTCTTAAAGGTTCTTTTTTTCTATTTCTTTTTTTTTTCCACAAATTTCTTTTTAAATTTATAAAATGGTTTTTAACTTATATACACCAATAAACAAATAGGCAAGTATACCTATCGTATAGTAGTATAGCGGGGTTTAAAACCAAGTGTGGACCCCTTTAGGGTCTCCCACTACTTAATCCTTGTTTTTTAGTCGGAGCAAAGATAGAGTGGTATTTTGTAAAAGCAAGCCTAATAAACAAATAAAAATAAAGATAGGGGTGACAATCAAACAAAGATATGATATCCTTTGATGCGATAAGGGTGGATGGATTCGTGATGGTCGTGACTATCACGAACACCGCCCCACCATTTGTATCACGCCCGCGATAAATAAAAACCCTGATGTCATCACGCTGCAAAAGAGACATTGGCCAACGGTCTTTTGACCGTTTGAGATTAAAAAAAAAAAAGCTTTTTTAAACACTATATATAATCTTCATTTTTCAACCATCAATGCCACAAACAATCAAACAATATGTTCAACAATAAAACAACCTAAACCTCAATCAAAATACATTCAACCCTCAAAAAAAAAGGAAGGATCGAGCAAGAAACAGTCGACTACAAAGCGAAAGTTTAGACCAAATGCTCGGTCTAATTTAGGCGAATGGGCTAGGTTTCGTCAAGACGAACCACAAAGCCCACAACCTACACACCGACCATCTCAAACCCAACATATGTCCACCCCACCCTTTCAAAACCTTATGTATCAAATCCAACAATTTTGTTTCCAAACCAATATCCACTACACTACTCCCAACCCAACATGCCAACCTAAGTCGCATCCGGGGTATTCCACATACCTCCCAATCCGATTGATGAGCCAATGTTTGACTGTTTTGGGATTTGCAAACCATACCAAAATACTCCGTATCGTAACCTAGTTCCAATCGTAGATTCGGATGAAGATGAGATGAAGAAGAAGACGTAGAGGAAGAGGAAGAGGAAGAGGAAGAAGATGAGATACAAGTGCAAGCCCCACCAAGCTATGGAAAAAATAAACATTCGACAAACAAAACGTCGAATGTGAACTCCTTGGTCGCAAGAAGAAGAGGTGGCCTTGGTAAACTCGTATTTACACATTTCCGAGGACAAACACGTCAGGAATCAAAAACCAAAAGACACCTTTTGGCATCGAGTCATGGGCCACTTTTCACAACTTATCGGTAGAACCACACAGTGCATGGATCAAATAACCGGTAAATGGGCCGATTTAAATAAAAAATGAGTCAATTCAATGGCCTCTACGTTACATAGTATATTATTAATGGTTTATAATTTTTTTTTTATAAATTGTTAAGTTTATGTTTTTTTTTACTTTGTTAGAATTTTTTTATAAAATCGTTTACTTTATATTTTTTTAAAATAGAAACGTCTTTGGCCAAGTTGATCGAGTGATGTGGAAATCATACGTGCGACCCTTCGCGATTATCAGACACTCTGCATAAAGAGTGGCTTGCAATCGTGGATGCTTAGGAAATTGCAAGAGTTCATTTCAAGTGGGTTCCGATTGACATTCCACGGGTGACCGAACATGGGCCAACGGGAACTCGTGGAGGAAGGGGAAGAGGAAGGGGTGGTGGTTCTCAAAAACGATCTAAAACATCTGATTCGCAAAATTGTACACCATTAACTGATGGGTTGTCAAGCAACATTCCTGATGTCAATTTGAATGAAGAATTTCCCGACCCCACGACGACACAACACCGAAGGAAACCGTGACTCGAAGGAAAAGTTTTGAGTCGTCAAGTGGTAAAGGGAAAGATGTTTGGGTGGATGAGATGGCCGAATACAAGTCAGCAAAGTTGATGGAAATGGAAGAGAATCGAGAACGGCGCAAGTTGTTGACGGACTTGAAAATAAAAAGAGAAAAACCTTCATGAAAAATTTGTCCGAAGTTGAAAAAAATAAAGCTTTGAAGGTTTTGAAAGAGAATCATGAAGACACCGAAGAACTATACAAGTCGATTCTCATCGAACAAAAACGTGAAATTTGTGAGGATTGGGGTTGGGTCGTTAACTTTTAGTTTTTTTTTTTTTTTTTTTAAGTTTTTTTATTTTTATGTTATTTTTTTAAAGTAATTTTTTTATTTTATTTAACGTAGGTTTTTTATTTTGTTTAACGTAGGTTTTTTATTTTATTTAATGTAATGTTTTTATTTTATTTAAAAAAATGTTTAGTGATACCCATCATTCCACCTCATGGTTTTAGTGATGAATGTGATAGAGTGTCATGGAAATGAGGTGGCACATTAATTTATTGGGTGTGACAGTGTGTGATGACCACCACATCCACCCTAAGTAATCTATACTATATTATAAAGCATGAGCAAAGGATTCCAGCCAAATTTAAGTAATTACAACATATAATGCATATGATACAATAACTTAATGACGGTAGTAAAGGGTGAAATTGTCTTTTTACATTAATAGTTAAGTTTATTATGAAATAATAAATTTATTAGTGACTATCCATGTTTCTAACTCCTTTATAAATTATTAGGGACTATCCATGTTTCTAACTCCTTTACGTCTATACCTTCTATTAGAGCCTTATAAATAGTGGTCATTGTGTTGGTATTATATACATCTCAATAAAACAACTCTCTCATTCCTTATTCTCTTTATAATCTTTGGTTTGTTACTAGGCATTGCCACTGGTTTCTTTCTTCAATTTGTATCTTATGTCTTCATTCTACCATGAAAACAATTAATGAACCATTTTCCTTTGTTTCTGCAGATTCATAAAGAATTTTGTGTACGAGAATATTACGAATAACCGTTGTGTTGTATTTTATCGTTTAAAATTTTGTGAAAGGTTAAAGTTGATCATCATGAGCAGATGATGGAGACGTGCCTATGCTCCTCTGCGCGCCTTCTCCTAAAAAAGAAATGGGATATCTATATAAAATAATATAGAGAAAATTATGGTTCATACCTATATATTCATGTTAGATAAATACGATTCTTATAGCCTTGTGATATCTAAAACCATATGATAATCTCATGTATGACAATACTCATGTATTCTACTTTATTTTTACTTTCTCATCTATACTATATTATAAAGTTCTCATTTTTTTTATTCTCTTTATAATCTTTGGTTTGTTAATAGGCATTGTTACCGGCTTCTTTTTTCTATTTGTACCTTCATGAGGCCTTACTCTTACTAATATATTATGGCTTCATTCTATCATGAAAACAATTAATGAACCATTTTTTTTTTTTTTGTTTCTACAAATTCTTAAAGGATTTTGTGTACGAGAATATTGCGGATAACCGTTATATTGTATTTGGTCATTCAAAATTTTGTGAAAGGTTAAAGTTGATCATGATGAGCAGATGATGGAGACTTGCCTATGCTCCTTTGCCTTTTCCTTAAAAAGAAATGGGATAGCGATACAAAATAATATAGAGAAAATTATGGTTTGTACCTATGTATTCATGTTTGATAAATACGATTCTTATAGTCTTGTGATATCTAAAACCATATGATAATCTCATGTATGACAACACTCATGTATTCTACTTTATTTTTACTTTCTCATCTATATTATATTATAAAGAATAAGGGAATGATTCAAACCAAATTTAAGTAATTACAACATATAATGCATATGGTATAATAACTTAATGAATGTAGTAAAGGGGTGAAGTTGTCTTTTTTACATTAACAATTAAGTTGATTATGAAATAATAAAGTTATTAGTGACTATCCATGTTCCTAACTCCTTTATAAATTATTAATGACTATCCATGTTCCTAACTCCTTTATCTCATTTATGTCTATACCTTCTATTATAGCCTTATAAATAGTGGCCATTGTGTTTGTATTATATGTGTCTCAATGAAACAACTCTTTCATTCCTTATTCTTTTTATAATCTTTGGTTTGTTAGTAGGCATTGTCATCGGCTTATTTCTTCAATTTGTACCTTTATGAGACCTTATTCTTACTGATATCTTATGGTTTCATTCTACCATGAAAACAATTAATGAACCATTTTCTTTTGTTTCTGCATATTCATAAGGATTTTGTGTATAAGAATATTGCGGATAACCGTTATGTTGTATTTGATCGTTCAAAATTTTGTGAAATATAGGGTAGTGATCTTAAGGTAACTTTTTGTTCACCATTAAAACAATATTCTTGCAAACATTATGTGTTTACGCCCCCAACCAATCCATACTTTGTTGTTTTTATAATATTTTATACAGTTAATATCTAGGGTTGTATTTTTATATTCAGGAAGTTCATAGAAAAGAAATCGAATAATATAAAAATAAATACGTAACAATTGATTCGGTAGTTTAAGTTGAATAATTTTAATTTTAAACAATAAAACTATATCATTCAAAACAATAAAGACAATAAATCTTTAATATTAACTAAAGATGTGGAAGATACGATAGTTTAAATTTTCTCCTTACTTGTGGAAGATACAATAGTTAAAATTTTCCCCTCAACCGACGTGGACAATACTTGTACATACATGACTATAAGAGTTAGACATAGAGAATTCTAAAATGTTTTTATCTATATCTATATCTATACTATATTATAAAGTATTTAGGAATGTTACCCAAGAAAATTTAAAAACAATAATAGGAGATGACAAACTTCTCTTTTTCTAACCTTACACTACTTTTTTGAACGACCAACAAATTGGAATCACTCACGGAACACTGGGGTATCATCGTGCCACCAATGTTGCCACGCGATCATATTCCACTACCAAGTCACCAATTCAGGAGGAAACTCATAATTATGAGAAAACCCCCTTGTCTCATGTAACCTTACACTACTATACGTTAATCAAAACTTACACACATATCAAAGCTTGGTCATTGTGCCAAGCCTTCATTATGAGTCTATGATGTCCTTCTTTGTCTCATGTAAAAGGAAACAAGACAATATGGCACGTGCCCTACCGTTGTTTGCATTTATCATCACATATTTATTTTTGTTGTTGCTTCGTTTTTAGTAATGTTGTGCTCCCGCCGCAACGCACGGGCACCCCACTAGTATGTTGTAATTTGATAAACAAACAGATATTTATTCCAATAGAGATAAAACAACAACGTAATTAGTTACATATTTATTCGAGCATCGATAGAACAGCTGACGAATCAACCATACTTAGAGTTAGAAGCCGAAAGATAAAGGTTCACCACCGAGTACCAAACGCGACACTCCATTATTGTCTATAGCTGTTCCAATATCCCCACACATAGCCTTACAGTAGCTGCAGACACTCGGGCAGAAAACGAGCTTATAATAGCCATCCGCAGCTTTCTCAAACTTAAACCAGTTATTCAGTGTTTCGGGTCCAGGGTTCCCTTCAACACCTCCCTTCATGACAACATATTGTTTCATAGCTTTATCGTATTTTAACCTCCATACATTTGACTCATGACAAGTGTTGGGCTCCGAGAACTTTACGTTGACGTCTGTGGAAAGACGGATCACGCCTTTTTTAGGATTGACTGGAGTGATAATTAACGAGTGACCCGCGCCTTCTGTTTGGCTTGTAAAAGCAACTCCAACTGGACAAGTCTTGTTGCTCAATGCAGCTGGAAAGATGAAGCCAATGCTATCATAACCAACTTTGTTTAACAATCTTAGGATAGGGTAGCATTCAACTCCTGTGCGAATGCTTTTTCCGTAGTAAGTGAGCACAGGATCGGGTGTTGAATTCGCCTTGAAGAAGCATAGGATGAATACAAATGAGAAGAAGATGAGTGTTTTCATTTTTGAATAAGATGAATGATGTGGATTGTGTGTGTGTGTGTTATGGAGGTTTTTATAGAAGGATGGGAGCTTTAGATTTAAAAACAAGGTGAACATGAATGTTTGTTGGTTTGGAATTTTGGTAGTTTTAGATGGAAAAATAAACAGCTTAATTTGTTTGGATGTAGATTTTGACTCCCAGTGGATTAGTAAAGTTAGTCAAGCATTTTGAATATTGTTGATTAAATAATTTAACACTCTTTATTATTAAATTTTGTTATTCAAATATAACAGGTTTATAGATGGTGGGGAGCTTTAGATATAGAATCCTGATGAGAATGAATGTTTGGAGTTTTGATAGTTTTAGAAGGAAAAATAAACAGGTTAATTTTGGATGTAGGTTTCGACTCCTACTAGATTAGTGATTCAAGCATGAAGCATTGATTAAATAATTTAACACTCTTTATTATTAAATTTTGTTATTAAACTAGTGGGTTACCACTCGTGCTTTGCGACGGTTCGAAACATAGATAAAAATAAACAAATTGTAAACGTGGCGATAAAAAAAGTACGTGATATCTGAAACTCAAGGAAAAATTATTTCGTTGTATACAAATCCAAATTATTTAAACAAATTTTACACCAAAATGTATGCAAAGATAAACACAACAAAGATAAAAAAGATGTTACAATGTTGTATTTTGAGATAAGCACCGGCCGGTTTTAAAAACCGAACGATTTAAAATACCCGGCCAGTTTAAAAACAATGTTATAAAAATTCACGTCAAAACGTAGAAAAAATAGCTCGCATGGAGTGTTGATGTAACTTAGGTTGTCTTTAAAACCCCCTTCCCCCCATGGAAATTTCCATGGGTATGGGTAAGAGTTTTATGGGATATCAAACGAACTAAAATATTGATGGACAAGTCTTATAAGGTGTATGTGTAGATGGTTAATAGGTAGGGCTACAAGCCTTTCCGTAGGAAGTTCATTTGTTTTTGTTTGTTTATAAATGAACGAACAACCTTAATGAAATATCAAACAACCTTCGAGTTAAGCATAAATGTATAGTATTACTTAATGAAATATTGAACACGTTATGGGACGTTTAAGAACATAAATTAACATACACGACCTCTGTTCATGTTACATCATTTCACTAAACAAATATAATTTCTTGTTTGTGTTCGTTCGTTTATAAACAAACAAAAACAAATGAACTTCCCACTGGAAGGTTTGTAGCCCTGCTTATTAACCAT
This sequence comes from Ambrosia x helenae, assembly GCA_030844895.1. Lineage (NCBI taxonomy): Eukaryota > Viridiplantae > Streptophyta > Magnoliopsida > Asterales > Asteraceae > Ambrosia > Ambrosia x helenae. Next base: position 117,800,814 of record CM061229.1, on the reverse strand, counting down.
CTGGAAACCTTTAACCAAATTTGATGAGAAACAGGGCAGCAGACGAATAGGTGTAATTCCTCTACTTCCGCAAGACAAAAGGCATGAAGTACATGGAATGTTAATACCTTTATAAACCAAAGCACACCATAACTGTTATGTAGTCAGCAAATGTGGGGTAGCCAATTTGATAAAGACTTATGAAGTCCTATATTTAAATCTAGACAATTGTGTATTTTGTGTAAATAAAGTGAGTGGTAACATTAGTCGTTCAAAAAAATAGCCAACCTCCACAGATTGCACCTAAAGTTGATTGGAACTAATGTGTGCAAATGTGTATCTTTTAAAGGTTCTTTTTTTGTTTTTCTTTTTTTTTTCCCACAAATTTCGTTTTAAATTTATAAAATGGTTTTTAACTTATATACAACAATACACAAATACGCAAGTATACCTATTGTATAGTAGTATAGCAGGGTTTAAAAACAAGTGTCGACCCCTTCAGCGTCTCCCACTACTGAATCCTTATTCTTTAGTCAGACCAAAGATAGAGCGGTATTTTGTAAAAGCAAACATAATAAACATAAAAATAAAAATAAAGATAGGGGTGACAATCAAACAAAGATATGATATCCTTTTATCCAATAAGGGTGGACGGGGCGGTTCGTGATGGGCTGATCGTGATGGTCGTGACCATCACGAACACCACCCCACCATTAATTGTATCACGCCCGGGATAAATGAAAAACTGTGATGGTCATCATACTGCAAAAAGACGTTGGCCAATGGTCTTTTTACAGTTTGAGATTAAAAAAGGAACAATTTTTTAAACATTATATATAATCTTCATATTTTTCAACCAAAATCAATACCACAAACAGTTAAACACTATCTCGAACAATCAAACAACCTAAACCTCAATCAAAATACATTCAATCTTCAAAAAAAAATAGGATCGAGCAGGAAACAATCGGCTACGAAGCGAAAGTTTAGACCAAAGGTTCGGTCTAATTTAGGCAAACCGGTTAGGTTTCGTCAAGACGAACCACAAACCCCGCAACCTACGCACCAAGCGTCTCAAAACCAACATATGCCCACCCACCCTATCATAACCAAGGTTTTCAAAACCTTATGTATCAAACCCAACAATATTCACTTCCAAACCAATATCCACTACATTACTCCCAACCCAACATGTCAACCCAAGTCGCATCAGGGGTGTTCCACATACCTCCCGATCCGATTGATGAGCCAATGTTCAACAGTTTTGGGATTCGCGAACCATGCCAAAATACTCTGTATTGTAACCAGGTTTCGATCGTAGATTTGGATGAAGATGAAGAAGAGGTAGAGGAAGAAGAGAAGATAGAAGTGCAAGCCTGACCAAGCCGAGGAAAAAATAAACATTCGACAAACAAAACGTCCGATGTGAAAACTCCATGGTGGCAAGAAGAAGAGGTGACCTTGGTAAACGTTTTTACATATTTCAGAGGACAAACACGTCAGAAATCAACAACCAAGAGACACCATTTGGCATCGAATCATGGGCCACTTTCACAACTTACTCGTGGAACCACACGGCGCATGGATCAAATAACCGGTAAATGGACCGATTTAAATAAAAAAAATGAGTCAATTCAATGACCTCTACGTTACACAGGTATATTATTAATCGTTTATAGATTTTTTTCATAAATTGTTAAGTTTATATATATATTTACTTTGGTACAATTTTTTTATAAATTGTTTACTTTATATATTTTTTTAAAATAGAAACGTCTTTGGCCAAATGGATTGAGTAATGTGGAAATCATACGTGTGACCCTCCGCGATTATCAGACACTTGACATAAAGAGTGGCTTTCAATCGTTGGATGCTTGGTAAATTGTAAGAGTTCATTCCAAGTGGGTTCCCATTGACATTCCGGGGGTGACCGAACATGGGCCAACGAGAACTCATGGGGAAGGGGAAGGGGAATGGGTGGTGGTTCTAAAAAACGATCTAAAACATTCGATTCGGGAAATTGTACATCATCAACTGATGGGTTGTCAAGCAACATTTCCGATCTCAATTTGAATGAAGAATTTCCCGACCCCACTGACGACACAACACCGACGAAAACTGCGACTCGAAGGAAAATTTTGGTGTCGTCAAGTGGCAAAGGGAAAGCGGTTTGGGTGGATGAGACGGCCGAATACAAGTTGGCAAAGTTGGTGGAAATGGAAGCAATCGAGAACGACACAAGTTGTTGGCGGACTTGAAAATAAAAGGATAAAACACCTTCATAAAACATTTGTCCGAAGTTGAAAAAAATAAAAATATGAAGGTTTTGAAAGAGAATCATGAAGACGCCGAAGAACCATACAAGTCGATTCTACCATCAAACGAAAACATGAAATTTGTGAGAAGTGGGGTTGGGTCGTTAATGTAGGATCGACTTTCGGATCACCCGAAAATCACGAGCTTGACTATTCAGAGTGCGGAATCCTCTGAAAAGGTTCGGATAACAGAAACGACAATGAAACAAACACAAACGAGGTATCAAACACACACAAAATAAGATCAAAGGTTGTATTGATTAATCAAAACAGAGCACAGGTGTTTACACGACTAATCTCAGGCCTTCAGACCTTGGGAAGTGTGTTTGGGGGCTGTGTGATGTGACAATTGATGATTAGGGCAATGCTTTTATACCCCTTCTACTCGTGCAGGACCTGTCAGGCGATTAGGATTCCTATGCCATATGCAATACATGCGAGTAGAGCCTATCTTACATGATGTTCAGGCGATTAGCATGCCTAATCGCCTCTAAGCAATCCTACTCGCCCTCAGCATCCAAAATGTCCAAAAACGCTTCCAAACACACTCAAACACCCTAAATACTATCCAAACATCGTGTATACTAGCCTAGAGACATCATGTACTAACATCATGTACTAGGTTTTTTTTTTATTTTAATGTTTTTTTACTAAACATCATGTACTAACATCGTGTATACTAGCCTAGGGACATCATGTACTAGTTTTTTTTTATTTTAATGTTTTTTTAGTTTTTTTATTTTTATGTTTTTATTTTTATTTTTATGTTTTTTCTTATTTTTATGTTTTTTATTTAATGTAAGTTTTTTATTTTATTTAATGTAATGTTTTTATTTTATTTTAAAACAAAGTTTAGTGATACCCATCATTCCACCCTATGGTTTTAGTGATGAATAGGATAGAGTGTGATGGAAATGAAGTGACACAATATTATTGGTTGTGATAGTGTGATAGATGTGATGACCACCCTATCCAAATATATATTTATTCAAAGATAGATAAAACTACAACATTGTTTGTTACATGTTTATTCCAGCATCGATAGAGCAGCAGACAAATCAACCAAATTTAGAGTTAGAATTCAAAAGACAAAGGTTCACCACCGAGTACCAAACGCGACACTCCATTATTGTCTATAGCTGTTCCAATATCTCCACACATAGTCTTACAGTAGCTGCAGACACTCGGGCAGAAAACGAGCTTATAATAGCCATCCGCAGCTTTCTCAAACTTAAACCAGTTATCCAGTGTTTCGGGTCCAGGGTTCCCTTCAACACCTCCCATCATGACAACATATTGTTTCATAGCTTTATCGTATTTTAACCTCCATACATTTGACTCATGACACATGTTGGGCTCCGAAAACTTTATGTTGACGTCTGTGGAAAGACGGATCACGCCTTTTTTAGGATTGACTGGAGTGATAGTTAACGAGTGACCCGCGCCTTCTGTTTGGCTTGTATAAGCAACTCCAACTAGACAAGTCTTGTTGCTCAATGCAGCTGGAAAGATGAAGCCAATGCTATCATAATTACCAAATTTGTTTAACAATCTCATGATAGGGTAGTATTCAACTCCTGTGCAAACGCTTTTTCCGAACATTGTGAGCACAGGATCGGGTGCGGAATTCGCCTTGAAGAAGCACAGGATGAATACAAATGAGAAGAAGATGAGTGTTTTCATTTTTGAATAAGATTGAATGATGTGGATTGTGTGTGTTATATATGTAGGTTTTTATAGAAGGTTGGGAGCTTTAGATTTAAAAACAAGGTGAACATGAATGTTTGTTGGTTTGGAATTTTGGTAGTTTTAGAAGGAAAAATAAACAGCTTAATTTTGGATGTAGATTTTGACTCCTGGTGGATTAGTAAGTCAAGCATTTTGAATATTGTTGATTGAATAATTTAACGCTCTTTATTATTAAATTTGGTTATTAAAATATAACAAGTTTATATAGGTGGTGGGGAGCCTTAGATTTAGAATCCTGATGAGCATGAATGTTTGGAGTTTTGGTAGTTTTAGAAGGAAAAATAAACACGTTAATTTTGGATGTAGGTTTTGACTCCTACTGGTCCTTCACGGGTAACTCAGTTGGTGAATGAACCAGGGATCTCTCTTGAGGTTTCAGGTTCGATTCTTACGAAGGACATAATGAAAATGATGGATGACTCATGACCTATGGTCATAAGTTCGAGTCCTGATCTCGCCAGGTTTTACCGGTTCACTACTGTCGTGCCTTCGGGCGGGTATGTGAGTCGGGTTTTCCCTGGAAGCGGGCTGTCAGGTGGGCTAGGGGTTTCGTGCGTCCGGGGTGGGTCGGGCTGTGCCCCTATCTTTGCCACTGGGGGGCCGCGTACGAAGTACCCGGCGTTGTTTAGTTGGCCGTTCAAAAAAAAAAGGTTTTGACTCCTACTGGATTAGTGAGTCAAGCATGAAGCATTGATTAAATAATTTAACACTCTTTATTATTAAATTTTGTTATTAAATTAGTGGGTTATCACCCGTGCTTTACGACGGTTTAAAACATAGATAAAAATAAGCAAATTATAAACGTGACAATAAAAAAAGCATGTGATATATCTAAAACTCAAGGAAAAATTATGTCGTTGTATACATATCCAAATTATTTTAACAAATTTTACACCAAAACGTATGCAAAGATAAACACGAGGGTCGTGCATTGTAATGGATCGGTTTAAATAGAGATTAAAAAAAGACATTGCAATGTTGTATTTTGAGATAAGCACCGGGCGGTTTTAAAAACCGAACGATTTAAAATACCCAGCCGTTTTGAAAACAATGTTACGAAAATTCACATCAAAACGTAGAAAAAATAACTCGTGTATGGGATAGGGAATAAACCAAACTAGTGGGTTTTGAGGGGTGTAAATAAAAACTAAACTAAAGTGTATGGGATGGGGAATAAACCAAACTAGTGGGTTTTGAGGTGCGCGTTGCGCGCCTTTAAATTTGTCGTATTCGACTGTCTTCATAGTAGGATTAAAACGCAGAATTCCCTATACGAAACACACCTAAAGCTTTTGACGTTAAGTCCCTGACTTTTGAGGAAATATGCCAAAACAGTCCCTGACTTTAAAGTTGGCGTTGTGCGCCTTTAAATTTGTCGTATTGTTTGAACAGTCCCTGACTTTTGAGAAAATAGGCCAAAAGAGTCCAACGACTTAACCTGATTAAGTTTTTGACGTTAAGTCAGGGGCATTTTCGTCAACTCACGTATAAATTCATCTTCTTCCCCATTGTCTTCTTCCTTAATCAAACCCACTACCCACCACCACCATCTTCACCTTTCACCACCACCACCACTACCCGCCATCTCCTTGATTAATTGACCCACTAATCGATCACGACAACTAACAAAATCATAGGGCTTTTAACCCTTGTTGGACTTGGAGTTCATTATTAAATCAATGATATCATCCAGGCTTATGAAAAATCAATGGAAACCAGTTGATTCGTAGTGAGGTTGGGGATTTAAAGTTGTGAAGTTTGCTGGGTACCCCGCAAATCACCGTGGGTATAAGTGTCTAGATCTTACTATACATCAACTAATTATTTCCAGACACATCCACTTTGAAGAGTCCATTTTTTATACTCACCCCAAACTTCCAATCAAAACCCACCCGCAAACAAAAACCCACCCAGTAACCGGACCCATGGAGGCCGTGGACGCCGCCCAGGCAGATCTGGTATCAACCTTGAATTCCTAAAACCTAAAAACACCTTCCGCCGCCTCATCTTCTTCTCGCCAGCTGCTCTTCAGCGGTCAGCCATCTCCTTTTCTTCTTCACATCTCCTACCCTTTATCTTCTCATGGAATCCAAAACACTTCATCCTGCCTTCACAGTTACCAACATAAAGTTGAATCATTCCTCCGGGCGTGGGCCAAGAATACCTTGAGAATGTTTATTGTTGGGCCTTGACGGGTAGGGGCACGGGGCTTGGGCTGAGTTGTTTTGATTTAGGGCCGTAGCCCACTGCGAAGCAATCCAAGATGAAGGGAAAACGATGTATGGGTGAGATGGAGTAGTGGGCTGGGAGGAAAAATTCTGATTGCGGGTTGTAGCAGATTTGCCCGGGCGGCGTCTACGGCCTCCACGGGTCAGGTTACTGGGTGGGTTTTGGTTTGCGGGTGGGTTTTGATTGGAAGTTTGGGGTGAGTATGAAGGGGTGGTTGAAGTGGATGTGTGTAAGGCTGTGGCAGCCGACTGTTAGGCCCGAGTGGCATGTCGTTTCTTTTTGTTTTCCTCCTGATTCAGCCGAGAACAAACATCCCGAAAATCAGGAAGTGGGTTTTGGTTTTGAAGCACAATAGAGATGCTATCATAGGATTCAATAAGACCCGTCAAGACCTTGAGCACAAGCAATTGGTTGTCAACCGGAGAGCCAACGCTCTCGAGTTGATCGGCCAAAAGCTTGGCCCTTTGACAATAATCATCCATAGACCGAAATTGAGGGCCAGGTTATCCCGCAGGTAACTAGGTTTATCCCGCAGGGCCAGGTTATCCCGCAGGTAACTAGGTTTAAGTACTTAGGATCATTTGTTCAAAAGGATGGGGATATAGATAGTGACGTAACACATCGCATACAAGCCGGGTGGTGTAGGTGGAGAGCAGCCACGGGGGTATTGTGCGATAAGCGGTTCCCAGATAAATTGAAGGGGAAATTTTACAGGACCGCAATTAGACCTGCTATGTTGTATGGGACAGAGTGCTGGGCAATCAAGAAGACACACGCACGCAAGATGGAGGTCGCAGAGATGAGGATGCTTAGGTGGATGGGCGGGCACACAAGGATGGATCGGATTAGAAACGAGGTCTTTAGGGAGAGGTTTGGAGTGGCTAGGATATCAGACAAGATAAAGGAAGGGAGATTGAGATGGTTTGGACATGTGAAGAGGAGACGAACAACAGCGCCAGTGAGAGCAGTGGAAGCATGCGTTGTAGAGGGGAGAAGGAATAGGGGCAGGCCTAAATTGACCTGGGATGAGCGAATTAGACAGGATCTCATAGAGTTACACCTCTCGGGGGACATGGTCCAAGAAAGGAGTTTGTGGAGAAGTAGGATTAAAGTAAGTGACTTTTAGGATTTGACACTTAGGTAGCAAAACCGGGTATTATGAGGCCTTACCTATAAGTTTTCTAAACCTATTTTGATTCTATTTATCCTGTTTTCTTAAGTAGTGTGAAACTTACATGTGGTTGTAGTCCCGTTTACATGTTTGTATGATGTTCATTGTATTATATCTTTATGCACTATCTTACTAGCTTATTACTGCACTTGGCCCGCTAGCCGTTAGCGATATATCCCTGTGGTGCTTGTCTCGTTACTTGTATGCCTGCCTGTTGTCTGTTCTCTCTTTCTGAGCCGGGGGTCTCTCTGGAAGCAGCCTCTCTACCCGTATGGGTAGAGGAAAGATGTGCCTACATCTCACCCTCCCCTAACCCTACCAATAGTTTATACTATTCGTGGAATATACTGGGTATGATTGATTGATTGATTGATTGATTGAGACCGAAAGTTCTCAAGGTATAGAATGGCGAATTCTTGGCCGAGGTAAATAGCTCTAGTGTTTTGATAACATATATTTATACGTAGTTACCCACTTGAGCTTGGCCGAGGTAAATAGCTCGTGTTTTGATAACATATATTAATGCGTAGTTACCCACTTGAGCTTGAGTCAGTTACTCAGTTTTCTTGCAGCAATCAGAAATCGATATGTTATACAAAGGCTATAAACTTTTAAGTGTCACTTCGAGCCTTTGAATTGCTGCACATAAAAGATAAACAAAGCAAATCCAAACACCCAATGATCTGTTTGATATATCAATTTATAGAATGAAATCCCTTATGTATTCTCAGTTTACTTTATGTTATCTATAATTTATGATTTCACAAACAAATGTGCTAAAAATGTTTCATTTTTTTTTTTTAATTTTCTTGATGATTTTGCAGGATTCTAATCTTCAAAGCTTCGGCACTCGCGTCTGGTTAAGAACGCATTACAGCACCACTCTGTGTGTCTGATTTGAATTTTTAACTAATAAATTTCATACTTTATTTGTAAGAAATGATATTATTTAGATAAATTATTGATTTTTTTGTTTTTCTTATTTAGTCAATTGAACAACTGACTGATCTTTGGACACCCTTAGGCCTTATCCAACCAAGGATGGAAACCTTTTCCTGAATCGACATCTGCCTCTTGTAAGTGACATGAATTTAAGTCGATTTTGGGCGAGTTTGGGTCTTTGGGATTGGGATTGGGATTGCTTATTAAAACTGAAGTTGAGATCTGTTTATTAAGACAGGGAGAATAAGGGTGGGGGGTGTGCAATTTTTAAAAGGAGGAGACGGTGGTGATGAGCTAGTTGGTTTAGGTGCTGGGTGGATGGTGGTGGTGGTGGAAAGGTGGAGGAGATGGTGGGTGGTAAAAGGATGGTGATGGTGGTGGGGTCTGATTATGGGGTGGGTCTGACAAGGGTAGAAGACAATTATACGAAGATTAAATTATACGTGAGTTGACGAAAATGTCCCTGACTTAACGTTAAAAACTTAACTGGGTTTAAGTCGTTGGACTGTTTTGGCCTATTTTCTCAAAAGTTAGGGACTCTTCAAGCACTTTTTAAAAGATTGGGCTGGAGTGACAAATTTGGCCAAACCACATGGACGGGTTTGGTAATCTATTAATATATATAAAAGAATTGAACATTGCTGACGTGGCGTGCAATGGTGCCTTCAACCTCTCCATGAAACTGCCACGTGGCATCATAATTGAAAGATTTTAGTGTTTTTGAATTATTTCCTTTTTTAATTAAAAAAAAAAGAGATAAACATAAAACTCTAAATTTATCTATTTATCTCTCAATTCTCATTTACTAAAATTAAATTGAGTTATTTTAAGAAAAAAGAATTTAAAAACAAATTTAAATTTTTCTCTCTTATATTCCTCCCATAATTTTTAAACATTAATATCTTTTATATTCGAGATTTTTTAAATAAAAAAATTACACTAAATTAACGAGCGTTTTATTATCTTTCCAACGAGTACCATAGTGCTATATAAAAAACGGAGAAAAAACGACTATTTTTTGTGGGGTTATGTTCATACAGAAAAAAAACACAAAGTGTTCAGGTTATTCATTAAACATGTTTTTTCTTTTAAACCATGTTCTTATCTACGATGTTGAAATTCAGCCAATCGTCATGCTATCATTGGAATTTTACTTTTCTAAAGATGGATAGGTATACTTTATCAAGAGAAACTAGGAGAAAGAATCGCGCAACACTGCAACACATGGTGTCACCTTATAGCAAGGTTATTTTTTTTATTTATTTAATTACAAGAGTAATAATTATTACTATTAGTATTAATATTATTAGAATGGTTATATTTTTCAACATTTATCATGAATTCTACATCTATATAAGTCAAAGTCAAATTGTAACATATTTTAAATTACGTGAAGATGATTATCTGTTGAAGGTTATCCTTTTAATACTGTATTATGTTTAATATGGTTTATGCTTTTTATTTTTTTTAACTTTTTAAATAAATGTTTTTTAACTAAGATTGATTATGTTTAGGTTATTTACTCTTTTCGTGATTTGGGTTTTCTTCTTTTATCATTTTTTATTAAATCATATTAAATTTTTCAACCCCGGGACCTTCCCGGGGTAATCAGCTAGTTTACTCTAAAAGAAATGAGTATATCTATCTATACATATAATAAACCAAAGCCATTTTAATGACATGTCACTCAAAGATGCATTCTCTTTCTTGAGTGTGCCATGTGTCATCCCATGTGGCATTGAGATATTTTAGGAGAAAAAGAATTTAAAAACAAAATTGGATTTTTCACTCTAATGTTTTCTCCCATAATTTTTAAACGTTAATATCTTTTATATACGAGATTTTTTTAAAGAAAAAAATTACACCAAATTAACGAGCGTTTTATTATCTTTCCAACGAGTACCATAGTGCTATATAAAAAACGGAGAAAAAAAATGACTATTTTTTTGTGGGGTTTTGTTCATACAGTAAAAAAACACAAAGTGTTTAGGTAAATCATTAATTATGTATAGGTAAGTCACTAATTATGTTCAAATCAGTAAATATGATTTTTTTTCAACCAGAGCCGAATAGGTTAATAGAGTTATACGTTGTTTTAAGTTAGGTATCAATATTAGTATGTTAGAGTTGTACATTTGTTTAGGCTTTAGGATAGGTGTTAATATTAGAGTTACATTGAAGTTCTACATTCTTTTAGGTTAGGTGTTAGCATTGGAGTTGTACATTGTTTTTTGTTAGATATTAATATTAGAGTTATATATCAGTCTATTTCATATGTAAAATTGATGTATCATATTAAAATTTTCAACCCAGGACGCTCCCGGGGTATAATCTAGTTTGATATATTTAGGTTTTGAAAAGGGGGAATATGTATTTTAATTTTTGCATTGGGTAAATATATAATTTAAGAAATTTATAGAAGGATATGTGTAATTGCCCAATACTAACGGATTTTTTTATGATGGATTTTACCAACTTTTTTCCCTTCCAATTTAGCTTTATTTGTAAGTATGAAAAAAACATATGAATATAGATAAATACAAACAAGTCGAGCCTGAGCGCAGGCTTGAGCACGATTAACTTATGAGAGCTCGAGTTCGGCTCATTGGTAGTTTCTCAAACTCGAGTTGGACTCGGGCTCGGCTCTTTTATTATGTGTTGGTTAACATATTAAATGAATATAAAATAAATAACACGCTCATTTAGGCTCGCGAGCTCAATAAGTGAAGCTCGGACTCGGGTTTGCTTACTAAACAAGCTTATTTTTAGGTTTGGGCTTGCTTGTAAACAATTTTAAATAAACTCGGCTCATTTACTAAACAGATTTAAATGAGTGATCAATATTATTAAATATTAATAAAACTATCAATAAGGCTCGACGAGCCTGAAGAGTTTTCACATGTCAGGCTCAATCAGACTCAATCAGGCTCAAGCTTGGGCTTGATAAATAAACAAGCTTTATTTTAGGATCAATCTTGGCTCGGGCTCGATAAGGCTGGTCTCGTTTCAAGCTTTTTATCTAGCCAATCTCGAGTAGCTTGCGAGCGACTCGGCTTGTTTGTATCCCTAGTTATCATCAGCATTCAACTTATTACATTTTATGTTGGCAAACTTCATATTTCTTTACACGATTTTAGGTTGTTAATCTTCTTACTGAAATGAACGAGCGTATTACCAAGTAAAACTTGTACTTGCTTTATGTGTGTAGTGTGCCTTGATCCTAGATATCATTTCAAACTTGTAACCAAGAGAAATTATTACAGCTTGTCAAGAATTAAGAAGATTTTAGTGACTTTGATCTTGGTCAACTAAGGATACAACTAAACCAACACATTTCAGATATGATAAGTAATAGACGTTTGTTCTGTTCTTCATGATACCAGAGAAGATGGGCGATATTTTCTCAAAGATTCATAGGTATGCCATGTCGAGAAATATGTCTTTCCAAGTAACGGTTTCAAGATACGGGACCTTTCGATCACAATTACTGGTTGTACACAAAAAAAATAAATAAATAAATAAAAATTTGATGTACGCTAATGAACTGCGAATGTAAACAATTCTATTACAACCCAACAGCGAAATTTTCTCGTTCCGCCACTTAAGGTACTGAAGAGACCATGTTGGTTTTTTAATTATGGTGATAGTTTTTGTGCCCATTCTTTAGGAAATGATATGCGTGGCTTTAGCTTGGTTAAGGGTGGTGGCTTTAAAGACCCATCTGTCTACATGGCGCTTTAAAGCCTCTGGGGCTTTATTCCACACCCCCTAGCTTTAGAGTGGGTGGGCTTCCGGTAAGGATTAGGGGTGGTAAGGACTAATAGGGAGATATGAAGAAACTGATCATTCTCCTTAATCCTAATCTGATGGTCGACAACTCGGAATATAATTGGTTTCTGGCTTGCTCCGGATGATCTCTTACTTGTGCTTATTGTAATAATAGCTATTGGCCGAGAGCATCTGGTTTTAGACGTGTAATGCCTAATAACTGTAGATGAACTAATTTTCCAAAATGAATGTAAACAAAATATTGCCTTAATGTATACTATTCCTGTAAAATTTGGAACATAATTCAAACACCGCTTTCAAGTGCTCGCGTATTTCATTTGGCAAGAAGCACATTTCAACATATATCAGCATAAGAGTAGTGCCACTGGATTAGTTGCTATCTGTGGCGTTTACTGAAGAAGTGTTGCTAAAGGGACTAAAGCCCTGGCAAGTTTTAGTTGCTACCTGGGGCGTTTTGGATCAGAGTTTTTGAAATTTATATAAATATGGGCATCATCCTTACACAACTTTAAAGCATTTCAACATGTAGACAGTTTGGATTTCTGATATCCATGAAGCCCAGGCAAGTTTTCTTGATTTTACAAAGCCTCTATGTAAATGAAAAAGTATGCATAGATGATTAATAATTAGATGATCTTACTAGTCGTGACGTTTGCTTCTTTTTTTCTCCCTTTTCCTCTTCTTATCTATAGACTTGTCTCTCGATTTGTGCTTACTGCAACGATGCTTGCTTCTTTTGGCCCTTTTCTCTCTTTCTTCACAAGACTCCTCGTCTGAAGATGAACTTGACTTTGCCTTGAGATTACGAGGCTTTTCGGGACCAAGTATAATACGATTGTTATCAAAAGTTTCTCTATACCCTGTGTCATCAAGGCTTTCAAGATTTGTCTTCCCTTTAGAATCAGGGAGGTATGGGCCTGTCTCATCCATCCTGGACCCAACGGTACCCCTACCTCGTTTTGCCCTGCCATAATCAAACCAAACAAGTTAGTCTGGTCAACATGCGGATACAAACACACAAACACACACACGCACAAGTGCAAAGCACAAGAGATAATACCTTGAGTGCAAAAATTCCTCAATTTCATCATCCTTAAGTTCACCTTCGATCACACTTTTGCTTGACGAGCACACAGAAGTATTTTTCCTTTCATAATCCTCAAACCGTGTACTTGTACACCTTTTGGAGTCGCTACCCCCATTATATGTACCTCGTTTCTCATATTTCTTTAACCTATTATCCATTTCTTTCTCCTTTTCACGTGCTCGCCACATCTCATTTACTTCCACGGCTCGATTAGCTGAAAAGAATCATTTAAATTCAGCCCACAAATAAATGCACACATGTAATGTTTCTCAAACATTTCATTCAAGTTAAGCTTTTGTAATGCAACAAAAAAACACAAAGGTGTGCTAGAAAAGGAGAGATCATAGCTCTGCTAGCTGCCTTACAAATTCAGCCACAGTAATTTTCAATATAGCTATAATCCATCAAAAAACACAAACCTATTTGACATCTTTATTCACAAAGAAATAAACAAAGTAAGCCAACCAATATAGCTAGTGATTTGTAGCAAAATAACTTACCTTGTTGCACACCAAGAACGGTTGCAGTAAGGAATCGTGAATTTGGCCTACCCCTTACGTTAGGACGGAGATATGCTTCTATTCCCTCTCTTGCAGCTTGCCGCCTCAATTCTGCTGCCTCTTTCATCAGAATTGCAGCAATTCTATTTTCCGTCTCCAAATCCATCTCTGATCATGTATAATATATTAAGAAGTGTAAAGTTATCTACACAAATTTCAACAGAATATGCAATGTAGCATAACAAAACCAAACGGGCACAGGCAATCAGGGATATACATATGCATCATAGAACTAACAGTTTATCTATCTACTTATCTAGTCAGTCACCCGTGTAAAATAGGCATCGGTGCATAACGAAAAAGAGCCAAGCATATACATTTAACTTTTAGGTCTATCAGGACAGATGGACGATGATTAGTCTCTTACGTCTAAAGATTTGCTGAAATTATTCAACTTAATATGCAATGTAGCATAATAAAACCAGACTATCACAGGCAATCAGGGATATGCGTATGCAACATAAGAACTAACAGTTTATATATCTAATCGGTCTCCAAAGAAAAAGAGGCATTGTGAGCATAACGTAAACAAGTCAAGCATGTAAATTTAACTTTTAGGTCTCTACTAGGACAGATGGAAAACGATGATTTCTCTAAAACGAGCATCGTGGTCAGATTAAGAATGTAATTGCACTCAAAGTGAAGACCATATTCATCTTGCAACAAAACATCTCCTTTTGTGCTTCTTGCCATTGTAGATACAATGACCAAAATTCATTTGACTTATCAAATAATTATTAAATGGAGATCAACAAATCTAACAGAAACGTCCTATCAACATAAATCCAAGCTCACCCTACACGTCCACAACTCACAAGCAACTACCGAAATACAAATACTTTTCAATCAAAAGCAAGTAAGCGACCACCAGTACTATAATGTCGGTGTCCAATTCGTAACAAAATTCATGTCAGATCTGCCATAATACTAAGTACCAATATTATTATTCAGAAAGGGATGGCGGCGCAGCTTGTTGCCCGTAGTAGTCTCCCTTATGAAATGATAAAATACTTGTAAATGTCAAAAAGAGTAAATCATGTATTATAGAAGATAAAAGAACAACAGCGGGTTTTCGAACCTATTATTGCATCAAAAGAAAACGTTAAACAGAATAATTTTGAAGTTCGTTTGATTGGTCAAAAAAAAAAAAGAATAATTTTGAAGAATTCAAACTTTCTTATTCACAAATAGTTCCATTATCCCTAAAAATTGAAGTTTCAACAAAGCTAAAATTGATAAACTAAAATCACTAAATTTTAGAATTAACTACAGAACTAAAATTTAAATGTCAAATATTAAAAAAAAATCATAAATCACGATTCATCATATATTGAGTTGAAAACAAAATTTGTATAAAGGTTACCTAAAAATTATATATTCTCCTGTAATGGTTTGCTGCTTGGAATCAAGATGGAGACGTGTTATCGAGATGAAGGATGAGTGCGTCTGGTCGTCGTCGTTGTCTGCGATTGATCTGGATGGATAGACAACGTCAACAAGTAAACCCTAGGTTCGGTTAATTATACATTTTAATATAAAAAAAATTAAAAGAGAGAGAGAGAGAGAGAACGCTAATTAAAAACTTGAACTCAGACCGGAGCGGACCGGACCGGTTTGAGGTATTGGACCTGTTTTGCAGGTGGCCGTTGGAGCTGTAGAATGGAACGGGAATGAAGATGGGGAAGAGGAGGCCGACCGTGGACGATGGTTTAGCGGCGGCGGCAACTAACCGTCATCTTCTCCGGCCTATGCACCACAAAACTCTTCTATTGATGATCTTTGTTCCTTCTCCAGTTGGCGTTGGCTTTATTGTATTTTGGAACAAATTGGGTTTTATTAGCCCATCCTTGCGCTCACCTCGAGCAAGGGCCAAAGGTTTCAATCCTGCTCACTTGATCATGTTATGGCTCAAGATGAGCTATCACTTTATCAGATTTTTTTTTTTTTGTAATTTTTTTATAAAACATTCTATTACATTCATATTAAAATAAACATTAAAAATCATAGAATAACATCACTTTCCATAAAACATCAAACAATTATTTTAAAAAAGATAAAATAACATCGCGTGCCAAAAACATCAAACAATTATTGAAAAACATAAAGTAAACAGTGGAAAGACGACTATATTAGAAATCGTCCTCTTATGAGTCTCCAAATCGCAACACTTGGGTAGTTATCATTGTGTATGGCTCGGTATTGGTCACCAACCACTTCAATCAACTCTTCATCGTTTAAACCCGGGTTCTCGTTTTGAGCATTTATGCAGAAATGCTCAAAAATGGTGCACTTCGCCTTCATGGAACAATATTTTTCATAAATCGCGTCAGTTAGACGACGGTTTTCACCCATTTGTTGGTTGAATCGGGTGACAACCCCTAGCCAAAAACTTTTGCTTCGCACGAGATGTTCTCCTTTCTCTTGTTGGTGAATATAACAATTCACCAAAGCGAGTTCTTCCTCTACAGTCCACGTTGGTGCTCGCACACGGTTTATTGGGGGCGGGATTGGATTTGGATTTGGGTTTTGGTTGGTCATTTTTTATCTAGTGTAAGATAAAAAAAATGATAGATGTTATTTTTTTGAAAGGACATGCAACATATATATATATAATGTTTTTTACCGTTAGCTAGCTGCCAACGGCTAGTTTTTTTTAATTTGACCCGCTAGCCCACGTGAGCTAGGTCGCTTGGGCTCGCTCACGGCAACGTTTGTTGGGTCTAGTTGTGGGCCGAGCAATCCAGGTGGATCACATTGTGGCTCGCGGCAGGCTGCTCGCGGGCCACAACACATAGTCTTAGGCAGCAAGGGGGCTACTAGGAATTTTTTTTCCTCCAATTTTGCATTGCCACATTACTTCACTAATTTACTTCACTGAAACACTTTTGAGGTAGCACTCCACTGATTCTTTTATTTATATTTATAATTTCACTAAACCCTTTTTTTATATTGTTTCACATGGTTTAAAAGTTAAATATTAATTACTTTTACTATTTCAACCGTCCCACACCCTCACGGTCAGTGAATTCAATTTGGAAACCGTTCAATCGAATTCAATGGCATTGACACCGTTCCACCAAACCGTTCGAATTTTTTTTATATATAAACATAACAAACCGTGGGGTTAAAACACACTTTTACCACTGTAGATACAAACAAACACACATGAAGATGACTCGTTAGATCCCCGAAGAAGAGATTGCCTTGGTGATCTGCCACAAAGACGCCTCGGCCGACCCGGTTCTTCAACAACGTCAACGCATGAGGGCCTCGGGCTCGGGCTCCCACACGAAGGGTTTTTGGGACCGTGTGTACCATCACATGATTTTTACTTTTCATGTATTTTAAATTCTATACTTAATAAATTCCTAGTTCGCTTTTATTCGCTTTTTTTATGTTACTCATACCAATTATTGACGAGTCGTCAATATAATTTATCCTAACCAATTTAGAAACTCATTTAGTTAAGATCTTAATATATATTTATTTTTAAAATAATATATATATAGGGTCAAGATCCTGTACAAAGTGTTTTTTTTTTTTTGTGATAAGTATTAAAAATTGATACTTAGGCATCATTTTTTGAACTTAGTCGTGAGGTTTTGGATTGTTTTGCCTATAAAAACACCAAACATAACAATTAAAAACCGAAAACAATGTATTTTAGGCTTAAAACTTAAAACACCATGCTAAGAACATTAGCAGTGTGTTTTAAGCGTTAAGTAGTGTGTTTTAGCTGTTTTTTAAATTTAATGACTATAATGCATTGCATTGTGTTTTAGATTGTTGTGTTTGGTGTTTTCCAAGTTAAAACAACCTAAAACATCATTCCTAAATCCAAAACATGATGTCTACATGTCAATTCTTAGTCCTTCTCACACTTCTCACGAAAAATGTACTTTGTACAGGATCCTAAACCTATATATATATATATATATATATATATATATATATATATATATAGGTTTAGGTTCTTGTACAAAACCCATTTTATGTAAGAAGTGTGAGAACTTATCATAGAGTGACATGTGGCAACCTATTTTTTTAATAAAAAGGGCATCATTGTAATTTCTATTGATAATCTTATTTATGGTAGATAATTATCTAATTAATTGCATAGTTAATTATGAGCAATAATAAGGATTTTTGTTTGATTAAAACGATTTTTTTGAAGATTTTATATAGAATCAGTATTCACGAATTCTAATTCACACTCATTTACATCGATTATTCAAATATCATACTGTGGTGTTTTACGTTCATACTATGATGTTTTAAATGAATGTGTTTATTCATTTGTCATATTATGTGTTGCTTCATCCAGAAGGTGTTTACGTTTATACCCGTGTGTTTTATCATCATCTTCTCCATAATCCAGTGTGTTTTATTTTCATCATACACAATTAGTAACACATTCAAAAAACACACTAGAATGTACTTTAAACACAACTATACACACATTTATAATGTGTTTTAAATAAAGACTAAATCACAAAAAATCCTTTGAACATAAAACACAACAATAATCCTTTGAACATCACCGGTATATAACATCTCAGATTTGTCCCGCTTTCTTTTGAACATAAAACACAATCAGCTGGCGGGTTTTTCGATTTGTAGAACAACAAATTCAACAGTACAACAAACCGAATGGAACCGTGTATTAGCGCATCTTGTAATGATGGGTTCTTGAAATAACACAGCGTTGACCATTCAATGAGTATTTGAGTGTGATATCCATGTCTCGTGGATTCTTCTTATTTTGCACCATAGTCATGCACCCATTAATGGATTCACCTTCACACATAGTCAGAGAGAGAAAGAATTATAATAGGAGAAGAGAGGTGAGAGATGAGGAGAGAGGTGAGAGAAAGAATTAATTATAATTAATAGGAGGGGAGAAGTGAGAGATGAGGTTTTAATGAGGAATTTAATTAGAGTGTTTAATTTACTATCTTATCCTTAATGGTATAATCAATTAATAAAATTATAACATTAATTACAAAAATACCATCCAATTAATCAACACCATAGATTAAGATGATACAATGGCCAAAACTCCTTCTCACACTTCTCATAAAAAACACTTTGTACAGGATCTTGACCCTATATATATATATATATATAGGATTTGGATCATTTGAGAACCACCATTTAGGGAGAGAACCAAAGAACCAGTGTGAACAGGTGGCAATTTTGTAAATATGAAGGGTGTCTACAAAAACCCCTCCATCAAAAAATAAAAAAAATAAAAAAAAAATTATATAACTTAAATAAATAAAAAAATATAAAAAGTAAAAACACCAAAATGATTATTTTTCATTATTAATTCGAAAAAAATAAATAAAATAAAAAAAAAGGCTGTTGTGACGTCATATGACGTCATCCCTGATGCACATGTGCATTTCGCTGTTATATATACAGAAATACACCGTATGCACATGTGCATTTCACTATTAAATCACACTTTTGAATGAATTGTCAATTACCATACTTAAATGATTATAAAATGGACGAGATACAAATATATAAGGGGTCACAAATTCTATTCAATGGTCATTAAATGAACGCAAAGTGATATATAAAGTACACTCGAACTCGTCAAGTGTTTAGACATGTTTATTATAACATGCATTGAAAATAAAACACGTGTATGACAACAAACATGAATAAACTTGAAACACCTCTATATAAGACCTATAAAATAAGAAACACGTACTGCATGCACATGTGCATTTTACTAATATTGTTAGATTTTTTAGTGGATTAACTTTCGGGCATACATATATGCATGCATCATTCTTCAAATAACAAAGTTTTTATACCAATTTGTCTTTATCATACAACTATATGTAGTCTCTACCAAACGTATTAACTCAATAAAACAAACGATAACAAAAAAATATCCATATTACAAACCAACTATGTTAACCACCTACATACAAAATTCTAATTATCTCACAACCTCACGTTCACCAACATAACAAAATGTTAAACCAAACATACATTACACAAAATGTTATACAAACTTCTTTGTTTGTTTGACAATTTCCTTATACCCAACCAAAGTTGACGTGGTGTAATGCGTGTTCGTATCGGGCGCCAATTTGCTTCTATCATAACATTCTTTTGATTTGTCTTCACTGCCACCGTTTTAACCGTCATTTTTCACCGTCACAATATGTTTCCGCTTATTTGACCTCGTTTGAACCTTTCTTCTTAAATCTATATCTACATATAGGATAATTTATGTGTTTAAACAATCAACATTTAATATTTCACAAGAAAAACTGCACATATGCACATGTGCATCTCTATATAAATGTACTAAAAAAATAATACCAACCTGATTCAATTCCTTGATAAACATTCGTGACATTATCAGCTTCCGCTTCTGGGATATCAAATGGATCTCGATTATAAAAATACATAAAGAACATAACAAATCCAGGGAACAAGTGAATACCAATTACATTCGGACTAAATAAATAATGCCAACCTGATTCAACTTTCTGATCAACAATCGTGTCATCATCTTCACTTGCATCCGGTAACCTTTTTGTTCCTTTATCCCTCGATTGTAATACAAATGTTACTTTCTTTGATTTTTTTCTCCATCTCTTAGCTACAATTAATAAAAACGCATAAGAAAACCGATATTTCAACCTGAATGCACATGTGCAACAACATTATTTTGTTAAATACAACACAACAAATGCACACGTGCATTATTGTTAATGGCCTAATTATAACAGTATGTGCTTTAACATTACTTTTAACATTAGAAAACTACGTTTTGCACATGTGCATGTGCATTAACAATCTTAATGCACATGTGCATATCAGAAAATGGCACCTCGTCCAAAACACAAATTATCCTCCTAACTAATATATGCAAACATTTCATCAATAAACACACTTCAAACCTAATTCACCAAACACGAAATCATTATTAAAAGCTTCATATTAATTACACGCGTTCGATAAAACACTCATACTAATTTACGCATGGCATCGAGTATTATTTTCAAAACTTGTTTTCAATGTTTCCTTGGGTGACACGTTCATGAAAGCTTGAAAAAACCGGGGTTATAAACTTTAATATAAGTAAAAGAAAATGAATTATTGCAACAAATTCACTTCAAATAGAAAGTAAAATAAAAAAAAATTAATAACGATGGCATAGATAATGGTGGGATTGTGTCCAAAACTTATCAAAGAGAAACTTTAAATGAAAACACAAAATCGACTATATGAACTCCATGGTAACCATCTTTTGCTAACATAAAAATACTATAAACATAAGCAGGCTTGTTCATTTTGATATGGGGCTTTATCAAACACAAAAAGAATATTAGAAAAAAACTAAATAAACTTACGGTTTCAGAGGGATTCGAAGAGATGGAGAAGGGGCCGGAAGTTCCAACTCCGGCAGCCTTAAAAAGATTCGCAGAAGAAGCTATCAGCATTGACAACAATAACAAAAGACCAGAGCTTCATCAACTACCTTATTCCATGACCAGAAGAGAACATAACCAGAGGACGACGATGTCGTATCACGAAGTTGAGAGGACGCTAGGAACCATCAGGCGACGGAAACAAGGCTGTGAGGAGGAGAGGCGCACGACATTGATTAGATCTGCTTTACATTAAAGGAATTTATGTTATTGATTTGAGTTTAAGGCTGTAGGTTGTGAATTGAAAGTGTAGGGATTGATGTAGTTAGAGGATGAAGATGGGTTTTTTTTTACAGAGAAGAGGATGAAGAAGGGAGTTAGAGGATAAGGTTGTTTTATTTTGGGTTGAGAGTTATTTACAATAATGCCCTCTGTTTACATTAGTTCTTTGGTTCTCTCCCTAAAGTTGGTTCTCGTATGATCCATACCCTATATATATATATATATATATATATATAGGAATAAGATCAAATAGGAACCAATACCCTAGTTAGAAACTTAGGAACCAATCTGAGCCATCCATTTTTTATTTTGATCTAGAGGGTATTAGTGTAAATATACATTTAATTAATTAGCTTTTTATTATAATTAGAATTTATAATCAAAGCAATTACAAAATAAGAATTGATTGGTTTTCTTAAAACTCTCAACCACTATTACGATCAGTATATTAAAGAACAACCCTAATCAACAATTCGTATACATGTGTGTATTTTCTGTTTTTGTTATTTTTTTTAAACTAACCAATCGTTATTATTTTTAATCTTCAATTGCTCGGATGTATTAGGTATTTATTTTTGTTAGATCGAAATGTATAATCAATTGGAATTGTATTTGTAATGATTTTGTTAGGTTAGATTAGATCAATTGCATAATTTCTTTGAATCGAATGTGGAGTACATTGAGGTTATGTATTTTTTGATAATATACATTGGTGTATATTACATTTAGGGTTAAGCGACCAAACCCTAATTAGGATTATCACGTCAAAATGAAGGAGACGCTTTTATTATTTTCAAATGCATATACACTAGTGTATATTACACGTTGGTGTATATTACATAAAGATGATAAGAGACAACCGCATTAGAATTTATGTTATAAAAATAGGTGCGTCACTATATTACACAAAGCATGGTAAAACAATTTGCTCAACTATATTACCTTTGGCTCAGACCATACTAGTTCTGCTTGATCTTTCTTGGCAATGAACCACTTTGCTTGACTTCAAACTGTTTTTGTAGACACTATCTAATTGCTTAGTACTAATGTATTTAGTTAGTTGTATCTAATTTCTAGCTGATTCTAAAAAGTCATTGTTAAGCTGAGTTAGCTGCAAGTTTTTTTTTTTTTCATTTTGTTACTGGCTCGGTACAACTAAACATAGGTATTATTGTTGCGTTATACTTCTTACTTATTTGGTATGGTAATTTGGTCTTTAGGTTATCACAAGTTCATAACGTTTAACTTCAGACTCCATTTGCCGATTTTTATTTGTTCTAAGCTTGGAATCCATCAGTTTCATGGAACTATCATTTTATTGTAACTACTACTTATACTAATTGCTTTTCTGATTAAATAGGTCACTAAAGAAGTTAAGCGTTCCTTGGCAAAGTTGGGCCCGACGAAAGTTAACGGAAGGAACAAGTGTTCTATCTTTGTTTCGTAATACTAAAGCTAACTTAAGACCTCTATTCTCTTATTAAACATATGTAGAGTCGAATACTTCAGTTTTTTTTTTAGTTAAATAATTGAAGGCAAAAACAAAAAACAAATCCTCATGTGCTTCGCGATTGGCATTCGTTTGGTATTGTTTCTATTTCACCAAAATGTTTGTTTGTATGAAGGATGGATTGCGATGATTTTCATAAGTGGGATTGACTCTTTCTTTTTCCCTTTAGACATTACATTGCGAAGCAGGGAAATAGCGGTTATGGTGCCATTTTTCACTTGAGGTATGTGGGAAAGTCTTAAAGCATGGTAAAACAATTTGCTCAACTATATTACCTTTGGCTCAGACCATACTAGTTCTGCTTGATCTTTCTTGGCAATGAACCACTTTGCTTGACTTCAAACTGTTTTTGTAGACACTATCTAATTGCTTAGTACTAATGTATTTAGTTAGTTGTATCTAATTTCTAGCTGATTCTAAAAAGTCATTGTTAAGCTGAGTTAGCTGCAAGTTTTTTTTTTTTCATTTTGTTACTGGCTCGGTACAACTAAACATAGGTATTATTGTTGCGTTATACTTCTTACTTATTTGGTATGGTAATTTGGTCTTTAGGTTATCACAAGTTCATAACGTTTAACTTCAGACTCCATTTGCCGATTTTTATTTGTTCTAAGCTTGGAATCCATCAGTTTCATGGAACTATCATTTTATTGTAACTACTACTTATACTAATTGCTTTTCTGATTAAATAGGTCACTAAAGAAGTTAAGCGTTCCTTGGCAAAGTTGGGCCCGACGAAAGTTAACGGAAGGAACAAGTGTTCTATCTTTGTTTCGTAATACTAAAGCTAACTTAAGACCTCTATTCTCTTATTAAACATATGTAGAGTCGAATACTTCAGTTTTTTTTTAGTTAAATAATTGAAGGCAAAAACAAAAAACAAATCCTCATGTGCTTCGCGATTGGCATTCGTTTGGTATTGTTTCTATTTCACCAAAATGTTTGTTTGTATGAAGGATGGATTGCGATGATTTTCATAAGTGGGATTGACTCTTTCTTTTTCCCTTTAGACATTACATTGCGAAGCAGGGAAATAGCGGTTATGGTGCCATTTTTCACTTGAGGTATGTGGGAAAGTCTTAATTCGTTACTAATTCCTATCAAATCATTGTAAAATAATTGAACCATAAATGTTTTTTTAGACATGTTGGAGACAATACATAGGATAATTGATTTAAGTTGATTCATCAAATTTGCCACTTCTTATGGATGGTTTATTTGTAGGTAGTTCGTGAGGATTGAGGACGCATGATGACTCAGGATTCTATGCTGCTTATTTCTTGCATTGCTTTTAATTTCTTTGTTAAATGTTACAAGACTTTATGTTGGATAATGTTATAACTTAGTTATGTTTAGTGTTTTCGTTATGAATATGCTTATTTGAAATATAATAAAGTTTTTTTCTTTCATTAGTTGATGTTATATCAAGTATATCATAAAATTGTGTGTGTGTATGTTTAAAAAAACATTGTATCATATGACTTGTTAGGACTTTGAAATTTTGTCCTATTAAACTTGTTAGAGCATTGTAAAAGTGTCCAAATATGCTTTTCTTAGGACGCTATATTGTTTGTTCATAAATTGACATATTATGCGATCATAAAATTGGTTTCATAATCTTATTTGGGATATTAGGACCCGTTTCTTGGTACTAAAGCTTCTATAATGTTACATCATAAGGGTCCTATAAATTAATTTTTAAGGACTCTTGTATGTGTATTAAAAGATTAAAGTAGGTAAGCACATGTTAAAACATTGTAAAAGTGTCCTAATGTGTTTTATTAGAAGTTTTTTTGGGACATATTATGCGACCATAAAATTGGTTTCATAAACTTATTGAGATATTAGGACACTTTTTAAGTTTCGGGACTTATTACGACCCCCTTACATGAAACGCTTTTACCGTTGGTCCTATTAAATAAAAGGTCCTATAAAATAACATTTTAGGATGCTTTTGTGCGTACTAAGAACCCATTTTTGTTGTAGTGTGCCTATACACCAGTGTATAGTATACATTGGTGTATATTACATAAAGAGGATAAGAGACCCAACCTTAAAGGTGATGACGATGAATGAAAAAACAAAAAAAGAAACTGGTATACACCAACGTATATCTGTGTCGATAATGATGGTAAATGAGAAAAACTACTGATATACACCAATGTATATATGCGTTCATGATGAATGAAAAAACAAAAAAGAAACTAATATACACCAATGTATATACATGTCGATGATGATGATGAATGCAATAAAAAAAACTGATAGGGAGATTTTATAGGGATTGAGTATAATAAATGGGGGTTAATAACTATTCAGTTACAAATTTAGACTTAATTACCAAAGCATATTGAACAAAAGTCAATAATACCCTTTGACTAAAATAAACAATTAATTAATGTTTTATTTATTTACAATCATGTCATTAGAGATCAATGGCTATAAAGTGGTTCTTATGGTTTCTACTTAAGCTATGGTTCCTATTTGACTAATGGGTTACACCAACGTAAACATGGTTTTTCTTGGTGCTTTTTGGTTAGCATTTTAATAAACATTTGGGGTTACACCAACGTAAAACACGTTTTTGATTTCATGATTTTATTAATCGTGTTATGATAGATTTATGGTATTTTGTAAGTATTTTGTTTTCGTTTTCTACACCGGTGTAAATTGATAAATTGTGGAAATAATTTCCACTAAATAACTTCATTTTTTAATTCATTTAAGTTGTTATGATCGTGCAGACCAGGATTTGAATTGTTGAAGAGTTTTACACCTGTGTAATTGCTTGAGTTAGTGAACAAGATTTTTTGTAGAATATGTTTTAGATGTAGGGTTTCTTATTTTTTTGGTGAATTTGTAATTTGGTTATGTTTTTCGTTTTCTTACACTAGTGTAATTGTGTGAGTCATTGGCAAGTTTTATGGCAAGATTTTGTTGTTTTACACTTTTTGTAAACGGATACATTTGAATGCATAGATGTTTTTGTTGGTAGATTTTTATTTGTTGGTTTTTTACACTGATGTAAAGTAATTACACCCCTGTAAATCATGGTAGATTCACACTAATGTAAATAATTACACTAGTGTAAATCATCCTCATCATATTTATCTGATTATTTGTTTTAAAAAATTAAAGGATTTAAAAAATAAGTAAATTTTTTTTGATATTTTAAATAATTAAATAAAAAATTAGTATAATATTATATTAATTATTTCTCTTTCCATGGTGTTTTTACCAAAATACCCTTTAATGTACTTTATTCAAATAAAATATTCATAATACAAATTAATTATCATGTGATAACAAAACACCTTAAGATTTAATCTTAACCATTGGATGGAGAAGATCAATGGTCCACAAGAGTTCCTATGGTTCTCACAACTCACAAGGGTTTTCAAAGTATCCTAACCCTATATATATATATATATATATATATATATATATTATATTATAATACTTTTAGATTTAAAAAAAAAGAAAGAAATGAGACGTGATTAATGTCTTTGATTTTCACCTCCAAATATTTAAAACACACAACACCATTTCAAATCTTGGTCGTTCGTTTCTTTTCTTTTTTTTCATTTGATGTCGACAACAACAGTATAAACAATTAGAACCACCTCCAAACATTCAAACTCAAACTCCACCTAATTCACTTCTAACCACCCCAATAACTCCCTTAATGACCCAACCGCCTTACCTCACCTATAAATATCCCTTTCCCTCACTTCTTAATCCTTTGTTCACCCCTAATCACTCTCTAAAACTGTCTAATCTTCAAGTTTTCAAGCAAACTTTATGCTTTGCATCAGTAAGTTCTTGGGCTTAAAACTTCACCTTTCTTTCTAATATTTCACTTCTTATCTTCTTAAATATCCTTGGAGAAACCTGTAGAACATATCCCTTGCTTTTCCACAGCAAAATAAATGGATAGAGCACTACAAAGAGGCCTCAAAGGCGATTGTTTTCCTATTGTTCTTTTATGTTCTAGGATCTTTCTTGTAGAGATACCAACCAAGTCCACCAACAACTCAATGTTGGATGGATTTGTGGTATGGTAATGGTTGACAAAAGAGCCAAGGCTCATCTAAACAAGTCACCATACTCTACTTAAATCTCCTAGTTATATTATGTATTAAACCTATGTTTACTTTCAAGCTTTAATTTTACTACTCTATTAACAAATTCTTGGAAGGTTTGTGGTTACACCTTACCTTACCAATCTCTTGACCCATCTTGTAATACAGATTAGTTCCATACAAGAAAGGGAAAATTCCGTATCTAAGACCCATGTTTTATCTATAAACAAAGTGATCATGACATGAACATTCTTAAATGGATTCACATTCCTAACTCTAATTCGTACCATCCTAATCACCTTCATGGTGATTTTGTGCTTGGTTTAACTTCAACTCATGACCATCCGAATTGCCCTAAAGGCAATTTGTGCTTTGGTTCGCCTAAAAGGCTTGCTTGACTCTCTTGAATCTAATGATCCAACTCTTGAACCTAAAATGCTTTCCTTTCTAATTATAGTTTTTCGGAGCTAAAATCTTCATTTCTCAAGACCCATTTTTTGGGAATTTATTAACGCACTCTAAGGTAAGTTCATACTTGTCCACCTTTTCTTTATTACTTTTGGGACTCAACATGTATCATTATACAAATACACTAAATACTTTCATATTCACATGCCCAGTCTATCAAACATGCTTATATGCTATTGTCATGCTAAAATTCTAAGATACAAATGCCCTAGCATAATTCATTAACAAATTTTAGCCCACCTTAACATGTATAGCGCTATAGAAGTAACACCCCGCCCCCTTTATGGGTCATTGTTAAGTTTTAACGGCCTAACACGATAGTGTTAGGTATAGGCAGTGGATTCGAGGGTTTGATTTATGCCTTTTGTATGATTCTATGTGTGCAAAGCTATAGCATGATGATTTCAGTAAAACATTTTAATACTATGTATGCAAACCAAAAACTAGTATGCTCACCAATGCTTTATAATGTGTTGACGGATATTTTATACATGTTGCAGAAAATATTTATGCGATGATTCAAGAAACTCGTTAGGATTGGACTTAGAAACGCACCGCTTTAATCTATGAAATCATGAATGTTGTATTTCTTTTTGAACAATTTATACTTCTTGTTTTTAATATTATGAAATGAAACCTTTAAATTATTTATCACAAATTCTAGTATCATGAAGTCGTTGAACAATCTGTGACACCCGGCAAATTCTGGTTAACAACGTTGTCTAGATGAAAGTCTACCTTAGCGAGTCACGCGTATATTGTACTTAACTGGGTTAGTTAAGTCGTGTTATGGTTCGGGAACTACCGGTTTAGTATAGAAGATCATTGGATGTTGGTCTAGAGGTTCATTAGATGTCAGTCCTTAACCAAGTGTACAAATGGTGACGATTCGTAGAATCGTCAGGTTATACGGAACATACAAGTCTCGAGTCCCGGGAATTGGTGAACGAGTGTGAATATGTTTGTTTGCAAGTGTTATGTGTTTACAATCATTATGTGACTTATCGGTATGTGAAAATGTGTTAACATATGTTAAAACGGGGTTTAACGCGCATAATACACAGAACCAGCCCCTATAGGCGATTAGGGGAGGCTAATCGCCTATAGGGTATGCAATTGGGGATCATTTCATGCGATTAAGGGGCTAAATGCATGAAATGGTAGGCGATTAGCCCTAAATGCATGAAATGTCATGCGATTAGCAATGCTAATCGCGTATAGCTGCTGCACAATCGCGTGTTACGTGCTGGACGACTAAAAACGACTATAAATACAATACTTGACCTCCTAAACTTCATAACATCAACCCTAGTCGTCCCATAACCCGCCCCAACACACACACAACCTCTGGAACACGATTTTGGATCAAAACACAAGGTTTCAAGCCTATTTCATCATCCTATCACAAATCTAAGGTGTGGTTTTCATCCATGCAACCTTATTTAACATTTTCATTGAATCCCTAATGGTCCAGACCTGTTTTAAAATGAATAAGTTTTCTGAAAATCGTTAATAAGTATGGTTAATTGGATTTTAAATAGCATGCATAATGTATGTGGGTTTTCAATTAAAAGCTAGGGTTTTTATGATTCAAGGAGATGATTAACATGCTATTAGGGTAGTTTCAGATTAATAATAATATCATGATGATGAGATCTGAGTTATTGTTAATTAGGGTTACGGTTTTGCATGCTAATGTGATGTTTCATGTTATGTGTATTATCTTTAAGATACATGATTTCATCCAGGGCTGATAGATCGAGGTTAAACGAAGGATTTTGATGGATATATGTTTGATATAGTTGTTTGGATGATATTTGATGTTTACACACGTTCTGGGATTGATTTGGAGTGTTAAACGCGCGAAAAACCGGAACAACCATGTTGCAGGCGAGTAGCAATCCTAATTGCCTATACTATAGGCGATTAGGAGGCTAATCGCCTATAGTATAGGCGAGTAGGGGCTAATTGCTAGTGAACAGCATGTCTTATGAGCTAATTGCTAACAGATGCATGTCTTATGAGCTAATTGCTAACAGATGCATGTCTTATGAGCTAATTGCTAGTAGATACATGTCTTATAGCCCTAATCGCATGTAAACTCAAGATTTACATGTCTTATGACCCTAAATGCCTATATTACATGCAATTAGCCTTCCTAAATGCCAGTTGACCAACCTAAATGCTAGTTGACTTTTCCTAATCGCGTGTATTGCTGCTGTAAGTGTAAATTAGCATTCCGAGACCCGATTTGACATCTAGGAACATGCTAGGAACCCCGTAACATATCTAATAACTTGGTAACATATGTTTGGATGAAATTCTGTGATACGTGAACTACGTGCTATAACTTGTTGGTCGTTAACGTATGTTAAGTATGATTGCATGATTGTATGTTTGAGAGCGTAAACATAACACGGGGAGTCTCGGGTCACCAATGGGATGTCGAGTCTTGTACATTGGGTCAGTTAAACAGTCACGGTGTTTTCAAACGAGCTTGGTTATGGTCTGGACATCTAGGGACTAACTAACCTGCGGGTTATTAGTCTAAGTACTTGTAACTGTCATATGTTAGGTCGCCGCTTTACGGGACTAGCATAGCTGCTGAGTTTATTCGTGTTACGGAGTAACGCAACTTAAGGTGAGTTTACGGCCCCTCTTTTAACTGGTTTCACTTTTCGGGGGAGAAAACATGTGTTAAAACTTATGTTTGGTAACTACTGTCATACTATGGGTTTCTATTGTTTACTATACGATCTTTGGAAGTCCCGGGGGGAACCATGAATGTTCGGGTTTGCACAACGGGGAAATGTGAATAGCGCTATTGGGAGTGACCAACCCCGCTCGTCGACTTGGAGGGTCGGCGGGTGCATATTGTCTCAAACAGGAACAACAGGTTACTACATCGGGCATGACATCTGGTTTGCGAGTTAGTAATGGTTTTCCAATCGTGATAGTAACAAAACATACGCCTAGCTAGCGTACTTTGGTTTTCGATTTGTTATAGTATGGACAGGTTGAACTTGGTACTTGGATTACAAAACCTGTAAACTCACCAGCATTTTTGTGCTGATGTAAACTTTTACATGTTTTCTCAGGTCGCTAAGGTAGCACAATGGAACTAGGGCGCACGCGTCTGCACGGCGTCTAGTTAGAGTTGCATGGTTTTTCAAACGTTGAACACTTGGTTTATTTTGGATTATGTTTTGAATATGCTTCCGCTGTAATTGGGGATTTTAAACTATGTTTTCTTAAATTGCATATGTTCATTTGGACTTGTTTATTGTGATCGTTGGTTTGGATCCTGGTTTGTCATACGCCTCGCGGTAAAACTCCGCAAGTGGATTTTGAGGGTGTGACACAATCTATCACAAGTGGCTCCTCGATGTATTCCGCCATCGGTTGGGGTGTGACACCGTGTGCTGTCGGATTTCAGTCGCCATATCGGCACCAATGACCGGACAACAGTGAGCCTGCAGCGGAAATGGGCCGATCTCAACATAAGGTGTGATCGGTGGACCACCCTGTACGAGAACACGTTGAGGGAGGAGCCGGGCATCGAACTGGAGTGGGCTATCGAGTTCACGCATGTGGATTATGCGGCTTGATATGACAGCATGCTTGACCATGTCGAGGCATGACAACTGTTGCGCCAACCCTAGGTTTTTTTTATTTCTTTTAATGTATTTTATTTTAGTGTTTTATGTTTAATAGTGATGAATTTTACTTTTTTATGTTTATCTTTAATGTTTTTTTATTTAATTAAATTTTAAAAACACACGGTTAAAATAAGGTAAAAATATTATAAAACAAACTGTTCAAATAATAAAAAATTATAAAACAAACGGTAAAAACACAAAAAAATAGTATATATAAAACTCAAAAATAAAATAAAAACCGGTACAGCCCATTAGATAGAACCAGCAAAACGGTCCACGGGACCACTACCAGCGTGGGTGGCGACGGTGTTACCGTGCTGATAGTGGGTACTCGTGGACAATTCGGGTGGTGCCCTGTCCCCCCTTATATTTTAAATGGGTATTGAATTTAAATAATTCAAAATAGGATAATTTAAACCGTACATGTGGGTGTTAAAAAATGAACATCCGTTAAATATGAACTAACTGTGTTAATATAACCTGATGTGGCGGCTAACACGGCATGCTAACGTGTACACCACTATTGACGTGGCAGCTGAGGTGTCATGCTGACTTGGAATTTTTTTTTATAATGCCACGTCAGCAAAAAAAAGGTTTATACCCTAATCCAACGTTAAAGTTTGAATTATTATTAGTCGGTGGGCTAAACTTTGGGTTATTTAAATCTAATACACTTTATAAAAAAAGCAAAGCAAATCCTTTGATGATTGTCTTTTAAAATAACCATTTGTTTCTTGATGTTGCTGGTTTCCAAGTATTTCTTGACAAAAGCAGGTGGCAATGATTGCAAAACATGACCAATAGTTCAATGTGCGATTAGTAATAATTAAGAATGTAAGACCCATACTAAAATATCCGTCATTATACGTTAATTGGTCCAAAATAACATTTAATCACACACGCCAAAATGAGAGTTTACAAAAACATTTTTACAAATCCTTGGTTTAGATAATGTAAACAAAACATCAAGGTTTCGTTGTTAACATTTACACGTCTCGAAACCCAAATACATTGTTAACGGCATGTAGGGTTACAACTTAAAACATAGATTTTTGTATTATGCGGAAGCGATCTCATCACGTGTCCGGGTCTCCAAAAACCGATCCTCCCATCCATGTGCACAATAAACCTAAGGTTTGGTCATAAAATCATAAGATAATTAGGTTAGTACGATCCTATAATAAGCTACGAGTCCTAACGAGAAGTATAGGGTCCCAACTAAACTCAAAACCCAACAAAAATTTTTTTTAGGAAAAACCCGCCGTAGGCTACGGGTTCCAGACCGTAGCCTACGGCCCTTTATATTTTTTTTTGTCTGAAGCTGCCGTAAGCTACGGTGGCATATGTAGCTTATGGTAAGGCCTTACGCCCCCCCCCCCCCTTCATTAAGCTGTTCGTAGCTTACGGTCTGGACCTTCAGAGAATCTTCAAAAACCTTGCTTTTTGACATGTTTTGAGCAACTTAACATGAGTGCAAATCTCATAGAACTCAAAACCATATCCGGACATTTTAAGAACCTTGATTTGGCATGAATTGTTGGGAATCATGGTATAGTATACACAGCGGAAGCGGTTTATATTTATTAGAAAAATTGATTATATACATTATATAATATTAGCCGATTTATATGAATAAATATATATTTAATTTTATTAATCCGATTAATAAAATATTCCCAATCAGGATCTCAGTTAAACGCGTATAAACAAATAAATAATAAAACAACCATAGGGGGTTTAGTGATCAACCTTTGACGACTACACCGGAATTGCAAGAAGGGAGGTGGTGGATTGTGGTGGTTGATGGCCGAACAAAAGAAGAAGGCGGCGGCGGCCCTCTTTCTTGGGGTGGCGGCCGCAAATCCTTGGGGAGGAGGCAAGAGGTGTTTTGTTTTGATAAAAGGTGTGATTAGGGTTTACTCCTTAACCCTCCTTTTATAGGACAACAACTTGCAATAAACCCCCTTGCTAAATATCTTAATACTCCTTAATATTAATCTTATTAATATTAAGTCCCTCAAGACTAAAACAATTATTATTTCATAAATAATAATTCATCAACGCGTGAACTTATCTGATTCGTGTACCAACGTGTAACTCTTCGGATCGTACCGGGTCGGGTTACGTTGACCTCGACTTTTAATTACATCGGACATACCATATGTCCAACAATCTCCCACTTGGACGATTTTAATTAAATGAGTCAACGTGCGCAGAGTTGGACGCCTAGCTGCATCGCATTGCACCCAAACCAGTATGACACTTTACAGTCGTCAACTAGTTCTTTGAGTTCAAGTAACGCTTTACTTAACCAAATACTATAGCCCTGATAATTATATCAATAAGTCCCTTCTGTATAGACATCCGTTGATCATAAGACATGGATCATTCATTCTTATATAGTGATCAACTATTCTCTATTCTCGTCTCTAATTCAAAATGGTCTAACGAACTACCTTAGTCCGAGCGTGGCCACGCGTTTATACCAGTTTGAGTTTTACGAGGGCGCCAGAATGTCTAGGCTACTAATCCCATAGAAGTACAGAATTCCATCAGCGTCATACAACTCCCACTTAATCTCGAATTTCTCCCAACGCTACCCTTATAGCTACACATGTTCCAGGATAGTGTAAGATAACATCAAAGATAGTCCTTGATCAATGTAGTTTAATATGTGCCTTAGGAAAAAGGACAGATTGAACATATCAATATCAAAACATCTCATGACATAGATCCATGGAGATTGTTTTGAAGCGAGTTACATCCAATATTATTCCCTAATAATATCTGTGAATTATGATCCTCAAACCCTTGAGCTATTCATCTAATGAATACAACCATCCCAATTCACAATAGTCTTACATTCAAATTCATTCCCATGTAATTTGATCGACTACGGACATTTAGAATACTCTTATTCAAGGATTTAAACATACGAATAAATGAACACAGTTAACAAATATTAAATTTGCATTTAACCCATTAAATCAAATAAACATTCAACATAACTGTCATAGTTCAAAATAAAACATCAATACTAATTACAGATCATGCCCATTGTCTACCAACTCTAAGCCCTATATTTCCAGCATGCTCCTCATGTCTAGCTTGAGGTATAGGCTTAGTAAAGGGGTCAGCCAGATTTAGATCTGTATGAACTTTGTTCATCACGACGTCTCCACGTTCTACTATTTCTCTAATATAGTGGAACCTTCTGAGTATATGCCTTGTGGTCTGATGTGACCTTGGTTCCTTTGCAAAAGCAATGGCACCAGTGTTGTCACACAGTATCTCGATTGGTTTCTTTATGCTAGGCACAACATCGAGATCGGTAATGAACTTCTTCATCCAGGCAGCCTCCTTTGCAGCATCTGATGCAGCAATGTATTCTGATTCACAGGTGGATTGAGCAACCACACTTTGCTTAGAGCTCTTCCAAGTAATAGCCCCACCATTCAGAATGAAAACATATCCCGTTTGTGATCTTGAGTCATCACGATCAGTTTGGAAGCTTGCATCAGTATAACACTTAACTGACAGCTCCTCCTCCAGTCCTCCATATATTAAGAACATGTCCTTAGTCCTTCTCAGGTACTTAAGAATGTTCTTCACTGCAGCCCAGTGACTCTCTCCTGGATTCTGTTGATATCTACTCGTCATGCTAAGAGCATACGAGACATCAGGTCTAGTACATAACATGGCATACATGATGGAACCAATCGCAGAAGCATATGGAACACCTTCCATTTTCTTCTTTTCCTCTTCAGTATTTGCACACTACTTGTTATCAAGAATGGTTCCATGTGCCATGGGCAAGAGCCCCCTTTTTGAGTCTTGCATTGAGAAGCGTCATAAGACCTTATCAATATATGTACTTTGACTCAAACCCAATAACCGCTTTGATCTATCTCTATAAATCTTTATTCCCAGAATATAAGTGGCTTCACCAAGATCTTTCATTGCGAAACATTTACCCAACCAGGTCTTAACATCTTTAAGCATAGGGATATTGTTTCCAATTATTAGTATGTCATCTACATACAGTATAAGAAAAGTGATATAGCTCCCACTAGATTTCTTGTAAACACACGGTTCATCTTCGTTCTTGATAAAACCAAACTCTTTGATTTTCTGATCAAAACGGAGATTCCAGCTGCGAGATATCCATAGATGGATTTATTCAGCTTGCACACCTTATTAGGATTCTTTGGATCGACAAAACCTTCAGGTTGAACCATATAGACATCTTCCAGTAAGTGTCCATTAAGAAACGCGGTTTTGACATCCATCTGTCATATCTCATAGTCATAATATGCAGCAATGGCAAGTAGAATTCTAATAGACTTAAGCATGGCTACTGGCGAGAAAGTTTCCTCATAATCAATTCCTTGAGTCTGAGTAAAACCTTTCGCTACAAGCCTTGCTTTGTAGGTTTGCACATTCCCATCCATGTCAGTCTTCTTCTTGAAGATCCATTTGTTTCCCACAGTCCGACATTCGGTA
Source organism: Ambrosia x helenae (assembly GCA_030844895.1). Lineage (NCBI taxonomy): Eukaryota > Viridiplantae > Streptophyta > Magnoliopsida > Asterales > Asteraceae > Ambrosia > Ambrosia x helenae. The sequence continues at coordinate 117,765,092 of CM061229.1, read as the reverse complement.
GGAAGATCAACCAAATCCCAGACTTGGTTATCATACATGGATTGCATCTCTGCATTCATGGTTTCTTGCCATTTCTTGGATTCTGAATCCAAGATTGCAGCTTTGTAAGTAGTAGGCTCAGCTTTATCAATCATGAAGATATCGTCATACCTTACCGGTGCACGACGATCCCTAATACTTTTCCGAACACTTGGTGTTTCTGTTGTTTCTTGAGTCCTCTCAGGCTCAACTTCAACAACTGGATCAGTTACATCTGGTTCTGTCTGAACAGCTGGTTCAGTCACTTGTGATTCTCGAATTTCTTCAAGATCCACATGGTTATCTCCAATCCCTCGCGCCAGAAGCTCTTCCTCTAAGAAAGTGTCTCTGCGTTTGGTGAAAATCTTATTTTCAGTGGGGTGGTAGAACAAGTAACCGATCTTCTTACCGTATCCAACGAAAACCACTTTTTCGCCTCTGGGATCTAGTTTATCCGAAGATTCTAGAGTGACATAAGCATTACATCCCCAGACTTTAAGGTAGGATACATGAGGTTTCTTTCCATGCCATATCTCATAAGGCGTTTTAGTAACCTTTTTCGTTGGAGCTATATTCACAAGTCTTGCGGCAGTTTCCAAAGCATAACTCCAAAATGATTTTGGAAGGTTTATTCGACACATCATCGATCGAATCATATCTAATAGAGTTCGATTTCTCCGCTCAGACACACCATTATGTTATGGTGTTCTAGGTGGAGTGAGTTGTGAAACTATTCCACAATCCTTTAGATGGTCGATGAATTCCTGACTAAGATATTCACCGCCTCGATCTGATCGAAGCACTTTAATAGTTCTATTTAGCTGATTTTCTACTTCGTTCTGGTACTCCTTGAACTTTTCAAGAGTTTCATGTTTATGCTTCATAAGATAAACATAACCATATCTACTGAAATCATCAGTTAATGTAACAAAGTATCTTTCTCCATGTCTTGACATTGTTCTGAATGGACCGCATACATCTGTATGTACAAGTCCTAACAGATCATTGGCTCTTTCTCCAACATTTGAAAAAGGTGCTTTTGTTAACTTTCCACTTAAGCATGATTCGCATTTTCCAAACGACTCCGAACCTTTGGAATCCAGGATTCCTGCGGTTTTGAGTTGTTTAACACGATTCTCACTTATGTGACCAAGTCTACAATGCCACATATATGTATCATTAAAGTCCAACTTATTACGTTTATGGGAGATATTGCATAATATGTTATCGTTTTGGATTTCTATCTCATAGATCCCATTGTTAGGTTTTGCATTAAAGTAAAATACATAGTTAAAATAAGCAGAAATAAATTCACCATTAAAACAATAATCAAAACCTTGTCTACGCAAAGCATGAAATGAAACAATATTTCTAGTCACACTAGGAATGTAATAAACATTGTTCAAAACAAGTTCTAAACCAGAAGGTAGTAAAAGAACATATTCTCCTATTGCCTTCACTGCAACTCTTTGTCCATTGCCAACATGGACCTCCAAGTCACCTTGTTTCAGCTTTCTAATCTTTCTTAGTCCCTGCAAAACATTACAAATGTGGAAACCACATCCTGTGTCAAACACCCATGTTTTGCCAGAAAAAACAAAGATTTCAATAACATATATACATGAGGACTCTCCTCCAGAAGCCTTGGCTTGCTTCAGTTAAGCTAAATACTTAGCACAGTTCCTTTTCCAGTGCCCAGTTTCATCACAATGAAAACATGTGGCATCTTTCAAAGGTTTCTTGTTGGCAACAGCTTTGCCCTTTCCCTTCCCTTTGCCTTGATAGCCCCTCTTCTTGGTTTTAGGTTTCTTAATCTGACCCTCCCTGATCATTAGCACTGGTGCAGTTTTGCTAGGTATGTTTACCTCAGCAGTTTTGAGCATTTGATGCAGTTCTGCAAGTGTCTTCTCCATCCCATTCATATTATAGTTCATAATGAACTGGTCATATGACTTGGGCAATGAGTTCAGGATGATATCCCCAGCTAACTCATCGCTCAAGGCGAATTCCAGACGAGCCAAGTGATCAACATATGCCTTCATTTTTAGCACATGAGTGCCAACTGGTGAACCCTCTTGCATACGAGTGGTTATAAGTGATCGCATCACATCAAACCTCTCATGGCGAGAATTTTGTTGGAACATTTCCATCAGATGCTGATTCATGTCGTATGCATCCATGTCCTCCATGGTCCTTTGAAGTTCAGGGATCATGGAAGCCAGCATCAGACATGAGACTTTCAAAGAGTCATCAAAATGCTTAGCCCAGGCTTTATAAAGCTCACTCTTGGGATTTATGGGTTCATCAGGGACTGGTTCTTCAAGAACATACAATTTGTTCTCTGCTTTGAGAACAATTTTCAAGTTGCGGTGCCAGTCCATGAAGTTGGAGTGGTTCAGTTTGTCCTTCTCTAAGATGGACTTGAGAGAGAAATGGGAGGTGGAATTGTTTTCAGTTGACATCTACAAAGTTCAAAATTAATGTATTAATATTTCATGTTTTAAGTATCCTAATTATTTTATGACCCAAAAAGCAAAATTAATTAGGATGAGATCCCGATTCATCAATACACAATGAACTGGCTTAGCACTGTCCACTGGCATGATTAGGTAGGTAAACAATGATTGTTAATTGTGTCCACTACACAACTCTCCTTTTGGGGTTATCGCTAAAAGCGATGTATGTTTAACCCCAACTATGCCCACTTGTCTAACAAGCGATGTTTGGTCCTTTACTGTTAACTGTAACGCCGGCCTATGTTACACAGGAACCGCGATGATTACCTTCACTCATGATCAACACCCAGATGCAGGGTCAGCACTAACATTTGGGTTCGATATAGAATGGAGTGTTAACTCGTTAAGGGTGGCATGAAACATCAATTTAAAATTGGGATTTAATTTTAATATTTACCATAAATATATTGAATGACTCGTTAGCATGATGTGAGTCACACAATAGTTTATAAAATCCAATTTTATATTGTTCGTGATAATTGAAACTCATTTCAACACTCGATACGGTATAGTTTTAAATACCCTATTTAAACTACGTTGGTCGTATTATCGCGAATGGACTTGTTTTAATATTAATAAAACTCCTTTTATTAAATATGCTTTTCGGTTTTTATAAAACTTGTTTTAATAAAACCGTTGCCATGATTGTGAAAATTTTATTTATTTTGGGTTATCTAAATTATTTACAATAAATAAACCACAACCACAAAACATAATGATAAAATTAAACGAATCGAGCCCCTAATAGGTCGCCCGCTTTGTTTTAGCCAGAAACGAAACGAACTAGTCAAAAGGGGTTTCAAAACTATTTTGATATAGCTCCCACTTGACCCGAGATCTCTATCTTCATGGAACCTGTTCGCCATTTTATCTTCGTCTTGATCTTGTACTTGAAGGATTATGCGGCTTGATATGACAGCATGCTTGACCATGTTGTAACACCCCAACCGATGGCGGAATCATCGAGGTGCCACGTAGTGACGATTGTTCAAAAGCACATGGTACTAAAATGTAAATATTATTGAATAAACCAATAACTGTCTTACATTGAAATGGAGATACAAAGTCTTAAATGAAATGTAACGGTTGGAATAACTGAATTAAAATAAAGCACTAAATGTCTCTTGTTAAAGCATTAGATCAAACTGCACCTGAAACATGTACAAAGTAGATTTGGTCAACATATGAAATGTTGGTGAGCATTCCTAGTTTTGATATATATATATAGTAGGTTAAAAAGTTATACAATTCAAGTGCAAGCTACAGTGCAATTATGTAAACTATGTATCATACAAATGAGCGAAATAAACCCTGTGACTGTATAATGTACTGTATGAACTGTAGTGTACTTATCCAATAAATGGATAAAAACTTAACACTGGCCACGGATTCTCCGATGAAAAAGGGGGAGAATCAATCTAGGCGGGTTGTCAATCCAAATAGCGCTATCCAATGTTAAGGTCGGCTTGTACCATGTTAATGATTTCACTAAGTACAAATGTAATCCACATGTATTGTCTAAGCATAAAGTACGTTGTAAGCAATGCACATAGTACTAGAATTTGTATTGTAAAAATGTAAATTTGAATTTAAATTTGTAATAGTGTACATGTAACACCCCAAAAATGTATAAAAGCAAAAAGGGGTAGGAATACTCACAGTTTACGTAATAACTTGAAATTGAACTTGGACAACGAAATATGAATTGAGATTACTCCTAAATGATCAACCTAAAGTATTCGATAATGTGTAAGATAAATGACTCTAGGATATATGTATTTCTAGGGCTTCGAATTGGGAATAAACGTTTATTTGATTAATAACAATTTGTTTATTAAATATAAGAAATTTAATGAATAAATAAATAAAAGTCTCTTGGCAAAATTTTAAGTTGAATATGGTCACAACATAAGGTTTTAAGTATGAAAATAATTTTTATAAAATTATTTTCTTGAAAATAGAATATTTAATCTATGTATTTCAAATTGTCAAAATATGACTTTAATATCTAAAAAATATTAAAATCAAAGAATTTCTGAATTAAAAATTGTATTTCAGTTCTAGTTAGTTAGAAATAATTTATGTAAAATTTTGGTGCAAAAATATCGAAAAATGAATTTATTATGATTTATTTATGATTAAAACTAACAAAAATTAATTAAAAATATAAAAAGACCGGTTTTTCAGAATTAAAAATAATTTCTGAGATGTTTAATGTTGTACAAGTTTAGTATAATTTTTGTGGAATTTTATAAAATCGTTTAGATATTTTTATTGAATTTTTATAATTATAAATGAATAAACTTGTAATATTTATAATATATATAAAATAAATGATTTTTGAAAATCTAAAAATTTTCTAATAAAGTTTAACATTTGGACAACATAAGATAATTTTCATAGAGTTTATAAATCTCATTTGGTATTTTAAATGTATTTTTAAAAGTTAATTAGGATGAATATAAGGTTAAAAGTATGAAAAAAAATTTACCCACTGCTGGGAATCGAACCTGGCCTTCGGCCGGTTCAGACTTTGGACAACGAGGTGTGTACCAACTGAGCTGGATCTGTTGTTTGTTTTCTATCTGTTCTAAATAATTATATACCTAAACTCTTTGTGTGTTCTTCCCCAAATTCATACAAATCGAGCCCTAGATTATCAATACACCAATTCAACAAACAATAACCCGATTAATCATAGGGTTATTGTTTGTTGATGGCCGATGAACAAAACCCACCAAAGAAAAACGACTTACACTAATGAAATCGTACGTATAGCTTGGTCAAATAAGAAGTCAAACGCGAAGCTAAAATCTTCGATTCTGGGCGAATTGGTGTTTGAAAATGAAAAGTGTTATAGGGGTTATGCTAGTCGCATATATGTGTGTGTGTGTGTGTGTGCAGGTTTGATTGAGTTAATGACGGGTATTTATAGGGTTTTGATTCTTGACTAAAGGTTGGTCAAAAACCGAGTCATAAGGCTCGATTAGGGCGCGTATGGTCAAGATCGAGTCAATGCATTAAGTATGGTTTCCATTTTAGTCCTAGTTATTGGTCAAAGCATCATGATTTCAACTGGTTGATTGTTTCCAAAAAAAAAAAGGTTTAATGCTGCTGCTCGTAATCAGCCAAGGAGGAAGAAGAAAGGGACGCGAAAACGGGGTTAAGTATTATTAGGGTTGGGTTTGTTTCAGAAACGAGGTGTAGCTCAGGTGGTTTGGACGTGTGTGTGTGTGTGCGGGCCGGCTCAGGTTCGAAACCCGGCAACAGCGGTTTCCCCTTTTTTTTTAAATTGTTAAGGGGAGGGGAAGAGTGGGCTGCATCTGGGCCTTGTCTGATGGGCTTCAAGTGGGCTTCAGAAAATGGATAAAGGGATATGAATTTGGTTGTGTTGGGTTTTAAGAGTGGTTAAAAAATGTACATATAATAAAAGCTGATTTTTTATTATTATTATTATTATTATTATTATTATTATTATTATTATTATATATAAAAAAAGGAAAAGTGACGGATGTCACAGCATCCCCTACTTTTAGAAACTTCGTCCCGAAGTTAATAGTAACATAAGGTTATGGATGCTAGGGTACAATTTAAGTTAACTGTGGTTTGGAAAATTTTCGAATGATTTGGATTGATAGGTGTGAGTTAAGGATTGGATTAGGTTCGCCTCGAATAATAAAGAGAGTAAGGATCTAGTAAATCACTAAGCTTAGAAATCCTAAAATAATTGTATGAGTTGATTGATTATAAAAAAAGATCAAATGAACTACCAAATAACCAGAGTTCGTTCCTGGTCCGACTTCCAGTCTCACTTTCAATGCATCATTAGTGTTTGTATACAGGGTGTACCGCAGCTAACCCACCACACCTTTGATACCTTGAAAACGTACTGGACGCCTACCAAAAACTCTAATAGAATTTCACACTACCCTAACGCACCTGTAAATTCATGATTACGTTCCGGACCGGAATCATCAATTTACCTTACATTAGGGTTTTATGTCCTTCTATGATCCTATTCTAACAACACATTAACGTAAATAAATTTCACAAGAAGATGACACAACAAACACGTTGAGTTACAATGAGATGTTATTAATGAAATGAGGCCATGTAATAATGAGGTCAATTGCATGGGTTTGCAATGACTTATAAGCATAATAGTATTTAAGTATGGGCTACCACTCGTCCGAGAAGCCCTTTAAATGAAATGTTTATCTGAGTTGCGTGTTTAATACACACATGCAAGCAAGTTTGTAAGCACTACAACCATTAAGTGCAAGTGTTAACTTAGTGGCCTATAGAAATAGTTTACGAGTATCATGAATAATTAAATGTTCAATGGATAGTCAAACTAAGGGAAAAATCAAGTTTCCTATGACAAACAATGATGTTTTTAGAAAAGCTTTGTAGGATTAAATAAGTAATTTGATTTCCATGGAAGTCAAGACCAAATGTTTCAATAAAATGTAAGGTAGAGTCTGAAACTTATACGATATAAAATAAACGTAACCGAATTTGATAAATTTCCATTATGTGTTCGTACACAATAGTATACAAGGGAATTTCTAGATGTTGTATGCTAATGAGTGCGACAAAATTGGGTACAAAATGATAATAGGATCAAGAAAATGAAAACACGGGTATTGGATTCTTGAGTCTTGGGAAGATTTCATCCATGGCTTAACCAGTGGGATTAACGTCATCCTGATCGTTTGCTTCGTTGATATCGAACTTGAAAGCTTGTCCATGTGCCACCAGGTTTACATTGTTCAATTTGGGACGTTGAGGTAGCATGTGGTTAGGGTCTTTACAATGATAACATGCCCGACCGTTAGTAATCTGTAGTGGTTTCTGGGCAGCTGTTTGATGATTATCTTGCGTCCAATCTGTTACACGACAAGTAGTGACAAAGTGTCCAAACCTTCCACATCTAGTGCATTGACGACATGGAAGATTTGCAGGGTGATGATACTTGCAAGTGTTGCATTGAGGATGGATTCCCATGTAGGCTTTCTTGTTAGGAGGCTGAGTCACAGGATCCACAACAGCCTGGTTCTGATTATCGCCCATTCGTTTCTTAGAGTTCGAAGCGGTAGTGGCGGCCTTTGCTAAAACAGTCTTAGATTGTTCAACAGCATTGGTGGTTTTCTCAGCAGACGTCTTGGTGCCCTTCCTAACCAAGTTTCCTTTCCTTACGTGTTTGTCTGTCAAAGTAGCTGCAAGTTGGATGGCTGCTTCCACCGTAGTAGCTTTGCTTCCAGTGACTACGTCTTGGATCAGGTCAGGTAATCCCTCGATATATTTCTCGATTGCTCGAGAAACCGGGGTGACCATGTGTGGCACCAGTATGCTAAGTTCGTGATATCGGGTATTATACGCAAGATTCTCTCCACTGTCTTGTTTGAGCTCACGAAACTCATCCTCCAGCTTCCTGATTTCGTTCCTGGGGCAAAATTTGGCGATCATGAGTTCCTTAACTTCAGCCCAAGATAAAGATAACGCAACATCAGCTCCTCGATTGCGTTTTTCGCCATTCCACCAGGTTAGCGCTCCCTTTTGGAGGACACTAGTAGCATAGCGAACGCGGAGTTCATCAGGACATTCACTATTCACAAAGGTACTTTCCATGCTTTCAAACCATTGGAGGAGGCCAGTTGCACCCTCATCACCAGTGAATTTTGTAGGGTTGCAGGAGGTAAAGTGTTTGAAAGTGCACCGAAATTGAGTTGTACTCCCTGTGGCGACACTGTTACTATTCTGGGTTATCTCACTGATAAGGTTTGGGATCACTGCAGCAATCTGTGCAGCGACTAAGGATGCGAGGCGACGATCAGAACATCGTCCAGAAGCACGAACAGGGCGTTGGCTGGCATCACGGAGCATGCGGCGAGCAGACATCTATGAGGTAATTAATTAATAATCATGAGATTAGAAAATGTAAGTGTATAATCATACAGATGATTATGAAGATATGATCTTGTAAGCAATCATGATATGCAAAGTATTGTATATGAAACGAGAGGGTATTATTGGAAAAACTTGTACAAAATGCTTGGAGTGCCCTTGTCTAGCCGTAAAGCTCAACAAGAACGTTGACTTTTCAAAGGAATTGAACCCAATTGTGATCAAAGGAGACATGCTTTAGCCTATAAGTGGACACTCACTCCAGGAATCCCCAGGTAAGCATAACAGGTCCGTAAATGGATTTATGCGCTATGCTTGCCTATGCCAGAAAACCAGTGTACAGGCGTCCACCCTTCCAGATTGCACGTGTCCTTATCACACTCATTAAAGTTCAACAACTTTGAAGGAGTAAAATAAGAGTAGGTATTATGTCTAAGAGTGTCTTCATAGAAGGTAATGTTCCCGTTCCATGATGATGTAAACTTTCCACTCTCTGTAGGACACCATCTCTATGCACCATGATGAAAGATAAGAAGAATAGAGAGAGGGAAGAAGGGAAAGATAGAAGGAGGAAAGTAGGGAGAAATGAGGGGTAGGGTAATTCAGGAAGTATTATGCATGCAAGTTAAAGTTCGGTTATAGTCTAGGCCATTTTATCTAATAACCTAATTCCCTATAACCATGGCTCTGATACCAATCTGTAACACCCCAACCGATGGCGGAATCATCGAGGTGCCACGTAGTGACGATTGTTCAAAAGCACATGGTACTAAAATGTAAATATTATTGAATAAACCAATAACTGTCTTACATTGAAATGGAGATACAAAGTCTTAAATGAAATGTAACGGTTGGAATAACTGAATTAAAATAAAGCACTAAATGTCTCTTGTTAAAGCATTAGATCAAACTGCACCTGAAACATGTACAAAGTAGATTTGGTCAACATATGAAATGTTGGTGAGCATTCCTAGTTTTGATATATATATATATATATAGTAGGTTAAAAAGTTATACAATTCAAGTGCAAGCTACAGTGCAATTATGTAAACTATGTATCATACAAATGAGCGAAATAAACCCTGTGACTGTATAATGTACTGTATGAACTGTAGTGTACTTATCCAATAAATGGATAAAAACTTAACACTGGCCACGGATTCTCCGATGAAAAAGGGGAGAATCAATCTAGGCGGGTTGTCAATCCAAATAGCGCTATCCAATGTTAAGGTCGGCTTGTACCATGTTAATGATTTCACTAAGTACAAATGTAATCCACATGTATTGTCTAAGCATAAAGTACGTTGTAAGCAATGCACATAGTACTAGAATTTGTATTGTAAAAATGTAAATTTGAATTTAAATTTGTAATAGTGTACATGTAACACCCCAAAAATGTATAAAAGCAAAAAGGGGTAGGAATACTCACAGTTTACGTAATAACTTGAAATTGAACTTGGACAACGAAATATGAATTGAGATTACTCCTAAATGATCAACCTAAAGTATTCGATAATGTGTAAGAGTAATGACTCTAGGATATATGTATTTCTAGGGCTTCGAATTGAGGATAAACGTTTATTTGATTAATAACAATTTGTTTATTAAATATAAGAAATTTAATGAATAAATAAATAAAAGTCTCTTGGCAAAATTTTAAGTTGAATATGGTCACAACATAAGGTTTTAAGTATGAAAATAATTTTTATAAAATTATTTTCTTGAAAATAGAATATTTAATCTATGTATTTCAAATTGTCAAAATATGACTTTAATATCTAAAAAATACTAAAATCAAAGAATTTCTGAATTAAAAATTGTATTTCAGTTCTAGTTAGTTAGAAATAATTTATGTAAAATTTTGGTGCAAAAATATCGAAAAATGAATTTATTATGATTTATTTATGATTAAAACTAACAAAAATTAATTAAAAATATAAAAAGACCGGTTTTTCAGAATTAAAAATAATTTCTGAGATGTTTAATGTTGTACAAGTTTAGTATAATTTTTGTGGAATTTTATAAAATCGTTTAGATATTTTTATTGAATTTTTATAATTATAAATGAATAAACTTGTAATATTTATAATATATATAAAATAAATGATTTTTGAAAATCTAAAAATTTTCTAATAAAGTTTAACATTTGGACAACATAAGATAATTTTCATAGAGTTTATAAATCTCATTTGGTATTTTAAATGTATTTTTAAAAGTTAATTAGGATGAATATAAGGTTAAAAGTATGAAAAAAAATTTACCCACTGCTGGGAATCGAACCTGGCCTTCGGCCGGTTCAGACTTTGGACAACGAGGTGTGTACCAACTGAGCTGGATCTGTTGTTTGTTTTCTATCTGTTCTAAATAATTATATACCTAAACTCTTTGTGTGTTCATCCCCAAATTCATACAAATCGAGCCCTAGATTATCAATACACCAATTCAACAAACAATAACCCGATTAATCATAGGGTTATTGTTTGTTGATGGCCGATGAACAAAACCCACCAAAGAAAAACGACTTACACTAATGAAATCGTACGTATAGCTTGGTCAAATAAGAAGTCAAACGCGAAGCTAAAATCTTCGATTCTGGGCGAATTGGTGTTTGAAAATGAAAAGTGTTATAGGGGTTATGCTAGTCGCATATATGTGTGTGTGTGTGTGTGCAGGTTTGATTGAGTTAACGACGGGTATTTATAGGGTTTTGATTCTTGACTAAAGGTTGGTCAAAAACCGAGTCATAAGGCTCGATTAGGGCGCGTATGGTCAAGATCGAGTCAATGCATTAAGTATGGTTTCCATTTTAGTCCTAGTTATTGGTCAAAGCATCATGATTTCAACTGGTTGATTGTTTCCAAAAAAAAAATGGTTTAATGCTGCTGCTCGTAATCAGCCAAGGAGGAAGAAGAAAGGGACGCGAAAACGGGGTTAAGTATTATTAGGGTTGGGTTTGTTTCAGAAACGAGGTGTAGCTCAGGTGGTTTGGACGTGTGTGTGTGTGTGCGGGCCGGCTCAGGTTCGAAACCCGGCAACAGCGGTTTCCCCTTTTTTTTTAAATTGTTAAGGGGAGGGGAAGAGTGGGCTGCATCTGGGCCTTGTCTGATGGGCTTCAAGTGGGCTTCAGAAAATGGATAAAGGGATATGAATTGGGTTGTGTTGGGTTTTAAGAGTGGTTAAAAAATGTACATATAATAAAAGCTGATTTTTTATTATTATTATTATTATTATTATTATTATTATTATTATTATATATAAAAAAAGGAAAAGTGACGGATGTCACAGCATCCCCTACTTTTAGAAACTTCGTCCCGAAGTTAATAGTAACATAAGGTTATGGATGCTAGGTACAATTTAAGTTAACTGTGGTTTGGAAAATTTTCGAATGATTTGGATTGATAGGTGTGAGTTAAGGATTGGATTAGGTTCGCCTCGAATAATAAAGAGAGTAAGGATCTAGTAAATCACTAAGCTTAGAAATCCTAAAATAATTGTATGAGTTGATTGATTATAAAAAAAGATCAAATGAACTACCAAATAACCAGAGTTCGTTCCTGGTCCGACTTCCAGTCTCACTTTCAATGCATCATTAGTGTTTGTATACAGGGTGTACCGCAGCTAACCCACCACACCTTTGATACCTTGAAAACGTACTGGACGCCTACCAAAAACTCTAATAGAATTTCACACTACCCTAACGCACCTGTAAATTCATGATTACGTTCCGGACCGGAATCATCAATTTACCTTACATTAGGGTTTTATGTCCTTCTATGATCCTATTCTAACAACACATTAACGTAAATAAATTTCACAAGAAGATGACACAACAAACACGTTGAGTTACAATGAGATGTTATTAATGAAATGAGGCCATGTAATAATGAGGTCAATTGCATGGGTTTGCAATGACTTATAAGCATAATAGTATTTAAGTATGGGCTACCACTCGTCCGAGAAGCCCTTTAAATGAAATGTTTATCTGAGTTGCGTGTTTAATACACACATGCAAGCAAGTTTGTAAGCACTACAACCATTAAGTGCAAGTGTTAACTTAGTGGCCTATAGAAATAGTTTACGAGTATCATGAATAATTAAATGTTCAATGGATAGTCAAACTAAGGGAAAAATCAAGTTTCCTATGACAAACAATGATGTTTTTAGAAAAGCTTTGTAGGATTAAATAAGTAATTTGATTTCCATGGAAGTCAAGACCAAATGTTTCAATAAAATGTAAGGTAGAGTCTGAAACTTATACGATATAAAATAAACGTAACCGAATTTGATAAATTTCCATTATGTGTTCGTACACAATAGTATACAAGGGAATTTCTAGATGTTGTATGCTAATGAGTGCGACAAAATTGGGTACAAAATGATAATAGGATCAAGAAAATGAAAACACGGGTATTGGATTCTTGAGTCTTGGGAAGATTTCATCCATGGCTTAACCAGTGGGATTAACGTCATCCTGATCGTTTGCTTCGTTGATATCGAACTTGAAAGCTTGTCCATGTGCCACCAGGTTTACATTGTTCAATTTGGGACGTTGAGGTAGCATGTGGTTAGGGTCTTTACAATGATAACATGCCCGACCGTTAGTAATCTGTATTGGTTTCTGGGCAGCTGTTTGATGATTATCTTGCGTCCCATCTGTTACACGACAAGTAGTGACAAAGTATCCAAACCTTCCACATCTAGTGCATTGACGACATGGAAGATTTGCAGGGTGATGATACTTGCAAGTGTTGCATTGAGGATGAATTCCCATGTAGGCTTTCTTGTTAGGAGGCTGAGTCACAGGATCCACAACAGCCTGGTTCTGATTATCGCCCATTCGTTTCTTAGAGTTCGAAGCGGTAGTGGCGGCCTTTGCTAAAACAGTCTTAGATTGTTCAACAGCATTGGTGGTTTTCTCAGCAGACGTCTTGGTGCCCTTCCTAACCAAGTTTCCTTTCCTTACGTGTTTGTCTGTCAAAGTAGCTGCAAGTTGGATGGCTGCTTCCACCGTAGTAGCTTTGCTTCCAGTGACTACGTCTTGGATCAGGTCAGGTAATCCCTCGATATATTTCTCGATTGCTCGAGAAACCGGGGTGACCATGTGTGGCACCAGTATGCTAAGTTCGTGATATCGGGTATTATACGCAAGATTCTCTCCACTGTCTTGTTTGAGCTCACGAAACTCATCCTCCAGCTTCCTGATTTCGTTCCTGGGGCAAATTTGGCGATCATGAGTTCCTTAACTTCAGCCCAAGATAAAGATAACGCAACATCAGCTCCTCGATTGCGTTTTTCGCCATTCCACCAGGTTAGCGCTCCCTTTTGGAGGACACTAGTAGCATAGCGAACGCGGAGTTCATCAGGACATTCACTATTCACAAAGGTACTTTCCATGCTTTCAAACCATTGGAGGAGGCCAGTTGCACCCTCATCACCAGTGAATTTTGTAGGGTTGCAGGAGGTAAAGTGTTTGAAAGTGCACCGAAATTGAGTTGTACTCCCTGTGGCGACACTGTTACTATTCTGGGTTATCTCACTGATAAGGTTTGGGATCACTGCAGCAATCTGTGCAGCGACTAAGGATGCGAGGCGACGATCAGAACATCGTCCAGAAGCACGAACAGGGCGTTGGCTGGCATCACGGAGCATGCGGCGAGCAGACATCTATGAGGTAATTAATTAATAATCATGAGATTAGAAAATGTAAGTGTATAATCATACAGATGATTATGAAGATATGATCTTGTAAGCAATCATGATATGCAAAGTATTGTATATGAAACGAGAGGGTATTATTGGAAAAACTTGTACAAAATGCTTGGAGTGCCCTTGTCTAGCCGTAAAGCTCAACAAGAACGTTGACTTTTCAAAGGAATTGAACCCAATGGTGATCAAAGGAGACATGCTTTAGCCTATAAGTGGACACTCACTCCAGGAATCCCCAGGTAAGCATAACAGGTCCGTAAATGGATTTATGCGCTATGCTTGCCTATGCCAGAAAACCCAGTGTACAGGCGTCCACCCTTCCAGATTGCACGTGTCCTTATCACACTCATTAAAGTTCAACAACTTTGAAGGAGTAAAATAAGAGTAGGTATTATGTCTAAGAGTGTCTTCATAGAAGGTAATGTTCCCGTTCCATGATGATGTAAACTTTCCACTCTCTGTAGGACACCATCTCTATGCACCATGATGAAAGATAAGAAGAATAGAGAGAGGGAAGAAGGGAAAGATAGAAGGAGGAAAGTAGGGAGAAATGAGGGGTAGGGTAATTCAGGAAGTATTATGCATGCAAGTTAAAGTTCGGTTATAGTCTAGGCCATTTTATCTAATAACCTAATTCCCTATAACCATGGCTCTGATACCAATCTGTAACACCCCAACCGATGGCGGAATCATCGAGGTGCCACGTAGTGACGATTGTTCAAAAGCACATGGTACTAAAATGTAAATATTATTGAATAAACCAATAACTGTCTTACATTGAAATGGAGATACAAAGTCTTAAATGAAATGTAACGGTTGGAATAACTGAATTAAAATAAAGCACTAAATGTCTCTTGTTAAAGCATTAGATCAAACTGCACCTGAAACATGTACAAAGTAGATTTGGTCAACATATGAAATGTTGGTGAGCATTCCTAGTTTTGATATATATATATAGTAGGTTAAAAGTTATACAATTCAAGTGCAAGCTACAGTGCAATTATGTAAACTATGTATCATACAAATGAGCGAAATAAACCCTGTGACTGTATAATGTACTGTATGAACTGTAGTGTACTTATCCAATAAATGGATAAAAACTTAACACTGGCCACGGATTCTCCGATGAAAAAGGGGGAGAATCAATCTAGGCGGGTTGTCAATCCAAATAGCGCTATCCAATGTTAAGGTCGGCTTGTACCATGTTAATGATTTCACTAAGTACAAATGTAATCCACATGTATTGTCTAAGCATAAAGTACGTTGTAAGCAATGCACATAGTACTAGAATTTGTATTGTAAAAATGTAAATTTGAATTTAAATTTGTAATAGTGTACATGTAACACCCCAAAAATGTATAAAAGCAAAAAGGGGTAGGAATACTCACAGTTTACGTAATAACTTGAAATTGAACTTGGACAACGAAATATGAATTGAGATTACTCCTAAATGATCAACCTAAAGTATTCGATAATGTGTAAGAGTAATGACTCTAGGATATATGTATTTCTAGGGCTTCGAATTGAGGATAAACGTTTATTTGATTAATAACAATTTGTTTATTAAATATAAGAAATTTAATGAATAAATAAATAAAAGTCTCTTGGCAAAAATTTTAAGTTGAATATGGTCACAACATAAGGTTTTAAGTATGAAAATAATTTTTATAAAATTATTTTCTTGAAAATAGAATATTTAATCTATGTATTTCAAATTGTCAAAATATGACTTTAATATCTAAAAAATATTAAAATCAAAGAATTTCTGAATTAAAAATTGTATTTCAGTTCTAGTTAGTTAGAAATAATTTATGTAAAACTTTGGTGCAAAAATATCGAAAAATGAATTTATTATGATTTATTTATGATTAAAACTAACAAAAATTAATTAAAAACATAAAAAAACCGGTTTTTCAGAATTAAAAATAATTTCTGAGATGTTTAATGTTGTACAAGTTTAGTATAATTTTTGTGGAATTTTATAAAATCGTTTAGATATTTTTATTGAATTTTTATAATTATAAATGAATAAACTTGTAATATTTATAATATATATAAAATAAATGATTTTTGAAAATCTAAAAATTTTCTAATAAAGTTTAACATTTGGACAACATAAGATAATTTTCATAGAGTTTATAAATCTCATTTGGTATTTTAAATGTATTTTTAAAAGTTAATTAGGATGAATATAAGGTTAAAAGTATGAAAAAAAATTTACCCACTGCTGGGAATCGAACCTGGCCTTCGGCCGGTTCAGACTTTGGACAACGAGGTGGGTACCAACTGAGCTGGATCTGTTGTTTGTTTTCTATCTGTTCTAAATAATTATATACCTAAACTCTTTGTGTGTTCTTCCCAAATTCATACAAATCGAGCCCTAGATTATCAATACACCAATTCAACAAACAATAACCCGATTAATCATAGGGTTATTGTTTGTTGATGGCTGATGAACAAAACCCACCAAAGAAAAACGACTTACACTAATGAAATCGTACGTATAGCTTGGTCAAATAAGAAGTCAAACGCGAAGCTAAAATCTTCGATTCTGGGCGAATTGGTGTTTGAAAATGAAAAGTGTTATAGGGGTTATGCTAGTCGCATATATGTGTGTGTGTGTGTGCAGGTTTGATTGAGTTAACGACGGGTATTTATAGGGTTTTGATTCTTGACTAAAGGTTGGTCAAAAACCGAGTCATAAGGCTCGATTAGGGCGCGTATGGTCAAGATCGAGTCAATGCATTAAGTATGGTTTCCATTTTAGTCCTAGTTATTGGTCAAAGCATCATGATTTCAACTGGTTGATTGTTTCCAAAAAAAAAATGGTTTAATGCTGCTGCTCGTAATCAGCCAAGGAGGAAGAAGAAAGGGACGCGAAAACGGGGTTAAGTATTATTAGGGTTGGGTTTGTTTCAGAAACTAGGTGTAGCTCAGGTGGTTTGGACGTGTGTGTGTGCGGGCCGCTCAGGTTCGAAACCCGGCAACAGCGGTTTCCCTTTTTTTTAAACTGTTAAGGGGAGGGGAAGAGTGGGCTGCATCTGGGCCTTGTCTGATGGGCTTCAAGTGGGCTTCAGAAAATGGATAAAGGGATATAAATTGGGTTGTGTTGGGTTTTAAGAGTGGTCAAGAAAATGTACATATAATAAAAGCTGAATTTTTTATTATTATTATTATTATTATTATTATTATTATTATTATTATATATAAAAAAAAGGAAAAGTGACGGATGTCACACATGTCGAGGCATGGCAACTGTTGCGCCAACCCTAGGTTTTTTTATTTCTTTTACTGTATTTTATTTTAGTGTTTTATGTTTAATAGTGATGAATTTTAGTATTTTATGTTTATCTTTAATTTTTTTTATTTAATTAAATTTTAAAACACACGGTTAAAATAAGGTAAAAATATTATAAAACAAACTGTTCAAATAATAAAAAATTATAAAACAAACGGTAAAAACACAAGAAAATAGTATATATAAAACTCAAAAATAAAATAAAAACCGGTACAGCCCGTTAGATAGAACCAGCAAAACGGTCCACGGGACCACTACCAGCGTGGGTGGCGACGGTGTTACCGTGCTGATAGTGGGTACTCGTGGACAATTCGGGTGGTGCCCCGTCCCCCCTTATATTTTAAATGGGTATTGAATTTAAATAATTCAAAATAGGATAATTTAAACCGTACATGTGGGTGTTAAAAAATGAACATCCGTTAAATATGAACTAACTGTGTTAATATAACCTGATGTGGCGGCTAACACGGCATGCTAACGTGTACACCACTATTGACGTGGCAGCTGAGGTGTCATGTTGACTTGGAATTTTTTTTATAATGCCACGTCAGCAAAAAAAAAGGTTTATACCCTAATCCAACGTTAAAGTTTGAATTATTATTAGTCAGTGGGCTAAACTTTGGGTTATTTAAATCTAATACACTTTATAAAAAAAGCAAAGCAAATCCTTTGATGATTGTCTTTTAAAATAACCATTTGTTTCTTGATGTTGCTGGTTTCCAAGTATTTCTTGACAAAAGCAGGTGGCAATGATTGCAAAACATGACCAATAGTTCAATGTGCGATTAGTAATAATTAAGAATGTAAGACCCATACTAAAATATCCGTCATTATACGTTAATTGGTCCAAAATAACATTTAATCACACACGCCAAAATGAGAGTTTACAAAAACATTTTTACAAATCCTTGGTTTAGATAATGTAAACAAAACATCAAGGTTTCGTTGTTAACATTTACACGTCTCGAAACCCAAATACATTGTTAACAGCATGTAGGGTTACAACTTAAAACATAGATTTTTGTATTATGCGGAAGCGATCTCATCACGTGTCCGGGTCTCCAAAAACCGATCCTCCCATCCATGTGCACAATAAACCTAAGGTTTGGTCATAAAATCATAAGATAATTAGGTTAGTACGATCCTATAATAAGCTACGAGTCCTAACGAGAAGTATAGGGTCCCAACTAAACTCAAAACCCAACAAAAATTTTTTTTAGGAAAAACCCGCCGTAGGCTACGGGTTCCAGACCGTAGCCTACGGCCTTTATATTTTTTTTTTGTCTGAAGCTGTCGTAAGCTACGGTGGCATATGTAGCTTATGGTAAGGCCTTACGCCCCCCCCCCCCCCCTTCATTAAGCTGTTCGTATCTTACGGTCTGGACCTTCAGAAAATCTTCAAAAACCTTGCTTTTTGACATGTTTTGAGCAACTTAACATGGCTGCAAATCTCATAGAACTCAAAACCATATCCGGACATTTTAAGAACCTTGATTTGGCATGAATTGTTGGGAATCATGGTATAGTATACACAGCGGAAGCGGTTTATATTTATTAGAAAAATCGATTATATACATTATATAATATTAGCCGATTTATATGAATAAATATATATTTAATTTTATTAATCCGATTAATAAAATATTCCCAATCAGGATCTCAGTTAAACGCGTATAAACAAATAAATAATAAAACAACCATAGGGGGTTTAGTGATCAACCTTTGACGACTACACCGGAATTGTAACACGCGGGTTACAACGAATCCTCGCTAGTAGGAAGTTCACACCGTGCACGAACCAACCGGGAAGCAACACTTGCAAGAAGGGAGGTGGTGGATTGTGGTGGTTGATGGCCGAACAAAAGAAGAAGGCGGCGGCGGCCCTCTTTCTTGGGGTGGCGGCCGCAAATCCTTGGGGAGGAGGCAAGAGGTGTTTTGTTTTGATAAAAGGTGTGATTAGGGTTTACTCCTTAACCCTCCTTTTATAAGACAACAACTTGCAATAAACCCCTTGCTAAATATCTTAATACTCCTTAATATTAATCTTATTAATATTAAGTCCCTCAAGACTAAAACAATTATTATTTCATAAATAATAATTCATCAACGCATGAACTTATCTGATTCGTGTACCAACGTGTAACTCTTCGGATCGTACCGGGTCGGGTTACGTTGACCTCGACTTTTAATTACATCGGACATACCATATGTCCAACATGAATAATATGTAAATACATTTGCCCAACAATGAACCTTAGATAGACATCCCAAATTCATCACAATAGCTTAATAATATACATGATTAATTGGCATGATCCTCTAGACTACCATTCTAATTTACCAAAGACCTCTCTTTATCTAAAGAGAAATCATCTATTTATCCGGCATATTCATCTTTAAGCGACACGAGAGCCTTAACTCAAGTGCCACTCATGTATTATGCATTCGGCATTAAGGAGTTTCCACGAGCAACATTGCCACATTGGTAACTTGTCAATTCTATGTATTCAGCTTAAAGGTCCTCATAAGTCTACAAAACCCAACTCAAAGTAAAATCAAAGGTTACCTTATGATTAAACACACACTAGATGGTCTAAAGCATGCACATGCATCAACAAACAATTTGATTTCCTCTTGATTTAGCTTGGTTTGGAGTGTTATTAAGGAGAAAGATGAGGGAGGTGATCTCCCTCTCCTGATGATCGATACATACACCTTTGGTGTGTGTAATCTTGTTATTCTCCCACTAATACACTCCATGTTTCCTCCCTTTTACATATTTTACCCCTGAACTTTATTATTTGTAGAAAATCTACTTATCCTAACTAGTTATGGTGAGTTTATATGTTAATCATTATGGTTCTAAACCGATTAACAGGACTAGTCGGTTTATGGACTTACACTTCACCCGATTTAGTCGCTATACCACTAACATTAATTAGTGCCACATAATATCATATAATATCAATATTTACAAATAATAAGATTTGGGGCGTTACAACTCCACCCCCCCCCCCCCGCCCCTTAAGAGGGTTTCTTCCGTGAAACTAGAAACATACTGAATAAGTAGGGGTAGAATCATCTCATTTCTTCCTCGGACTCCCAAGTGGTGTCCGGCCCCCTTTTATGCTCCCATTTAACTTTAACTTGCTCAACGGTCTTGTTTCTGAGGTGCTTGACCTTGTGGTCAAGTATCTCTAACGGCCTTGCGATGTAATTCAATTTATTATCAATTTCAATCTCTTCAAGGGGTACATACGCTGCTTCATCGGCAAACACTTCGGAGATGTGATACATGGAAAGTGTTATGAATGCTACTAAATTCTTCGGGTAATTCCAAGCGGTACGCCACTTGACCCACTCTCGCTAAGATTTTAAAAGGACCAATGAATCTTGGCCCCAATTTCCCTCTCTTTCTAAAACGGACAATTCCCTTCCAATGGGATACTTTTAACATAACCTTACCCCCCCCCCCCCCCCGTTGGAACTCGATCGGCCTTCGCCTTTTATCTAGCATAAGATTTTATCTATCTTGAGTCGCTTTCAAGTGAGCACAGACTACTTTAATCTTTTCATTAGTGGCCTCAACCACATCCTTATGAGCTAGTTCTCTAGGCCCCACCTCGACCCAACATACTGGCGTTCGGCATTTCCTTCCGTATAGAAGTTAATACGGAGGCATGCCAATACTGGCATGATAGCTATTATTATAAGCAAACTCCACTAATGGCAAATGAGTATCCCAACTGCCCCCAAAATCTATCATATATGCCCGTAACATATCTTCGAGCATTTGAATGGTTCTTTCACTTTGTCCGTCGGTCTAAGGATGATAAGTTGTACTAGGTAACAGCTTAGTGCCCAACTGGGCTTGGAAGTCTTGCCAAAAATGCGAAGTGAACCAGACATCCTGACCTGACACAATAGATAATGGCACTCCATGTTTCCTACCTTTTACATATTTTACCCCTGAACTTTATTATTTGTAGAAAATCTACTTATCCTAACTAGTTATGGTGAGTTTATATGTTAATCATTATGGTGCCTTTCTAAACCGATTAACAGGACTAGTCGGTTTATGGACTTACACTTCACCCGATTTAGTCGCTATACCACTAACATTAATTAGTGCCACATAATATCATATAATATCACTATTTACAAATAATAAGATTTGGGGCGTTACAACTCCACCCCCCCCCCCCCCGCCCCTTAAGAGGGTTTCTTCCGTGAAACTAGAAACATACTGAATAAGTAGGGGTAGAATCATCTCATTTCTTCCTCGGACTTCCAAGTGGTGTCCGGCCCCCTTTTATGCTCCCATTTAACTTTAACTTGCTCAACGGTCTTGAGTCTGAGGTGCTTGACCTTGTGGTCAAGTATCTCTAACGGCCTTGCGATGTAATTCAATTTATTATCAATTTCAATCTCTTCAAGGGGTACATACGCTGCTTCATCGGCCAAACACTTCCGGAGATGTGATACATGGAAAGTGTTATGAATGCTACTAAATTCTTCAGGTAATTCCAAGCGATACGCCACTTGACCCACTCTCGCTAAGATTTTAAAACGACCAATGAATCTTGGCCCCAATTTCCCTCTCTTTCTAAAACGGGCAATTCCCTTCCAATGGGATACTTTTAACATAACCTTACCCCCCCCCCCCCCCGTTGGAACTCGATCGGCCTTCGCCTTTTATCTGCATAAGATTTTATCTATCTTGAGTCGCTTTCAAGTGAGCACAGACTACTTTAATCTTTTCATTAGTGGCCTCAACCACATCCTTGTGAGCTAGTTCTCTAGGCCCCACCTCGACCCACATACTGGCGTTCGGCATTTCCTTCCGTATAGAAGTTAATACGGAGGCATGCCAATACTGGCATGATAGCTATTATTATAAGCAAACTCCACTAATGGCAAATGAGTATCCCAACTGCCCCCAAAATCAATCATATATGCCCGTAACATATCTTCGAGCATTTGAATGGTTCTTTAACTTTGTCCGTCGGTCTAAGGATGATAAGTTGTACTAGGTAACAGCTTAGTGCCCAACTGGGCTTGGAAGTGTTGCCAAAAATGCGAAGTGAACCAGACATCCCGACCTGACACAATAGATAATGGTACACCATGCCGAGAGACTATTTCTTCATGTATACATCTGCCATTTTCTCGGTTGTGTAAGATTCTCGGATCAGAATGAAATGGTCACTTTTGGTTAGTCGATCGACTACCACCCAAATAGCATTAAATCATCTCGGTGTCTTTGGTAGTTTGGTTAGTAGGTCCATAGTCATGTGTTCCCACTTCCAAACCGGTATTTCTAGAGGCTGCAATTTCCCGTACGACTTTTGATGTTCGGCTTTGACTTGCAAACAAGTTGCGCACCTTTCCAGATACCTTGCTATGTCTCTTTTCATTCCGGGCCACCAATAATGGACTTTAAGGTCCTTATACATTTTTGTGGCCCCAGATGAATTGAGTAATGTGATTTGTGTTCCTCGTCCAATAATAAAGCTTTCACGTCATATGAGTTCGGGATCCACATCCTCCCGAATCGAGTCCTCACCCCATTTCATTAATCACCAATTCTTCAACTTGTTCTTTTATTCTTTATTTCTTCAAGTTTTCTTATTTCACTTCTTCACTCTAGGCTTCACGGATTTTGTCAATTAGACCCGATGTCACCACTAGTTGCATTGATCGCATCTGAATAGGTGTGTATTCGCTTTTTCTGCTTAGGGCATCAGCCACCACATTGGCTTTCCCCAGATGATAGTGAATTTCACAATCACGGTTCTTTATCATCTCTAGCCACCGCCTCTGCCTCATATTTAGGTCCTTTTGATCGAAGAAGTACTTTAGGCTTTTATGGTCCGTAAAAATTATGACCTTCACACCATACAGGTAATGTCTCCAAATCTTTAATTCGAAAACCACCGCCGCCAACTCAAGATCATGAGTCAGGTACTTGGTTTCATGAGTCTTTAACTATCTTGAGGCATGGGCTATAACCTTACCTCTCTGCATTAAGACGCACCCTAAACCTAAAAGAGACGCGTCCGAATACACCACCATATCCTCAGTATAAAATATGAAATACTGAACATAAAAAAGTTAGAAATACATGAACTAAACGTATAAAGTATGAAATACATGAACTGAAATTATAAATATATGAAATGGAAGTATAATGTAACACCCCAACCGATGGCGGAAACATCGGGATGTCACGTATTGACGATTGTTCAGTAGCTCAAGGTAATACATATGTTTAAATAATCCTTTATTTCATTACAAATTGTATTACATTAAAGTCTACATCAAATAATCAAACAAAGCTTAAAACTTCAAATATCTCCTCATGCTAGCTCTAGACTTCAAGCATCGTTATTACTTGTTGAGTTGTAAAAAGGGGGGGGGTCAACTAGAAGTTGGTGAGAATACATAAGCCATGTCAAGCAATTAAGTTTAAAAATAAAAGTTGAGCAATTCATATGTCTATCGTAAGTTTAAGTCTACATGAATAAACATGAAGTGTTGAATGCACATAATCAAACCTCCGACTAGTTTATGTCCATCCCGTCATCCACGGTTCACCTTAATATCATGTTGGAACGATAACAATCACCCGCGCTCCCCATAAAAGATGGCCAACGAATCTAGGTGGGATTGTCAATCCAATAGATCTATTATTGAGTATCACGGCTTGGCCATAGCTAATGATTATGTATGTTGAAGCGTAAGTCTAACTGTTGTTGTTGTCTAAATCATGAGGCATTAAAGTTTACAACTAGACATGTATGTAGAATTTCTTAAGTATAATGTTGCAAGTATAAAGAATTGCATAAACATGGTTACGTAAACTCACCTTAGCAAAGTATTAAGTCTCGAGAAAAAGTATAAGTGTAGCCCCAAAGTTGCCAAGTATTACCCTATGTATAAGGTAACAAATAAGTCTAAGTCTTTCTAGTCTACAAGTATTTTCTAGGGTTTCGAATTGGGGATAAGTATTTGTTTGATTAATAAAATGTTTAATAAATAAGAGGAATTCGATAAATAAATAAACAAAAGTCTTTTTGTAAATTTTAGATTAAAGATGGTCACAATATAAAGTTTTAAGTATGAAAATAATTTTTATAAAATTATTTTCCTAAAAATAGAATATTTAATCTATTTATTTCAAATTGTCAAAATATAACTTTAATATCTAAAAATATTAAAATTAAATAATTTTCAAATTAAAATTTGTATTTCTGTTCTAAATATACAGAAATAATTTATATAAAATTTTGGTGCAAAAATATTGAAAAATGAATTTATTATGATTTATTTATGATAAAAAAACTAACAGAAATTGAATAAAAATATTAAATAAATGATTTTTCAGAAATAAAAATCATTTCAGAAATGTTTAATGTTATATAAACTCAGAATAATTTTTGTGGGAATTTATATAATCGTTTTGATATTTTTTCTAGAATTTTATAATTAAAATAGAATAAACTTGAAATATTTATTACATATATTAAATAAATAATTTTTGGAAAACTAAAAATTGTATGTTAAACTTTTCTATTAGAATAACATAAAATAATTTTTGTAGAATTTATAAAGGAGTTTTAGTATTTTAAAACTATTTTTTAAAAATAATAAAGAATATATAAAAGTAAAGGTTTTTAAAAAAAGTGGTTGCCAAGGCTCGAACCCGGGTCTGAGACCGGGTGAGGTTTTATCACAAGCCCAGCCACCAACTGGGCTGGACCCTGAGAACGAATAAACTAAGTTTAAAATTAATTATAAGGTTATTCATGAAGCAAATATGTAATTATTTTAAAAGAAAGGAAAAAGGTTGTGGGATACGGGACTCGAACCCGCGTCCCTTTGTATACAAACAGACAGACACAACCACTTGATCTAGATCAGTGGTTGTGTTTGTCTTGCCTCCGCTTTAAATAAATACACAATGTCTGCAGAAGTTTCTTCCCCAATTCAAGACCCCAAGAACCCTAGTTTTCAATCAAATCAATTAACCCCGTTACAGAACAGATCTGTGAACTTGATCATAGGGTTATGATTCGGGACTAACAAACAAACATATTGATGGTTTAAACATATACCTACGGTTAGCATGCTTCCACAAACTGAGTCAAACGAAGTAGTCAACCATTTAGGATTGAACAACGAGGATGTAGGTGTGCGAAAGTTTGAGTGTGATGAACAAGTTTTCGGACCAATCAGATCGTTTAGGAGGGGTCTATTAATAATATGATTTCAATTTGGAAGGTTTCAATCCTTTGACCAATCACATGGTCAAAACGCGTGAGTGTGCTCAGATTGAGCTGACAATTCGCGATTAAATGTTGGTTATAAGTGGAAAGGTTGTATCAGTCTTGATGCGAGATCAATTAAAGAATGGTTTCCAAAATCTTTAGCTTGATTATATGGTCAAAAATGGAAGGTTTGTGTTGGTCAACCAAAGGGTTGCTTTGGTTTGGTGTGTTTCGAACAGCAGCAGAGGGGGAAAGGGGGTTTGGGTTAGGTTTTGTTGTTGGGTTATTAAAGAAGATGGTTATTACGTTTTAGTGTTCTTCTCTCTTTTTTTTTTAAATCCGAATTATTATTATTATTATTATTATTATTATTATTATATATACCTTTATGTATATATATATAAGTTGTGTGGTAGGAAAAATAAAAACTTAGGCACATTAGTCTAAAATTAATGATAAAGATATAAAGTAAGGGCTTTTACGTATTAGGATTAGGGGAAAAATTTTGCGATGTTACAGTCTCCCCTACTTTTGGAAACTTCATCCCGAAGTTTATTGAAAACATAGGGTTGAAGATGATTGGTTAGAAATTAGGACAAGTGTGGTCTGGAAAATTTTGTGTTAAGACACAACATGAATAGAATAATCTGTTTCGAATAATTTGGATAAGAGACTAGATGTGTCTTGAAATTGCAAAGAGAATAAGGATCTTAAGTTTTAGGAATCCTAAAAAGGAATGCATGAATTAATGGACTATAGAAAGACTAATTGAACTTCCATGTAACTAGAGTTTATAATTGGTTATATACCGAAAACCTTGATAGAATTTCACACTACCTTGACGTACCTGTAAATTCGTGATTACGTTCCGGACCGCAATCACCAATTTACCTTACATTAGGGTTTTGTGTCCTTCTATGACTCTAAACACACATGTAAGTAATGCAAAATAACCTTGTGATTGAATTGTATACAATGTATCCAAAAAAAAAAGTCCAACTGTTGAGCAGGAAAAAGACTTCTACCAGTCAGTGAGTAAGAACCTCTACCGATTGTTGAGCAGGTACGATAGCCTCTACCAGTCGTTGAGCAGGTTGTAGGGCCTCTACCGACTGTTGAGCAGGCATGATAACCTCTACCAATCATTGAGTAGGTTATTTGGTACTCTACTAACTGTTGAGCAAGTACTTCATCCTCTATCAGTTGTTTTGATTAAGGGTACCAATTTTACACACACACACAAATTGCAAATTGATAATATGTACATGTAAGCAATCAAGTATCAAGTATAGCATGTGAGTTGTAATAGAGTTGCCCTAGACAAGGTTAATGACTCTAGGTGTGTTTATAGTAAATAGTTTATATTTCATGAATTCTAGTTTCAAATGTTCGAATATGGTAGATAGTCGAATCCTCATGTAACTAAGGATTATGTTTGATGCAACATACAATCAAGTTTCAATAGTTTGGTTATCATGGGTAACTAACTCATGTGTGAGAAGGTGAAGGATATGAATTTAGTTCTTGAGAGGATGATGAAAAATCTTGAAGCAGAATCAAGGTTGTGAGAGATAGTGAATGTGGAGATAGTTGATAAAGAGTTTATTTTATAGTATGGAGATTATATGATTTGGGTAGGGTGTTGGATATTTAAAAAGTGGCTAAGATGGTAAGGTGATGTGTGATTGTGAAATCCATAGATGGTTATGAAATGAGGTTGATTTAAGCTGTAAAATTTTTGAGATTCTAGAGGTTAGTTAAGGAAAGTGAGTGTAATCATCTATTCATTAATTAAAACAAATAAATGAAAACGTTGACTTATCAAAGATTCTAGATTCTAATAACATAGTGAAGACATGCTTTAGCCTATAAGTGAACACTCATCCCGAGAATTCCCAGGTAGGCATCCGGGTCCCTTGTCTGATTGGGATTTATGCGCAATGCCAGCCTAGACAGAAAACTCAGAATACAGGCGTTCACCCTTCCAGATTGCACGTGTTCGTTATTAAAATCTCGAACTTCGTTGAGATCTCAAGGTGGTTCAGGCTAAACCTGAGGATTTTGTCCTATTAGTCTAAGAGTAGATCCAGTGATGGAGAGCAATCTTCTTGTAGGGATGAAAGTAGGGATAAGAAGAGGGAGATAGAGAATAGCAAGTAAAAGGAGCAAATACTGGTTATAATCCTATGGTTATAGACTAATTATTTTTCTAGTAACCTAATTCCCTATAACCAAGGCTCTGATACCAATCTGTAACACCCCAACCGATGGCGGAAACATCGGGATGTCACGTATTGACGATTGTTCATTAGCTCATGGTAATACATATGTTTAAATAATCCTTTATTTCATTACAAAATTGAATTACATTAAAGTCTACATCAAATATCAAACAAAGCTTAAAACTTCAAATATCTCCTCATGCTAGCTCTAGACTTCAAGCATCGTAATTACCTGTTGAGTTGTAAAAATGGGGGGGGGGGTCAACTAGAAGTTGGTGAGAATACATAAGCCATGTCAAGCAATTAAGTTTAAAAATAAAAGTTGAGCAATTCATATGTCTATCGTAAGTTTAAGTCTACATGAATAAACATGAAGTGCTGAATGCACATAATCAAACCTCCGACTAGTTTAGGTCCATCCCGTCATCCACGGTTCACCTTAATATCATGTTGGAATGATAGCAATCACCCGCGCTCCCCATAAAAGATGGTCAACGAATCTAGGTGGGATTGTCAATCCAATAGATCTATTATTGAGTATCGCCGGCTTGGCCATAGCTAATGATTATGTATGTTGAAGCGTAAGTCTAACTGTTGTTGTTGTCTAAATCATGAGGCATTAAAGTTTACAACTAGACATGTATGTAGAATTTCTTAAGTATAATGTTGCAAGTATAAAGAATTGCATAAACATGGTTACGTAAACTCACCTTAGCAAAGTATTAAGTCTCGAGAAAAAGTATAAGTGTAGCCCCAAAGTTGCCAAGTATTACCCTATGTATAAGGTAACAAATAAGTCTAAGTCTTTCTAGTCTACAAGTATTTTCTAGGGTTTCGAATTGGGGATAAGTATTTGTTTGATTAATAAAATGTTTAATAAATAAGAGGAATTCGATAAATAAATAAACAAAAGTCTTTTTGTAAATTTTAGATTAAAGATGGTCACAATATAAAGTTTTAAGTATGAAAATAATTTTTATAAAATTATTTTCCTAAAAATAGAATATATAATCTATTTATTTCAAATTGTCAAAATATAACTTTAATATCTAAAAATATTAAAATTAAAGAATTTTCAAATTAAAATTTGTATTTCTGTTCTAAATATACAGAAATAATTTATATAAAATTTTGGTGCAAAAATATTGAAAAATGAATTTATTATGATTTATTTATGATAAAAAAAAACTAACAGAAATTGATTAAAAATATTAAATAAATGATTTTTCAGAAATAAAAATCATTTTAGAAATGTTTAATGTTATATAAACTCAGAATAATTTTTGTGGGAATTTATATAATCGTTTTGATATTTTTATAGAATTTTATAATTAAAATAGAATAAACTTGAAATATTTATTACATATATTAAATGAATAATTTTTGGAAAACTAAAAATTGTATGTTAAACTTTTCTATTTGAATAACATAAAATAATTTTTGTAGAATTTATAAAGGAGTTTTAGTATTTTAAAACTATTTTTTAAAAATAATAAAGAATATATAAAAGTAAAGGTTTTTAAAAAAAATGTGGTTGCCAAGGCTCGAACCCGGGTCTGAGACCGGGTGAGGTTTTATCACAAGCCCAGCCACCAACTGGGCTGGACCCTGAGAACGAATAAACTAAGTTTAAAATTAATTATAAGGTTATTCATGAAGCAAATATGTAATTATTTTAAAAGAAAGGAAAAAGGTTGTGGGATACGGGACTCGAACCCGCGTCCCTTTGTATACAAACAGACAGACACAACCACTTGATCTAGATCAGTGGTTGTGTTTGTCTTGCCTCCGCTTTAAATAAATACACAATGTCTGCAGAAGTTTCTTCCCCAATTCAAGACCCCAAGAACCCTAGTTTTCAATCGAATCAATTAACCCTGTTACAGAACAGATCTGTGAACTTGATCATAGGGTTATGATTCGGGACTAACACACAAACATATTGATGGTTTAAACATATACCTACGGTTAGCATGCTTCCACAAACTGAGTCAAACGAAGTAGTCAACCATTTAGGATTGAACAACGAGGATGTAGGTGTGCGAAAGTTTGAGTGTGATGAACAAGTTTTCGGACCAATCAGATCGTTAAGGAGGGGTCTATTAATAATATGATTTCAATTTGGAAGGTTTCAATCCTTTGACCAATCACATGGTCAAAACGCGTGAGTGTGCTCAGATTGAGCTGACAATTCGCGATTAAATGTTGGTTATAAGTGGAAAGGTTGTACCAGTCTTGATGCGAGATCAATTAAAGAATGGTTTCCAAAATCTTTAGCTTGATTATATGGTAAAAAATGGAAGGTTTGTGTTGGTCAACCAAAGGGTTGCTTTGGTTTGGTGTGTTTCGAACAGCAGCAGAGGGGGAAAGGGGATTTGGGTTAGGTTTTGTTGTTGGGTTATTAAAGAAGATGGTTATTAAGTTTTAGTGTTCTTCTCTTTTTTTTTTAAATCCGAATTATTATTATTATTATTATTATTATTATTATTATTATTATTATTATTATATATACCTTTATGTATATTGACCTTTCTAACGCATATTCAGTCGTACCGGCATGGCCCCACTTATTTATTTTCGATCGGAGCATCCAGTAGCGCAACCCGGTTCTACTTGACTAAGCCCGTGCTCGTCCAAGGAGGGAGTTTGCTTTACCCAACCCCCTTTTTTATAACAAGGCAGAAAGCCCCGACCTGACATTCATTAGTTTCGAATGAAGAGTGCCCTGCCGCGCCTACTCCTATCAAAAAGCGAGACTTTACTAAACAAGAAAAGCCCCTTCTATCTTCTTAGTAAAGCGCTAACGCGCGCCCTGCAATCAAACTCAAGTTTCGCCTTGATCGATACGACAACCTTACTAATAGAAAGGGTCAAAATGCGCTCAAGCAACCTATCTGACTAATATAATAATAATAAGAAGGGCCTATCTAAGCCCTATGGTTGTAAAGCTACAACTCGAAAAATAAAAACTTAGGCACATTAGTATAAAATTAATGATAAAGATATAAAGTAAGGGCTTTTACGTATTAGGATTTGGGGAATTTTTTGTGATGTTACATATAAAATATGAAATACTGAACATATAAAGTTGACCCTTCCCCATTTTTCAACTTAAACATGTTTATGGGAATTATTATTTGAAGTGTTTCAAGCGTTTGGATCACATAGGAGCTTTGGACCTAGAAAAATGCGCTTTTCTTACGCTTTTTGTACACTATGCGCCTTGTGTTACATAAGGTACATGGATCTGCGCCTCAGGTCGCCTCGCGCTTAAGCACGCCTGGGGCACGCTTTTTACAAAATATGGTGAGAATACATAGGTTTTCAAATGTAAAAGCTTGATTCGAGAAATATATTGCAATTCATATGTCTAAGGTAATTTAAGGAAACGATTTTGTGCATGTTTTCAGGAAACGCTTGGCTTCAGATCAAATAAGGCTTGAACTTAGTTTAAATAAATTGAACTTTATTGTGTTGTTTGAATTTTGAACAATTTGTATTTCTTTTCAGTATTTGTATGACAATGAATCTTAGTATCTATGTGCTTGTGAACAATCATCACTATGTGGCAACTCAATGTTTATGCCATCAGTTGGGGTGTTACAAGGAACACGTATATGAATTGTATATAAAAACATTTATGTGTAAGTGTAAGTTTATATCGTGTACATGTTTCAACCAAAAAGTGTATAAAGTAAAAATAAAGTGTATAAAGTAAAAATGGATAAATATACTCACTATTTGCTAAGAATGAATACCCAAGCTTTGATGAGTTGAGAGGTAAAGATGAATCGTGAGAAATTCAACCTAAAGTATAGGTAATGTATATAAGTTAAAAGTAACTTAAACATTGCAAACATTGATAGGATTTGTTTGCATTAAAAGATGAAAACACACATTTTGATGTATCCATTTAACTCAATAACTTTGCGGTTAGATAAAAATGTAAAGTAATCGAATTTACTGAACTATCATAACGTGTCTATATGCGACCTGACACATACATAGGAAACACACACAAAAACATAAAATGTGGGGAAAGGAAAAACCGACACATGTAATTGAAAGACATACATCAAGGGTTGAAATTTTACCCTTATGAAACATAGAATTGGACACGTAAATAAAAACAGACATGTAAAAAATAGTGTTTTAGGTAAAGGAACGAAAGGAGTAAAATTGAAACTTTTGAAACTCGAGGGGTCAAAGAAAAATTAGTGAAGAAGAATTAGTTAAAAGCAAAAGCTTAGGGGTTAAAATTGCAATTTCTGAAGTTGAGGAGTTGCGTGATGGGTGGAAAGAGGGGGGGGGACCATTTTGGTAAATATCATAGACTTTTGAGGGTGCTGTAAAGTGGAGTAATGATATAGGGTTAAATTGCAATTTTCATAAGTAAAATGGCACCGACATTTACGACACATGGTCGATGCGCAATGGCCCATTGCATACATCGAATGGATTAGTTCAAGCGTTATGTCATCCGCAAATAATAGGAAAGCGTATGTTGTATGTCTCGACGTACTCAGTTAAAATCAATGTATAGTTAAATCAAAATGTAAAATAAATTGAATTTCGACAAATTAGTTCTTTAAAAAGAAATTAGCGAACGAAAATCATTAAATAAAATAATAGGTTAAAAGTGTATATTATATATGGTACAAGGGTAAAGTTAGAATATTATAAACTTGAGAAATTAAACCTTAAAGGGTAATAAAGCCAAAAGATAAAAATTGTAAGGTGGTAGAAGTTTGGGTTGGAAAGGCTAAGGAAGTAAAAAATGCAATTTGATCAAAGCAGCCAAGCAGGGATAAAAGTGGAAAAACCATCCACATTTGTCATTTAAGATTTATAGAATTCTAAACCAAGATTTGTTCCTTGTTTTTGTGGTTTGATTTATGTTTCCTACTTTTTTAGTATTAATTTAAAAGTTTTGTATACATAAAGATATAAATAAAGGTGATGCACCTTATATTTAGTGAGTTTTTTAGATTAATTTATAAGTTTTGTATACATAAAGGTGTTGCACTTTATGCTTGGTAAGTTTAAAAAAAAATGATTGTGGGCCAAGAAGATGTACATAAAGGTATTCGCATACACATGCACACCAGGCGTTAGGATGTGCAAATGGTATCGGGTACCGGTACCCATTTTTATGTATTTTTGGTACTGATATCGGTAGCGGTAAATACCGATTTTTACATGTGAATACTGGTACCGAATCAGTTGTTTTCGGTACCGGAATCCATTTTTAGGGATTTTTTGTACCGGTAAATGCTCATCCCTACTAGGCGCATGTTGTTCAACGAATTTACGCCTACGTTTCGTGCAATGTTATTTTTTTCCTTTTTTATGTATCTTGTTTTATGAGCTTTTTCAATATTGATGGTCACTGGCAATGGTGTAGCATTGGTGCAACTTAACACGCTTGTATAATCTCGTACTACCGCGAGGGCTTTTATCCTAGTTGAATTTATTTACTTTTAGACATTAATGGTTGTGTTGGTTTGGTACGTAGAAGAAGTCAAAATAATAATATAGAGAAACCGGATAGAAGAAGGTGACGCGGATTGGTTTGAACAATAAGTAAAAAAAACTCAGAAGGTACAAAGAGATATTTAAGTGTTGAGTGCGGCCGAGAGCCACCAGTTGTGGAATAAATACTTTGCACTTTGCACTTTGTTCAAATGCATGGCTCAGAGAGCCCGATTAACTGACACGTGTCACCCTTATACAAACTAATGGCTCACAGCCATCCTGATGGAGTGCCACGTGGCGCGTCGTAAGACACCAACCTTATGTTATATAATGCTCTCAACTTGGTCTCATTTCGAGTATACTCCACCTAGCTTATTATTACCTCTTTACCTTAGTTATAAAAAGAAAATATATATTAATAAGTGTTGTGTTTGTGTTGTTGTATCCATCGATGGGTCGGGGAAAGGTTGAACTGAAGAGGATCGAAGACAAAGTAAGGCGTCAGGTGTCGTTTACGAAGAGGAGGAACGGGCTGATGAAGAAGGCTCACGAGCTATCTGTGCTGTGCGACGTTGATCTTGCGGTTTTCGTCTTCTCTGGGAAGAATAAGCTCTATGAGTATTCTACCGGTAACAGGTACATAAGATTGTATATATCATCCTCATCCGATGGAAGCAACATTAATCACAACTTTTATATAACCATTCGTTAACAAATTATATATAAGAAAGAGTGGAAGATATGTGTGTATATATATATATATATATATATATATATATATATATATCAATCCGGAAACCTATGGATAGAGGTAAGCTTTGCGTACATCTTACCCTAGTTAAACCCGAGGGTAGATGAAACAGTGACGGATCTAGAAATATTTTTCAGTAGTAACGTTTTTCATTTTTTTCATTTTAGTATCAACGTTTTTCAAATTTCGTAGAAAAAAACCAAATTTTCCACTAATTTTCCACTACGCGCGAAGTTAAGCTGCAACATCCACAACCCCTCCTCTTTAACTGGATCCACCCCTGAGATGAAACCAACACAAGGGCATCTGTTATCTCTCGATTTTTCTGACGAAGTGAAAAAAAAAATGTTTTTTAAGGTACTTTTATAAAATGTTGCCCTAAAACAAATTTTTTGTTACCTTTTTAAATAATTTTTAAAAATGTTATCATTTGTTTTATTTTATATATAGTTTGCTACGTATGTGGGATTTACCAGGCATATGGTTGTGTATATATACGTATACATATATAATTTATAATAAAAATCGTCTCTTTGATTTTGTTTTCTCGACAACACTCTCTTACGACCTAAAAATGATTATCAACACTAGGTTTGGGATGACATATATATACTATATGATCTGGATCTGTGGACTAAGCTACCTATATATAAAAAATATATATATAATATAACAAGCTTCCTCGATCTATATCTTTGTCGGCTAACGTTGTACATCGAGGTGCCGGATGTAGATCAAGGTTCAAATACATACATACATATAAAAATAGTGGAGGGTTATCTTGAGAACGCTAAATATCGTGAGAACCGTGAGAACAAGTAAAAAAATCAATCAAAATTAAATTTTTTTAATACAAGCTTCATTATAATCAAAATACAACATTAATAGATGATTTTTCTTTCCAAATAATTCATCTTTTCTTGCAAAAACACTTTCAAATTAACTTTTTACACATGTGTAAATGAAGCAGTTTACACATGTATAAACAGTAATTTACACATGTGTAAAAACAAATTATTTCATTATACGTTTGAATTTTTACGCGTAAATTATGTTTTTGGGATTGTATTTTAGTAATAAAGACAAGTGTAAAAAGAAATTTTAAATTTGAATGGTTTTAGATGCCGTTCTCACGGTTCGCACGAAATATAGGTGTTCTCAAATTAACTTTCCCCTATAAAAATATATATATTCTTAACCCCAAATACTCAAGTTCAAATATATAGCTTATTACTAATTAAAGAAACTGAACATGATATAATATAATGATCATCTTAAAAAAGGTGTAGTTGAATCAACTTCAGTACATGGCTGATCGATATATATTTATACACATGCATGCTATATGTATGTGTATATATATGTATAGTTTATTTCAAACTTATAACTATCGTCACCGTATATATTCATCGAAGCGTGTCATCATGTGGACTGAAGACTATAAATAAAAAGTGTAATACCTTGAACCTTATCTAAAAATGGAGAGACATGGTGG
This sequence comes from Ambrosia x helenae, assembly GCA_030844895.1. Lineage (NCBI taxonomy): Eukaryota > Viridiplantae > Streptophyta > Magnoliopsida > Asterales > Asteraceae > Ambrosia > Ambrosia x helenae. The sequence goes on along the minus strand of CM061229.1, from coordinate 117,729,434 downwards.
GTCTCTCCGGTGGCCACACCACATGATCTCTAATATTAACGAATATGGAGGTGACATTTTCATATTTTCCAAAAAAAAAAAATTCGTTTTTTACTTTTTTACTTTTAACTTACACTATTTTACTGAGCCTTTTTGCCACTTTGGTTGTGAGTTCAGAGTGATTATGAGGGTAAAGTATATAAAAATATGATTTCAATAAAATAATTATAAGTTTTTTTTTAGATAAGCTACTAATATTTCTTTTTACTAAATCTAAAAGTTAATTAAGTTTTATATGGTTTTATTGTTGTAAATTTATTTGTAAATGACAAACTATGATCAAACAATTACAAAAAATAATATATTTACAGCTATATGTTAAACTCAAATTAAATATATATATATATATTAAATAGTAATCAAGTAATTTGGGGAAAACAAATTCAATAATCAAGTTTTACAAGGAGGTAGAGCGGAGGTCACGTGGAGGTTGAGGGTTCGATTCCAGTCGGAGTCGATATTTACCACATGTGGAGTTTTCACCCGGGAAGATCCGCAATCCAGATAGGTTAGATAATCAACACAGGCTGACCTAGGGTGTTAGGTGGAACTCTACCGGCTACACCATCGTTAAAAAAAAACTAATATGGGTTTCATCAATCACTATGTTTAACTTATAATCCAAAAAGTTATAATGAAGAGTATTAAAACTTAAGTAATATTTTATAATTTTTCTTTCCTAAAAGTTTGTGTATATATCCACTAAATGAATATCTTGATGTCCCGAATATCTTGATGTCCCACTAGAATATTAATTAGACAATAAAATATAATTACAAAATTGATATGAATATGAAATATACAATATGTGCAATGATAATTTACAACTATAAGTATTCAAATATATGTGTGTTTGTAGCTTTAGAGGATCCTAAGATCGTTCCTCTTGAAGCCTTCAAAATCTATACCGTCTTGTAGTTGATGCTAGTATCCTTCCCACGTCATCTTCTTCCCTTGTTAGTAAGTTGAATAAGATCACTGTGTGTGGAATATGAAACTTAATCATTGGTCATCTTTGATTAGAAATAAATCAAGCCTGTAAAAGCAGTTAGAATATGTTTAACTGGAGGATAATCTATTATTTTCGAGAGAGCCACATAAAAGAGATCGAATTCGATGCAATTGTGGTGGTGGTGGTCTTGGTGATGGGTGACAATACGGTCTAGACAACGATCATATATGGTTTGTGGTGGTGGCAGCAGGGTGAAGGGCCATCGTTGATGGTGGTAGTAATAGACGAGATGATGGTGGTGGTAGTGATGATTAGAATCTCTCAGGGGATGAATACATGTTTTCTTTTGAATATATTGATGATACATATATAATATTTTCTAAGAACATTCTTGAAAACAACTATACTGTAATGCTTTCTGAATGGAAATTATAAAGTAGATGCGGATTTTTCCTTTTTATGTTCTTATATAAAAAAAATAAGATAAACTATTTGAACACGTTTAATTTAGAGGTAACATCCTAGTAAAATCTCACATCGGTTACGTGCATGAGAGCTAGGCGCTTATAAAAATGTGCTGATTAATTAATCAAATTTCTCAAATTTTTAATCTTTTTACCTAAATTCGTATTCAATTTAGATTCAATTTATTCGATTTGTATAAGAAACTTGAATTCGAATCGACTACGAATAAATTCAATTTAGTTCAAATTCACCACAACAATAAACTGTTTTACTTTTAGTTTTAAAACTATTGCAAACTCATTATTTTTTAACATGCAAAATAATAATTTATAAAATTGATAAACAACAATATGCCAAATACGGACATGGTAAAAGTAACAAAGACTATGGTCTTTTAGAATTTTGTGATATATAAGGTAGATATGTAAAATACGGTTACGGTAAAAGTAGTAGGGACTATGGGTTCTTAGAGTTCGGGCCAATGTGTGTATGTGTGTGTGTATATATATATATATTTGAAAATATATATGTATAACTTGAATTCAATTCGTATTAGATTTACTGAACTCGAATTCAAATTGAATTGAATTTAAATTCTTGATAATCGAATCAAATTCTTAGTAATCGAATCGAACTAAGTTGAATTTCATTTTTTTTTTCGAATCTAAATCGAATTCTGAACACCCGTAGCTGCTTTCAATACCATCATTGTGTTTAGGCGAATTGTCAATAGATGAAAGGAGAAGTCCGTTGTTAAATGTGTTTTTGTTAGAGTAATTTAAAGATAGTTGATCTCGTAGGAAGTCTTCACTCAGGCTACCAATAAACAATTCCCGAAGCTCATTGTAAGTGAAACGAACAATATTAGACGATCTCGAATGGGGAGATGTGGCAAAAACATGTGGGGTTTTCTCAAGAAAATAGAGGTGATGCGGAGAAGAGACGGGGTGATAAGTTTGCAGGGAAGTGCACATATTCGAGGAAAGAGAAATGGCTTTATGAGTAGTGGAGTATTAAATGAAGTAATTTGACGGAAGTAAGACCATGTGCAGTGGGGGCTTTATTTATAAAGCCCATGTTTTGATTGGTCTACGTGCCAGCTGAGTCAGCATGGGGGTTTAATTCAAAATAGGGGTGTAGTGGGGGAAATAAATAGGGGGCGCTATTTTATTAAAAAAAAAAAAAAAAAAACACTTGAACCAATCATCACCTCCACGTGGCAGAAGAAGACAAGCAAAACAAAAACACAACTAGCGCTATAAAAGTAACGCCCAAACAACTTTTTCAAATATAAAGTCTCCCGTAACAGTGTGGGGGGGCTTTATTTTACAAATATCAAAACCCAATCGAGCTCCACTACGGAGGGTCTTATATAACAAGTTAACTCATGGTCATATGTTACATTAGAACTCATATATGATGCTGCCACCTTAAGCCATTTTAAATAATGTTTTTTACTTGGTTTACACCCCTTATTATTATATTTTTTGGTTTCTATATTTGTTAAATGAAATATATTATATGCAAATTATACTGTTAAAGAATTTCATTATGTTATGAATACGTGTCAGTAAGTAATTGCTTTTTTAAATAACCAAGTATCAAGTATATATAAAACTCAGCTGTATAATTTTTTTTAAAGCCAAATATTTCATTATCATGTCATATACACTTTTGATCTTACTTTCGAATCAATTTTGCCCAAATTTTAAATCGATTATCCAACATAAATTATCGTATCAACACTCTTTGGCATTATTATTTTTCTCATTTCTAGTGTCATTAATTTTTTTTTGATAATCTAACAAAATTAAGATGCAAAATGATACATAATTTTAAGAAATGAACATGTAAATAGTAGCTACTTTTGTTTGCATATGCATAAAAGGGTGACCACGAAATGTTTTCATTTGACACTTTTGATTTTACACATAGTATGTGAAGGACACCTCACCAACCAGATCATTTGGTGGGTGAGCCCACTTTCTTTGCTCTTTATGCATGTCATTCTCAGAGTGTGTCTTTTATGCTAAAGCTAAGAGTAAAATCACATCAAATTACTATGATTCATGATACCCTGCCTCTAGCTCTAAAAGAATTGTGGTAGGCAATGGTATGTCACCAATCATCTCACATGTCGATTATGGTGTGTTTTCACAGATACATATCATTCTCGAAGTGTGATTTTTTCCTTTTCATTTTGAAACTGCGGCTCAAATGACATCAGACTACTATGATTTTTTTCCTTTTCATTAAGGATGTGAATGAAACAATCTAGTCGTGTTTTAAATGTGATTGATGTATACATTTGATTCTTGTGGCAAGTTTTCTTGGTAAACCGATTCGAAAGTGAGCCAATCCTAATGACACCACACCGGGGTGTTAGTCCATGATCTCCCATCACAAGCCTACAGGGGAACTTATAAGAACGTAGTCCATATTAGTTAGTACGTTGAGGACAATTATAATTGGAGCAGGGCCATGATATAAAAATAAATATTATCCACCTAAAAATAAATTAAAGTTTGAACTTAATAAAAAAACGACCAAAAATTATATTGAATTTCTGAATAGTTGAAACACTACTCAACAACCATATCAAAACTCCAAATCTTCATTTATTTGCATGGTTTATTTTTTATGAAACAACTTTGGAATCTCAAATTACTACTAAATGCTTGTTTTTGTGTCGTGTTGCATAATATAAATGCTAATTCTTGCTTTCACAAACTTGTCATGTAGCATGCCCGAGATCCTTAGTCGCTACGAGGACCACAAGCAGGCAGATGAAGCAGTCCGTAAAAGTGTTCGTGAGGTATGCGAATCAAGCTTTCACTAAAATAATAGTTTAACGTCTTGTACTCGATTAATATTCATGACCAATCATTTGTACACCTTATCACTTACAGTTGATTTGAAACCATAATAACACCACCCATATATTTATATAGTACTTATGCATGTCATAACGGTATACTTTACTAGATTCTTATAGATGAACAATGTATGCGACACAGGACGAAGTTGCAATCCGTCACATATAATGCGAGGTGAAATTATAAAACAAGAGAAAGATATTCTTATAAATTTGATATGTAATTAAATGTATAACGCCACCCCTTTCTGTTGACGTTTTGAGATTTGTTGACGTTTTTGGCATCTAACACACTTACCGACCCGTATTCTTTAATTGAATTATTTGTCACTTATCATTGGGGAACTTATGACAGGAACTCACGTTACAGTATAGGGATGTACGAACTGCTGATGAGTTAACACAAATGATCCAAGGGTAACCGTACTTGATCTACTCATTTTACTTTGTTCAATTAATATGGAGGCTTAGGTGAGCGATCATGCAAGGCCAAAATTTTCGAGGGGCCCAAAAGTTTATTCTTTCCCTATTTTACCTACATTTTTCAATGAATTTTCTCCCCCTTTCTTGATTGCTCATTTCTCCTCCCCCTTTGTAGTGTTCCAATTTTTAAATTTTTTTTTTTGACATAAATTTTTTTATTCATTAAAAATAAAGGATAAATTACATAAGGATAGTAGGTAGGCGGGTAACAAGTTGCGCCGCCACCCCTTTCTGAATAGAAAATCCTAATCTGCTAAGTAATCCATATCTATTTGGTCTTCTAAGTAATCCTGTTGGTTAAAGTATATGACTGGTTAGATTTTGAGCCGAGCTCGAGCTAGTGAAGTATGTATATATAAGTTTTTATATCAAGTGTCATTTTTACTAGTCACACATGACATCTGAAATCTTGAGGAAAACATGTTAATTTGATAGACGGACTTGCTATTTAAACGGTCATTGGTTACATGTATGTTTTGCAGGAGCCTCAATGAGCACAAGATTCAACAGGCAGATGTCACCGAGCTCTGTCAGTTAGAGGAACAAACCGAGGCGATTCTCCAACAAGTCAGAACCGTCAAAGTGAGCTTACCATTTCGCAAAGTTAGTTGATTAAAGTTATATTATTTAATTTACTAATGCCTTTTATATATATTTTCAGACCCAAATGATGTTGGGAGTTGTAAAAAACCTGCAAGACGAGGTAACTTATACACGTATTGAAGTACATTTAATTTTTTAAGTCCTAGATGATTAGATTAACGTTGGCTTGGCACACGGACGTGACTAATAACTTTGTGAATCGTATGTTTGAGCAGCAAAAGCAATTGAGACAAGAGAAGCAGTTGATGGAAAGAGATTTAACAAATAAGTTGCCAATTTTGGAACTTAACAACTAAATACTTGTTTTGAGAGTGTTGCTATATATCTTTATGACGCGTTTCTCGAGCTCTCGTGATATGGTCACATATCATGGCAGCAGCAAGGCTGAATAAAAGGTAATGTTGACGGTTAACGCATCCTCTATTTTGTAATGGTTTTATGTTTTCTGGATCCTTTATTTCGATTGTACAAGTCAAAAAATGTTGTTCTATGTATAATAATGTTGCTATCTCTAATATATGGTCTTATGTCATGTATTATGTTATTTCCTAATGTAATACTTGCCCTTTTATTGGTCATTTTACAATATGCTTGAACAAAGACATGTTACAAACAACTTGAAAAGATATGATACTAAACTCACTCATCCGGGCTGGATTTAACCCACGGTTCTTTGCTTATATGACAAGTTGTATGGAGTGCATGTTTACGTGGCCACCAATTAAATTAAAGATGACAACATTAATACGTATGTAACTGCGATAGCGACGAGCTGACGACTAACAGTACATGTTACCTCACACAAATCAGGTCATTCACTTTATGATAAGTCTCTCTTATATATGTACTTATTTTTTAGTGATATTTTGATACTTATTCTGACGCTGAAGTGCTCATAGATTATGTTACGTTTTGCAGATTTCTTGAGGTAGGGGCTAATTGTGTTACGTTTTGCAGATTTGATCGGTTAGTTTAATCTAGAATTGAAGTGCTCATAGATTATCCTATGGGAAATGGGATTCAATTCCTATATATTGATGGTGGAAATTTGCTACTTTCCAACTTAATTGCTTATATGTTGGCTTTTTGGATCACGTGTTACCAATTCTTGTATTAGGTAGTTTTATGATAGTTAAGAGAAGTACGTACAAAGGAAGGACAAAGCTACTATGAGAAAATGTACTCTCGAACGAAATACAACTAAATATAACATGAAAAATTTAGAGATTAAATCGACCAGGTAACAATATGGGAAATTAGAGATTACCTATGTAATAAATTATTTTTTTTTTAATTTGTGATAGATCTTTAAAGTACAACTATACAAAAATTGTAAAAAATAAGGGATGCACTAACTGCAAAATAGAGGATGGATTTTATTTTCACATGGGTATTTTCGAAGAATTTAGCTTTCAAATTCTACTCTGTTCACTAGCTAAGGTATGTATATTTTAATCTTTCTTAATAAAAACTTTTTGATATTCGAGCAACTGTTTCTACTATGTTTTTAAGCCCAAGGTATGTATATTTTAACTTTTCTTAATAAAAACTCTTTGATATTCGAGCAACTGTTTCTACTGCGTTCTTAAGCTAATGTACGTATATCTTTTTTTTTTTTAAATAATCTTTTTGTTATTCAAACAACTATTTCTATTACGTCTTAAGCCAATGTATGTACATTTTAGCTTTTGTTAATAAAGATTTTTTGGTACGACCAACTGTTTCTAATGTGTTCCTTAGGCAAGGTAAGTATATTTTAACCTTTCTTGATAAAAACTTTTGGTATTCGAGCAAGCAACCATTATGTCTTGGGAAATTCCGATATATGATATTCTAATTTCGATATGGTATTTAGTTTCTGATATTATAAATTGTTTCTATATCATGAATTGATAATGTCAGTTGATAAGTTTACAACCATCACAAATTGACATTGACTCTTAGCTTGAGGTGCTATGGTATATTTGAGATGTTCTTCGGGCAATAAGAGATTTGGATTTTCAATGTACGTGGCGAATTGAGTAGATATTTTTTTTTCACGGGACTAGCATTATGACTACTATGACGCGTATAAGGTACATATCTCATTTTTTTTTCTACGTTATAAGTTAGGTAGTTGAGCTACCCAGTGGCGAAGTTTGACCCGAAGGTTCGGGGGGTCGGAAGTCACTGGGGGTTCGGAAGTCACTGGTTTCGGGGGGTCGAAAACCAGTTTCGGGGGGTCGAAACCCTATATTTTCAAAATTTTCTATACGAATACTATATAATCGGAACTTCTGCGCGAAAATCCGGGGGGTCGGCCGCCCCTCCCCGCCCCTACAAACCTTCGCCAGTGGAGCTACCATTATACGTTTTTATGTGACATAAAATCAGTTAATTAACCTTTTGTATGAACTTTGCTAGACCCGGTTTGTTAGAAAACAAAAATAAAAATTATAAATTTTCATATAACTCCGTCAACAAGTTTCACCTTATCCATCCTATACTCCCATGTTTTCAAAACTAATCTAATACCCATTTCAAATGTTTCACGTTTCATATTTACCCATCACATTTACATTCCGGTTCAATTACCATCTTCAGGTTCAGGTTCAGGTTCAGGTTCGATTGTATCTCCGTAATATTCAGCATTTTAACTTATGTTAATTTGAATTCGATAGACACCCCACATAAAAAGAGAAAGATACCTTAAAAGGGATAATAAATAAAGTATACAACCCCCAAACTACTAAAGGCAAAGTCGACGTGTCATATTTCTAACCAAATCAACTCCTCAACGACCCAAAACCCGTCCACGTCACCAACTCTCATTGAATACCCGCTTTTTTGATCCACCAACCGACGAATAATCCGTTATAAAACCCACATCTTTTGATCCAATACCTTTGTGATCTAACAAATATTAATAGGCATAATATAATGGTGGCGAATGATCCAAACAACGATAAGAAATCAACGGTTGTGATTAATAACCTCAAGTTTACCTACCCTGGGATCGACGGTCATCCGCCTCCTGGTTCAGTTCCTCTGATTGAAGATTTTTCACTCACTCTTAATGCTGGTGATCGTTGCCTTCTTGTTGGATCTAATGGCGCTGGTTAGTTAGTTAATTACTTTTTTTTTATTTAAATAGTTTTTAATTTTTTTACAGACCTAGAACCATTGTAAGGTACGGGACTTGTCTTGACATTCTGTGACGGAACTTAAACATTTAAACGGCCGTAAATATTAAAAAGTAAAATTACTTTCTTACACATAAAAAGTATATATAAAAAAAAAAACAAATTGAGATAATGTTTTCCAAAGTTAATGGGCTAAGCTATACAGTTATATAGCGATAAAAAGCTCGTTTGATATGGCTAGGTTTGAAACTGAGCCTAGTTTGGCTTGGTTTGTAATGAGCTAGATTAGCTCGGTTTGTCTCGCTCGTTAGCTCGGCTTGGTCTACATCGCCCGATCAGACTAGGGATGAGCTCGGAACGGTGTCGGTACTTCCAAAACCCGATACCAATACCGATACCGAAAACATAAGGTACGGTATTGGTTCGGTACTGGTGCTGGTACTGGTACCGGTACCGGTATTGGTATTGGTACCGGTATGGTATTGGTATTTTACCTTAAAAATACAGATACCATACCGATCCCGTACCGATACCGAAAATACCAAAACGAAAACCTCTAAATGTGAGTACCGATACAGAACACCCTCGGTTTGGTACGGGATCGGTACAGGATCGTTTCGGAATCGGTATTCGGTGCAATATGCTCATACCTAGCTCATACTAGTCTTTTGGATTGAGTTTTCGTGTTTGGGCGATGACAAGATTTTAGAGATGAAATGAAATTGTTGTGTTGATAGTGTGATGTTTGTGAAGGTAAAACGACGATATTGAAGATATTGGGAGGGAAGCATATGGTGGAGCCGGAAATGGTTAGGGTTCTTGGAAGGTCGGCTTTTCATGATACCTCGTTGACGTCTTTGGGTGATCTTACTTATCTTGGTGGAGAGGTAGTTTGCTTATCTTTTGATTGATTGTTTTTTTGGTGATGGTTATGTGATGTTTGGTTTAAGTTGGTTGAGAAGTAGTTGGTAGAAGAGAGAACAATGTGGAAATGTGATTGAATTCGATTTGATCATGGTTGTTTGTTAGAGAAACATGACTTGAATTTGATGGTGTTATTGGTATGTAAATGATGCCAATGTTTTAGAGTTGACTAGACGCACTCGGCCTATGCGTTTAGTTTAATGATGCTACATGTGTATAGACTTTGCTAGAAATATATGTTAATAATCGCCCATATTGTCATACGTAGAGATCTATGTGGTTCGCGCATTATGGTTTTGTTCGTAAGCAACTGGGATATGTATTCATGATATTAAGAAAATAGTGTAGAATAGAATATATTTAAACAGACAAACATACCTAGTAAAATCCTATGAATTCATAGGTGGATCAATAGGAATTAACTGCACATGGCGTACCTCGTTGTTAGGTTTGGATAGTTCTTTAGGCTTGGGCTATAGCATATTCTGTTGGCTTGGAATCAGATAATAGAACCCTTGAGAGCTTAATTTTAACTTTGTTAAGACTTAAGACTGTCTCCAACGCTTGTCCATAGCAGTGCCCCTAGCCTACATAGCAGCACCCCTCACAAGGGCTGCAATGCAGTGGAGTGCCCTTGGGCTAAATGCCTTTGTAGAAGGGCAGTGTCCGTAGGTTTTCGTGAGAGTGGAGGAGAGAGAGAGAGAGAGTGTGCTATCCGTAAAAAGTAGGAGATCGAAGGAAACATGGTTTGGGCAGGGAACAGTGCCCTTAGCACTTAAGAGAGTCTAATTCTAGTTACAAGTAAATTTCTTTTGACAGTTAAGATAATTTGATTAATTTTTGAGTATCTAAAATATGTTCTAAACCCCCAAGAAGATATACTAATAGCTATCCTTTTGAAACATTGAAGTATTAAGATTGGATTTGAAAGTGATTATATATATACTTGAGGGAACTTATTCTTAGTTTCTTACAAAGAAAGCTTTTAAATTTTAAGTTCGGTTTTGTGTCCAGAATTTACTGTTAACTCTTTATATGCCCTAACACAGATATAGTTGTGTAGAGCTATGAAAATAACAGGCAAAATGAGATACCATACTCAATGTTTAAGCAATTCTTTAATAGTTAGTTTCACACAAATGGTATCCTCCTATTGAATTTTTTATATATTCGGTTACATTAGATTTAAAGTGCAGCAAGTTTCTTTTATACCATAAAGAGTTCAAACTGTTTCGAACAAATTCAAGGCTTTTCTGTGGGTTCTTAGTTCATTTAAAGTGCTCGGAATTACCCACACACAATGATGATAATTAATAAATTAAACATTTGCTGGTTGCTATAGATACAGGCTTCTAGTATGTTGGTTACTAATGGTTACGTAATTACATACTATGAAAAATTTCTTGTGTCCTTTGTAAAAGTTTAAACTTTAAACCCAATGGCGGACCTATGTGTAGTTTGTAGGCAAAAATCCCGACCGCACCTCTTAAAAGTCTGGTTAAACCACTCGATCGCAACCCTTGAAAATAATTTCTGGGTCCGCCACTGTTTAAACCAAAACTAATATGTTTGTAGTCACTATTGCAATTAGTTCTAATTACTTTATCCACGTAATCCTTTATTTTGTCATATTAAATGGTTTTTTTTTTTTTTTTTTTTTTTGCGATCAAGTTATCAGTTGAGCCAAACGCCCCAATATTTCATTTTTCATGGGACAAAGAGAGTATGTGTTTTTTTTTTCTTAATAGTGGTTTCTAATGAACAGTGGAGAAGGGAAGTTGCTTTTGCTGGCTTTGATGTTGCAATACAAATGGATATTTCTGCTGAAAAAATGTTGTTTGGCGTATCAGGGGTTGATCCTCAGAGAAGAGCTGAGCTAATTAAGGTAGGTCCCATTCTTCGCTATATCTTATATAAGGGACCCACAAATTGGAACTCATGTTTGCGCTCAGCTTTAATCAACTTCAAACTCTATCTCTACATTTACATTGTAGATGAGTGTATATTAATCTCTCTATCATCTCCTTTTATATAATTAAGTATTTGGAAATTAAGGATATGTATTAATTTTGCGCGTGGATTACTGAACATTTCAGGTTTTAGATATTGATCTGTCATGGAGGATGCATAAGGTTTCCGATGGTCAGCGAAGAAGAGTGCAAATATGTATGGGCCTTCTAAAGGAATTCAAGGTATTACAGATAAGTTGGTAATATTGATTTGGGTCCGTGAAATTTTATTTTATATTTTTTACTAAATGGTATTCTTGACGATCTGTTAAATGTTGATTAATGTGATGGAGCGTTAGATTCCAGTTTCTTTTTGGCTAACATCAACTCTTTGCTTTTTGAGTTTGTTTTTATACGTATTATTAAATTAATCGTTTGGGACCGACTCATTTTTATAGGTTCTTCTTCTTGATGAAATTACGGTTGACCTAGATGTACTTGCCAGGGCTGATCTTTTGACGTTCCTTAAAAAGGAATGTGAAGAGCGCGGTGCTACTATCATATATGCTACTCACATATTTGATGGTCTTGAGAATTGGCCTTCACACATTGTAAGTTTTGGATTACTATGCCTTTGTTTTAAAATCCAGCATGCTATTGTGGTTACAACTTACAAAGTTATCGTCTTTATTGTAGGTTTATGTTGCTCGTGGGAAGTTGCAGCTAGCATCGCCTATGGAAGAGGTCAAAAAGATGAGCAACTTGTCTTTAATGGTCAGTTTCACTTGTTCGTCCGTCACACAAAAACACATGTCCACTTGGTTACAATATAAAATAGATTTACTTCTCTTTCCGGAATCCGGATGTCCCAAAATACATATACTGAGTTTTAATAATTTGATTTTCGCTACAAGGTTCCTACACTTTGTAGTTATTAAAGGGCAGTTTACATACTGTACTTAAAGTTTGACTTTTAAGGTCCAATAAACAGATTTTGAACTTCAAAGTATTACAGATGCAAGTTGTTTCAAAAAAAAAAAAATTAAAAAATTGTATTACCACATTAAAAAGTAGAGAAAGGTTCTTGTACAAAAATAGGCCTTAACGTGAGAAGTGAAGGAGGCTTTTTTTTTTTTTTTTTGAAATTTTTTTTCATATTGTTAAACATGTATTTTAGTACTGAAATAAAAAAAAAAGTTAGTGTAGAGTAATTACATAATTACTGTTGTAGAGTAATTACGCTAAAAAAAATTTCTTATTTTTTTTTAATATTATTCATCTAGAAAGCATGTTTAAGCAGATGGGAAAAAAATTCAAAAAAAAAGTTTCCCCTTCACTTATCATGATTAGTAGATTAAGCCCATTTGTATTTGATCTATACTCTTAAAAAGTATACAGAGTAACAAAAGGATACTTAAACATTGGTGAACCCTTTCTGATAACTCCATGTTAGTTTCAAGCTAGAGAAATAATATATTGACCTAAAAAGTCAAAGTCAATGGACACGTCAATGCAACTCTTTTGTAACTACAGAGAACAGTAGAGCAATGGCTGAGGAAAGAAAGAGACGAGGAGAGAAAGAGAAGGAAAGAGCGAAAAGCAAACGGACTTCCAGAATTTGATAGGCGTGTTGATGGCACACGGGTAACTGGGGACCCAGTTCGTGTGGTCAACAACGGTTGGGCTGCTGGCAGGCTGAATTCCACAGTTGCTGGTGAAGAGAATTTCGTTTATAGTTCAAACCGCGTTATTAGACAATAGTCAAAACTGAAATCCAAGACACTATCAAACATCACTGAATCTCACTATCATATGTAAAATGGTCTCAAAAGTTACAGTCAAGATTAAACTTATTATTATATTACTTGTATTTTCTTTGAAGGTGCACACATTATGAATCAATTATGTGTAACACTTTGGTTTCCTATCCTACCCTATTCTTTTTATAAATTTATTATAAAATATCTTATTTCATGTAAATCATGTTCTTTTTAGCATCATTCGTTATGCATTGCAAATTTAGGCCCGATTCTAGTTCGGTTTTTTGAGCAACTGAGCCGAACTGTAGAACCGGCCAAATCGGTTCAAACGGTTTGGTTTTGACGGACATCCCTCTAGACAACGGTTAAAAGTAGTCGAGAGAAATATGGATGTGGTGATCAACGAATCAACATGGATACCCAATCTTTGTTTGCTCATGTACAGGTGTTCCTCAATAGTGGAGGATCTTGAACTATTGAATAGGGGTCTGAAAGTCACGGGACCTAATTTTTTTTTCTTACTGCTAAGTTTTGGGTCGGCGACAGAGCCGGCTATGAGGGTGAGCCGGGTGGTCACCGGCTCCGGGCCCGACCCTTAAATGGGCCCGAACGTTTTTTTAAAATATGCGTATATATATTAAATTCTATATTTAGGATATATATTTGTGTTTTATACATTAAAGTCTTGTTAGTGGAGTTGAAAAAACCATGTTAATTTAATGTAGAGGTCTCAAGTTCAATCCTTGGCTCTAGCACTATACTCAAATTTTTTTTTATAATTCATTCATCTTTACAAAATTTTGGGCCCAAATTCTTTTTCGCCCAAGGCCCAAATTTTTTTTGACATTTTCGAAGACGGCCCTGGTCGGCGATCTAGATTCGATTAGGTCAAACAATAAGAACTTTAAATATTCATGAATCTTCAATAATTCGAATTACCGTTTTTACACACAAAAACCAAACATTAACGAACAAAGACAAAAAATCTAAATGAAGATGCAGGAGAACGGACGAGTGCTTGAAAAAAGAATTACTACTAAGCCTGACGACCTTTAAGTTCTTTATGTCGAACCAAAACTTTCAGCAATTTCTCTTTCTATGTAAATCACCAAGTTAGTCGCAAGATAATCATCTGACGTCTTATTACGAAGACGATTCTTGAATATCTTCATTGCTGAAAATCCCCTCTCTGTTGTTGCAGTAGAAACAGGAAGTGTCAGGATCAACCGAACCACTCTATCAAGCAAATAATAGTCCTCACGTTTCTGAGTGTCCACAAGACTTTTGCATAGATCATCAATAGTTGATGCACCACTTAGTATGGGATTCTTTGGCATATCAAAATTAAAAGTCTCCAATTGACATCGTAATTGAATTCTTTCCTGCTCCGTAAAATCTTCAGGATAATACTTTTCAACAAGAAGACAAATCTTATCAATATTAATCACTTTAGGGTGTTCTTTAGAAATTAAAGTAGAACTAAGACTTAACAACTCCACCGCGTGCTCGTTGAATCTACTATTCAACTCATGCAATTGTTTGTCCAGTGTTTCTATAAAAAGCTCTACTCGATAATAATGTTCAAAAGTAACATGATTATCTTTTTTACGAGGCCGATACCGAGTAGAAGTATATGAATCATTCATATCTGGCATATCTACTTGATGTTTGTTACAAAAATAAGTAACTTTTGTAAGAAAAGAATCCCAACCATTGTTTTTAAAATCATTTAAACTCTCTTTTGTTGCTGAAACCAACTCCATTGCATTAAGAATATCTTGGGATTTCTTTTGGAGAGCATGAGAAAGTACCTCAGTTTTTTCCATTACTTCCTTTATCAAGTGAAGAATAAACACAAACTCAAATGATTTGAAGTGACCATAAGCTACATCAGCATCTCCCCGTTGAGCAGAAGTCGTAGATACGTCTTCGATTATTCCTGAAGAACAACACGAGTACAATCAAACATCTTAAGCAAACTACAAACGGAATGAAAGTAAGAACCCCAACGTGTATCACCAGCTCTTCTTAATGTCCCAACTTGATTCAATCTTTTTCCCACTTTTATTTCACCAAGTTCGATTAACTTTTTAATCTCATTGGCCTTTGCCTTTTGCAGGTCATCATGACGCTTACTTGAAGCACAAACTACATTAATTGTAGTAACCAAGTGTTTAAAAAATTGATCAACTGGAATAAGTTCCCTCGAAGCACCAACCAAGGTAAGTTGTAATCTATGAGCAAAGCAGTGAACATAATACGCATAAGGACAATCTTGAAGAACTAGTGACTTTAATCCATCCCATTTCTCTCTCGTATCACTAGCACCATCATAACCTTGGCCACGGATTTTACTAACATTAAACTGATATTGCGAAAGTTGTCTCCACATATGTATTTTCAAGGTCAACGGTAAAGTATCCCTAACTTGAACCACATCCAAAAACCTTTCTTGTATGATCCCTTTGGCATCAACAAATCTCAAAACTATGGCCATTTGCTCATTTTTCGACTTATCACGTGCCTCATCAACCATGACACAAAAGAATGCATCCCCAACTTCACTACGAATGTGCTTTCGAACTTTATTTGCAATGATATCATCTTCCTCTTGAATTTCATCTACTTTTCTTTTCAACAAAGAGCAATTGATTTTTGGCTTTTCCATGATATTCACCTAATTACCAAAACTCAAAATACCAAATAAAAAACACTAACTTGTCAACTGTCAAGTTATGGCTGCCAATTGCACCTTACTCGCTCAGCCTGTCACTCTGTCAGCCAACTAGCCAAGCCACACGGACACATCTGGTTACTGGTTAGGGTTTGTAATGGGGGTGTGGGCTTTGGGTGGGTTTGTTCTGGCTTTATAAATTAGGATTGGGTCTATTAACAAACCTTTCTTGTTTTAACTTGTTATGTCATTGGTTGCATAGGTTTACTATTTAGACATTTGAGGCTACAACATTAATTCATTGACTTTAGTATTTTTAAATCTGATATATTGGGGGGCTTTTTTATTAGGGTAAACTTCATTCAACCACAAAACACCTCTTGCAAGTCAACAAAGCGTGGACCGCAAGGAAAAATCACAATTTCATCAATTTAAAAGGACAATTAAACCAAACATTCCAATCTATATTTTTAAATCTAGATCTATTCTGGACCCAAAAATACGCCAATGGTTTAACGTTGGCCACCACCTCAATCGCTTTAGGCTTTTCCGTTGAAATATCCTCTCATTCTGCTCTATCCAAATACACCACATGGTCGTGATGACAATACTATGCAACACCCACCCTTTTATTGGTAGATTTATGTTTATTTTGTTTAATAATTTTTTTTTTCATTTGTAAATTGTAATAAAGCTTTCCCTACATAACTTATAAAACCTTGTTTTTGGATTATATTGATATTGTGGTGTCTATCATAGTACTCAGTTTCTATCACAATTTGAAACTCGACAATAAAATAATTAGGTTTTGGATTGGCCGGTATAAACCCGTTTATTAACGGTCAACTTGAATGCCGCACAAATAATTAGCAGGTTAATTCGAAGGGCATGTTTTTTTATGCGAATTTTAATAACGGGTTGACCCATTTTAAGTTCTGGGGCTTCTAAAAAAATGTTTTAAGGTGTTAATCCTAATTGTTCACATATGAAGTGGTTAGAGAGGATGTAACCAAGAAGTTGAGATGAACGGGTCGAACCAAACAAAATATGGAGGGGGGGGGGAATAGAGCATTCACATTGGTTTCTCTACTCTCTAGATCATGTTCGGTCGTTTTCCCTATAAATATGGAGGGGGGAAATAGAGAAAACAATATGTTTGGCAATGAGCTTTTAGGAGCTTCAAGCTTTTAAGAAAAAACTCCTACTTAATAAAAGTCTTGTTTGGTTGAAGGAGCTGGAAGCTTTTTGGTTAGAGAAAAAGCTCTACAGTGAAAAGCTACTACTAGTAGCTTTTAAGAAAAAGCTCTACTAGCTACAAGTTTTTAGTTAGTAAATGACACAAATACCCATTCTATTTTAAAAATAAAATAAAAACCTTCTTAAAATCTTTTAATTATGACCATTTTAGTCATTTTATACATTTTATTAAAAGCTTCAGCTACTCTGCCAAACACCAAAATATATTTAAAAAGCTTTCAGCTAACAGCTTCCGGCTATCAGCTTGCAGTTACCAGCTTGCAGCTTCCAGCTACTAGCCTTCAGCTAGTTTTGCCAAACATACCCTAAATATGACCATATTAGAGCCTTTATAATAGAGAATCATTCCAAAAAAACTAAAGTGACTATATTTGGAGGCTTACTATTCATCCATCTACGTATTACTGCGGATGTATAAAACCAAGAAAAACAATAAAAGAAGTGTCTACGTAGAATAGAGAGTTAGACGTAGGAATTTTTAAAAGACAGATGAAATTTAGAGAAACTTGTGCTTTTTAGTTGAATTATATACATGGAGACGGAGACTCGGATGAGAGTAGTCTAAGGAGTTTGTATTTGAGTTAAATATAAAAATTGCTTATTTATCATGGTATGAAATAGTATAAACGGGGTATTTGTAAAGAGAACAATAATAATAAAGAGAGACTCGTTCGTTCAAAACCAGTTGTTTAAGTTTATAAAGAGAACAATAAGGCTTAGGCTATGGGATGTGAAGACATGAAAAAGTTCATGTCTCTATGACACCTAGGATGCTACCTCACTATTTTGATGTCTCAACCATTTTGAGACATGAGTGGGGTGTGGAGACACCAACACTCCCATGTCTCTTGCATTATTTAATTAATTTTTTTTTAATTTTAAACAATTTTTTTTTTTATAAAAGCATCTCCTGATTCTTGGTTCCATCCAAAAGTGTAAAAGCATCTTCAACCTCATTCATCTTCAACCTCTCGACTTCTCCCCTGCGATACCCCCTCTGCAAATCTAAAACCCACCACCACCGGAAACCACCTCCTTTTCCCTGAAAACCCACCACCACCGATACCCCCTCTGCAGATCTGAAACCCACCACATTCAAATCAAAAAAAAAAAAAAAAAAAAAAAAAAAAATACCTGATTGGCTCGTCCTTCTCGTCCCTGGGCAGACGGGAGAGACGGGGGAAGGGGGTGGTGTAGCATTGTTGAGACGGACCAAAAGTGGAGGACGGGGGTGGTGCCCCGTCTCCATACCGGGTAGCCTTATGGGTATGGAGACGCCAGCCCCCCCCCCCCCCCCGTCCTTGCTTTTTGCCCCGTCCCCCCAGTACACCGCCCCCTGCCCCGTCCAAGCCCTCCCCCGTCCCCAACGTTCTTCTGAGGACGGCAGAGATTGGCCAATGAGAATTTTTTATTTTATTTTATTTTATTTATTTTTTTTGAAAAACAAACGTTGTCCAACGGGTATGAAGCCAAACGGCTTTTTTTTAAAAAATATTTATGTTTTCAATGTTTACTTTTTTTATATATATACCCCAAATCAACCAAAATCTACCACATATCTCTACATTTTATACCACATATCTTTACATTTTATAAACTAACCACATTTTTATAAAAAAAATCTCTATGGATCCCTTCCAATAATTCAACCAAAACCCAAATGAAAACCCCACTCATCCTTTCTCGACACCGGGTTACACGCCGGTAGTCGATCCACCCATCTCACAAACCGTTACACCGATGCCGGCGGTAGCCCAAATGCTTCAAAACCCGGTCGCCTTTGCACAGTTAAACCCGATCGCATATATGCAAATGCAAAGCTATATGCAACAAATTCAAAACTTCCAAAATAGCCAACAATTTTCTATACAACCACAACCCATGACACCTTTTGGAACATCCCAACCCGCTACACCTCTTGGGACATCCCAACCCGCTACATCTCTTGGACCATCTCAACCCGTAGAATCGGAGAATGAAACCGATGATGAGATAATTCCCGAAACCCAACCTACGCCACGAACCAAAGGCAAACGCAAAGGAAAACAAAGAGAACCGGGACCGGGACGTGGTAAACCACTAGAGGGAGCCCCTAGACCATGGTCCGATGTCGAAGAGGAAGCCTTAGCTAAGGCGTATGTCTTTGCTTCAACACGTGCCAACATCGGTAAATTATTTAAATTTATAGATATGTATTTTTTTTTCGAAATATATATGTTTATTTTATTTCGAAATATATATGTTTATGTTTTATATTGTTGATGTTATTACTTAATTAAAGGTACCGACCAATCGATATCCCAATTATGGGATGCGGCGAACGAATACTTTCACAAGTTGATGCAAAGCCCCCCGTATCGAAAAAACGACGCTCTTAGCTCGAAGTGGAGAAAGGTAAATGCGGATTGTGGTAAATTCAATGGAATTTACAACCGTATTAAGTCAAAGCCGCCTAGTGGTTGGAACGAGCAAAATATTTTTGAGGCGGCGTTGAAGAAATATAAAGATGAGACAAATAGATCGTTCTCCGTGATACGTGCTTGGCAGGTGTTGAAAGATGAACAAAAATGGGGGGGGGGGGGGTTCGGAACGAGGTTGAACGGGCGAAAAGAAAAACTAAAGCTAAACAGGGAGGTCCGTCTGTTCAAATCGACATTGATATCAACGACGAGCCTGAGTTCGATGAACCAGAATTCATGAAGGAGCCACGCCCCATAGGTTTATAAATTTATAGTTATTTTTATATATAATTCGTTGCGTTTTCGTTATAGTATAAAAATATTTTAATGTTTATTATGTAAGTCGGGACAAAGCTCGAAAAGAGGCGGCGGCCGGGAAGAAAGCGGCAACGGGTAGCTCGAGCGGGAGCGCTTCCAGGCTTGAAACATTAAGCGCGCAAATGGAAGCATTCAACCAAGCTAACGAAAGAAAAATAAAAATCAAGGAAGATAAGCTTAGGTTGATTGACGAAGCGAAGGCGGTGGAAGAGTGGAAGATTATGTCCGCCGATATCTCGAGTTATCCCGAAGACAAACGCGCCGCGTTGAAAAATTTGCAAGACAAGTTGCTTAACAAGTGGAAATAGTTTTATATATTTTAGGATATCGTATCTTTTTTTTTCGGTGTGTTCGTTTTTATTTTTAAAATTTATCATGTCTTGTACTTTTTATTTATAATATTTAGTTTTTAATTTAACATTATTTTATTTATTTGTTAGTTTTATAAAAGTTGTTAAAATTATTTTTTATAAAAAAATAATAGTATTTAATGCTTGAGACATGGGTTTCTCATGTCTCCACACCCCACCCATGTCTCAAGCATATGGAGATATGACCAAGCCTAGGTGGCATCCTATGTGGCATGGAGACATGACCTTTCTCATGTCTCCACACTAGAGGTGGACAAAAAAAACCGGTTTTTAAAACCGGACCGGAAAAAAAACCGGAAAACCGGTTCCCCAAAAACCGGTTCTTGTAAAAACCGGTCCCAACCCGACCCGGCCCATAGGTTTTGAATAGGTTAGGGTATCCGGATAAGAATGTGGGTTGAAAACCGGTTTGGCATTGAACCCGGTTGGAAAACCAGTCTGAAAACCGGTTGGATTATAAAAACCGGTTGTGCTAAAGCCCGAAAAAAAAACCGGTTTAAAAACCGGTCTAAAAACCGGTTTCTGACCGTTGTCTAACGGACATATAGCCGTTTGGAGGCCTTTGGAGCCGTTTTTTTGGCATTTTTTTGGTATTTTTGACCCACAATCATAGTATAAATACCCCCTTGTAGTTTAGAATCAATCACACCTTCAAAATAATCTCTAAATCTTGCATTCCTCAACTACTTTCGCAAAAAAAATCACTCTCTATTTCAAAGAAAAATGGCATCTTCTTCTCAACAACAAACTCCTCAAAGCCAAGGTGCTTCTTCATCCCAAGCGACGGTTGTTAAGGTGGTTCCAACGAAACGAAACCCCAATGTTTGGAAACACTTTGATTTATGTGTTATGAGTGTTGGTCCAAACAAGGCGAGATGCAAATATTGTTCGGCTTTGCTTAAACATGATGCTAACTCGACCTTGAAAGACCATGTGGAGAAACCATATTGTAAAATTTGAAAGAACAAAGAAATACTCAAGGTGGAGCGTCGATCACACAAGAAGGCGACTTGTTTGTGTACAACTTGGAAGCGGTTCGTGAAGAAATGGGGAATTTTGTCATACAAGAAACGTTGCCCTTCAATCATTTTGACAACCCACGTTTGACGAGACTTATTCAACGAACACTTCAACCAAGATACACACATGTAAGTCGTGCTACTCTTAGGCGTGATTGTTTAAAACGATGGAAACAAGCAAAAAATGAATTAATTACTTATTTTGAAAATTTACAAACCGGTGTTAACTTAACAAGTGATGTTTGGTCCGCACCGCACGGTTCACCCGACTCTTATATTTGTGTAACGGCCCATTGGATTGAACCGTCTTCTTGGCAAATGATGAAACGAACAATTGCGTTTCGATTGTTTGATTACCCTCACACCGGTGCAAATATTTTCTCTATGATTGATAAGGTTATTCAAACGTTTAAGTTGTCAAACAAGATTTTATCAATATCTTTTGATAACGCGTCGAATAATACCGCGGCTATCACACAATTAAAATTAAGATACCAACCTATTTGTGAAGGGGTA
The DNA here is from genome assembly GCA_030844895.1 of Ambrosia x helenae. Lineage (NCBI taxonomy): Eukaryota > Viridiplantae > Streptophyta > Magnoliopsida > Asterales > Asteraceae > Ambrosia > Ambrosia x helenae. Next base: position 117,707,648 of record CM061229.1, on the reverse strand, counting down.
TTTTTTCATAGTCGTTGTGTCGCACACATAATCAATTTGGCCGTTCAAGATGGTCTAAAAGTAATTGAAACACAAAGAGAAGGTTTTCGAAGAATGTTACGCGACATATATAGCAACAATACAAGGCATGCTAAATATATGAAATTTTGCAAAAGTGTGAATGCCCTTTGTTTAGGTCCAAATTGGGATTGTCCAACAAGGTGGAGTTCCACTTGTAACATGTTTGAAAAACATGTTTTGCAAAAAGAAAGTTTAATTGCATTTCATGATATTTTGGTGAGTCGGGGGAAAACGGCACCATACAATCCAATTCATTGGAATGTTATTGAAGTTGTTGCCGAAATGCTACAAGTTTTCAAAGCGTCAACAACCGCTTTGTCGGGAGTTTATTATCCCACTAGTTGTATAACACTTCACAAGTTATATAACATGACTAAAAAATTAGGGGAAATGGAATGTAGAGGTAGCCCATACAAAGATATGGCGGCAACAATGAAAGAAAAATTTAGAAAATATTTTTCGGAATTACCGCCGGTTTTTACTTGTGCCGCCGCTTTAAACCCGTGTTACAATATAGGGGGTAGAAAATATAATTGAAAAAATTTGCTACGAGTTGGACTTGAACACGGCTCAAGATCCGTTTTTTTCACAAGGTATGGTAGGAAGATTTAATAAACATCTAACGGATATGTAAAATGTTTATTTTGAACGTTATGGTCAAATGTCGTCCATTCAAATGCAAATGAGACAAGCTTCTCAAAATGTACTTGATACGGATTATGATTTATTCCATGATTTGTTGGACACGTCTGATAAACGTGCACGAGGTAACGCTCCTAGTAGCGAACTTGGGAGGTATGGTGCCGAAAACTATTTAAAAGGTTTAACTCCCGAAGAATTTAAAAATTTTGATGTGTTGGCTTGGTGGAAAAGTAAGGAAGATCAATTTCCGGTCTTAGCCGCCATGGCCCGAGATTTACTAACCGTCCAAGCTTCCACGGTAGCTTCGGAATCCGCTTTCTCTATTAGTGGCAGGGTCATTTCGATACGTAGGACGCGACTAACTCCACCGTCGGTAGAGATGGCCATTTGCTTGAAGGATTATTTGGATGCGGCGGAGAGGGTGCAAAACACACGCTCACTTGAGGGAGAACTTGAATATGAAGGCGAAGTGTACGAGGACGAGGTCAACGCGGACTTAACCGAACCAATGACCGAATATGAAGCCGAAATGGATGAATGGATAAAAAGCAACGCCGGTTCGGGTGAAGATTAGACTATGTTTGAACACTTATTTCGTTTAAGCAAATGTTTTTTTAAGATTATGTTATGTATTATGTTTCATGTTTTGTATCGGATTCCTTTATGTTTCGATGTGTTTTATCGTGTTTTTAATCAATGAAATCGTGTTTTTAAGTTACTAGGTGTTGATAACATAATTTGTAGTGTTTAAATTGTTCAAAAAACAAAAAAAAAAAAAAACTACATACACAGCAGCAGTGCAGAACAGCAGCAGCAACAAAAAAAAATCGGTTTTTTTACCGGTTTTTTTTACCGGTTTTTTGTACCGGTTTTTTTTACAAACCGGTTTTCAACCCGGTCCCAACCGGTTTGGATTGTTGGTACCCCATCACCTGAAAAACCGGTTATAAAACCGAACCGGTTTATAAAAAAACCCGGTTTTTTCCAGACAATAAAACCCGGACCGGTTTTAAACCCGAACCGGTTTGGGGAAAAAAACCGGTTTGTCCATGTCTACTCCACACCCCATAGCCTAATAATAAAGAGAAAGACTCGAACTAGAGTTAGTACAAAACCAGTTGTTTAAGTTTGTTGTTCGATCCAATTATTTCCAACAAAAGTGTTAAAATTTAAATTTGATACTTTGTTTTTGCAATTCTCATTTATTTATTCATTTTACGTGAAATTTAGTTTTTCCTATATTCTTCACTAGTTTTTATCCCGAGAGCGTCCCGGGTTGAAATATCTAATATAACATAATAAAATATCTAATATGACAACATAATTAATGACTTGCCATTATATGATTAATGAATATTATTATTATTATTTATTTATTTATTTTAAACAAATATCTGCTATAAGTTATCATATTCTAATATAAAAAAAACGAATCTCTGCGCCGGGTATAAATCTAGTGCCATTACAAATGAATTCGGAAGTTTGTAATCGATCATTCTAAAAAGAACTAACATGAAATAAGAAAAAAAAGTTAATTATTGAAATATCGAAAAGTTATTTATTGAAATATCGAACGCATTAGTCTAAAGGTTATGTGATGCGTTAAAAAGTTCATGGGTATATGATCGGGTATATAGTTCGGGTATTTGGGTATGTGGTGTCGGGTAATTGGGTCGGGTATCACCTAATCCCAGGCCCGACCCAAACCCACAATTTTTTTTAATGTAATCACAAACCTGACACAATACCAGTCGGGTTACAAAAAATAGTCGTTTTTTTTTCTCCGTTTTTTATACAACACTATGGTACTCGTTGGAAAGATAATAAAACGCTCGTTAATTTGGTGTAATTTTTTTCTTTAAAAAATCTCGTATATAAAAGATATTAACGTTTAAAAGTTATGGGAGAAAACATGAGAGAGAAAATAATAAAGATTTAATATTTATATTTAGTAGATTATGTATTTAATAGATTAGGTTAAACCATATTTATTTATTTTTTAATTGGTCTAGAGTTGACACATCACATCCTATGTGGCATCTCTCAAAAGAGAGATTGCATAAGAGTATGACATGTATGATTAATCCCTTTGCAATATATATAGATATAGATTTATGTCAAAACATTCCTTACTCATAACTACTCATTCTCATTTTCCATTATTTCTATATGGTTTTCTAAGCTAAATCTTCTATACATCTAATAAACAAAACTCAATGTGTACACTTGTCCTCCTACATTGAACCTTCAATTTTCTCTCCTATCATATTGTGCCATGTGTCACAATGTTATAATTTATAAAATTTTGTTTTTTTAATCGAAAATTAAATGAAAATATAAATACCCTAAAAAAAGACACGCTCATAACCCTAGATCAGATTACGTTCTTCGCCTCCTTCAAACCATCAACCCTAATCAAGGCGATTCAAGCTTTTCATTGATCTCTACTCCAAGGTAATCTCTCTTCCATTCTTATTTCAATTAATCGATGTTCTTCTATTTTTTTTTTCTGTGTTGTGTTGAACTGATTTTGCTATTCTGTTTGTATGGTCTCGATTAATTGTTTTGATTTTGTATTGATGTTTTAGGTTTAGATTTAAGGGTTTTTATTCTTCGATTGATAAGACTAAGGTTTAGATTTCGGCCGGTGGTGGCGGCGTAAGGTTTGAAATCCTAATCCTCACTCCATCGCTCAGAGAGAGTCTTTTGGGCAAGAGAGAGAGAGAGAGAGAGAGAGAGAGAGAGAGAGAGGAGAGGTAAGAGATAATGTTTGTTTGAGGTTGATTTGTGTTTGTTGTTTGATTTGTCTCTATTCCCTTTTTTTATCTCAGTTTAGTCTTTAATAGATTTGTTAATGGTTAATTGATTTAAATGACCCCCTTTATTGTTTTGGTTTTAAAACCCTATGTTATGAATTGTTGTTTGATCTAAAGGTATTGTTTTTCAGTTTTGGTATAATTAAAGTTCGTTTCATGGTTGTCACTGACAAGGTTTTATGGTTTTGATGGGTTTGGTTGTTTTTGTTGTTCTTTCTGATGTAGGTTTTGAAGCTTTCTTTTATGAATCTGGTGCCTAATCTGTTGAAGAAGCTCGGATCAGTTGCGAAAAGCTGGAAAGAACTATCGGTAATCCAGTTTATGTTTATGTGACTATTTGTTATTGTTTGAAACATTTCTGAATCGGGGACAAGAGGAAACGATTAGGGCTATTGAGAAAAGGATTTCTGAGTTCACATTCTTACCTATAGGTATGGACTTTTGGAAGTATTGTCAAAGAAACTTACTTGCATACAGAGTTACAGACACATGATCTTAAATAAGCATAATTGATTTTAACTTTTGTTTAGAACATGGTGAACCATTTCAAAGAATGTCGGTCAATAAATGGTTACAATGCTGGCAGAGGAGCAGCCTTGTTTAATATATATATATATTTGTAAATGATACTTCTCAAGAGGCAAAAGCAAAGGCCATGGAAGCCATTTCTGATGGTTTTTGACTTTTTCTCCTGTTCTTTAATTAAACTAGACTTGCTTATTATTATTATTATTTTTGGCTACTTTGTAATTTTGGTGGTGGAACCGGGCCATGTGTTTTAGTAAACATCTCACTTGTGGTGAATAGGTAAGGTAGAGGAAGCAATTGAGCATCTAACGTAGGCAATATTGCTTAACCCTACTTCTGCTATCATGTATGCAACTAGAGGTAATCCAAGCTTAATTTTTTACAAAAGTTTACATGTTTATCTTAGTATCTGACATGTGAAATCTCAAATTGTTCTTTTATTTATTTTATTTGATTGCCGTATAGCTTCTGTATATATCAAAATGAAGAAACCAAATGCAGCCATTCGGGACGCTGATTTAAAGGTAGGATCCAGTTTTCATAAATGCTTACAACTAACAGTTTCTTTTCTACTTTTTGATCATCATTCTTTCAACTGTTTAGCTTTATACATTTGTAAAATGTTGTGACTTTACATTCATATGGATGAATTTATGTAGGGAATATTGCAATAATAGCCTTTGACCTAGTGGATTTGCGAAAATAGCCCCCTCAGCCGTCTTTGGAAAGACGGTTCCCAATTCCCGAGGCGTCTTAGACGTCTCCCACTACAACCAATAATTTACCCCCACATCATCACCCACCCACCCACTCTCTCTCCTTCTCTCCTCATTTATTACCTCACTCTCCTCTCCTCCTCCTTCCTCTCTCTCTCTCTCTCTCTCTCTCTTCTTGGCACAGGTTGGTGTTAATGTCTCTGTCCCGGCCCCACTACCGTTCTTTGCCTTTACTGGAACCGAGCCATCTTTCTCAGGAGACCTAAACTTCCATGGTGGAATTTTATAAAGCTCATTCAATCACCGGCGCCGTTATTATTACATCTTATCAGAACATGAAATCAACGGCCGGCGAACTCATTCGCCGGAAAAAGCTATCTCCGGTGAGGTTTTATCTCTGACACTCTCTCTCCTCATTTCCTTATTTCTCTCTACCGGAGACGTCTCCGGTGCTCCTTCGTCATGTGACGTTAATAATTCCTCACCGGAGTATATTATATAATATTGTTGTTGGGACGTAGTATATATCTCTCTCTACCGGAGACGTCTTCGGTGCCCCTCCGTCATGTGACGTTAATAATTCCACACGGTATATAAACTCGGCACACACTTATCGGAGTGGAGAAGAGACACTGCATTTTTTTAAAGCTGGAGACAGAGAGAGGAGAGAGAAAGGTATAGAGGGAGGAGAAAGAAAGTGAGGAGAGAGGAGAGAGAGATTGAGGTAATTAATGAGGAGAGAAGGAGAGAGAGTGTGGGTGGGTAATGACGTGGCGGAAATTAATTGGTCCGTAGTAAATTTGAACTTAAAGTCGCCTGAGGTGCTTCGGGAAGTGTGAGCCGTCTTTCCCAAGACGGTTGAGGGGGCTATTTTCGCAAATCCACTCGGTCAAAGGCTATTTTGGCAATTTTCCCATTTATGTATCCCATGCAAAATTTTTTCAAGAAAAACAGAGGTACACATAAAGCAGAAAGAGGGAGTTTGATAACAAAAGATGTGAGGTTGATCAGTGACTACTTGCACTTAGTAATTACCTAACTACTGACTCTAGATTCAAGGAACCGCGCAGTTGGTTTTGCTGACGGGTTGATAACGACTCTTGATGGATTTTTTTACCGGTTTTCTGTTTCTCTTTCATTTAGATATGTCACCCATATGGAGCTTTTGTCAATGTTGAAACATAACTTATTGTTAAATTATGAACACACACATGGACTTGAAGATGCAATTTGCACCTGTTTTGTAGTCAAGCCACGCACAGGTAAGTGGTTTATTTAATGGCCTTTAAGTTTTGTAGTGCTATTATTTATGTATGAAATAATATGGGCAAAATTTTATAAGTTGAACAGAACCCTACACAACCAAATTTACAGTTAGTGGGTTAACCACAATTACAAAAAATATCATCACATTAATAATCTAATCTTGGAGCAAAAACTGCTAAAAAAGTTTTCATGCTGATTTTGGGGGTTCCAACATGTTTGACCTGTACATCCTTAAATACTTGATTTTCATTCAAGCACTTTGATATGTTTGAGATATGACTTGACTAATTCATATGTTAATGGGTCAATGTTTTTAACAAGAATTTGATGTTTGAATTTGCAGGTGATCTCTGGTGACTTGAGTTGATATCGAATTACGCTTAATAGTGGATGACAACAAGCCTAAACGAGATATAATGTTTTAGGAAGTCATCCGTTTTCATGAGAATGTACAAAGGAAAACATTGCTTATTTACGAAACTTGATGTGCTTCTTTTTTTGTTTTAATTTTAAGTTTATATTAAAAACCTTGGTTTCTATGTAGTGAAATCGATATGAGGATACAAAAAATTAGTTTGCTTCATTAACAGAGCTTCTTTCACAACAAACCTTGATTATTGTAAAGTTTGTTGAATGTTTGTTCTGTTGTTATGTCCAATAACTTTGGATTCATGAGTGGCTCTGTTTAGTAAGGTCTGTTTATCGAAGTTTGTTTCAGAGCAGTGAGTCTATTTACTAAGGTCTGTTTAGTAAGGTCTTTATTTATATGCTCATAGTATTATGCAAGTAATTTATTTTTCTTCACAGTTGTCTCGAATGACCAAAAAATTAAGAATGCGGCCGAGTGTCGCAAATTTAGAAAATTACAACTAGATGCCAAGAGATGCAAGATCAATAATCATAATAATGAAATAGAAAATGTACCACCAAGTGGACATGGGTGAAATTACTTATACTTGATGGTGATAGGGATCTCAAGACTAAAACAAAAAATGTGGTGTATAAGGAAATATTTAGTGATATTTTGAATAAAATGTGTATTGCTTGCTTTTAAATTTGAATAAAATATTTCTACTATATTTTTTTATACGTTTTACCGCTCAAAATAATTGTAAGTTGTTGAACCACGTGTCAACGCGGGCAAAAGTCTAGTATATAATAATCAATTTTGTTATTTGACGATGAGAGATAACGAAGAAACGTTATTTAAAATGACAATTACTAAATAAGGTTCATTCAAGCTTGACTTTTTTTTTTCTAGCTATTATAAATTTCAGTACTTAAAATTTGTCAAGTTACATCAAAATAAAAGGTAGACAGACAACAAGCTGCGCCGCTATCCTTTTCTGAATTGCGAACCCTAATATACCAAACACAAACCACTGCCCCTAGAGATGAACTATTTCTGTGAATAAACCGTTGGACCCTGATAAAAAACAAATGGCTTTTGATGCTAGGGAGCTAAAAGTCAAGGAGAAAAACATGTTGGTTCTGTGCCCAAGCTTGAGTACTGGTTGTATAGATTATTATTTTTAAGTCATAAGTTACTCATTAGTTGTTTATATTCTCAATTTTGTTACTACGTAATTGAGAATTAGAGATTAATGAAGAAAGTTGATCCGCAAAATCATAATGAATAACACTAAATACGAAAACACCATATACAAGTGCTTATTAGCATGTTTTCTCTTGGTGAGTTTTTGCAAGTGTGAGTCGATCTTCTCGTGAATAATCTATATTTATTGTCATTTTTAAATTCCTACGATTTTAAAGACACGATTTCATGATGAAGAAAATGTTACTGATTAGTATGAAGGATCGGGTATTTGGATGTTGTGTACACATGTATATATGTATACTGAGTAGAATGATGTGCCTAGTATTTTTTTTTATTGTAAAAAATAAAGTCATAATCGAACACACATGTACCATATCTCCTTGGAAAGAGACTAAAATATTCCTCTTGTATTGTGTGACTGAGAGAAAATCAATCTTTATTCTATTTGACTTTAGATAAAGTCAATAAAATTATGCTTTTTTTAAATGCTATTAAAAAAGTTTTGTACAAGAATAATCAATCATCTATAAAATTTTAATTAAAGTGACAAGTTTTATTTTTTTTAAATATACTTTGGAATTTGGATCATCTTCATACTGTTTATGCCAACTTTAATAGATATTTTTTAAAAAAAAAAACTTAATATATTTAAGAGAACGTTCGTAAAATTAATAATATTTATAAGACTTTTTTTTTTTTTAACAAAACTTAAAAATTTCAAGCAATCAAAGTTATCCCTAATATAAAAGTTATATATTTCTCCCATTATTTCAAAACTAAAATGGAGAAGTTTTCCTCTAAAAAAACTATAATATAGGACACATACAATGTTCAAAATAAAATCGTTATCTACACTATTTAAATGAGTTATGACTTTGATCTCAGTAAAAATATAAATTGAAAAAACCATGATTGAAATCAGCCAGTAAATAAACGAGTCAAGTCGAGCTTACTTTTGTAAATTCCAAGCTAAGGTGAGTACGTTCATGTCATTGGCTCGTTCATTTGACTTTCTCAAGTTAACCAAACCATTACTTTTACAGGCGAAATTATTTGATATATTTTATCCATATGTGCTATGAATATTAACTTCTTTTAACATTTAGAGGGTGTTTGGGATTGAGTTTGGAGATGCAAAAGTGCTTTTAGTCAAAAGTGCTTATTGGCTTATGACTTTTTGAAAAAGAGTTTTAAAAAAAGTGTTTGGATTAGCTTTTGGGATGAGAAATGTCAAAAAGTCAATAAATTATTATTTTTTTTGTTACACAAACAGCTTATTGACTTTTTGGAAAAACCAATAAGTCAATAAATTGTTTTAAAACTCAATCCCAAACACCCTCTTATCCACATTTAAAAAAAAAAAAATATATTTTCAAAATTTTAAAATTAAACAACCTTGGCTCGAACTCGAATTTCAGGTCGTTAACGTTACGTGGATTTGATAACAAACTATCAAAAGGAATGACTCGATCAAACACGGGTCATAAGACCAAGTAATTGACTCAACTGCCCGACCCAATCTGACCCGACCATTAAAAATCTTAAAACAATGCCAAGGCAAGGCGGGAACCTTTTATAGGTAGTACGGAAATTCTATATATAAACAGTACGTGAGGATGTTCACACTATTCACTATTGTATCTCTTCACTGCAACAGACGCTGAACTCATCATGGCTAACATACGCGTGTGCGCACGATTAAGACCTGCAAGTTCAAAAGAAGACGGTGAACCTCTCTGCATTACACGCTCCGATTCTCAAACCTTTACTCTCCACGTAACTAATTAATTCCTCATTAACTTATTATCCACGTAATTATATATATAACAACAATTTCATATTCATTTCTATAATATTATTCATTACGTTTGTCAGGATGACAGGGACGAACAATATATGTTTAGCTTCGATAAGGTGTTCTATGAAGACTCCGTACAAGCTGATGTCTACGAGTTTTTAGCTCGTCCTATTGTTACAGGTATTGTTTAATAATTGTTTTGTTGAATTCTTCCCTCATTTATGATAATATAATCGTAATAGTTTGGATAATTGAAGCTAAATATATTATAGATCTGTTAATAGAGATAGTTAGATACACAAAGTAATACAGGTGCATGTATCGTTTGAGTTTATTGAAGTAATGTTTTGTGTGACAGATGCTGTTAAAGCAATTAATGGCACTATTATCACGTACGGACAGGTATGTGTGATTGTATAGTATCTGATCTGATTTAGTTATGTGTATCTGTACCTAGCTATTAGCGATTAGGTTTGTCGTAAGTCTGTGCTGTTATTTTGTTGCTGATGTTATTGTGAGTGAGGAGATGATATATGACTTGAATATTAACTCCTGTAATCGGCTCTGCTACTGATATTATGCAATTTAAGCAAAATTCGATACCTGTCTGTATCACAGTATTAGAGCAGTTCGTGTAGTGGACTAGTGGTTCCTTATAGTGGTTTATATAGTAGTTAACTAGTTACTTTGTTATGTTAGGGGAGATGTTGTGTTTGTAACGGCTTGTGATCAAACTTTATCGGAAAATAGAGTTTGACACCTTTTATTATTTCATTGTTGTTAAAGCAGTTTGTGTAACACTTCATTGGAAAAGTTTGTCTATAGTAGTGATTTTGTTATGATAATGGGATATGTTGCAGTTGCGTTGGCTTGTGATCAACATTTATCCTTAAATAGAGGTTTACACCTTTGTAACAACGTACCTGGAATGAAGCCTTTTGCATTAGTTGAAAGTGTATTGTGATCCTGAATAAAAAGCGTTGTGTCTCTATTCTGCAAATATTTGAAAGAGATGTAGGATCAAACTTATAAATTATTTTATGAACTTTTAACAGACAGGAGCAGGGAAGACTTATACCATGGAGGTAATGTGCATTATAGAAACATAGAGTTTTATAAAATGTGATTAGTTAAATGATTTGACTTAATGACCAGGGAGCCAGTATTCTGGAAACAGACAACTACAAGAAAGGATTACTACCTAGAGTGGTTGAGGAACTCTTTGAGGCTATAAACATCTGTGGTGATGCAGCTGCATACAAAATTAAACTCTCAATGGTATAAGAAACTCTTTTCTTGATGACATTTGGATTAGAATTTATGAATTAGTTTAAATGTTTTACCTGATGCGATATACATATTTTGACTAACAGGTAGAGATTTATATGGAGAGAGTAAGGTTAGTAACTGCCAACTTACGATATCTCTTGTTTGTTTCTCCTCCCAAGAACACACGACCAATACCTAATTACTGTATTTCATAACTGCAATTGGGGCGTTTCTCTCAGGGACCTTTTTGATTTATCAAAGGACAATATACAGATCAAAGAGCATAAAAGTCATGGAATATTATTGTCTGGAGTAACAGAAGTAAGTTGTAATATTAATGTACTTCATATGGAATCTTTTCAGTCTTGTATTCGAGAGTGAAAAACTACTAACAAGTTCAATTCAATCCTTCTTTACAAGATTATAGAATGTACCTTTATGCGTAATAGTGTAGAGGCTTTTAAACTATCCTGATACACATTGTGAAACAACTTGCACTTAGGACTTCATGAAATTCTGATAGTATGAAAAAACTCCTCACGGTGTTAATAGCTCCCTTGTATCCAATGACTACAACCAAAGTTATGGTGTTTGACTTATTATTAACTCAAGAGGCGGTCTCTGTGATTAGTGCTTCAAGATCAGTTTCGAAAATAACTGATCTACCATTTTACAGATCTTGATATCAGATGGTGAAGAAGCATTAAAATTCCTATCTGTAAGATCATTATTTTCTCTAGTGCAAAATTACATTATCTAAGAAAAACTAGATGTTAAATATCTTTTGCTTCTTAACATTTGAAACGCAGAGTGGGATTGCAAACAGAGCAGTTGGAGAGACTCGTATTCCTCTTATCTATTTCTTTCTCAGTTCTCACTCCCTGTTCCAAGTTCATGTATATGTGGCATAGTTAGAAGTTTATGTTGGTTAATTGACTTGCTAACTCATGTAGAAATGAACATGGCGAGCAGTAGAAGTCATTGCATCTACATATTTAGTGTTCAGAAAGAAGTGGCAAATGAGAAGAGGTCTCGTATTTCCTTCTAACAATTTACAGTCTACTGGAGTTATATGTATGTCTGAAATTACCAATGGGACTATAAACAGGGTGAGCACAGGAAAGCTTGTTCTTGTAGATTTGGCAGGATCTGAGAAGGTTGAGAAGACGGGTGCAGAGGGGAGAGTTCTTGAAGAAGCCAAAACCATTAATAAATCACTTTCCGCACTTGGGAATGTGATTAATGCTTTGACCTCTGGTCAACAGGGCAAAGCAAATCACATTCCCTTTCGTGATTCAAAGCTTACTAGGATCCTACAGGACGCTCTTGTTAGTACTATAGTATCCTTTCATCTCCAGGTGGCCAGGTCAATAGGGTTGGATAATGGGTCATTTTGTAGTATGGGTCAGATTGACCCATCAATACTACTTGTCTATTTTTTTTATATATGATTCACTGGTATCATGATCCAAAATTCTGAATAGAACGATTTAGGAGGTCGCATGTAATAAAAATGTACTTTGAGCCACTTTTAACCCATTTGACACGTTCACTTTTAAGCTAGTTTTTTTACCTGGCTCATTTGTGATAAAACACAACCCAAATTGACCAGGTTAAAATTGCCAACTTTAGCTCCATTCCATCTTGCTTCTGATAATAAACTGCAATTTAATCATTTATTTAGGGAGGAAGCTCCCAGACTGCACTACTTTGCTGTTGCTCACCATGCCTTTGTAATTTTCCGGAGTCCCTATCCACTCTACGGTTTGGAGCAAGGTATTTAACTTACATGTGCTCTTGAATTTTGCTGCCTCAATTGTTGAAGACAATAAAAATGGTGTTCCTCTAAATCTCCTTAGTATTACAAACTATTTTTTTTTTCCATTTTAACTTTGCAAGTCATAAACTACTTTCATTCCTTTGTAACATGGATAGCAAAATGAAAAAGCGATATCTACGTTTACATCTCCTTTTTTTGGTTTCACAAGAATAAACTGGTTATTTGGCAGAGCCAAGCATATAAAGGCAACACCACGCACCGGTTGCAAGGAAGAAATCTATGACCCGAAACAGGAGACATTGTTATCTGTAGATGATGTGAAACTGAAAGTAGTTGACCTACGTGAGAGAATCCTCAAAAAGGTATGGCGTTAATGATTTTACATCCTGAAAATTCCGACCCATTAACTGTGAATGGATTGATTTTCGTTTCATTTAATCTTTAATGGGTCAAACAACCACCTAATTCATTCTATTCATAATACTTGCATCATATAGAAGAAACATGTGAAATCATATATTACTGCAATTTATTTATTATTTAAAAAAAAAAATTGAACAAAACCACACCATATCAAGTTGTAGATGTGGATTTGTGCAGTTAAGAGAGAAGTTGGATGCTGAGACAGTTAAGTTGATTGCGGAGGAGTTTGTGATGGATGGGGTTTTGTGCGAGGGTGAGGATGTGAACTCAAGGCATGAAGAAGGTGGTATTATAATTACTTCAGAAACAATATCCTCATGGAAAGAAGCAACAGGAAAGCTTGTTAAGACTGTTGCTGAGGTAAGTAGTATTTGTATTTCACGTCATATAGATATGGGATTGAGTTAAAGGACATCTTTTTGGATAATACGCGATATGATTCTTACAAAGCATGTTTCTGAGATGGCAGCTAAGGAGAGAGATCCATATGTTGACAGAAGGAAACGAATTGATGATGGTGGAGTATACGAAAATGATGCAAGTGACCAAGAGACTGCAGGCCAAATCAAGAAAAGCAGATCATTATTCGGTCTTGGTATACACTTTCTGTTTTCTAGCTTTCACCTGCATTTCTTTCCTCATTTTAGCTTCTTGTTTTTCTTGTTAAGGGATCGCAGCTTACAAACGTTAAAAACTAGTGTTTAACGCCCGCGTTGCGGGCCTGGGGTTTGTAAAAGCATCGCTATGTAGCAAGTAAACGATGACCAAACCAAACTAAATCGTAAAAAAACACGAATTTATACCGTCACGTAACGTAAAACGTAGACAAAGACAAACACGAACTTATACCGGAGTTGGTATAACATATTAAAGGAAAAATCCAAAAGGCCAAACATTACATAAAAGCTGCACGAACAAAAAACGTAACCATTTTCATTAAAAAATATAGAAGACAAAAACAAAAAACAACTACAAGAAAAAAAAAACGTAAAAGAAGCATTGATACAATAGTACAACATCACCCTATACGGAAAGTAAAATAATGGCAGTTTGGAAATTACATTTCAAATGAGTGGTAAATTATGTACTGTAGCTAAACATCTATTCTAAATGTAAGATAGAGTAATACATACATATGTGGCTTAGTGAATGTGTGTGTTTTGGTCAACAAACTGTAACACCTAATGGCATAATGCTTACATATACATTGTATCCGTGCTTTTTTAGATCAGCGCGTAACAAACTTTCATGTTTTGGTATTGTATGTGTCGACTATTTTTTTAACCATGTGGCTTGCCATATGATACGTGTCATTACCCACCATGCCATGATACCATGCATCCATGTTTATTTAATGCAGTTACCCACGTTTGTTTATGTATTATTGCATGTTATTTTACAAATGTTTATAGTTAGTTGCTTTATATATTAGTAGTGGGGTTAGTTACTACATTAGTGGTTTTAGTGGGTTAGTATTTCTCTTTGATTGTAAGGCTATAAATTAGTCATTAGGTTTATTGGAAATAATAAATGAAAATGAATTAAGAAATGTCTCTCTTCTCTTGTATTCTTGGAGCTTGACCCCCTCTAAGGGTTATCTATCTTTGGAGTGTTTGCCTACTAGAAAAGGCTCCTACCACCATATATCTGTTATAGCAAGTTAATTTGCACCAAATTGGTAACAGAAACATGAAAGTTTGTTATATTTTGATAATACTCAAACGTCAAATACTTTGATTCTAACAATTTGATCCTCAAATTAAAACGCCTTTGTTTTTCTGATTTGTATTAAAGAAATATTCTTATGTTATTAGAATTTAAATTTATCTTAGAACATGTTAAACGTAATTACCTTGTATTTTACAGGAAATAAACTTCCCACAAACGGGTTACACAGTTTGATCTCGGGAGAGGAAAGGAAATTCCTCTCCCGATCCTTGGTCCAGATGTAAGTGGGGGGTGTTCCCCATCTTCTCGTTTTCTCTCCCCCTCTTCACAAAACTTTCTCCCAAATAGTGACCACTTGTCCACTTCCTGCTTTTCTTGAGCCCCTCCGTACCACTTTGTCGACGTAGATCTCTCTCCAGTCTCCCCCTCTCATGATCCTGCCATATGCGGTCCTCCCTTAAAATTCTCCCATTTATATTCATCCAATCAAGGTTTAATAAACCTAAAGCTAGCCAACATCTGTTTAAATGCCAATTTATGATGAAGCTCTAAATTGAAATAATAGGATGACAGGCAACATATATTGTTTAATTTGTACAGCCGAACCTAATAATTACGACGATCAAGTAAAAGAAAAAAAGTTCATAAGAACGTTTACAATGGATTTGTCGACCCTCACAGGTTGGGGCGCAGACGTGAAAGAAAAACGGAGAACTACCAGCCCGTTGTCACAAACGTTAAGACAATTTGTGAGAGAGCATGACTGTTTCTATGAAATAGTGGCGATATGAAACTAAAAAGTAAGGTATCTCTAGGTATGAAGGATGTAATAATAGAAAAATATGGTGATATGAAACTATAAATGCTCTAGATAATAAAAAATAACACATGAATGGTATAAAATATAAATGATACAAATATGAATTTTACAAACTTATCTCCAGAGGTTTTCTTGCTTTGTGTGTGTAATGTCAGACGACTGAAGAATCTACCTCTTCCTCCATACACTTAATATGCTGGTTTTTTTCTTTCTCAGTAAAACTGCTATTGAAATAACATAAGTCACTGTTGACACAACAATAAGCACCCCAACAAGAACACAAACAGTCGTCACTACAACGTAGATGTACCTGCAGTAGTAGAACAACATTAATCGCTTTTCCCAAACATAATCATCAAATTGTCTTTATCAACCGCATCGTCAACAGTAAGACTTACTTTGGAGAAAAAACGCTCCATATAAACAAATGGTTCCTCATCGCCAACAGTATGATGGTGTATGCAACCAAAAGTACAGAATTCAAACCCAGTGGAACTAAACACGGGAACCCAAGAATCATCTTCACAAGTTGACCCGTATTGACTTCATGGTTTTTTTAGAATACCGTTAGTTTCTTTAACAGAAACCGACATCACCATGCTAAGGAGAGCTAACATAGGAGACGCATATGTTATCACAAACATTATCACTCCACTCAGCACTGTTGAATGACTAGAGATTCCCTGCCAATATAACACAGTTATTATAAGAATAAAGAAAATAAAAATTTAATCGACGAAACATAAACATACAATGAACGCTCCAGCAACATCAATGGTCGCTAAAGTATTGGTGTTTCCAAGACTGAAATGGCCTGCCATTCCTAAATAATATATAGCAGCAATCTGGATTGTAAACAAAAAATTATTAAAATTGCATATGTTCATGTTAATTGCAACAAAAAATAAAGGGAGATGAGAATTAACCTCAACCCACCGCTTAACATCTGAACGACCATGAGACGCATAGTAAACAGTAGCAAAGATTTGCACAAGAAGCAATGAAATAACCATCGAATTGACCGGTTGTTGTAGCAAAAGTTGTAGAAGACACCACCCAAACATGTAAGTAATCCCGATAAGGTACAAACTATCTTTAATCACCATAACAAGATCCTTGCTATAAAAAGACATAAACCATGGTGATGCAATAACCATTACTGTTACAGACGTGATGATAAGACCATAAATTAGTTGTACGGCTAAGACCGCGTCATTACCAGATGTTCCAGTTTCACTACCCTGATACTTTATGACGTATTGTAGAACTAGTAAGCCGGTACATAAGTAGCTTAGTCCAATCAAAATGACGAAAGTACCCCTTGACCGCAAGGAGGAAAGAGTATACAAACATAAGCTGATTATGAGCAGGATGGAGATGATTTGTAAAGGTTTTAAGCAAGGACTCCCACAAATCTCAAGTGATTTAGAAATGTCGGGAAGGTGGGTCCAGTTAACGCCACCTTGATGCCATCCTTTCAAAATTCTTCCAGAAATGAGAATTACTGCAATTGAAAATAGTTGACTAATGCGGTTTCCTGTGGTTGACTTTATTGTTTGGTGGAGTAATACCAGAAAGAAGGTTGAGGTCATAAAATGCCATAGGTATTGTTCTTCTTCAACTAGAGAGCTTGATCCCATGCTTAAAACAATAATTACAATAATACCCCCTACCAAAGCCTCAGATAGCTGGAACTTGCGGGTTTGTACATTTGGGTAAATTTCTTGGCCCAGTTTGAAAAGGAGGCCCGAGAACATGACACACGGAAGAAACATCGTCATAACCCCTGAGGCAAGTAGGCCAATGGGTTTCTGCAAATTCAAAAGAAATGAATAGACAAACAAGGAAAAGACATTTATAGGCGGGTCAATCATGGATCTTTCTATAATTCTATAATCTATAGCTTGTCAACAAGTTTCCATGTCTGTATTCACGTTTTGGAAGCCATTATTTGATATTGCAATTATTAATCAGCCTTAAAACTGATTATCTAAGGGTAAAACAAATTATCTATTTACGCATTCGTCGTATCTGACGTGAAAGACTTTTACCCAATTTCACAATATGTGTTATTTTCCCACAAAAGTGTATTTTGGTAATTTATCAATTAATCGGAACATTTCATTATTTCAAGTGCTCAAACACATCTGATTATGACAAACTAAAAAAGTAAAAGCACGTTTATTACGATTGATTATCCGGTATCATATAATCGTTTTAAACGCGCATCCAAGCGCTCCTAAGCAACATCAACCAACCCCATGATTCGTTTTAAACAAAAATCTAGATCTGTTGAACATGAAATGCTTACATCTGTTGCTCTGTGTGACAACTGATCACTTGCCGTCCTTAAAAACTCAGTGTATGCCAGTATTGTGCTTTTTAAGTCATCATTGCTAGCAGACCTATATGCAGAAAGAAACAATTACTAAGAGTGTGTTATGTTATGTATTTCAGAAGTGTAGAACACATCGATGTTATATTACCCACTTTAAGACATTCTTGGACTTCCATGATCCATGGAGAGCAGCAGCATCATGATATAAGCGAGAAGATGCGTCCTCTAAACTTCCACAAGTAGAATCAGTTGCTTGGGCTTGAAGTAACCGTAGCAACTGCCACGAATTAAGTTCCATTGCCCTTAGTCGCTGGTGATCTGTGATACTCAGAGCAGCATCAGTTATGATTTCAAGATAAAAGGACACAACATGCAATCGTGCATAATTCTAATTACAGGCTTATCTGTCTAAGCCCAAAACTAGAACTTTATTGTTATTTAAGTATTTTTTATAGCCCTTGAAAATAACTGCAGTAAAGGTCAAACCTTCTAGTGGATGAAATAGGTCAGCAATCAGACGTCCTGCGTTATTTTTTGGAATAGGTATACCAAAAAGGAGAGCCAACGTTGGAGTTATGTCAACCTGAATCCACAAATAAGAGGTAGATTATAATTTAATAATACCCTGGCCTTTTAGGCATTCTAAATTCAGAACCTGAACCATCAAACAAGAGGTAGATTATAAGTTAATAATATTTTAGTCTTTCAGGTATTCTACCTTCAGAAGTCACTATGGGTGTGCGATATATATGATAATATTATAAATTATACAAATTGTATGCGTTAAGAATACTGCATTTTGTGCTTACAGATCAAAACGTTGAATACAACATTGATCTGCTTCATAAGATTTTGTACGTAGAAATTCCCGCAAGATGAGTAAAGGAACAAACATTGAAGAGTTCAAGTGAAAAGTCAAAGAAATCAAGCGAAAATAAAACAGATGGCTAAAAAAGACTCAGTCATCTGATTCCCCATATAAGCCATCAAGATTTCAGTATACAAAGGCGTGTTGAGTTATGTGAAAAGAAAAATTCAACTATCACAGCAGCACACAGCCGATTTACATAGTCGTGCCAAGATCTATTACAATTCAAAGACTACAACAAAGCACCCCCCCCCCCCCCCCCATGTACCTTTTATCATGATAGTAACAATAGTAATTTGGTCTTTATAAATTTTAAGCCCCGCCTACGGCTGTGCGCATATAATGTATATATGTGTGGCCCTCGGGGGGCAAAAGTAAGGTTGCACTAATTTTAACGTTATTTTACTAATTTCGTGAAAATAACGTTAAAACGATGGATGGTTAATCATGCATCATGTGGTGGTGTTGATAGCCAAAAGACAAGGGGTTACATGCACCGTCCCGATTGCTAAGTGTTATGTGCCTTATGTCCAAGGCTTGATACAAAACCACTATCGAGCCGAGGGTCTCACTGGAAGCAGCCTCTCTATTCTTAGGGGTAGAGGTAAGGCTGTCTACATCTTACCCTCCTCAGACCCTATCTTAGCTTTGCTATTGGTGGGATTAACTGAGTACGATGATGATGATGAAATTTTAAAACTTGGACACCACCAGACATCAGTATGGGTTTGACAGTAGGCTGGAACCAAAATGAGTATGACTACTTAAAAAATGTTGTTAGGATTATGCATTGGGTTTGGGTAACATACCGGAATCTATATGTCTTAATGCAGCAACAATTCTGAACTTTAAGAGTGAAATGTATGCTAATACCTGATTAATAGCATCATATGTGGCTGATACATGACTGATTCCCGGGCCAATAAAAAGGGCCAACGAATCTGTTTCCTCATATGAAGATCCTCCATGATTACCATTTTCTTGCATGCCATGATCACTAACTACCACCTACAGATGAAACTGAAATTAATGAATAGATCTTTTATGTATATACGTTGAATTCAAATAAAGATTTAGATTTTCAGATATATACACACCAGGAGAGTTCGTTTGTGATCACTTTCTTGAGACTGGATGGTACTCAAGTGAATCATTTTTATAATTTCATCCATTTCTTGAAGTTTGGGTCCCATCATGACACTGAAACAGAGAACCAGCAGCAACAATAAAGTCTCTTTAATATTGGTTTTTTTACTATTTGAGTTTGGTAAGGTTAAGGCAGGTACCTACTGCGCCCACCAAGA
Source organism: Ambrosia x helenae (assembly GCA_030844895.1). Taxonomy (NCBI): domain Eukaryota; kingdom Viridiplantae; phylum Streptophyta; class Magnoliopsida; order Asterales; family Asteraceae; genus Ambrosia; species Ambrosia x helenae. The sequence continues at coordinate 117,687,794 of CM061229.1, read as the reverse complement.
TGTCCAACATGATCCAAACCAAGATAATGAAGAATCTGAAACGAAATTGCAGAGAATTCTAGTGTTGATGCGATATAAAGTTGTCTGGCTGTAATAAATGGTTCAAATAAGACTTAGCTGGTGTCACGATACACTTTGAAGAGGTTACAAATAAATGCATATCTATGTTGGCATTCGACAAACACATGAGGGCATGAGATGAATGAACTAAGAGAAATGTAATTAGGCTATATCTAAACCTACAATAAGATTAACACACAATAACTGTTAAAAAACCACATATATGTACAAGGAGCAACTTGAAGTTGCATGTCAAAGATATTATTGTATATGGGTTCCTTAGTTAGTTACTTAGTTCCTAATTGTGTGTTTGTGTAATTAGTAATTAATTGTTTGACTATTTGGAAAATATTATAAGTATATAAAAGTATCCTGTTCCAAGTATATTCTTCAATATATTATTTTTTATAAAATGATCTAAAAGATTAGTCGTACAAGAATTCTAATAAGGTATACAAGATATTATTGTATATGGCTTTTGACAACGTCTACAGAGGTTGGAAGATAACAAAAACAACTCTAATTCTCTAACATAGTAATTATGGGTTAAAGCTACCATAGAAGCCCGGGAATAGTAAAGGAAGTTAAAACTTAAAATAAAGTTATATTACCAGAAGATTCCAATCATCCTTGTAAAGTTCATAACTTAGATGCCGAGAAACATTGTGATCCACTTGCACAGTATCTTTAACCTATATCATGAACAAATTAAATGGATTTCATAACAGAAAAAAAAAATATGAATTATAGCAACCAAATTTAGAAGTTCTTTGGAACTTAGACAACCGAGTAGTGAACAAAATCAATATATGGCCAATTGACCACAAAGATAAACTCTTGAAGTATAAAATGACAAGACAGTGAGACATATTATATGCAAAGTAAAACAAGACTATAAACCAGTTTAGGTAGGAGAGAAATGAAATCCTATAGAGTTTATAATATTTGATGTCTTAACCTGAGCTGGTTCCAACTTTCTTCCATATACCAACAAATTGTGATCCTATCCCACGTTATGTTACTACACATCGACCTAACTCCTAAGAATACGCATTTATACAGCAATGATTATACATTTTCCAATTGCCATTCAATGCACCAACAAGATCTATTCTACATTAACTTAAGGGTTTCTGTAGAACACTTACAAAAAAGCTACTAACTCCATCATGCCGAGTAAATAATCCTGGAAACAACTTAAGCCATGTTTCATCACCAAGCATAACCATTTTCCAACCTATTCTAAAAAACTGACCTGCAATAGATAATTAATCAAGTAAAACACCAGCTCGGTCAACGACTAGTATATGAATTGAAAATCTCATAGATCTTGGAACCTCACCTATAATATTGTCTTCCAAAAAAGCTTGAGTATTGAAATTAAACAAAACATCCAGGAATCCCCAATTGACCCAGAAGTCATGGCCTGTTGTATATGTTCAACAAATGAGGAAAATACAATCGCATGTTAAATAAATCAACACAAATTTAATTATTTTAATACCTTCAAGCGTGGCAGTGTAACGGTTGGAGGTGCAGCCTTTGCATGGTAACCCAATGCCATTTTATTGGCCAATAAAGACCGTGTATATGGCATCGCATCCTTTAAACTCTTTGATGGAGGTTCACCATCTCTTCCAAGAACAAACTCCGCCGGAAGACCATCAATAACCTAAACACCACATAATTGTATTCGAACAATAAATTCGTCCTTTATCTAGATAAGTATGTGTATGTTTTAACGAGGAAATTTCTACGAAATTGCTCCATACCATTAGTATCAGTCGGTCATAAGAAGGTGAGATCTCAGACAGATTCTGCATTATGGAAGTTAGCTCAGTCTAACAAGTTTAAATACAACAACAAATATACTCAGAAGAACCAAATAGGACAATAAATGAATTATGGATAACAATGCCTGTACGATTATCTGATTACAAGATTACAACAACGTTTCTTAATAAGCACTAGAGTTTACTAATGAAAGGAAGTTAAATATATTTGTGTTCCAGAGTTTCATTAACAGAAAAAAGTCGAAAGAAGGTGAAAGGAAAATCTTCATAACGTTCCATCCAAAATGGAAGGAGGTGGTAGGAAGAAAAACATAATGTTTTACCATTTACCGTTTTACCATTACTGTTTTACCCTCTTACTTTGTTGAAAGTTAATCCTAAAATGCGTATGAGTTGAAAGTTGAAAGACCAAAGTGAAAGATTGGTTTAGATTAATTTGAATGTTTAGAATTATCAATTATCTTATTCAAGAGATAATGATATGGTTAGTATTAGATTATGATTGTTAGTAGTATTTGAGTAGGATTAGTATGGTTAATTTAGTATAAATAGGGGTCTAGGTTAATGTTTTTAATTGTCCCTTCCTTTGTAAGTTCTTTTGTTCGTTTGTTTGAATAGAAAGAGTCGCGATAGAAAGAGTCGCGGATTCGTTCCCCCAACTATCTCGTGTTTGTGTTTGATCTAATTGTCTGGGCCAACATACTTAACCTATTATAAAACCTAACAAGGGTATAACCGTAAAATTATATCTTTCTTTTCTCTTCCTTTCAACTTGGTAACACAAACAATCTATATTTTCTTTTCCTTCCCTTCGAACTCGGGAACACTAAATGAATTTCCCCTTCTAGCCCTTATGTAACCCTAGTTTATCTCAAATAACAACAGGCAGAGGCTGATTTTAGTGTAACAAAACACTAAACCTAACACTTGATTAAATATTAGACAAGATAGCAATCCTAACAGCCTAAACAATCATACATTATAATTACAACATTCCAACAACATTTCCTAAAAAGCAAGTAACTTTGATTCTGTAAGTCAAAAAAGATTCTAAAAAAATAAATCTTTTTTTATAAAAGATAAATAAATTAAAAATTATAAAAAGAAATTACATGGTATAATGATTTGAGTTGATGGGGATGCAAAGCTATGTGATCTTGATCCTCCATTGAATTTGAACCACATGAAGGGGGATGGAAACTGTCTGGTCCACTGTTGAAATTATAATTAAAGATTAGTTAATCAGAGTGTAGGAATAATAGTAATATGGAAGATAAGAATATTAATATTAATATTAATGTGAACCTGATACCAAGGAGAGCTGGTTTGATGGGGAAAAAGCCTAAGATGAAGAGGGAGAGACCGGTGATCTGGAGTAGGATTGCAAGTGTGGTGAGTAGTGTGAAGTGGGTGCAGGTTAAGGTTAAGGAACCCATTGTCTGGTTTTTGAAGGAGAAGTGGTCACAGAGTTGCAGTCATGGAGGCTTTTAGGGCACCTGGATATTGCAACTCTGATCTCACTGATTCAGTTGCAGGAAGTTAACTATTCGACGGTAGCGGGGTCGGATGACTTTCTCTGAGTTTCTTTGACGGAGTCTTATTTGTAACAAAACTAGTTTTTTACCGGCGTCGTGCGTTGCAGCGACGGCTTAGCGCCTGCGAGCGCATTTCAAGCGTTACCATAATCACATTAATAGGACTTTGTTATACGTGAGCAAACCGCCTTCGACGTGGTGGCAATTTATTTTTTATAAAAGTTACCAACTTTTTATTTGAAATAAAATGTTACGGAGTAATTTAGAAACACGTTTGTATTTTTTCTTTTACAAAGAATAATAATTTAATTGATACTTAAAGTATTGGTAAGAAAAGACATCAAGCATCCACTTGTGACATAAAAACAAAGATATGAACCCTAATATTACTTTTATTAATACCACACACTACTTTCTCTAAAACCATCAAACCACATAAATGCCAAAATCACTCCTTCACTTAGTTCTTACAAACAAACAAAAAAAATACGCAGACACTATTGTAGAGAGAGAGAGAGAGAGAACCGACATGGAGAAGGGGAGGGCAAAGGGGCTCCGGCCACCATCAGAGGCCGAGCTCCCGTCGGAGCAACGTCGGAGCGCCGCCACATACGGTGGCGCGTCTCATAATGACGGCGCGTACGACACCTGAGGTCACTAAACGGGGACGGGGAGTTTCATGCAGATGATGGTTTACTCAGACAACGATCCAGCGGTCGTAATCAAAGCAGTAAGCAAACCTCTGGCAAGTGATTAAGGCGAACGAAGGTCACAACCTTCACACCATCGCAACGTCGTTAAGTGAAAGGTGTTTTGTGTCTAGTTGACCTCCGGCGTTACGAACAGCCACACCACCAGCCGATGGTGATAAACGTTGTGAGGTCGCCGCTTGCTGGGGTGGTGGTGACGGAGGTGACGGTCTGGTTCCGATGGCAACGTCGCCGCCGAAGAAGGCCATTTACTCGCTCCTGCTTCCACCGGCTTTTTCCGTGGCTAAAATACCCGAGCTTACGAACGGAAATTACTAAATTGCCATGGGATACTAAAGCTGAAAAGACATTTAGCTACAGTAAATGACTCTCACACCAGAATCTACAAATTGTATCTTTATATAATGTTATACGCAATCAAGGGTTTTCAGGCAGTGGTTTTCTTCTAAAATCGGTAACGGGTGAGCGTAGGTGGTTTTTTTGTCTAGCGAAGAGATAACATACAAAGCTTCTTAACGTACAAAGCGTAAGAAGCAATCTCAGCCATTAGATTAACAAGATGGCTGGATGCTGATTAAAAACCCTAATCATAATTGGGTCAAACTAACCAAGGGTAAATTAGGAAAAAATGTCTAAATTTTTTCAAATCATAACAACAGAATCAATCGAAACAAAATTTTTCAACAATTGAAATCGATTAAACCAATCTGAATGATTACACAAGGCCCGGCTATTCACAACTCCCCCCCCCCCCCAACTTCTATTTGACCCCCCCCCCCCCAAAGCGCCTCGCTTAGGCCAAAGCGAGGCGCCTGGGGTCAAATCGTACGAGGTGGCAGGGGGCAGAAAAAGCTGATCCAAAGCGCCTAGCTTAGGCCAAAGCGAGGCGCTTTGGATCAGAGTTTTAATTTTGGGTATTTTTGGTGTTTTCAATTGGTTTTTTATTTTTTTTAATTTATTTTAATATAATTATTTTAAAAAGTTAAAATAAAATAAAAAAACAAATGTCTTAACTCTAATGAAACGTCTATATAGGCGTTTTCGATTTCCAAATGAATCGACGACTTAAACTTTACATTATCAACCACAAACAAAGGTCTTAACTCTAATCAAACGTCTATATAGGCGTTTTCGATTTCCAAATGAATCAACGACTTAAACTTGACATCATCAACCACGTATAGTCAAAGATTTTAACAAATATATTCAGTTAAGTACTAACGCAGGCCTTGATCTGCAATATTTGAAAATTATCATTTCTTGACATGCTTGGTAACAGAGAGGAACACTTTCTTCTTTTGTTGTACAATATTTTTTTGTTAGTTGTTAAATGTTTTTATAGTTTTTTCTACTTTTAGAAAAAATAAAAAACCCGTATAGTCGAATGCGGTATGCGCGTTAAATTTAATTAAATAAGTGAATGATCAAGGGATCCGCTTGGAGTCTAAAGCTTCGCGTGTCATCTCAAAGTATTCAATTCCGATAATCCACACCTTTCTCCTGAAGCAAAACCTCTCTAGGTTTACCATCACCAAACGGATTCATCTTAGGCCTCGGTTTGTCCACTCCAATTCCTAACATTAATTCCAATTCCACCGGTGCAATTAGAATCTAAAGAGAAGTTATTATCATTATCATCCACAATGTTCTTACCTAGAGCTACCAACCAGCTGGCATGGGAGCCAAGCTTTGAGAACTGATGGCAGAGGGAGTTCGTACATCTCCACCTATGGAACCGCCAGAAACAAAACCAGGCAAAACCATTTTCTTGTTACTGTTGATTAAAGCCTGTTTTGAGAATTTGATGAGGCAGCAACAAAGCTGCTTTTGAACTGAGCCATAACTCCTTATTTAAGTGAGCTAACAGCTGAAGAGAAGTTATTATCATCATCATCATCCACAATGTTCTTGCCTAGAGTTACCAATCATCCGGTTGAAGAAGAAGAAGATGGCAGATATCACTAACATAACTTGCACCGGCTTGAGATATGAGTTTGATTAGCTTAAATCTCTCTGATCCATGGTATCCACTTTCAAAGGATCCATGACACACGATAATCGCTACGGTTAGTGGATACCATGGATCAGAGAGATTCAAGCTAATCAAACTCATATCTCAAGTTGGTCCAACAACTGAATTTGACTTGCTTGCATAGGAATCTTGTACGAAACCATCTCCATATCCATACCTTGTTTCAAGTATCTTGTAAAATTCATTTCGTCTTCAAGACTCCTAGGAGTCAACAAAGGTTGACTTCTTTGAGCATTAACCATGACTATATTACATTATTATTATTATTATTATTATTATTATTATTATTATTATTATTATTATTATTATTATTATAATTTTTTTATTATATTTGTAACTTAGTTCCTTTGTTTTATTATTATAATAATTTATTATTATCAAGAATCGGAAATTAGTAAAACGATTTATGAAAGTATCAAGAATCGGGAATTAGTAAAACGATCAATTAAACATTACGAAACGCGTCAAAGAGAGACCGGAAGTCCAGCATGTCGATTAGACATGCAAAAAATCATGTTTCGAAAAAATATGGGTATCGACTGTATAGTCGGAGCACCAAGTAGAATGATTCATGAAAGTTGAACAAACTTGGATGTTTCAACCAAAACATACAAACGAGCAATAAACGACCCGTAACGCCTCAAACGAATTTTGTTGTATTGGGAACAACTAAAAACAATTTAAAATGAATTAAAATTAATTTTTAATCAATAACAACTATTTAAAATGAATTAAAACAAGTTAATTTTTTTTAAAAAAAAAGGCCAAAGCGCCTAGCTTTGGCCAAAGCTAGGCGCCTGTGGTCTAATCAAGAGTATAATCAAACAAGGGTTGTTATCGAAGAGATATCGGTCAACGATGAAGGCAACCTGATAAAGGCTGAACACGAGTATAATCAAACAGCGATGTCAAGGGTTTTAAGACAAGGAAGATGAATTCAGTTGTTATCGGAGAGATATCGGTCAACGATGAAGGCAACCTGATAAAGGCTGAACACGAGAATAATCAAACAGCGATGTCAAGGGTTTTAAGACAAGGAAGATGAATTCGGTTGTTATCGGAGAGATATCGGTCAATGATGAAGGCAACCTGATAAAGGCTGAACACGAGTATAATCAAACAACGATGTCAAGGGTTTTAAGACAAGGAAGATGAATTCAGTTGGACAGTGAGATTGATAACTTCTCTATGGAAGTTGCTAAAATAGTTAAACAAAAGCTGAAATTATACAGTTATTTCGAATGTTCCTGATCATTATAGTGAGATTGATAACTTCTCTATGGAAGCAACAAATTCAAAACAGGGGTAGGTTTGCCAGAGGGTCACTATTCATACATAAAGAGTATAATCAAACAAGGGTTGTTATCGGAGAGATATCGGTCAACGATGAAGGCAACCGTAGCGATCATTACAGTTATTTGGAATGTTTCTGATCATTACAGCCAGTACAACGAACTCTGTCGGGATGCAAATCGTGATGTGATGGATTTTTATATTTGCAACCTTGTTCCTTTCTACCTGGTTGCAAAGGAACTTTAGGTCAGCCAGACGTTTGTCAAAAGCAAGTGTGAAGATCAAGATCAAGAAGAACAGTACGGTCAACGATGAAGGTGTGTTGTATGTATAAAATTGTGAATAATTGTAGTGTGTTAGGTATACGATGGATGGGTTTGAAAAGAAATAGCGCAAGTCCTTCTTTAATGTTGTACTATGCATTCTCACATGAACATCCAACAACAATGGTACATGAATAGTGACCCTCTGTAAGGGTCTTGATGAATATCTTCATCAATCTCCTTGATCTACGCATAAGTGTGAGAGTCGATTTTCCTATGAGGGTGACTGACAAAGAGATGGTCTTTTTGATGAATGTATTATTCACAAATACATTTTTTTAACTATTTTAGCAACTTCCATAAGATGGAAGGGTTTGAAAAGAAATAACACAAGTCCTTCTTCAGGTAAGTCCACATGGTTAATCATCCGATTGTACCATTTTCCTGCAGAAATAACACAAGTCCTTCTTCAGGTAAACCCTCACACTTGTTTCTCATAATCCCAGCTTATGAATCACCATAGTTAATATTTGAGTAAGTTATGAAGGTTAGAAGATTAGGGTTCATGGTGTTGAAGTTCGGGAAGAAGATACTAGGTTAGAGAAGAACGAAGGGAGAGATAGTGAGATTTGTTATAAACCTGAAACTAATAAGTTATGTTGGAGCAATGGTTGTGGAAAGAAATCGACAGTAGGATCGGCGCTAAGAAGCCACCCATACAGAGTGACGATAGTCGTTTTTGGCATTGTAAAGCGATCGTTTTACTCATATAAAGTGTTCGATGTCACTGTGAGTACACATTGTGCATGACATTACATTTTGCATGTGTCATTTCATAACTTGCACCGACTTGAGATATGAGTTTGATTAGCTTAAATCTCTCTGATCCGTGGTATCCACTTTCAAAGGATCCATGACACGCGATAATCGCTACGGTTAGTGGATACCATGGATCAGAGAGATTCAAGCTAATCAAACTCATATCTCAAGTTGGTCCAACAACTGAATTTGACTTGCTTGCATAGGAATCTTGTACGAAATCATTCTCACATGAATATCCTTTGATGAATGTGTATTAGGGGTTGGAAACTCTAAAGACCAATGACCCTCTGGCAAACCTCCGTTAAGGTCTTCAGAGTTTCCATAGGAAGGTAAACATATATAACATTCTCTTCTTCTTCCCTTACAAATCACTTTGCCATTAATACCAATGGACTATCCTCACGTCGGTATGGCCATCACCTAGTTGCAGGTTGCCTTCAGTTGTTGTCAGAGGGATATCTGTCAACGATGAAGGCAACATACTTGAAATCAATGGGAAGATAAACAATCCTCATCCACAATGTTCTTACCTATAGCTACCAACCATCCGGTTGTTTTCAGGTTGCCTTCATCGTTGACAGATAATGAGATTTGGTGTTAGATCATAAGCAAAAAGGTAGACCACACCACTGTTAGTGAACCCTGTATTGGATGGAAAGTGTCTTCGGCTTAAATGTCTTTGTTGAGTTGGAGCAATCCCTATGTTGGATGGAAAGTGTCTTCGACTTAAATGTCTTGTTGAGTTGAGTTGGAGCAATGTCGATAAAAGTTGGTGGTTATAATTTTGTTTTTTAATTTTTATAATTTTTTTACAATAATTATATTACAAAATTAAAAAAAATAAAATAAAAAACCAATTCAAAACACCAAAACACAAAATTTACCACAAAAATAAAATCTGGATTCCAAGCGCCTCGCTTAGGCCTAAGCGAGGCGCCTGGGGTCAAATCTGAATAACTTACCTCGTAATAGCTGTCAAATACTTTCGATTTTGTTTCAATAAGTATGATTAAACATAAAAATTAGGTTAAAAAGAGTTGCAGACGAAGAAGACGAAGTTGGTGATAACAGAGGCTTTTAAACGCACGTAACATCTGAGTTAGATAGGTAACGTGCGTTTAAACTTCATCTGGTGGGACACATAAACAAACGCACGTTCATAAGTTCAAACGCACTTGTTATATATTTAGACGCACCTTATAGTAAAAACAAACGCACACCATAAAATACAATATTCACAGCTATAAGTTTACCTGATAAAAAACACAACAATTGCAAATATCTTTTGTGGATAGAAGGCGAAGATTAACTGTGAGATTCATAAACTAAAAAAAATGCAAAAAAAAAAAAAAAATCTTAACAAGATAGCAACACACGTCAACCATGGCAGGAAAACGTGGAGTAATAATTGGTGTTCTCTATACTGACAAGGAAAAAGTGTGAAGATAAAAGAACATAAAGGGTTCAGTTTTAAAATCTTATGAAACGAGGAATTAGATATATTATTTTTTGTTAGAGATTGTTTGGTGTTGTGAAGAAGCAAAACAGAGGATGGCATTATTATTTTTTGATAGAGATTATTTGGTGTTGTGAAGAAGCAAAACAGATTATTTGGTGTTGTGAAGAAGCAAAATAGAGGATTTAGTGAAGAAGCATAAAGAGGATGGCATTATTTGATGAAATTGAAGGTGAATGTTTTTTTTTCCAAAATAGACGCACCTTCATTTTGATACAAATAATAAAGTGCGTTTAATGGAAGGTTTATGAAAACTAGGGAGAAAAGAAGAAATTTGGACTCACCATTTATCATTTTGATACAAATTTGGACGCACCATTATATTTAGATACAAAATTGGACGCACCATTTATCATTTTGGATACAAAATTTGGACGCACTAATTGCATTCAGTTTTTTATTTGGACGCACTCTCTCACTTTATCTTCAGTACCATGCTCTGTTTTTTATAAAAAAAAACAGAGCATGTTTCAAGTGGTGGGTTTTCAAAAATCAGAGCATTCATTTACGTTTATACATTCCATCTTCTTCATTTACATTCAGTAACCATGCTCTATTTTTTTATTTTTTGGAATGATTCTCTATAATCGTTTTTTTTTTTTGCATTGTTCTACATTTACACGTTCAGTTTTTTATTTGGTGTACTTGATTTGTTTGTTCTCCGAAAAATGTGTTTGATCGACTGATGTTGTATAATATGAATTCGAATTTGAAATCGTTCACGTATGTTATGAAATCGTTTATACAAATATAGAACGTGATTGCATTAATCAGTTGCAGAGAAAAAAAGTCTAATTTGCCCTTGGGTTTAACTGCAATTGAAGTTAATTAGGGTTTAGTTAGGTTAATTGGGGTTTGGTTAAGTGGACATGTGGCATAATATAGTGGCTTCTTATACTTTGTATGTTAAGGAGCTTTGTACCGTATACTTTCTCTTTTGTCTATGGATGTACCAATATACCAGGTTGACTAGGCTTTGTTGGACGTTCAAAAAACATGTTTTCTTTTTCTGTTTTATAATTATGTTCTTTAGAACAAACTAGGTTAGAGACCCGTGAACTTCACGGGTGAAGAAATTTTTAAATAAAACATATTATCGACTAAATAAAATTAAACAATTTGTATAATGGTAGTGTTAAACTAAAAGTTTAAAACATAACATGAAAGAAAATATAACATGCCAAATTAATATTCTATCAAAGTTTTTAATTTTAATTTTAATTTTGTTGTGCTCGTGAATTATGTAAGTTGAAAAAAAAAATCGATGCAAATAAATATCGTAATAAAAAAATCCTTCCACCAAACAAAATAATAGGATAATTTCCAAAAGAAAACATAAGTCAAAATATAATGTTCACAAAACTTAATAATAGTGCATGACAAAAGGAATTAAATCAAGTACGAAAAAAAACGAATTATGAATACGTTCATAACATCCATTGCAGCATGGTAATTTCCTAGCATTTTGACATCGAACGTTGCAAGCAAAACACATATCGACATCAGCTTCTTCAAAGTATTTACCCTTCATCATGCTTATGTGATGCTATCCTTTATTATGCATGCCAAAGGTTTTTGAAACTCGTACAAAATACGTTGCACAATCCACAATAAAATACTGCTTCACCCCTTGCTGCAGCAACCTGAAAACAATAAATTGTATGCATACACCTATAAAAATAATAGTAAAGAAGTTAGATAAATAAACAAATATTTATAATGTAACATTGGCAAAATACTAAAACTTTAAGGAGCATAAATGAATAGAAAATAACAAAAAATAAAATAAAATGAGACTTACAAAAATTTGTCATAGTTGCCCAAAAATCTCTTTTGATGCAACTTTTACAACGCGGTACTCTAAAAGTTTGAAAATTTCTAAAGTTTGTTGAGTGATTAAGAGCATTCACATCAGCCCCCCCCCCCCATAATTTTGTGAGGGTGAAAGGGGTGCTACTAGATTATTCTTTTTCTTTTACTGATTTTAACCAATTATGCACTGCCACATCACTTAACTGATTTACTTTACTGAAACAGTTTTTTATAGGCAGCATTCCACTGATTCTATTTTTTTTCATTTAAATACAAATACAAACATTTTTTTAAATTCACACAGTTTATAAATTTTATCACCAAACCGTTAGACCGTGTTTATTTCTCAACCGTCTCCACCAAACACGGTCAAAAAAATTTATTCCCATTTAAATCAATCTTATCTAACCGTCAGAGAAATTCAATTTTTAGCATGCGATACGGTTGGGTTTTTGTCACACCCCAACCGATGGCGGAATACATCGGGGCGAGACTTGGGATAAATTGTTCAAAGACTTCATGACGCTAGTTATGACAATATAGATTAAAGATAAAATTTCGTTCATAGCATTTCATTGTCTAAAAGTAAACAGAATACAAATTGTCTCATAGAAGGGAAAATACAACATCAAAACATAGAAAAATTAAACTATTGTGAGTTTCTAGTCCAATCCTAAGTAGTTTTCTTGATAATCCTGCATTAAACATTTCCTACAACATGTATAAAATATCCGTCAACACATAAAGCATTGGTGAGCATACTAGTTTTGAGTCTAAGTACATAGTATAAGAAAAGTCTACTCGAATCATCATGTTATATGCATATGCACGTAGAACCATACAAACGGCAACAACACTCGATAACACAAAAGACTAATACTTAACATGACCCATAAAGGGGGCGGCGTGTCAACCTATAGCGCTATACATGTAAGGTGGGTTGTCGGCTAATCGAACATTTGTATGTAAGACTTAGAATTCTAGCATGGCATAGCATATACGCATTTAGATTGAACATAATAGTTTTAAGAGTATGAAATAGTTTAAGTTTTGATAGTGATACATGTTGAGCCCCAAAGGATAAAGAATAAAAGGGGGACAAGTATGAACTCACCTTTGGGTGCGTTTTGATAGAGTTCCAAAAAGTAAGTCTTGGAAGATTAAGCTTTAGCTCCGATTAACTAGAATTAAGAATAGAGGGTCTTAGGTTCGGGTTTAGGTTGTAGGTTCAAGAGAATCATGCAAGCCTTTTAGGCAAACCAAAACACAAATTGCCTTTAAGGAAATCCGGATGGTTATGAGAATAAGTTAGACCAAGCACAAAATCATCATAGATGATTCGGACGGTATAAGGTTAGGAATGTGAATCCGATTAATATGTTCATGTCATAACCACTTCGCTTATGGGATAAACGTGGGTTTTGGACACGGGATTTCCCCTTTCTAGTGTGGATTAATCCATGACACAAGAAGGGTCAACAGAGTTGGGAAGGTAGGGTGTAACCACAAACCTTCCAAAAGATTATTAATATGATAATAAGTTAGAAGATTGAAAGTAAGTTTATAATAATTCATAGTATAACCAAGAAGTTTAGGTAAAGTTTGGTGACTCCTTTGGATGAGCCTTGGCTCTCCTTGGTCAACCAATACCATAGCACAAATCCCTCTAACATTAGATTGTTAGTATACTTGGTTGGTTTCTTTACAACAAACATCTTAGGACATAAAAACAAATCAGAAGACAAACACCTTTGGGACCTCTTTTAGGTGCTCTACCCTTATCACACTTCTGTGGATAAATATAGGGAAGATCCTAGAGGCTTCTCCAAGGAGTTTTGGATAGAAAAGAGAAGGAAAAACAGAAAAGAAATGGAGGTTTAAGCTTAGGAACTTACTGATGTGTTTTCAGAAAGTTTGCTCAAAACTTTGAAGATTAGAGAGTGTTTTTAGAGAGATTAAGGATGAACAAGAGGTTAAAGGGTGGAGAGCAGTTGTATTTATAGGTGAGGTGGGTTGGTTGGGTGTTTAATGCAGTAATTAGGGTGGTTGGGAGGTGTTTAGGTGAGATAAATGGGTGTAATCACGAGTGGGTTCAAGTACTGCCAGAAAGGTCCCGTCGTGCTATGTGACGGGAAATCAGAATCTGGTCACACAACGCCACCAGGTGTTTAGGCCCAAAAAATGTTTTTTTGGTTGGGCTTGTCCCAACAGACTTGGTTTTGGACGTGTTTGTGGGCTAAAACTTAGCGTTTGAGCCCATTTTGACATGTTTTTGAGTTGGGCTTGATTTCCACATTATATGGGTTCGTTTATGCTTCGGTTTAGTGTTAGAACTCGATTTTTCAAGCGTAAATGCAATATGTTTATTTTAAATAGTCTACGCAAGGTTGTTTATGAATATAAGTATTTGACTAAAAGTTTTACATTGATCATAAGCTCAATATTACAAGGGGTAAAATGGAAAATTACAAGAGTACAGGGGCTGGAATTGGAAATGCAAAAAAAAGTACGAATGTTACAGTTTTTTTGTATATAAACGACGGTGGTGAAAACACACTTGAACATCAACAATAACACCCACACCTTCAAACCTTCAAAATGACTCGCTGGAACGGAAACGAAGAAATGGCTTTGGTTGTGTGCGTTAAGGAAGCACAAAACAACCCATCGTTGCAACACCAACCCTGTAGGGGCTCGGGGGGCTTAGGAGGTCGCCAAACAAGCTTCTGGGACCGTGTTTTGGCTGACTTCAAACAACAAGTCGGCGAAAGCGACCGCACAATTGGGAGCCTACAGAGAAAGTGGACCGATCTAAACAACAAATGTGGTCGGTAGACCACGTGCTACGAGTGTACCATGAGCCGGCACCCAGGCATTGGCCGGAGTTGGCTGTGGAGTTGACCCAGGCGAGCTATGCGGCTCGTTATCGCGGCAAGTTTGAGCATCTCCAAGTCTGGCAACTCATGCGTCAACTCTAAGCTTTATCTTCTATGTTTTTATGTATTTTTATTTATGTTTAATATTAATAAATATTGTTTTATGTTTTTATTTACTTTTGGTTTTGTTTATTTTAAACAAACGATTTAAGTAAAAAAAAATAAACAAAATGTTGCTTTAAAATGGTTATAAATAAATAAAAAAGGAATTAAAGTAAATTAAAAAATAAAAAATACACGGTTACCAGCCCGTTAGATAGAACCAGAAAACGGTTCACGAGGCCCTTACCAGCACGGGTGGCGGCGGTGTTACCGTGCTGGTAGTGAGGTACCCGTGCCCAATTCTGGTAGCGCCCCGTCCGCCCTGAGAGAAAACTTCATATTTTAGGATGGGGTTATGAGTGGTTACGAGTGAAAGATATGAGAATCTAGTATATTTGGGGGAACACTGTTCCCTGCATTTATTTTTAATATATTTTTAAAGTGGTTGTGAGTAGAGTGGAGATAAAAGGTAATGTTAAAAGTATGTAAAAGTATTGTTTAATTGAAAAGTAGAGAAAAATGTGATGATTTTTAGTGTAATATGTGATTGTGAGTGGATGGGGAAGCTGATGTGAATGCTCTAAGAATTCCAAACAATTTACTTATACGATTCACATTTCTATCATTTTAGATTCCCTCTAAAATTTCATTACCAAACCCATAAAAGTTGTTATTGAAAAGGATTGTAAATGATTATCATCTATCACAAATTATGAGTAAGAGAATAATTTTAAGTCAAATTATAACTTATAAATAAATGACACGGTAAATTTAGTAAGAGAATAATTGTGTAAGAGAATAATTTAATTCGGTCAAATTATGAGTAATTCAATTTAATTCGGTCAAATTATGAGTAATATCAATTTAATTCGGTCAAATTATGTGACAGAAAAATTACAATATTTACAAATTATGAGTAAGAGAATAATTTTAAGTCAAATTATGAGTTATAAATAAATGACACAGTAAATTTAGCAAGAGAACAATTCTGTAAATCCATAATTTAATTCGGTCAAATTATGAGTTTATGAGTAATTCAATTTAATTCGGTCAAATTATGAGTAATATCAATTTAATTCGGTCAAATTATGTGTAAGCAAACTCATAATATTTACAAATTATGAGTAAGAGAATATTTTTATTCAATTTATGACTTATAAATAAATTACACTATAAATTGACGTGTAAGTTACAATATTTATCACAAATATTGTAAATATTGTAATTTAACGGTTGGAACAGATTTAGGATTTAGGACAAAACCTCACAAATTCTGGATTTGATATATGCTTGGTTGGTACTTACAGAATTTGACGACACTTATTTAAACAATGACTAAATCAGATTCAAACAATAACAAAATCCATTCGATATATATGTTTTTTATGTTGCTTTACATTCTGTTTTGGTTTTCAAATAGTAAATCCGATTGAATGTTTAGGAAGTCGGTTTCATGTTTCAAATACAGAGTCTGAACATTGAAACGACATCTTCAACAAATAATCAAAATTAACATAAGAGGATCAAATCCGGTTTCTTGTGTTATATTTTGAATCTGAAGATTCAAATGAATGGATACAGAATCGATATTTTGAATCCGAAGAAATAAACAGAAACGATAGACTCTTGAAAAGGATTTAGACAAATGAATGAGCGAAACAACAAACTAATACAACTCCGAAGATTCAAACGAATACATTTCAAAAAATCAGTTTCATTTAAATGAATAAAACGGATTAAACACACGATTTACATAAATCTTTTACAATTACTGTATAAATCAGAAATCAAACAAAAAAATAGGATGATATAACTGCATAAATCAGAAATCAAACTAAAAAATAGGATGATATAACTGTATAAATCAGAAATAAAACAAAAAAAAATGATGATTTGCAAAAATCAAACGTTTGATGTTTTCTTATAATGTTAAGAATAGAAAATGAGTAAAACTGATGCAAGATTACCTCAAAGAAAATGAAAAAGAAGAATGAAGAATGAAGATAGGAAGAATTGTTAAGGAAGATTGAAGATTCAATGAAGAATGAAGGAAAAAAAACACATAACGGCTTTTATAGATACAAAGCTGGAGCTCCATATACCTACTTGGATCCTAGAAAATGGGTAGAAAACGGGCGGGTCCGCTTTTTTTAATTGATTGTAAGGTTGACACGTGGATAGTGATTTAAAGCTTATGTGGAGGTCTTAGTAAAGGGACAAGTGAAACCCTAGTTACTCTTTTATTAGTGTAGGTAGATAGGTGTGAGATACGGTACAAATGAAATTAACATACTAATAACTAGAGTAGTTATTAAGTTATTATTACCGTACATTTTTTGAGTTGGAGTAATTAAAAGATAAAATAAAGTAGATTGATAATAATTGTTCGAGTTAAGAAATGCTAGAGTAATGTAACTAGTCTAGTGTTATTATAATTACTCTAATCATTTGTATGATTAACGTTAAATTTATTTATATTTGAGCCTAAAACTATACAAATATTATTTGCATCCCTGTTATTTGCCCCAAATCATTATTTTAATAAAAAAAATTAAATTTCGTAGACATGTTATGGTTTTCGTCTTTTGTAATTTTTGTCTAGATTACTAACACTATTCCATTTTAGCTATTAAATTTTATAAGTTGGAAAAAATACCCTTGTTAAATAAAAAATAATAAGAAAATATATAACCTGTATTCTTCTCTCCATCACTCCGTACTCCATACTTTTCTTTCTCTTTATCCTCTCTCTACATAGCCAGTTGTCTCTGATTCCCACCAGCAGTCTTTGATTACTAGGGGCAGAACTAGAGTTGTTTTATGCCCCCCTTTCTTTTTAGTACTATATATACGTTAAAATCCCAATTGACCCCTGTAAAATTAAAACAAACTATACATTTACAAATACAAACTATACATTTACAAATACATTTACAAATACAAATTTAATAATCAATAATCAAACACTACTTAGTTAGACAAAATTACACGGATGGTCCTTATAGTTTTCCTGAAATAACACCATAAGGCACTAAGCAATTTTTTTCAAGTCTTGGGATTTTGTTTTTCTAACAAAAATGGGTTTTAAGCCTAATGGTTGTTAAAACCAAACGGAAAACACCCTCACGTGCTACCCACGTGAGGGTATTTCAGTCTTTTCCATCTTTGAATTTATCCATTTGTTTTTATAATCCTGTTGGTCAAACATTCAGATGAACTTAACCATTAACCCTTAGTTCTCTACAACCCCAACTCAAATAAACAATGGTGTTGTGATCTTATTGACTACAGGCTACAATACTAACATTACGAACGAACAATAACCCCGAACGACGGTTTTATTGTTGTCCTCAACCGGTAAGATTGCCTACTTGTGTAGTTAGATTCTTGCCCTATTAGGACAAGAAATAATATGGAAGGGAATCTTAGAGATCATCACAATCAAATTGGAAAAAAAAAAAGAATAAATAACTTATATTTTATTGGGTTTTTTTAAGTTGTTTTTCCTTGGAAAAACCAAAAAGTTTGTCCTCTAAGTTCAACTTTAAGGAACCAGCAAATGATTTTTGTAGAAAAAACAGAAGAACAAAGGTTTTTCTCTATTTTGTTATGAAACAAAACATAGAAGAAGAAGAAAATAAAAACTATTTTTAAAACACGTTCCAAGTGAATCAAAACTTGTTCGAATCACTAAGGAATGGTTTTTTCGAGTTACACGACTGGTGTTTTAAAAATTTGTTTTAAGATTGTAGGAACCGTTCGCGCATAAACAAAATAAATAAACAATTTTTATTAATTTTACAATATAAGAAGCAAAGGAAAATTAGAAATACAAATATTTTTACAACTAAAATGAAATAAAATTACAAGAGAATGATGAAAATAAAGAAGGTTGTGGCTAAGGATCGTGTTAGACACGGGGCCCTTAAAAAAATTCCGAGCCTATTGGAGACTCGTTTTGTTTCCCAGGGTACAACAATCGAGCAGCGCGTATTGCCGGAGTGAGCACTAAACCCAAATAGTACCTTGATTTCGAGAAGAAAAGGGCAGAAATTTGCTTGGAGAATTTTTAGAGGAGAAGTGTAAGAGATGAACTCTAGGTGTATTTTCAACAGCCAACACTATTCGCTTTTATAGGGAACCAATAGTTGTAACATAAAAAGGAATTAAACTAGAGAATTAAATGTCATTGAACGTCTTCAAGGTCATTTAATTGCTGCTTTAATTCTCAATCAAAGTTGTTGACCCGTGAGTTACACTGCAGTTCTAAAACTGGTCTGTTAGAAATCCGTGCGCGCGTCAGACGCACACTGGTGTCTGACGCGCCACAGAAGCGTAGGTTAAGCGCGCACACGCCACACAGTCGTGTGCCACGTAATTCCGTTCTACGTCACGAGTCCGCCACCCGCGCGGCATGCAGGACAAGGCGCCACCTGTCTCTGCCTTCCAGCGTCACGCGTCAGCGTTACGTTCTACGTCAGCGAAAGTCACACGCGCCATATGAGCTAGCGCCTCGTATGCGGACCAGTCCGTTCTCCGCTTTACATCAACAGAAGCCTTCGTTCTCCGCATTCGCCCAGCTTACTGGACCACTCGCTCATGGTAAAAAATATTTATGCGGCTCGCAGTGATGCGAAGTGCAAAGTGTGTCATCAAAGCGCCTCAACGCCCACGCTACGCGCGCACGCGTGTGCGAGTGCGAGTTAAGGGTACCCTACGCGGCTTCCGTAGTGTGTGATTCCATGGGGGGTAACTTTGTAGAAATGTAACCAAGTTTGACAAATGTTCCAATTAAATCACTCAAAAATTTTTTGTCTCTCTAAAGTCACTGAAGTTTAATTTGATGTTCCACTGCTAAGTAATTAGCAGGTTACTAGGTCACCATTAGTGATGTGTTAAGTTTCATTAATTTTTTTAATATCATGCATAAAGTTGTAACATTTCCCATCGTCTTTTTTATCATCATCATTTTAACTTCACCTTTGTTCATCGTTATTTAATAATTAGGGTGTGTTTGGATAGACTCTGAATCATTCATTCAGAGGGTGCCTCTGACCGAATAAGAGGCTGTGTTGTTTGGTTGGAAAAATTGCCACCTCTGAATGATTCTATACAGCACTGACCCATTCAGTTCTAGGAAGTCTCTGAATGAAACTAAAGACGTCTCTACCCTCAAAGGCTCAAACCCTGATCAGCTTGTTCTCCTCTCATCACCTCCTTCCATCTCCCCTCCTCTGCACAGCACCTGCTCCCCGTCTCCTCCTCTCCTCTCCTCTCCTTCTCTCTTCCCTTTCCTTTTCCCTCTCCTCCGCATCCCTGCACCCGCTGCCTTCCTCCGTCGCTCGTCCCCCTTCCTCCTCTGTCTTTTTTTTTCTGTTACTCTCTCTCTCACTCACTCTTCTCTGCTCTTTCTCTCTCTCTCTCTCTACTCATGCTCTCTCTCTCTCTAGAAACGATTGTGATCAGAAAATGAAAATGAAGTGATAAAAGTAGAATTGGTTTTTGTGATCAGAAAATGAAAATGAAGAAGTGATAAAGTTGAAAACGATTTGGGAAATATAAATGGTCAATGGTCAAATAGGTTGGGCTATTCTTGGTTTTTGGTTTTATTAATTAATTAATAATAATAATAATAATAATAATAATAATAATAACTGTTAAAAAAATAAGAATAGAAATTATGTATAGGATTTTTATTGATTAAAGTGGTGTTTTCTAAATATCGAGGTGTTATTGTTATAGGGACAAAATAGTCATTTTGCACACTCATTCAGATATACAACCAAACAACCATTTCTGGTTCAGCACTTACTGGTTCAGAGCCTCTTACCCATTAAGACCTCTTAATGGTTCAGCACTTGCCAAACAGCCCCTTACTTTCCTACATTAAAATTCATTATATGGAAGAACACTAGATGCTGCAAGTTGGTGTCTTTGGGCTTTGGCCTTCAAAGCTTGGAGAATTTAATCAGAATACACCCCACCCATTTCCACCGTATTCCGCCGCTACCGGTGACGGTTCTTCCACCACCGATTGTTGTCGCCACCGATATCACCGTCACTAAGTTTAAAACAATTATCTCTCCTTGACAGACTTCCACAGGTCATGCACAATGTCAATGTCACAAAGTTTCAAAGCCGAGGGTGGTCCGGCGATGACAACGGTAGCGGCAACGGTAGCTACAAGATGGGGTATTTGCGCTAACTGTTCAGAACCGGATTTGGCAAATCTGGTTGTGTGGCGACGGTATCGGCAATGGCGACGATGGTTGCGGAGGTTGGGTATTCTGCGCCAAAGTTTCAGAATCGGATTCCAACAATTCCGGTGGTAAAATGGGGTTTCTTTTATAGAACGGATGTTCCGGTGAATACTATAAGTAGTGCCACCGGTAGGTGTGGTTTCTCCGGTGAAGTCGATTTCGTCATCTTTGACTAGAGATATTGAAGGTTTGCAGTCGTCGATGTCTTCTGGTGGCAGGTTGTCGGGCGGACTGCGGTTGGCGACGAGTTGCAGCGATGGTGTTTTGAAGTTCAAAGGTCAAGTCTAGTTTGTTTTGAAAGAAACATACATCTCACATTATTATAATAAAAAAAATAATTATTATTATTCTACTTAAATATAAAAAACAAAAATTTAAAGAAATAAATGTTTACCTGGTGACCTGGTAATTACAACACCAAATAAAAGTTAAGTTACTTTAGAGAGACATAAAAAGTTTGGATGACTTAATTAAAACATTTGATAAACTTGGTTACATTTATATGACATTTTCCCATTCCATGGAACACTTAGGATGTGGAGTTCCTCATAAATAAGTTCAAGATTCATCCCCCTTCCAATGTGGGACAAGTTCTCCTTGCCACTTTTCATTTCACAATCCCAACTTTAGTTGTTTCACTCCTCTACTTTTGAGCATCGATATCTCATTCATCTTAGCTCCGTTTTGGACGTGGTTTAGTTCGTTGCGGAGCTCTCACAACATAGAACATAAACCCACAAAGAAATCTATAACTAAACCTCAGTTTCAAATATATATTTTTGTCCAAAACTTAGAAAAAATCATTTTTCTAAAATTGTGAAAATAACATTTTCACCTATTTTTCCAACAATCCCCCGCATGAATGGAGATCGCCCCGTTCTTACAAGTATCAACGATACAATTCGACAGTTGAGCATTGCAGGATAGGTAGGTGTAAAATTTGAACCTTCCTTTGTGAAACATACTTAGCCTACTAGCGGTATGTAGAACTTAATGTCTTTGAGCATACCCCCATTTGTGTAAATGACAATATACTTCACACAACACTCTCCCTTGTTATGTCAACTCCTCATTGTTATGTCCTTTATGGTCATGGAACACTATCCTGGTTATGCGAGAGCTCAAGGATATGCGCCTTGATGTGCTAAAAGTAGTTTAATAAAAACAACTAAATTAAAGCTAAACTAGACACTAAGTAATACTCTAGACTCTCTAAAACTAAACCACTGACAGGCAAGTGAACCTATCGACTCTAGTATAGCTAAAGTAAGTCGGATATCGAACCCACGAGACTCTAATGGAAAACGGTAACTGGACTCGAAAACTTATCTAAAACTGAAATAAAATGATTTGTTATTTTAGAGGGGGGGTTTTACTAAAAAACTAAATTCAACAAAAATAAAGATTAACTAAAATAAACTGAACTGAACTTAATACGCGAATTGAGCTGAACCAAATTCAAATGATGGTGAAAATACTACCTAGGTTATAATCCTACTCATGACTGACGAACTTCTATGGTTATGGAACTAGCTATGGAACCGGGATCTTCAAATACTAAACTTACAGGATAAAATAGAGGACCCTCGACCCTTCTCAAGGAGAAACCTAAAGGTTACCTATAAGTCGTTAAACTACCGATTGAGAGTTACCCTTACAGGCTTACCTACTCTGATGATAAAGTACACGCTAGACAGTCTACCTTACAGTGCGAAAGCCTCACTACACTAAGAGTGCAAGGGGTAACTATAGAAAACCTGACCTGACCTGACTCGATACACAAGAAGTGGTAAGGAAACTAGGAAGATCTTCTTACAAAGAATCTAGATCTAGCAATTTAACACCTTAGACATATCGACAATCCCGCACCTTACAACTATTGGAATTGGAAGAACACCTAGAACTACCAAATCAACAAAAACCACTCCTATGGAAAACACTAGATATTTACCATAAACTAGTTGTTAACACACAGTCCACAACCTAACACGCATTCATACATGAAAGACATTCACAAAAACACATGTGGAGTAAATAATTATTAATTGAACAAAACTAGGTACGCATATACACCAGATCAAAAATAATCAAAGTCTTTACTAAATCATCAATCCATAGTCAAAGTTCCAAAAACCATAAAAACATTCAATCAATCAAGAGTATTCATCAAAACCTAGGTAGTAATAAAAGTCTAGCCAATATAAATCATGATAAAATCAAAACAATAAAAGCAAGTTAAATTCATGGTGTTCACAATGGATATCAAATACATAAATAAATAAATAGTTGAGGGTTAGGATCAAATACATAAGACACTTTTTCTAGGAAGGGTGAGAAGGATTGTGATCCATTGATCATATATTTGAAGGGTTGAGATTAGTTTGTTTGGAAAAAATAAATAATAAATTAGAGGAAGATCATAAAAGGAAAACCACATTTATTGGCTACCTCTCTCCACATGCAATGCACATGTCAATTTCCCTCATCATTTTAAAACGTTTATAATTTTTTCATACGACATTTTATTTTTCAAAAAAAATTCACCATATTAACGAGCGTTTTTTTATCTTTAATATGAGTACCACATTGCTATATTAAAATTGAAAAAAAAAATCCGTGCTAAATTGGTTTTCTTCTCCGTCGTGTCTTCTGCTCGTTCATTGTCTTATAGTATGCATGTGTGCTTTATAAATATGTTATTTATATTTTTTTAGTCTACACATGATTTAACTTTGTCCATTGTGTTTTTAGTATCCTTTTCACTGTGTTTTACGCAAATGAGTTTTGTATTTAGGTGTACATTGTGTTTTATTATGTTGTTCATTGTGTTTAAGTCTATTATTCATTGTGTTTTAGTTTTCTGTTCATTGTGTCTTTAATGTGTCGTCCATTGTGTTTTATTAGACTGTTCATTGTGTTTTATACCCTATTGTTCATTGCATATTTAATTGGTACTCATTGTGTTTTACGTTATCTCCATTGTGTCTTACGCAACTGGGTTTTCAACTTTTTTTTTCCAAAAGTATTCATTGTGTTTTAATCTTCTGTTCATTGTGTCCTTATTATGTCGTCCATTGTGTTTTACACAATTGAGTTTTTAACTTTTTTTAACAAAAGTATTCATTGTGTCTTTAGTATGTCATCCATTGCGTCTTACGCAACTGGGTTTTCAACTTTTTTTTTTAAAGTATTAATTGTGTTTTAGTCTTCTATTCATTGTGTCTTTAGTATGTCGTCCAGTGTGTTTTACTAGACTCTTGATTATGTTTTATGGGTTGGGTTATTATACAAAAGCTATAAAAAATAAGAAGAGTGAGAAGCCACTAGAAAATGACATGTGTCCAAAGGAATAACAAGTGGGAGGTGGTAATTTTGTCAAAAACATATGCACATGCAAGTCACATGTCATTTCCATCTTCATTTTTAAATGTCCGTAACTTTTTTATACGTCATCCTTTTTTAAAAACAATTATACCATAAAATTGAGTGTCTTTTTATCTTTAATATGAGTACCATATTGTTATACTTTTGAAAAAAAAATCAAAACCCACTTGCGTAAGACACAATGAAGTGTAAAACACAATGTACACCAATTAAATATAGAGTATAAAACACAATCAAGAGTCTAATAAAACTCAATGGACGACATACTAAAGACACAATGAATAGAAGACTAAAACACAATGAATACTTTTGAAAAAAAAAAGTTGAAAACCCAGTTGTGTAAGACACAATGAATGACATACTAAAGACACAATGAGCAGAAGACTAAAACACAATGAATACTTTTGAAAAAAAAGTTAAAAACCCAATTGTGTAATACACAATGGATGACATAATAAGGACACAATGAACAGAAGATTAAAACACAATGAATACTTTTGGAAAAAAAGTTGAAAACTCAGTTGCGTAAGACACAATGGAGATAACGTAAAACACAATGAGTACAATTAAATATGCAATGAACAATAGGGTATAAAACACAATGAACAGTCTAATAAAACACAATGGACAACATATAAAAGACACAATGAACAGAAAACTAAAACACAATGAATAATAGACTTAAACACAATGAACAACATAATAAAACACAATGTACACCTAAATACAAAACTCATTTGCGTAAAACACAATAAAAAACATACTAAAAACACAATGGACAAAGTTAAATCATGTGTAGACTAAAAAAACATAAATAACATATTTATAAAGCACACATGCATACTATAACACAATGAACGAGCAGAATACACAACGGAGAAGAAAACCCATTTAGCACGAATTTTTTTTCAGTTTTAATGTGGCAATGTGGTACTCGTATTAAAGATAAAAAAACGCTTGTTAATATGGTGAAATTTTTTTGAAAAAAAAAATGTCGTATGAAAAAGTTGTAGACGTTTTAAAATGATAGGGGGAATTGACATGTGCATTGCATGTGGAGAAAGAAAGTCAACAAATGTGGTTTTTCCTTTTATGCCCTTCCTCTAATTTATTATTTATTTTTTTCAAACAAACTAATCTCAACCCTTCAAATATATGATCAATGGATCACAATCCTTCTCACGCTTCCTAGAAAAAATGTATTGTGTATTTGATCCTAACCCTATGTTTGCTCATTGTGTTTTACACTTCATTGTGTCTTACACAAGTGGGTTTTGATTTTTTTTTCAAAAGTATAACAATATGGTACTCATATTAAAGATAAAAAGACGCTCAATTTTATGGTATAATTTTTTTTAAAAAAAGATGACGTATAAAAAAATTACGAACATTTAAAATTGAAGGTGGAAATGGCATGTGACTTGCATGTGTATATTTTTTTTTGACAAAATTACCCCTCTCACTTGTTTAATCCTTTGGACACATGTCATTTTTTAGTGTCTTCTCATCATTCTCATTGGGTTAGGATCAAATACATAGTGAAAGAAAAATAGGAAGTCGTAGGAATGGTATCAAACGGACTCCAATTGGACTCATTCAAGCGGCATTAGAACCGTCTTATCGAACCCTACGATGTTAGTTTTTAGGTCTTCTTTTTTTTTGGGTTTTAGCTTGTAGTTTTTGGAATATGCGTTATATCATTGTGTCTTTTATGTACCATTGTGTCTTTTTCTTATTTTCATCATTATGTCATTTTTTCCATTCGTTGTGTCTTTTTTCTTTAGCATTGTGTTATATTTTTTGGCACGATGTTATATTTTGTGGCTTATTGTGTCATATTTCATGATTTATTGTGTTTTTTATATTATTCTCACCTTTTATTTTTGTTACATTTTGTAGAATAACTTGACCCGACCTCCACTCTAAAATATGATGCTGCTTGTCGTTGATCTACCTCCTCGAAAATAATTTTTTTTTCTCTGCCATTATGCTCCTTCCCCCAAATTATATATAATATTGACGCCAAAGAAAAAAAACTAATTCTGATTTGTACTCAGCCGTTGGATCAAAAAATTGGGCAATCCTAGCCACTTAAATTGATCGGTTATTATTTTCACAACAGTTATATCAAACCTGTTCCCGCCATTAACGAATCCTTTGCATAAATGGTAGAGATTTTAATTTTCAAATTACATTTGGTGGGCATTGGGGAAAAAAACTAAAAATGGGGATGACACTAACCCAAATGGCGGTATCAAACAAAGATTCTGCAACAAAACAGTGATGCCGCCAATCGAGAATGGGTAGTCATTGATGCCGCTAATTGAGTTTGTGTAGTTAATGCCGCCAATTTAGAAGGGGTATTCATTGCCGCCATCTCATTGTTGGTAGTCATTTTTTTTATTTTATTTTTTTTAAATGATATAGAGTAGTCAATTGGTGGTGTATTCCAGTGGTGGTTAGTGGTAATAATAATAATCAAAAGAATTTCAATGGTGAATGTCTATGAATATATGAATCGTTAAACATTGATAGGAGAAACAACAATACATAATCAAGTAACATGACGAGAAGTTGCTTCACAACGGCATTTGTATAGCTCATCTGCCATGTGTCGTCGATAATTCACACAAGCATCTTCGACGTCGATTTCTAGCGACAACGACTTTTTTCTCACAAGCCTCTCCATCATCATACAAACCAAGACACCTGCATTATCAACCTTTCCCTTGTCTTGGGGCACATCTAATTCAACTAAACCAACAGAAATTGGTGTTTTGTCCACATGATTAGACTTCAGCCAGTAACGAATACGTTTTAGAAACCATTCGAAAAAAAGCCTAATCATCTCCATATAGTGAGAAACTTCGCGTCGCCTTTCGTTTCCCCATCTCTTATCAGTCCAATACTGGGTAATTACCATGTTTCTCAGATCAATTAGGATAAGCAGCCAGTCTCCCACCCCGATCGATAAAGGAAGGTAAACGCGGTCAACCTCCCAGAATGGCGGGTAGGGTTCCATTCTTCCAGCCATGTCGAGGGCAACTGAAGAATTCGAGTCCTTCATTTCATCATAGAAGGCAGGGGGTAACACTGTCCAACGTAGCTGTGAAGTAGGATCTCTTAAAAGCTTTGCTTGTCTAAGTCGCATTAGTCTTACCGTCCACGCCTCAACGTGCTGAAATCATAATAATGCATAAGGTTGGTTATTGAGTTAAGCAAATCAATTTACTTTCAAGATAAATTAACGTGAAACTTACCGTTGCGGATAGCGCCCTGTTGGGTTGGCACCCTAGAAGTGTACCCCAAAAATTTCTGTCTAGTTTGGCGGAAATGAAGCGAGTGTAGCAAAATGGGGCATCCCCGTTTGTATAAAAGTCGACAACATCAGCAGACCAGTTGTTTCTGCATTGTTGGTTTTCTTGTGGGTTTTCTTTGGGCTTGTCTTGCTCGTTTTCGGCTGCTTTCACTTGTGGGTTACTTGAAGTCGAACCGGCCGTGAATGTTGTTGATGGCTTGCGTAAACGCCTCCAAATCTGCTCGGTCGATTTTACCGTTTTAGGAGCTGGTTGTGAACAGTAAAAGCCTTCTCCATTGTTTTCCATTGTTATAGATTTCAAATATGAGTGGGTAAGAGAGAAAGAAGTTGAGTGAGTCTTGTTTGTGAATCAGCTAGCTGCTTGCTTTTAAAGAGGTGAAGCCTTGTAATGGTTTGGCGGCATCATAAAAAGTTGAAGCCTCTAAATGGTTTTAGCGGCTTCTACACCTCGTAATGGTTTGGCGGCATCATAAAAAGTTGAAGCCGGTAAATGGTTTAGCGGCTTCTACATGAAGGCGGCTTGTAGATGAAGCCTCGTAATGGTCTGGCGGCATCTACACGAAGTGGAAAATGGCCGAGGTTGACATTTTTGGCTTTCTATACAGTCTGGCAGGGCCTGCCAGTCAGGTAACCGGACCTTCGGACGCGTTGTCCTTGGCTAGTACACGGGTGTCGCACGATGTCCGGGCCATTTTCGGGTCTCCGGGGCCTGATCCAGGCAGCACGAAAACGGCTAGGAGGTCATTTTTCAAAAAACCTACGAAGTGGAAAATGGCCCAGGCTGACGTTTTTGGCTCTCTATACCGTCTGGCAGGGCCTGCCAGTCAGGTAACCGGACCTTCGGACGCGTTGTCCTTGGCTAGTACACGGGTGTCGCACGATGTCCGAGCCGTTTTCGGGTCTCCGGGGCCTGATCCAGGCGGCCCGAAAACGGCTAGGAGGTCATTTTTCAAAAAAACCCACGAAGTGGAAAATGGCCCAGGCTGACGTTTTTGGCTCTCTATACAGTCTAGCAGGGCCTGCCAGTCAGGTAACCGGACCTTCGGACGCGTTGTCCTTGGCTAGTACACGGGTTTCGCACGATGTCCGGGCCGTTTTCGGGTCTCCGGGGCCTGATCCAGGCGGCCCGAAAACGGCTAGGAGGTCATTTTTCAAAAAACCCACGATTCATAAATCCATAATACATAAACACATAATACATAAACACATAATACATAAATCCTAATCCCAAAGTACTTATTTAAAGCTTACATAAACTGTAACATTACGCATTTATTAATTATACGTTACGGATTAAAACGACAAGTGTATTATTTTTGGTGATATTTTGAACCCCTACACAATGATAATTATTCATACATATATATCTCTCTCTCTCTATATATATATATATATAAAGTTATTATAGTAATAATAATAATAATAATAATAATAATTATAACATATACTAGATTAAAAATAAATTGATTTTGTGATTTTCTTACCCAAACCCGTAGCCCATGTACCAGCCCAAGAACAAACCGGCCCAACTCCCTTCTATCCCTCCCCTTATCTGCTTTATTTAAAGAAAAAAAAAAACTGCTTCATCTGAGGTTCGAACCGGAGACCTTGTACACACAACACACACACACCAAACCACTTGGTCTACACCTCACATTTGAATTAATTATAACTCCAATTATATATAAACCCTGCTTTCGTCTGTTCTTTCCTTTTCCCTGATCGACGAGCAACAGCAAGTCAGAAAAGAGGATCATTTTGACCAATCTAAATTGATTAAACGCGTAATTAACCATGGGTTTGACTTGGAGTCGTAATCATCGGCCATCTATGACCAGAATACATGATTAACATCAATCAATTGATACCAATTAAACCCATATACGCGTATTACATTAAAACCATGGTCAACCTTACCATTTCTTCAATCCATCGATCAACACTATAAATTGAACCTCTGCGAGTCTTCAAAACTCGCCAATAAACTCTTCTCAACCCCCAATCTTCTTCAATTCACTCTGTTCTTGTTCTTGATTCGCTGTTTGACTTTTAAGCTTGACCAAGCAATCGAACACGATACAAACCTGTAAGTCTAAGAATTTATGTGGGTTTTATACATCGGCCATCACTCATCAATAGCCCCATGATTAATTAGGCTATTGATGAGTGAATCAGATTATTGCTAGAACTAGGGTTTGTGTTTATGATTTGGGGATAAAACTAATTTATCATCGTGGTTATATATTTCTAAACTGAGATAAATCACAACCACAGGCCTAGGCCAAGTGGTTGTGACTGATGCTCGTAACCAAGGGCACCCGGGTTCGAGTCCCGGCATGGGCGCCTCTTTTTCCACATTTTTCATTTTAAAAAAACAAACCATTTATAATTATTTATTATACATCAAATCTTGTAGATTCATTTTTAATTATTAAAACCTTTTTATAAATTCTAAAAAATTATATTTATCAAATCTGATGTAAAAGATTTATCTACAATTTTTAGTTTTCAGAAACTCATTTATTTAATATTTATAATAATTAAATCAATTTTATGCTATTATATTTATAAAAATCCATTAAAATATCAAAACAATTTTATAAATTCCTACAAAAATTATCCTGAGTTTGTACAATGTTAAACTTTACTGAAATGATTTTTAATTCAGAAAAATCATTTATTTTATATTTTTAATCAATTTTTGTTAGTTTTAATCATAATTAAATCATAATAAATTCAATTTTTATTATTTTTGCACCAAAATTTTATACAATTTATTTTTAAATATTTAGAACAGAAATATGATTTTTAAAATAATAATTCTTTAATTTTAGTATTTTTAAATATTAAAGTTTAATTTTGGCAATTTGTAATAAATAAATTTAATAATCTATTTTAAAGGAAATAATTTTATAAAAATTATTTTTTATACTTCAAACACATTATTGTGAACATCCTATATTCAAACTTTATAAAAAGATTTTCATTTATTTAATTATCAAATTTCCCTTTTATTTAATTAACATTTTATTCAACAATTGGATATCCCCAAATCGAAACCCTAGAATATACTTATAAACTAGATAGACTTAGACTTATTTGTTGCCTTATACATAGGGTAATACTTGGCAATCTATTGGGCTACACTTATACTATTCCTCAATACCTAATACTATACCAAGGTGAGTTTACGTAACCATGTTTATGCGGTTCTTTATACTTGCAACAATTATTTAAGCAATTCAACATGCATGTTTAGTAGTAAACTTTATTGCCTCATGAATTAGTCAACAGTTTCAACGAGTTTCAACGAGTTTCAACATTTACATAATCATTAGCTATGGCCAAGCCGGCGATACTCAATAATAGATCTATTGGATTGACAACCCCACCCGGATACGTGTACCTCCTACATAGGTAACGTGGGTGATTGTTATCGTTCAACATATTATTAAGGTGAACCGTAGATGACGGGATGGACCTAAACTAGTCGGAGGTTTGATTATGTCAACATATTATACTATTCATGTAGACTTAAATTTACGATAGACATACGAATTGCTAAACTTTTATACTTAAACTATTCGTTTGACATGGCTTATGTATTCTCACCAATTTCTAGTTGACCCCCCCCATTTTTTCCAAACTCAACAGGAAATACAGATGCTTGAAGTCTAGAGCTAGCATGAGGAGATATTTGAAGCTTTGTTGATTACTTGATGTAGACTTTAATGTAATACAATATTGTAATGTATTAAAGGATTATTTAAACTTATGTACTACCATGAGCTACTGAACAATCATTCATACGTGGCACCTCGATGTTTCCGCCATCGGTTGGGGTGTTACAGATTGGTATCAGAGCCATGGTTATAGGGAATTAGGTTATTAGAAAAATAATCTAGTCTATAACCATAGGATTTAACCAGTACTTGCTTCTTTTACTTGCTATTCTCTATCTCCCTCCTACTTCTTATCCCTACTTTCATCCTTACAAGAAGGCTGCTCTACATCACTGGATCTACTCTTAGACTAATAGGACAAAATCCTCAGGCTTGGCCTGAACCACCTTGAGATCTCGTCGAAGTTCTAGATTTTAATAACGAACACGTGCAATCTGGAAGGGTGAACGCCTGTATTCTGAGTCTTCTGTCTAGGCTGGCATTGCGCATATATCCAAATCAGACGAGGGACCCGGATGCCTACCTGGGAATTCTCGGGATGAGTGTTCACTTATAGGCTAAAGCACGTCTTCATATGTTGTTAGAATTTAGAATCTTTGATAAGTCAACTTTTTCGTTTATTCGTTTTAATTAATGAATAAATGATTACACTCCTTATATAATCTCATTCATTTCACTGTGTTTCTTACAGATCATGCCTCCACGTCGTAGCACTCGCAACAGCAATGGTGAAAACCACGAAGAAGGTGGTGACAACCATAACCATGACCAAGGTCCTAGCCACAACAACAATGGTATCGATGCCCAACTGGCTGCGATCATTTCTCAACAAATGGCGCAGCAAATCGCAACTCTGGTCCCCAATTTACTCGCTCAGGTCATCCAAATGAACGGCAACGGGAATGGTCACGGCAACGGGAACGGCAACTGGAACGGGAACGGCAATGGTAATGGAAATGGACCCCCAGCCTGCACCCTTAAGCATTTCAATTCCTGTAATCCCCCAAAATTCTGTGGAGAAGAAGAAGCTACAAGACTCCTACAATGGTTTGAGGGTATTGAGAATACCTTCATTAACAGTGAATGCCCCGACAACTTTAATGTCCGTTATGCCATGAGTGTTCTTCACAAACGAGCACTCACTTGGTGGAATGAAGAAAAACGCACTCGCGGAGCTGAAGCTGCACTAGCCTTAACTTGGGATCAAGCTAAAGACATTATGAAGGCAGAATTCTGTCCTCGTAATGAAATTAAGAAGCTGGAAGATGAATTTCGTGATCTTGCTCAACACAGTGGGGAAAACCTTGCTTACAACACTCTTTTTCACGAACTTAGCTTACTGCTACCTCACAAAGTCACCCCTTTGCCCATTGCTATCGAAAAATACATTGGTGGTTTACCGATGCAGATTCAAGACACGGTGTGGGGAAGGAACCCTACTACTTTGGAAGAAGCAAAGCGTTTGGCTGCCACCCTAACAGATAACCATGTGAAGGCAGGAACCCTGACTCGTAAAGGGGAAAAGAAAAAGGATACCCCCCAACCTGCCGTTGATATCAAAACTGAGGCCTCAACCAACGGGAAGAACAAGGTCAGGAATTTTGCAATAGACACCACTGCCCCACCCACCAAGAAACAATACAATGGGAACCTACCTAAGTGTGACACCTGCCAGTATCACCATCCAACTCAAGTACCCTGCCGACAGTATACCAATTGTCAAAGGTATGGGCATCTTGCAGATGCTTGTCGAATCCCTGCTACAAACGCTCTTGATGCTCCAAATAACCCCGCTTGAAACCCTCCAGCTACTTAACAGCAAACTCTACCATTTGAATGATGTTTACTTTCTCTTTAATTCTATGTATTGACACTTTTGATTCAAGTAATAAATTCAAGTATTATCATAACATCTGTGTGCATACTTGTTTGAATGTGAATTAATTGCTATATCTACTTGCTTACTTGTACAACAATTAGTTGACTACCAAACAACCTACTTAACGATTGGTAGAGGTCATCATATCTTTCCAACAGTCGGGAGAGGCCCTACCACCTGCTCAACGACTGGTGGGGACTATCAGACCTGCTCAACAATTGGTAAAGTCATAAAAGGACACAAAACCCTAATGTAAGGTAAATTGGTAATTACGGTCCGGAACGTAATCATGAATTTACAGGTACGTTAAGGTAGTGTGAAATTTTATCAAGGTTTTCGGTAGTCGACCAATTATAAACCTAGTGCTCCTCTTAACTTCGGGACGAAGTTCCTAAAAGTAGGGGAGACTGTAACATTACGCATTTATTAATTATACGTTACGGATTAAAACGACAAGTGTATTATTTTTGGTGATATTTTGAACCCCTACACAATGATAATTATTCATACATATATCTATCTATATATATATATATAAAGTTATTATAGTAATAATAATAATAATAATAATAATAATAATAATAATAATAATTATAACATATACTAGATTAAAAATAAATTGATTTTGTGATTTTCTTATCCAAACCCGTAGCCCATGTACCAGCCCAAGAACAAACCGGCCCAACTCCCTTCTATCCCTCCCCTTATCTGCTTTATTTAAAGAAAAAAAAATTGCTTCATCTGAGGTTCGAACCGGAGACCTTGTACACACAACACACACACCAAACCACTTGGTCTACACCTCACATTTGAATTAATTATAACTCCAATTATATATAAACCCTGCTTTCGTCTGTTCTTTCCTTTTCCCTAATCGACGAGCAACAGCAAGTCAGAAAAGAGGATCATTTTGACAAAATTAAATTGATTAAACGTGTAATTAACCATGGATTTGACTTGGAGTCGTAATCATCGGCCATCTATGACCAGAATACATGATTAACATCAATCAATTGATACCAATTAAACCCATATACGCGTATTACATTAAAACCTTGGTCAACCTTACCATTTCTTCAATCCATCGATCAACACTATAAAATGAACCTCTGTGAGTCTTCACAACTCGCCAATAAACTCTTCTCAACCCCCAATCTTCTTCAATTCACTCTGTTCTTGTTCTTGATTCGCTGTTTGACTTTTAAGCTTGACCAAGCAATCGAACACGATACAAACCTGTAAGTCTAAGAATTTATGTGGTTTCTATACATCGGCCATCACTCATCAATAGCCCCATGATTAATTGGGCTATTGATGAGTGAATCAGATTATTGTTGGAACTAGGGTTCGTGTTTATGATTTGGGGATAAAACTAATTTATCATCGTGGTTATATATTTTTAAAACTGAGATAAATCACAACCACAGGCCTAGGCCAAGTGGTTGTGACTGATGCTCATAACCAAGGGCACCCGGGTTCGAGTCCCGGCATGGGCGCCTCTTTTTCCACATTTTTCATTTTTAAAAAAACAAACCATTTATAATTATTTATTATACATCAAATCTTGTAGATTCATTTTTAATTATTAAAACCTTTTTATAAATTCTAAAAAAATTATATTTATCAAATCTGATGTAAAAGATTTATCTACAATTTTTAGTTTTCAGAAATTCATTTATTTAATATTTATAATAATTAAATCAATTTTATGCTATTATATTTATAAAAATCCATTAAAATATCAAAACAATTTTATAAATTCCTACAAAAATTATCCTGAGTTTGTACAATGTTAAACTTTACTGAAATGATTTTTAATTCAGAAAAATCATTTATTTTATATTTTTAATCAATTTTTGTTAGTTTTAATCATAATTAAATCATAATAAATTCAATTTTTATTATTTTTGCACCAAAATTTTATACAATTTATTTTTAAATATTTAGAACAGATATATGATTTTTAAAATAATAATTCTTTAATTTTAGTATTTTTAAATATTAAAGTTTAATTTTGGCAATTTGTAATAAATAAATTTAATAATCTATTTTAAAGGAAATAATTTTATAAAAATTATTTTTTATACTTCAAACACATTATTGTGAACATCCTATATTCAAACTTTATAAAAAGATTTTCATTTATTTAATTATCAAATTTCCCTTTTATTTAATTAACATTTTATTCAACAATTGGATATCCCCAAATCGAAACCCTAGAATATACTTATAAACTAGATAGACTTAGACTTATTTGTTGCCTTATACATAGGGTAATACTTGGCAATCTATTGGGCTACACTTATACTATTCCTCAATACCTAATACTATACCAAGGTGAGTTTACGTAACCATGTTTATGCGGTTCTTTATACTTGCAACAATTATTTAAGCAATTCAACATGCATGTTTAGTAGTAAACTTTATTGCCTCATGAATTAGTCAACAGTTTCAACGAGTTTCAACGAGTTTCAACATTTACATAATCATTAGCTATGGCCAAGCCGACGATACTCAATAATAGATCTATTGGATTGACAACACCCACCCGGATACGTGTACCTCCTACATAGGTAACGTGGGTGATTGTTATCGTTCAACATATTATTAAGGTGAACCGTAGATGACGGGATGGACCTAAACTAGTCGGAGGTTTGATTATGTCAACATATTATACTATTCATGTAGACTTAAATTTACGATAGACATACGAATTGCTAAACTTTTATACTTAAACTATTCGTTTGACATGGCTTATGTATTCTCACCAACTTCTAGTTGACCCCCCCCCCATTTTTCCAAACTCAACAGGAAATACTGATGCTTGAAGTCTAGAGCTAGCATGAGGAGATATTTGAAGCTTTGTTGATTACTTGATGTAGACTTTAATGTAATACAATATTGTAATGTATTAAAGGATTATTTAAACTTATGTACTACCATGAGCTACTGAACAATCATTCATACGTGGCACCTCGATGTTTCCGCCATCGGTTGGGGTGTTACAGATTGGTATCAGAGCCATGGTTATAGGGAATTAGGTTATTAGAAAAATAATCTAGTCTATAACCATAGGATTTAACCAGTACTTGCTTCTTTTACTTGCTATTCTCTATCTCCCTCCTACTTCTTATCCCTACTTTCATCCTTACAAGAAGGCTGCTCTACATCACTGGATCTACTCTTAGACTAATAGGACAAAATCCTCAGGCTTGGCCTGAACCACCTTGAGATCTCGTCGAAGTTCTAGATTTTAATAACGAACACGTGCAATCTGGAAGGGTGAACGCCTGTATTCTGAGTCTTCTGTCTAGGCTGGCATTGCGCATATATCCCAATCAGACGAGGGACCCGGATGCCTACCTGGGAATTCTCGGGATGAGTGTTCACTTATAGGCTAAAGCACGTCTTCATATGTTGTTAGAATTTAGAATCTTTGATAAGTCAACGTTTTCGTTTATTCGTTTTAATTAATGAATAAATGATTACACTCCTTATATAATCTCATTCATTTCACTGTGTTTCTTACAGATCATGCC
This sequence comes from Ambrosia x helenae, assembly GCA_030844895.1. Taxonomy (NCBI): domain Eukaryota; kingdom Viridiplantae; phylum Streptophyta; class Magnoliopsida; order Asterales; family Asteraceae; genus Ambrosia; species Ambrosia x helenae. The sequence goes on along the minus strand of CM061229.1, from coordinate 117,650,916 downwards.
TCCACGTCGTAGCACTCGCAACAGCAATGGTGAAAACCACGAAGAAGGTGGTGACAACCATAACCATGACCAAGGTCCTAGCCACAACAACAGTGGTATCGATGCCCAACTGGCTGCGATCATTTCTCAACAAATGGCGCAGCAAATCGCAACTCTGGTCCCCAATTTACTCGCTCAGGTCATCCAAATGAACGGCAACGGGAATGGTCACGGCAACGGGAACGGCAACTGGAACGGGAACGGCAATGGCAATGGAAATGGACCCCAGCCTGCACCCTTAAGCATTTCAATTCCTGTAATCCCCCAAAATTCTGTGGATTAGAAGAAGCTACAAGACTCCTACAATGGTTTGAGGGTATTGAGAATACCTTCATTAACAGTGAATGCCCCGACAACTTTAAAGTCCGTTATGCCATGAGTGTTCTTCACAAACGAGCACTCACTTGGTGGAATGAAGAAAAACGCACTCGCTGAGCTGAAGCTGCACTAGCCTTAACTTGGGATCAAGCTAAAGACATTATGAAGGCAGAATTCTGTCCTCGTAATGAAATTAAGAAGCTGGAAGATGAATTTCGTGATCTTGCTCAACACAGTGGGGAAAACCTTGCTTACAACACTCTTTTTCACGAACTTAGCTTACTGCTACCTCACAAAGTCACCCCTTTGCCCATTGCTATCGAAAAATACATTGGTGGTTTACCGATGCAGATTCAAGACACGGTGTGGGGAAGGAACCCTACTACTTTGGAAGAAGCAAAGCGTTTGGCTGCCACCCTAACAGATAACCATGTGAAGGCAGGAACCCTGACTCGTAAAGGGGAAAAGAAAAAGGATACCCCCCAACCTGCCGTTGATATCAAAACTGAGGCCTCAACCAACGGGAAGAACAAGGTCAGGAATTTTGCAATAGACACCACTGCCCCACCCACCAAGAAACAATACAATGGGAACCTACCTAAGTGTGACACCTGCCAGTATCACCATCCAACTCAAGTACCCTGCCAACAGTATACCAATTGTCAAAGGTATGGGCATCTTGCAGATGCTTGTCGAATCCCTGCTACAAACGCTCTTGATGCTCCAAATAACCCCGCTTGAAACCCTCCAGCTACTTAACAGCAAACTCTACCATTTGAATGATGTTTACTTTCTCTTTAATTCTATGTATTGACACTTTTGATTCAAGTAATAAATTCAAGTATTATCATAACATCTGTGTGCATACTTGTTTGAATGTGAATTAATTGCTATATCTACTTGCTTACTTGTCACAGTCTCCCCTACTTTAGAAAATTTCGTCTCGAAATTTCTTTCAAGTGAAGGTTACTATGAAACAAAATGCGTTGTAAAAGTCAACTAAATTTTTAAAAGAAAATTCCATCATTTATGATTTGACAAAATTTTAAATAGTTGTCTAATACCCAAAGTAAAATTTCAAAATCTTTTGACAGTTGACCCGAGGTTAGGAAGTTGAGAGTTTAAATGAGAAATGCTTTGGGTACGTGTAACGGGTGAAGGACAGGGGTACTAAGGAAGCAGTCTCCCCTACTTTAGAAAAGTTTAGAGTATGCAGCAAGTATCCAAATAATCGAGTACGTAAGGGTATACGAGGTTCGTGTTTATGTGCGGGTATTCAAGAGAAAAACGCTAGGAAGACGTAATGAAGCTCATGTAAGAACGTTCTTATTGAAAATAATAGCTATTAGTCAACAATCTAATAAGGAGGTAGTAATGGGTAACGGGTCGGTTCTTGGTTAGACTCCTAGTCCGTTCCCGCAGTATCATTTATGCTTATATATAGGGTGTACCGCAGCTGACCCACCACACTCCCGATACTTTGGACTCGTACTGATTGTCTACCAACAGCCTAATTAGAATCACACACCACCCTCATGTACCTGTAAGCCCATGATTGCGTTCCGGACCGTAATCATCGATTTACCTTACACTAGGGTGTTATGCTTTTCCATAACCCTATCCTAAGTAATACTAGAAATAAATGCGTGCAATCAGAATGTAATAGCCACTGTAATGAAATAATGTTCAATCATGACATGGTTAGAGGTCCTTCCCTTTCGGGTTTTCCCTTTAACCGTAATGAGAATAAAATGTAAGTATAAGACATGGTTAGAGGTTCTTCCCTTTCGGGTTCACCCTTAACCGGTAACTTTTGTTCACATCGTTGACTCTAAACACTCATATTGATAGACCCTGAGGTTTACACCGTTCCCCTCGGATTGAAGAAATACTCTAATCCGAGTCGTACGTGGGCACCGGCTTAGATCTCATACGAGTTATCAACTAGTATGTTCGTTGGCCATGATGATGAACAAAATAATGTAAAGTATAACAGGGTTTTGCTCAAAACAGGAAAGAAAATATGCATACCAAATATGCGTTCAAGTAAGTATATAAGTATAGTCATAAAATTCTGACTGAAAGAATAATATAAAATAAATCGAGTAAATCGCACAATTGCACAAAATGAAAGTAAACGAGTTGAATTAATGCAAATAGGCAATGTGAAAATAATCACAAATAACGTGTCAGAAATAACTATGAATAAAAATGGTGCAAGATTAAAATAATGAAATTTATGGCAAATGAATGTGCACGGAACGAGTGTATAGCCTACTGGCACGTGAGTTTAAAATCTAATAATTTTACATATATGCGTTATACTATAAAAGACATTTAGCAACATTCTGATAAAAAGATGTCCATTCTTTTGTTAAACCAAAAGTTTTGCAACTGAAAAAGTATAAGTGTAAAAGGTAAATTTTCGCAGTTTACTCGACTTTGTGATATTGTTGAAAGAATAGTTAGTGATGCATGAGAATAAATTTTTTTTTTTAGAAATCGAAGTGTGTTTTAGATTCAAAACAGGTTCATTTGCAAAATCTTCGTAATTACACGTTTTCATGTGTTTACGAGAAATCGAGTTTGAAAAGTGTTATAAAGCTTATTATTAGTTGCAAATTTCTCTCGAAAATATATATTGGTTATGTCATATGAAAACAAAGGGTTACATTTGGTCTTTAAATTATGCAATACAGGTTTGTAAAATGCAAAATGAAACCATTTCATGAAGTATGTGTAAATCGAATGTGTTTTAAAAGACCGTGATTTAAAATGACGTGAATGATAAGATTAAAGTATGTAATAGATTACCAACATTTAAGAAAATTCATAATCAACGAGATGTGAAATAGATTCTTGAGATGTGGATTTCACTCCTAACTCAAAGATGTATTTCAAAATTGAAAACGATTGTGGAATGAAACCAAATCACTAAGTTAAGGATATCACTCCCAGCTTAGTGGTTAAGTTTCTTTTTGAAGGAAATGCTCTTTGAGGTGTGGATGTCACTCCTATCTCAAAGATATATTCCTAAGATAAATAACCTATAGAGGAGTGAAACTAATCACCAAGGTATGGATACCACTCCTAACTTGATGATATCGTTTCGTTTGTGAAATACGAGTGTCTTCTTCGCCAAGAAAAATATCGAAAGAATAACGAGAAATAATCATAACGAAAATATCTTGAAAGAAAATAATAGGAAATAAGAGAAATATAAACGAGAGGACTCGTGAAAGTAAGCTTAGTTATAGACTAGGCTAAAAGGCATTCTAATAACCTAATTCCCTATAACCATGGCTCTGATACCAATCTGTAACACCCCAACCGATGGCGGAAACATCGAGGTGTCACGTAATGACGATTGTTCAATAGCTCATGGACTAAAAGTGTAAATTTTGATTCATTGATTAAATAGTTTATTACAATGAAATGAAATACAACAATTCTAAATGCTAACTAATCTGAATTACAATGAATCAAAATCTAAATATAAATCCGAAAGCTTAAAGAATGCATCTCAAAATAACCTGAAACATGTACAAAATAATTTGGTCAATACAAAAATTGTATTGGTGAGCATACCCTGTTTGAATACATATAGTAGAAAAAGAGTTTCGCAATTCACGTGTTATACTGTCTACAATTTAGTGTTCAAGCTGTGTACAAATACTACCCAAAATCAAACCTTTCGTTCAAAGAATCAAGAGTCACATATATATAGTATTCGCTCATAGTAGGCGATGAATAATCGTTCACACATAACAATAATTAAGTACTATTTATTGCTATGCTAGGCCGCCCAGCGGTTAATGATTAAGGTCATAAGTACACACTATCAACGAATCAACAAGTAAAACACATACAAGAATTGCGATTGTGAAAATAGAATAAACCATGATTAAGTGAATGAAGTAATAAGCGTACATGAGTCACCCCAAAAGTGTAAAACAGTAAAAAGGGGAAAGATATACTCACAGTTTACGAAAGCGATCAAAATCCACTTAAGCGATTGTGAGCTAAGTAATGGGAATTCCGAGGAATTCAACCTATAATGTGTAAGAATACTAATAAGGAAAAGTCTAAAAAGTCTAGGGTAATTAGGGACTAAGGCATTAGGGTTTGCTAAGTCGATTTGGGGAATTAGAGTTTTTATGATACGTCGCATTAATGTAAAAATTGTATATCACAAATAATGTATGAAAGGTTGTAAATGTGATTTAAGTAATATAATTATGACCTATTGAATATTTAGATAAAATTATGTTTAAATAATTAAGACAAAATAATTCAGTTAATTACTTTAACTAAATTAAAATAAATACGATAATCATAAATGTATAACTAAATATTTATGAGTTTCACAATAATCCAATAAATGGTAATAAAGACATTAAACCATATGAGTATTTCTATTTTATAAAAAAAATATTTATAAAATAGATGTTTAAATTGTATAAATAAATAAATGTTTTATTATATCTAATTAAACATAAATAAGACTACTAATACCATACATGATCCAAAAATACTAGTTTTATAGAAAATGAATGATTTCTGATGTAAACAAATTAGAATAATTTTCTCATAATTTATATAAACTTATTTATATTTAAAATTGGTTTAATGAGATTAAATCATGTTTAAATGATTAAAAATAGGAAAAATAATAAAAATAAATGTTTTCTGAACCAATAATTTTTATTTAGGTTCATGATGATTAGAAATAATTTATCAAAAATTTTGAGATTAAAATCATTAAAAATGAATTTTTAATCAATTAATTATGATTAAAACAATTTAAATTAGTAAAATTATGAAAAATAAATATTTTCCAGCAACTAAAAATGAGATAATTTTCTTTAGGGTGTTAAGATGTTATACCTAAATTTTCATGATTTTTGATGCAAAAATGGATTTTCTATGATTAATATAAGAATAATACATATATATATAATGATAATTAAAGGAAAAATAAAGATTACTAAAAAAAATGAGCCAGACCCGTGTACAGGCAGGCTCGAACCCGAGTCTTGGCTGAAACTTAGCACACACACAACCACTACTCTGTAGCATACTTTGTTGATTATGTGGAATGATAATTATATTTATAAAATAATAAAACTTAATCTTCTTCCCCAAATCATAACCCTAAACCCTAGTTTTCTAATACCTTCAATTCATGAAGATTAAGACCCGAAACAAGAGGGCTTTCATTCATACATAACCGAAAAACAATATGGCACAAAAAAAAAATTAGACTTACAAGAGGTATATGTGTCGAAAAAAAAAAAAAAGAAGAGTCGAGCTTCAAGTCGCGATCTAGAGGCTTTGTTGTATGATTTTTTTCATGTTTTCGTGTGGGTTTAGTTTGGTTAAAGGTCTAGGAACGATTTAAGATGATCAATTTATATTGTTAAAGATTAGAATGGTGGGTTTAAAGTCAATTGAAAGCTCCAACGGTTACTCACCTTTAAGGGCCGATTAATACACATTAAAACGTGTTAAAGCTGGTTTAAATGATTGGAATTCGTCAAAAATTATAGGAGAAACGTTTGGAAATCATTAAATCGGGTTAAAGCATCTTATAAATGGTATTGTTAATGTTGGCCGGAAATAAATTCCGGTGGCCGGACCTATGGCCGGAAAAACGTGGAGGGGGAAGGGAGGGAGAGGAAGTGTTTAAAAGTTTTGATATTTGGCAGAAAAGGTCCCTCCAAGTTTAACTAAGTTAGTTATTTTTAATTTAGTTAGTTTTTTTTTTCCTATATAAAACTTAACCAAGTTAATTTTATTTAACCAAAACTTTCTAAAACTTTATAAACTTGAAAATTTTATAGAATCTATTCCGGAATATGTTTCAACCTACTCATTTGATTAAAACTTATACCCGAACCGTAATAATTATAAATGATAAAATTTTAGTTCGTTCAAAATAAATTTTGAAAACAACGAAACTTACAGAGACTATAACGGAAATATTTAGAGGACTATTATTGTCATTTTGACGAAAGACGAAGGTGACGAATGTCACAACAATCATTCATACGTGGCACCTCGATGTTTCCGCCATCGGTTGGGGTGTTACATAAACACATACTAAAATCCTAAATTACTTGGGAGTAGCCAGTGGTGATGGTGGTGATGGCCTGCTGGTGTAGCCTGCTGGTGGGGGGGTGGCTGTACCTTGGTTTTGGGGGATCTGTGCACTCTCTTGCATCCGGGGGGTGGGTGTTGACAACCTTAAACGGTCCAAATGCCTTAGAGCCATGGCATAATCCACAACCCAGACCAACTCCTCTTCCGTGAACTCATCATCTGCTGGGGAATAGCATGAGTTGTTTGAGTAGGAGCAGGAGGAGGAGTTATTCGAGTAAGAGCAGGAGGAGTTATTTGTGCAGTAGGAGGATTATAGAACGAAGGTTGTGTAGGAGTAGGAGGAGATGAAAATGGTAGTCGCCGTCCCCGGCGAGAGTATCGCCGGACATTTGAAGATCCGTCACATTCGTGATAACCGCCACCCATAGTTTGTAAACCCGATGAACAGAGGAAATTGTGACTTAGATTGAGACTTGATATGGTATTTATAATAGTTAAAGCATCAGAGTGGTTTGGCGGCATCATGATGCCTCAGAATGGTTTGGCGGCATCATACAAACTTGATGCCTATTTAAGGGATACTCATCCCAATCCATCCACACACCGAACTTTCTTCCTAAACTATCTCTATATCTCACAAACCTACTTTCTCCCCCCCCACCATCCAAAAAAATAACCTTCAAATCAAATGGCTTCTTTCGTTCCTTACCTGGTTAGATTATACTGGGGTGGTCAGTTTTCATACGTAAACGGGGTTGTTCAAGATGATAACTCGTTGGAATCATCGAGCTTTATTATGCGAGAGAAGATGTCATTTGAACAACTGGTTGAATGTGTATGTGCTCATGTTAATATTAACAAAGAAGCTATTACTGTCAAACTCCTGCTCGGATACACTTATGCTGGGTACTCTCAAACTAGCCAAATTTTCAACAATGACTGGGTTGATATGATGGATTATTTAGCCGCTGAGAGACATGGTGGTTTTGTTGCGGAGATCTATGTTGAATGGCAACAAGACCCTCCGTTACAACAACTTACTTTTACTAACCTGCTACGTGACGTGTCGAACGTAAATGTTGTAGCACCCTTTGGGTCTCAGCATGGTTTTCCCCCAATCGAACATGATGCCGATAACGAAGTAAATGACGAGGCAGGATCCCCTATGACGGACGAAGAATGTTTACAAGAACCTCAATATGTTGCCGGTAATGACAACAATGACGGGTTTGATGAATCCGGAAGCGGAGACTCTAAAGACACGGAAGATAGTGATGACGAACAACCGGCATCAGAAGACTCTGAAGACTCCGCAAACGAGGCCGAGCCTAGTCAGGCGACGACCCAACAGACACCACCAAATGACAACCTGGCTCTCCAGTTAGGTCCACGTCAAGACTACGATCCTCAAGATGATGTGGAGCTAACAGATTACATGGTTCCAGAATACGAAGAGGATGACTTCGTGTTATGGAACCCAAAAGCAGGGGACAATAACCGGCTTGGTATGTATTTCAAATCAAAAGAAGAGGTAGACCGTGTGGTTAGACAGTGGAACATCTGTCGTGGACGGGAGATGTATGTCAAGGCAAGCAAACCGAAGGTATACACGGTCGTATGTTACACCAGACACCCAAAGTTTGTAAATCCTTTCTCTAGTTCCCGCAAGTGTGAGTGGCGTTGCACGGCATCGATTCGGTCTGACTCACATTACTGGCGAATTACTGTATGGGCTACAAAACACAGCTGTTATTCTTCGGCCGTACGTAATAGCAACAGAAGTTTAAAAGCAAAGGATATTGCAAAACACATCTTACCGCAAATTCGTACGGACATCAAGCTTAAGGTAAAACATATCCAAACCCATGTCAAGCAGGCCCTGAATGTTGATGTTTCGTATTCCAAGGCATGGCGAGCAAGAAGAAAGGCCATAGAAACTATCTATGGTGACTGGGACAGCAATTTCAAGGAGTTACCCACATATCTTATGCGGCTGCAGTCGAGGAACCCAGGTACCGTTGTTACGTTCTTTAATCATCCGAACGGGGATCCGAATTACCCCACGTTTAAATATATTTTTTGGGCGTTCGGTCCTTGTATCCGTGCATTCCATCGATGCATGCCTGTCATATCGGTGGACGCGACTCATCTGAAAGGACCCTACCGGGGTAAGCTGATCCTTGCGGTAACAAAAAATGCAAACAACTACATCCTGCCTGTGGCGTATGTTGTCGTTGACAAAGAGACTGTACACAGCTGGTGTTGGTTTTTCCAAAACCTTTCTGAGTACGTTACCCTTAATAGCATGGGGCCTTTGTGTGTGATATCAGACAGACACAACGGCATAATTAATGCTATGGAAAACCTTCCACAGTGGAAGGAACCCAACGCCTACCATCGTTACTGTCTTCGTCACATCAGAAGCAATTTCAGCGGGAGGTTCCGAAACAAAACCCTACGGAAACTGTGTTGGTCAATTGGTAGCACATCTCAGCACGTAAAGTATCGCTGGGCTGTTAGCGAAATGAGGCTGAAAAATCAAGAGGCATGGGACTACCTTAACAACATTGATAAGACTAAGTGGACGGTTAGGTATGATAAAGAGCGTCGTCGGTGGGGTAACCTAACGACGAACATTTCGGAGTCCATGAACAACGTCTTGCGTGAAGCGCGACTACTGCCTATCACAGCTCTCATTGACTACACCTTTCGCAGAGACGTCGAACAATATGTTAAGCACACTCAAATTTCGAGCGGTTGCAACACACCTCTACCCCCTCGCATATGGAGCAGGTATGAGAGCCTTTTGGGAGTTGCTATGCAGCATGAAGTGACGATGTACGATGCGAATGCGTTAAGGTGCAATGTTCTTTCAAGGGTTGAGACAAATGACAGGGGCAGAAATGACTACACCGTTGAGCACAAAAAAAGGTATGCTCGTGTGGAAAATGGCAAATGCAAAGATTTTCATGTTCACATGCAATTGCTGTTTGCAATTGGTTGGGTAAAAGCCCTCACAGTATTACTAGTTGGAAATTCCACACAGACACTTACATTCAACAGTACAACAGTCATTTTTACACCTTGGGGCATAAGTCTGAATGGCCGGCGGCAGAGTGGAGAATTCAAGGGGACCCGTCGATGATTACTACACATCGAGGCAGAGTACGTCAGAGAAGAATACAAAATGAGATGGATGTGAATTATGACGATCGCCCGAGGCGTCATGCATGCACTCGATGTGGAGAAACAGGCCATAACAGGAAGAGTTGTGGAAATGCAAGGCGTCAACGAAATCAGTGAATGACCCTACAGGGTTGTGTCAGTCCTATCATCACGGTCATCTTTTTTATGTTGTTTAGTTTGCATTATCTGTATCGTCAATCACCTTTTGCTTTCATGGATGAGTTGGGTGACTCATCTCATCATGTTCTGTACTAGCTTTATTTAATAATGGCAGAATTATTATGGTACTGTTAATTTTAATACCACTACTATTATTATCAGAACTTTTCTAATATAAAAGTAAATAAATACATGTAGTAATGATAGATTTATTTAAAACAAATAATACAAATTTATTTAACAACTATTTTTCCAAACTAGTCAATCGAACAAACTATACAATCTACCGAGTTACAAGACAATCTATTTCCGAGATCACCAATTCCAATAGCTTGTGTGTAAGTTTTATTTTGCATAAAGACATCATTCTACATATACCTCCTTATCTAAAAGAAACCATGCCCGTAGTGTTTGAAGCCTAGTTCTTTTGGCCACAGGTACAGTGAGATTGATAACTTCTCTATGGAAGTTGCTAGAATAGTTAAACAAAAGCTGAAATTGAACAGTTATTTGGAATGTTTCTGATCATTTCAGTTATGCCATCATTATTCCAGTCTACCGAGATCACCAATCCCAATATTCTACCGCTGCTTCATTGAGTTTCTATTTTGCGCCTTCCATCTCCATTGCTTCATTGAAATCAACAATTGCTTTATTGAAGTCAACCTGTAGATGTGGACACAAAAAGGCGTTCTTCCAGTCAGCGGGAAATAAGGACCGCATTCAGATTCAAACCCATCTGAATGCGGCAGGGGAAGCATATCAATATGTTGAACATTGGTACCAAATCTACAGGTACTCAATGATCAACCCAGGCTGCCATACCGAAGTAGCACGATGAAGAATCGCATCATCCGTTGTCGCCAACGTCGCTAATGACTGACCGTAATTCTTCAACATCGGATGGCCTTGTGCTACAGGGTTTGCCTGGAAGGTTGTCCCCCCTAAAGAGTCTGTCGTCATGAATAGAGGTGGTACACTGGAGATTGAGAGCACCACCGACAACCGACTCTCTAATATTATAAACTACAAAGACAATGTTGCATTCTACACGTGTTATACCACGTGTGGATGTAACATCGATCCAAGTAGTTTCATGTGGATGTAACACTGATCCAAAGACCGCGCTTTCTTGGACCCCAGAAAGAGGGACGCCACAGCAGGGGATGAAACAGGAGAGGATGCTTTTAAGCATGGCTCATCCCCACAAAAAACAGTTAAAACTCCATGTGAATGTAACATCGACCCAATATCAATAAAAAACCGTACCCTCCAGAACAATTGGTATTTTCTTTGGTTTTCTACAATTGGCGGCATTTGAGTATATGTGATTTGAGTGTGTGATGTGGATGTGGATGGAGAATGGTAAGCAGGTGGGAGATTATTTATAGGAGGGATGCCTTGTATTGAATTGGCGGCATCAAGAGGATGCCTTATATTGATTTGGCGGCTTCAATTCTCAATTGGCGGCATCAAGAGGGATACCTTATACTAAATTGGCGGCATTGACTACACAATCTCATTCGGCGGCATCAAAGAATGATTTGGTTGATGCCGCCAATCCATTTCTATACATCACCAAATTTGATTTTTCCCCCAATACCCCTCAAATGTAATTTGTAAAATGATAAACCCCTATTTATGCAAAGGATTCCGCCATTAACACTTGCTTCTCACCCATGATCCTGCACCCACGTCCCACGATATCCCCTCTATATCCCCTCTTTCTCGCTCCACGTTCGTATGCCGTTTTGCACTCCCCAGGAAAAGCGCCTAAATGCTTCCATATAAATTCCATTCTCCACTCACTCGAACTACCAAATCATTGCCTCAATTCCAAGAATTCATCATATCCAGCGATGAATGTGATCACCGGAGCCAGTTCCGACATTAGCGAATCGGAGAGGTTTAACGCATTTCCAAGAATTTATCATCTGGTGATCACCAAAGGTTTGACGATTACAACGTTAGTGTCGACTTTAGCGAATTGGAGAGTTGTCGGACCTCACTACACCTCTTACGGTTTTGCAGAGTGTTTATAATTACATACAGGTGAGAAACAGTTTGATTAAGGATTTATTATTTGAGTGAGTTGCTTCCATGTTACACAAAGATATCTGGATACGTGGTGAACAACATGGTCAATCTCGCACGCTAGATGTTCGACAAAATGCCCATAAGAGATTTAGCATCATAGAATGTGATGAAGGTACATAAATAAATAATACTTTTTTATGGTTTCTTTTTTTTTTTTTTTTTTTTTTTTTTTGAAGTATGTTATTGTTGCTATTTAGACATTCCTCATGTGTGACTCTTGTATTCTTGGCTTCTCAGAAGTACATGCCTTTAAGGAAAACAGGAGAAGAGATGACTTAAGATATGAAACATCTAATATGCAGCTCTTTTATATTTTGATTTAAAAGGTTGGTGGGTCAAATGGGTCTCGCCAGGTAACTTTAGGTTTACGTATTGCTTTTCATTCTTTTAAAGGTTTATATGTATTTTTTAACATAAAGTTTCAAAGTTTGCAGGTCTTCTAACCAAAAAAAAAAACCTACGAACCTTATCAACCATGTACAAAATGCCATTTTTTATTTGAATAGAGGTGCTTTAACCTTGGAGGTACTCTTATTCTATTTTCCTTTTTATTGTCTTATAAAAGAAAATCATCACAACAACAATCTTAATTGAATCATTTAATAATGAATTGTTGTCCTTAGTATACTATTAGGTGCTATAGAGCGACCCTGATTTTTTATTAATTTATGGGTTAGTTAGTTGCCACCTTGGACTTTGAAATTGTTTTTGTATGGTTGCGGATGCAGGGCTTAGAATCTGAATCAAGCTTTGGACTAATTTATTTTGAAGTTAAATCTAATGTTGTTTTTTGATTCTGCATGAGAACAAAAGGTGTAACATCCACAAGTTCTGCATGAAGCCAAGTTTTACAACATGCTTTAGGGAGGAAGTATGTGTGCTTTGATAGAAGTATCATAATGTTGATTTATATAAACATATTTTATTTTATTTTTAGCCATGCTTTCTGAACTACAGGGCTTAGAATCTGAATCAGGCTTTTGACTCTTTTCGTTATTGTGCCATATATGTACTTTAGGTTTGGTACGGCTGGTAAAACACCTGCAACATAAGGGTTGGATACCACAAAGAAAGCCGAGGAGCTAAAACGAAAGGCTAGAGCAGAGAGGTTATTCAAAGCCTTCAACTTGTCACTGCCTCGCTGCATGTTTCAATTTTTTATTCATTAGAAAAGTTAAAAAGTATACTTCTCTACAAAAATAATAATTATCAGTGTCTTACTCGCTCACTGATGAATATATTGCTTTGTTACTCAGATTTGGTATCACACAATCAATGCATGCTGAAGAAGAAGAGAAAGAGAAAGCTAGACTTTTGAGGTTTGGATCATCTTCAGGTGCTGATCCTATAGATGAAGAGAAAAACAAAGCAAGGGCACTCAAGTAATTAGTGTTTCAACAATATTAGTTTCCATCTAATTTGAGCCTGGAAGGATCAGCCCGCATCAGAAGACAAAGGCCTGCAGACGCTGACTGCACTGCTGCAGCAAGTCAGATTCAAGGTTGGGTCCGATTTTTGGACATGGGATGGCGACCCTAATGGGTCTTTCACTGTGGCTTCTGTTCGGAAGTGGTTAGCAGGTTCGCGTCTTTCCGCGAATACTTCAGATTTCACTTGGTGCAAATGGGTTCCCACCAAATGCAATATATTTATGTGGCGTCTTCTGATGAACCAGCTCCCCACCAAGGTAGAGTTATTAAAAAGGAACATTAACATCGATAATAGTCAATGTATTTTCTGTGGGGATGGCGAGGACGAGGTGGATCACATCTTTACAGGTTGCGCTTTCTCGACAAGTGTGTGGAATGGTATTCTTAGATGGCTTAGTCTTCCTTTCTATTTCGCCTTTAGTGTGAGCGATCTTGGGGAAATGCACAAAGTTGAAGGCCTATTGGGTATGCGCAAGGATATTATAAAGGGTATGGTAATGGTGTGTTGTTGGCGCATTTGGCGTGCAAGAAATGACGATGTTTTTAATCAAAGGAGAAGTAATGTCGCGGAGGTTGTGGCGGATATTAAAGCTTTCGGCTTTCTTTGGTTTTCGAATAGGCATAAAAGTTTCGTTAAGAATTGGAAAGGTTGGTGTAATATGAAATTATGTTAAATAAAATAAAATAAAATAAGCCTGACCTCATTGTGACTAACTTAGCTCCTATGTGTTAGCATCAACGTGTCTCAATATCTAATTGTAGTGTTTCAAGCATGAGGTGCATTGTTTCATCATATGCCTAAGATATTTATGTAATGTGTCTTTGCTAAATATAAAACAATAATGTTAATATTATTACTTGATGACCACGGCAACAAAAGGGTTATGATTTGATCCATTTAGAACCATCAATGAAGATGAGTGAAGTAAATGGCTTGGCTTCTTGGTCGGTTAGTTCTCTTCGTACGGCAAATACGTAAATTCGGAAACCATAGCTTGCATAAAGAGTGCAATATTCAATTACGATCAAAGAAAAATAGTTGCGTGACGCACAAGCCCATAAAATCTAAAAACTAAAAGGTATAATCCAAGAACAATAAAAAACGTTCTTACATGTTTGCATTTATGTTAGTAAATTCAACCTTTTAGATTAATACCGTTCACATCATCATAGCCATCTAATTAAACTATTTTTATGTTTCTTTATAATGTGTATTTAGTGCTAATCAATACTACCACTTTGACTTTTGTATATAGTTTCATATACAAATGTTGTTTTAAACTGTAGTGGTAGCAAACCAAAAGAAAGAAATACAATGTTTATACGTTTTTGTATAATTTTGTTGTACTACCCGTCCAACGGACGGGTATAAAACTAGTTAATAATGTTCGCCGCTTTGTCGATGTCCTATTTTCAATTTAGTTTATTTTGGCCATGGGCCTTCTTTCTTCAATTCATTGGGCCGTGAAATTGACAAACTCACCGATTTGTTATTATTATTATTATTATTATTATTATTATTATTATTATTATTATTATTATTATTATATCTAATATCTATAACTAGATTATATCCCGGGAGCGTTCCGGGTTGAGAAATCTAATTTGAAATATCAATTTTACATCTTAAATAGACTGATGTGTTTTACAGTTACATGCAGGAAAGCTTCAGGTTGTACTTAACCTAAAACAATTAACAATGTATCTCCAATGTTAGTGCATAACCTTAAACAATGTATAACTTTAATATTAAAACCTAACCTAAAACAATGTACAACTCCAATGCTAACACATGTTGTAAATAAAATTCATATTTACTGGTTTGAACATAACTAATGACTTGCCTATACATGATTAATGAATAACCTGAACACTTTGTGTTTTTTTCCTGTATGAACAAAACCACACAAAAAAATATATGAACAAAACTACACAAAAAAATAGTCGTTTTTTTCTCCGTTTTTTATATAGCACTATGGTACCCGTTGGAAAAATAATAATAAAACGTTCGTTAATTTGGTGTAATTTTTTTCTTTAAAAAATCTCGTACATAAAAGATATTAACGTTTAAAAGTTCACTACAAAAAAAATGAGCTTCTGAGACTGAAAAGTCAGTCTCTAATATATCCAAATCAGTCTTTAATGGTCATCAGTGACTGATTTTGCCAGTCCCTAGTCAGTGGCAGATACCTAGTCCTAGATGGTTGGTTTTGTAACTGAATATCAGTCCCCGTTTCATGGCACCAACAGGAACTAAGATTCAGTCTCTAATACATATAAATTTAGTACTAAATGTGTCTTCCAATACCACTTCATTTCAGTCCCCAATACAACTTTTTTGTGACTAAAAATCAATCTTTGGTACTATGATATTTCAGTCTTTAACGCATTTCTTTAGGAACTGAAAATCAGTTCTTTAGGGACTGAAAATAATCTTAGATACTATGTCACTTTCTCGAGATTATTTTTATTTAGAGTCTGAAAATCAGTCTCCAAAACTAGTTCCTAATATACTCCATTAGTAACTAAAAAGCAGTCTCCGACATTACTAAGCACAATTATATGTGGCAATCAAATTTATCACAAATGCCATTTTATAGTCGGTTTCAGTGAACACTTAAATTCAGATTTCAAAATATATATTCAATACAAATACAATTCCAAACATAGTATTCTACAATATATGAACACTAAACAAGTCAACAGAACAAAAAAAAATCCCTAAAACAAGGCAACATAATAAAATAGTTGTTCGGTGTACTAATATTTGAGTCTTATCCACAACTTCACGTAGGTACTCACGGTAGGATCCAACGTGTTACTGGTTTCATATCTGAAATAAATAAATAAATAATATTAATTGTTGTGGTCAAGGTATGCCACTACCAGGTCATTTCAATTGAAAAGTAACTTACAATAATACAGAATTAGAGACGCCAAATTCCAGATGAGCAGACCACTTAGGGATATGGAGTTTGTTACTGACAAGCACATTGTATCTTTGAGTAGAAAGAAATATGTCAGGTTTCAGAAAATATAATAAGTAAATGAACCAAAACTTGTAAACAGTATGTTACCTTCATGGATGTTGAGCATCATGAACAACATGGTACCGGGTGTAAAACTCAAAACTTCTTGAAGCATGTTAGGTTTGTCATGAAACACAACATAATATTCTGAAAGGGGGCTGCTAACCGTACCCCCTTTTATATTATTTTTACTAAATATACTCCCCCCTTCAAGCTTTTGTATAATACAAATTTTACCTTTTACTTTCTTTTTTGCTAAACTTTATTCCATAATCTTTTGAATTTATATATATATAATTTTATAAAGATTATCAAGATCCTTTTTCATAATTTCAAAGATATAATCTAAATTTATATATATTACAAAATTGTAGAATTGTTTTGATGGATCATGAGAACACAAGATTTGAGTTGATAAGTTCGTTAAATTGATATTCATGTGTAGGCTAAACGATTTGATAAATCTGAAAAATTAGAGGGTGAAAGTTGACAAATTTTAAAGTGGTTTTTCAAGGAGGGGGTATGACAAGTAACAAGGGGGGTACGTTTAGCCCACCCCTTCTGAAACTGCAAATAAAAATAAATTGTTAAAAAAAATCCAAATATACGAAATTAAGCAACTTACAACAAAAACTTTTAGAATCGAATCGGAAATAAATACAAACTACAATCGGGTACAAAATTGAACGGGCTTGTACTAACGAGGATGACTAAAGAGCTAAGAGGACGATTTCAACTAGAGGTGGTAATCGAGAGAATGATTTACGGATGATCAGTTTAGGTGAGAGCAATAGTTGGTGATTAATTGGATTGGGAGAAGTGAGCAGATTAGGGCTAGGGGAGAGAAGTTAATTGGTTGTGGGTAATCAAAATATTTGGAGCGCAGGAGCGGGAAGCGGGAAGTAATTTGCAAAATTGAGAGGGACTTTTTACTTTTTAAAAGAAATCAAATAGATTAAAATATTGGGAGGGACTTTACATATTATCGTAGTCTTAAATTTATGATTCTGATCATTTCATTTGTTAACTCAACCTAAATTTATTTAAACTTTAGATTCACTAAGTCTAAGACTATCCGTTGAAGCCCGCGAGTCACAAACTTGTCTACGTGGCTAGCGCCAACGACAACAGACCCACATGATCACGTCAGCGAGCGACCGTACGTGAGCCAACTCGCGTCCGTTAGCAGACTGGCCAACGTTTGAATTTTAAAAAATTAAATTTTTCATCAACCAAAATTAATTACCCCCCCCCTGTTTATTTACCTATACTCCTTCTTCTTATTCACAATTCATCTTCTTCTACACAATTCTCCTACACTAAAACCTTCAAATCTTTAATTCCAAGTTCATCATGGTTCCACGAGGAGGAAAAGCTAGCACTTGTCATCGCGTACCAACAAGTGCACGGTGACGGTGCTTCGTCAAGCCGTGGATATGGTGCTCGCGGACCACAGTGGCATAGGGTCCTAGCCGAGTTTGGTACCCTTGTCACGGGTACCAACCGTACCAATGACTCCATCTCCCACAAGTTCGGGGACTTGAAATCGAAGTGTAAAAACTTAGAAACTGCGTATAGAGAGGTGAAGAGTGATATGCCCGACGAAATCGAAGATGTGCTCGTCGCCTTCGCCAAAGTGGGGTACCTTCTGAAGGTTGGCCATAACTTTCACCACGTTTCGGCGTGGCAAATATTACGCTCGGGCTCATCCTTACGTTAGGTTTTTTTAGTGTAATCGTTTTTTTAGTGTAATTTTTTTTTTCAGTGTAATTTTCTTTTTTTTTAGTGTAATTTTTTTTTAGTGTAATGTTTGTTTTTTATTTTAGTGTAATTTTTCTTTTATTTTTAGTTTAATGTTTTTTTTTATAAAAAATATGGTAAATATTTAAATATATTTGGTAAAAAAAACCGGCTCACCTTCTCGCGAGCAACCGTCGACCGCTACCCAGTGCCATGTAAGCGTCGACGTGGCAAAATATTATTCGATAAATCATCCACTCACGTATACTCACAACACATAGTCAAACAATAAAAACATACAAAACTATAAAAGATAAAGTTATAATCTAACGGAATATGTAATATAATATTATTCAGATACAAAAATTGAAATTATAGCTTTCTTAGTTTTTATTAAATTTGAATATGTTTACCATCTAAGAAATATCGAAGTATCGAGACGAGATTATGAAGAGCTAAACATAGATGGGTCATTGGTCCCTTAATGAACCATGTAGAACTGTAGAGTTAAAAAGCCAAACAAGGTCTCATACAAGATGTTGAGACTGATTTTCAAAGTCCAATATTTTCCTCAAATTGGTAGAACTACCACCAACTAATTAGAGACTG
The DNA here is from genome assembly GCA_030844895.1 of Ambrosia x helenae. Lineage (NCBI taxonomy): Eukaryota > Viridiplantae > Streptophyta > Magnoliopsida > Asterales > Asteraceae > Ambrosia > Ambrosia x helenae. Next base: position 117,632,207 of record CM061229.1, on the reverse strand, counting down.
AAAAATACTCCTTGATCCTATCGTATAGAACATTCAAGCCTGAATACTAGAACCGAATTCAATCCAATTTTGGAATGCTAAGAATTGATTTTCTCTTTCTAATATGTTCCTTTAATTTTACGACTGAAGATCAGTCGCCATACACTTGCGACATTTCTTGTTACATATTCAGGACAAAAATTCAGTCGCGAATAAGTTTATCTCCAAATCTTTATATAGCCAATACTTATTTGGGACTGAAAGTTAGTCTCAAATATTGTGCGAATATATTAGCGACTGATTATCAGTCACTAATATAACTCACACTAAAATTAGTCCCTAATATTATTAGCAACTGATACATCAGTCCCGAACATTATGTATTCGAGACTGATGTATCAGTCCCTATTAGTTTAGTCTCTAATGGTCACTTTTTTTGTAGTGGTTATGGGAGGAAACATTAGAGATAAAAATCTAATTTTGTTTTTAAATTTTAAATTATTATTTTTCTAAAATAAAGCACTTGCCACATGGGATGACACATGGCACACTCAATGAAGAGAATACCCTCTTTGAGTGTCATGTCATTAAAATGGCTTTGGTTTATTATATGTATAGATAGATAGATAGATATAGTATAATGCATGAGAGAAGTGTAGTTTAAGATACTCAAAAGTTAAAAACTTATTTTTCATTAATAACCCTGAAATGAGGGTAAAATTGTCATTATACAATATTTACATTCAATACCCTATCTTAGTTACACTTAAATCCCTTAAACTCACTTAACTTTTGCTTATTTAAATTATAGTTAAACTTCTTTTCCTTATTTTAAGCAAAACCATCCCCCATTATTTTTAAATAGTCATATTTTTTGCATGTGTTTATACTTTTATAAAAAAAATTACATCATAATAATGAGGATTTTATTATCTTTAATTTGAGTAAAGGTATTGCTATTTTTTTTATTTTAAAAATCTTTATGTGCTACGTGATTAACGATATCTAGGAGTGGGCAATAACTAAACCGTTCATCAAAGCCAAATTAAAAAACAAACAAAACTGAACCAAAATCTATTGAAAACTGAAAACATCTGATTTAACTTAAAATTGGTTATCATTTTCTTTTTGTAACCTTAGTTAACTCAAATTAGTTAAATTGAAACAAACCCATTAATGTATTCATAACAGAGTGCCCGCACGATGCGGTAGGGAACACAGACACTTCTAATGGTTCATGGTTGGGTTAGGTTCAGTTCGGTTATAAGTCTCAACCGAAACAAAAATTGACATTATCGATCTTGTTAACCAACCGGTTAATTGGTTCAGTCTATTTGGTTAGATTATCGTTTTTAATTCGGTTTAATTAATTTTGTTTAATAACCAAAACCAAACTTTGGTTAAATTTTGCTTAGAAATACATGAAATGAATGTATAAATACATGTAATGGATGAATAAAAGATATAAATGTATGAATGGTTCAGTTTTGGTTTGTTAATTTTGGTTAACTTAGGATACAAAAAACCGATATTAGGTTAACTCGGTTTCGGTTAATTTTCAGTTCGCTTTTGTATGTTTTTGTTCGATTTCGGTTGAGGTTCAATTATTGTTCACCCCTAGATATTGTTAATCGCGTAAAAAATCAAATTTTTAATGAAAAGTATATTGCAAATTGTACTATAATATGGTATGAAGCTGAGTAGATAGGTTTATGAATTGTAGTAGCGGTATAAATAGAAGGGGTTTTGAATTTTTTAGCTTTTATAACTAGGCCTGTAAACAAATCGAACGAACATGATGTTCGTGTTTGTTCATTTAATTTAACTGAACACGAACACATAATCAAAGACATTTTTGTGTTCATGTTCGTTCATTAAGAAATTTGTAATGTTCTTGTTCGTTTATGTTCATTCGTTTAAAACCTAAACGAACAGTTCACGAACGAACATAAACAAACGTTCATGAACATAATAAATGTGAATGATTTTGTATTACTGAAAAAAACCCAATTACTAATTGGTTATGTATTTATACAAGTAGCTAAAGCCCAATTTATGTTTATATTTATGTAAATGTAACTACGTATGTAATTAATAAACTTAAACGGACATAAATAAACGAACATCAACGGACGTTCACGAACATAAATGGACAAACTCAATGTTTGTTCATGTTCGTTCATTTAACTAAACAAACAATTTTCTTTGTTCGTGTTTATTCGTTTATTAAATAAATGACATAAACGAACTTCTCGCCGAACAAGTTCATGAACAACTCATGAACATTCGGTTCGTTTACATGCATATTTTTACCTCTATTTCGTGTATTTATACATCCATTCATGTACTTCTAGGAAAAAAAAAAGTCAAAGTTTGTTTTTGTTATTCACCAAAATTAACTAAACCGGACTAAAAACCGATTATCTAACCGAACCAAGGAACCAATTGTTTAATAAGATTGATTAATTGATGACTTTTGATTTTAGTTTCGGTTGAGGCTAATAATCGAACTTAACCGAACCATACACACCCTTAGAAGTGTTTGTGTTTCCCGCTGCATCGCGCGGGCACTCTACTAGTACTATTAATATATATAGTAGTATAATTCCGTGCTCTCGACTCGGGTGTTCTTGACTTGACCAAAGTTACTCGTTTGCGCTCCAACGTCCATGAACACCTACAAAATACAAAATAAAATAGATAAACACTAAAAAAAACCCAAAACTAATAAAAATCTATAAAAACCTATACTAAATAAAATAGACCGGTACAAGCCTAAAACTAATAAAAACACTATCTAAACGACTCGAAAACCAAGGTTTTCAGAACCGGACCGGACGTCGAACCGGCTTGCTTACCGGTCCACTGGTCGGACCGGTCGAACCGGTTCGACCGGATTTAAGAACCGGACAACATTATAAATATTATAAAAATATATATAAAAATCAAAGCAATTAATAAAAGAAAATGCAAAACACTTGTATGCAAAAGACAAAAAATAGAAGTCAAAAGTCTTGCCTTGTCTTGTCAAGCTGAACAACAATAATAAACCTATTTCTTTTCCTCCTAAGACTTTTATAAATCAAAACTTATCATCTTCTTCATCAAAGCAAAAAACTTTCAGAAGAAGAAGCCAATGTGTCACCACTGTTCACCACCATCAGAAACATGAAACATCTCCTATAGAGATGCCTATTTTACCTCGCTCTTCGTGCTCCTCCTTATTTCCAGAAGAAATTACAAAGACGTCGCCGGAGTTCAGGTCCAAACGGACGTCACTCTTCATCCTCCTCAATTTTTATAAAAAAATATAGCAACCGGTCCGGTCCAATCCAAGCGGTTCCCGCTCCGACCGCCCGAGTCCCGCCCCAACCGGACGGTTCAATGCATGACCGATCCTTTGTCTCGACCCGGATCGCCCTCACCTCCGGAACCCGGTCCGACCGGTCGAACCTGCCGGTCCGGTCCGGGTTTCAAAACCTTGTCGAAAACTATACAAACTTTACACTGGAAATAGATGTATTTTACAATACATCATGCCTCCCCATATATCCATTCGAAGCTGATGCGCAGTTGCACGCATCATACTTATTTGCCATTTTTGTATATTTTTGAGTCGATTAGATAGTATTTTTATTAGTATTATGTCTGTACTCTATTATTTTAGTATTGTATATATTTTATTACTTTTTGTTTTTTAATATTAATTTATTTATTTTATATTTTTGGTAGGTGATCGCATGGAGCGGGGCTAAAACAGTACAAATTATATTCGAAACCTGAACACCCGAATCGAAAGCACGGGGTCATAATACCACTTATAATAATAGTATATTAAATAATAATAATAATAATAATAATAATAATAATAATAATAATAATAATAATAATAATAATAATAATAATAATAATAAATGTCTAAATGTGGCTTAGGCTCATTTCGAAAAAAGGAGTCCAACAAAAGGAAGGGTTTTATGTATGGCTCTGTCTATTGGTACCCTCACCTTCTATTTTCACCCCCTCAAAGCGTCTCGCTTAGGCCTAAGCGAGGCGCTTTGAATTCATTCCGAGGAGGTCAGTACGAGGGGGCAGAAAAAGCTGATTTTTAACTCGAAGCGCCTCGCTTAGGTCTAAGCGAGGCGCTTCGGATCAAAAAAAAAATTTTTTTTTGGTCTTTTGAGTTGGTTTTTTTTTTTTTTTTTTTTTTTTTTTTTTTTGCAGTCAGACGTTTTTCAAAAGAACATTTTTTATGTCAATGGGAGTGTAAACAAAATCGTCAATCCGACTGTTGATTTCTTTCTGCAACAAGGAACAAAATGCCAGCTTTTTCCTGCCACCTTTCAATCTCACTGTCCAACAACTGAATTTTACTTGCTTGCATGAAAAGTTTATTTTAATTGTCCGTTTGACAAACGCCTGGCTATCCTGTCCAGTTATCAATCTCACTGTCCAACAACTGAATTTTACTTGCTTGAATGAAAAGTTTATTTTAACGATGATCCATGGTCAACGATAGCGGTCAACGATGAAGACAATATGAAAGTGGATACCATGGATCAGAGAGATTTAAGCTAATCAAACTCATATCTCAAGCCGGTGCAAGTTATGTTGTAGCATCTTTGATCATCTTCTTGTAATTACTTTCAAGTTTCTTTATAATCATTGAAGACAACCTTTTCAGTTGTTATCCGAGAGATAGCGGTCAACGATGAAGACAACCTGAAAACAACCGGATGGTTGGTATCTATAGGTAAGAATATTGTGGATGAGGATTGTTTATCTTCCCATTGATTTCAAGTATGTTGCCACATAAGACGAATGTTGTAACACGAGTTCGACCAAGATGACACACGAAGCTTTAGACTTCAACCGGATCCAAGTATTACTGCAATGATCAGGAACATTCCAAATAACTGTTCAATTTCAGCTTTTGTTTAACTATTTTAGCAACTTCCATAGAGAAGTTATCAATCTCACTTCTCACTGTCCATGTTTACCTTCAACGTCCAACGGTAATGAGTAACCTAGTAACCTCTACAATGATGTGATTTGTTTTAGATAAGGAGGTATATGTACAATGAACTTTTCATGCAAGCAAGTAAAATTTAGTTGTTTAACTAATTTCATAGTCTTGATACTTTTAACAATCGGATCGGCGCTAACGATGAGTTTGATGAATCATTGTACGTGGTCTAATCAGGTATATGTACAATGATGTGATTTGTTTTAGATAAGGAGGTATACGTACAATGAACTTTTTACGCTAAATAAAACCGATTAATGTTCTTTATATATGAATAGTGACCCTCTGGTAATCATCGTTGGTATTAATGGCAAGATATGTGGCTTTAGTCCTTTACGCAGGTTTGCCAGAGGGTCACTATTCATACACACAACTTTTTTGCTCTAGTGGTGTGCTCTACCTTTTTGACAAACACCTGGCTAACCTGTCCAGTTATCAATCTCACTGGCAATCATCGTTGGTAGCTATAGGTAAGAACATTGTGGATGAGGATTGTTTATCTATCTTCCCATTGATTTCAAAGGATATTCATGTGAGAATGATTTCGTTACTGTAATGATCAGAAACATTCCAAGTAACTGTAATTGATTTCCATGATCTACCTTTACATTATTATTATTATCTTTTACATTATTATCGTATTTGCAACTTAGTTCTCATTTCTCAAAAAGTAATTAAAAACACTTAAAAATGAATTAAAAACAATTGTTGCGAGTTAGGTTTAGTCGGAGGACCACGTACAATGATTCATCAAAGTTGTACAAAGCTGGATGTTTTTACTAGAAAACCAAAACGAGCAATTAACGAAGCGAAACAGAGAGATATAATTTTCTTGGCTTGGAAACAACTTAAAAGAACCAAAAATGAATTAAAATTATTTTTTGGTGATTAACAGATAATTTTAAAGAATTAAAAGAAATTCAAATTTTTTTAAAAAAAGGCCAAAGCGCCTCGCTTTGGTCAAAGCGAGGCGCCTGTGGTCTAATCAAACCACTAAAGCACCTAGCTTTGGCCAAAGCGAGGCACTCAAGCGCCTCGCTTTGACCAAAGCGAGGTGCTTTGGCCTTTTTTTAAAAAAAAATTGAATTTCTTTTAATTCTTTAAAATTATCTGTTAATCACCAAAAAATAATTTTAATTCATTTTTGGTTCTTTTAAGTTGTTTCCAAGCCAAGAAAATTATATCTCTCCGTTTCGCTTCGTTAATTGCTCGTTTTGGTTTTCTAGTAAAAACATTCAGCTTTGTACAACTTTGATGAATCATTGTACGTGTTCCTCCGACTAAACCTAACTCGCAACAATTGTTTTTAATTCATTTTTAAGTGTTTTTAATTACTTTTTGAGAAATGATAATTTTCAGATATTACAGATCAAGGTGTTACCAAGCATGTCAAGAAATGATAATTTTCAAATATTGCAGATCAAACATTTAAAAATATATTAACAAACATTTAAAAATAACTTTTCATGCAAAGCAGGTAAAATTCAGTTGTTTTACTAATTTCATAGTCTTGATACTTTTAACAATCGGATTGTTTTTCGAGAGAAAGGAACTAAGTTGCAAATACGATAATAATCAAACTCATATCTCAAGCCGGTGCAAGTTATGTTGTAGCATCTTTTTGATCATCTTCTTGTAATTACTTTCAAGTTTTTTAGAATCATTGAAGACAACTTTTCAGTTGTTATCCGAGAGATAGCGGTCAACGATGAAGACAACCTGATAGTGGATACCATGGATCAGAGAGATTGATTTCAAGCTAATCAAACTCATTGGTATATAGAGAGCAAACAGACGATCATTCAAAATTTAAAGTTACTGCTAACCTCTGTGCCATCATCGACTACAACAAACCGACGATCTTCATCCACGACACTCCTAATGGGCCTCTCTTTATTTCACGGTACGATTTGTGTTTTTGTTGCTTTATAAATAATAAGTTTTGTGTTTATCAAACCCTAACGTCTGAGCAATGATTTATTAAATCGTTTTACTAATTTCCGATTCTTGATACTTTCATAAATCGTTTTACTAATTTCCGATTCTTGATACTTTCATAAATCGTTTTACTAATTTTCGATTCTTGATAATAATAAATTATTATAATAATAAAACAAAGGAACTAAATTACAAATATAATAAAAAATTATAATAATAATAATAATAATAATAATAATAATAATGTAATATAGTCATTGTTAATGCTCAAAAATGTCAACCTTTGTTGACTCATAGGAGTCTTGAAGATGAAATGAATTTTACAAGATACTTGAAACAAGGTATGGATATGGAGAATAAATCTTTAACTATACGTGGTTGATGATGTCAAGTTTAAGTCGTTGATTCATTGACAGATATCTGGTCTTCAGAGTTTCCAACCCCTAATACATTCATCAAAGGATATTCATGTGAGAATGATTTCGTACAAGATTCCTATGCAAGCAAGTCATCTCATGTTGAATATTTAGTTCTCTCCGAACTTCAGCTTCCAAAATACGACGTCGTTGTAGCTCATATGTTATTATCTCTTCTCTTATTCTCTGTTTCTCTAGATCTCGATGGATTATTGCTCTCATATCGACTCTCACAATTATTCACAATTTTATACATACAACACACCTTCATCGTTGACCGTACTGTTCTTCTTGATCTTGATCTTCACACTCGCTACGGTTTGCCTTCATCGTTGACCGATATCTCTCCGATAACAACCCTTGTTTGATTATACTCTTTTATGTATGAATAGTGACCCTCTGGCAAACCTACCTCTGTTTTGAATTTGTTGCTTCCATAGAGAAGTTATCAATCTCACTGTAATGATCAGGAACATTCCAAATAACTGTATAATTTCAGCTTATGTTTAACTATTTTAGCAACTTCTAGAGAATGTAATGTCATGGAACCTTTGAAAGTGGATACCATGGATCAGAGAGATTTAAGCTAATCAAACTCATATCTCAAGCCGGTGCGAGTTATGTTGTAGCAGTCAAGATTCCAATGCAAGCAAGTCAAATTCAGTTGTTAGACCAACTTGAGATATGAATGTGATTAGCTTGAATCTCTTTGATCCATGGTATCCAGTCTTCAAGGTGGACTTAAGCACCTGAACGGGAAGTTGAAATTTTGAATGATGTTCGTCGACTGCACCGAACACACTACAATTATTCACTATTTTATACATACAACACACCTTCATCGTTGACCGTACTGTTCTTCTTGATCTTGATCTTCACACTGGCTTTTGACAAAGGTCTGGCTGACCTGAAGTTCCTTTCCAACCAGGTAAACAGATATCTTTGATCATCTTCTTGTAATTACTTTCTATTGTTTCGGGTTCCCTTCCATCGTTGATAGATATCTCTATGAGATGATAGCTTATCTTCAGATTCTGATTGCACCGGTGGAATTGGAATTGGAATTAATGAGACAACTTTTCTGGTGTTATCCGAGAGATAGCGGTCAACGATGAAGACAGCCTGAAAGTGGATACCATGGATCAGAGAGATTCAAGCTAATTAAACTCATATCTCAAGCCAGTGCAAGTTATGTTGTAGCATCTTTGATCATCTTCTTGTAATTACTTTCTATTGTTTCGGGTTCCCTTCCATCGTTGACAGATATCTCTCTGAGATGATAGCTTCTCTTCAGATTCTGAAAGTGGATACCATGGATCAGAGAGATTCAAGCTAATTAAACTCATATCTCAAGCCGGTGCAAGTTATGTTGAAACCCTTGGTCATCTTCTTGTAATTACTTTCAAGTTTCTTTATAATCATTGAAGACAACCTTTTCAGTTGTTATCCGAGAGATAGCGGTCAACGATGAAGACAGCCTGAAAGTGGATACCATGGATCAGAGAGATTCAAGCTAATTAAACTCATATCTCAAGCCGGTGCAAGTTATGTTGTAGCATCTTTGATCATCTTCTTGTAATTACTTTCTATTGTTTCGGGTTCCCTTCCATCGTTGACAGATATCTCTCTGAGATGATAGCTTCTCTTCAGATTCTGAAAGTGGATACCATGGATCAGAGAGATTCAAGCTAATTAAACTCATATCTTAAGCCGGTGCAAGTTATGTTGAAACCCTTGGTCATCTTCTTGTAATTACTTTCAAGTTTCTTTATAATCATTGAAGACAACCTTTTCAGTTGTTATCCGAGAGATAGCGGTCAACGATGAAGACAACCTGAAAAAAACCGGATGGTTGGTATCTATAGGTAAGAACATTGTGGATGAGGATTGTTTATCTTCCCATTGATTTCAAGTATGTTGCCACACAAGACGAATGTTGCAACATGAGTTCGACCAAGATGACACACGAAGCTTTAGACTCCAACCGGATCCAAGTATTACTGTAATGATCAGGAACATTCCAAATAACTGTTCAATTTCAGCGTTTGTTTAACTATTTTAGCAACTTCCATAGAGAAAGTTATCAATCTCACTTATCACTGTCCATGTTTACCTTCAACGTCCAACGGTAATGAGTAACCTAGTAACCTCTACAATGATGTGATTTGTTTTAGATAAGGAGGTATATGTACAATGAACTTTTCATGCAAGCAAGTAAAATTCAGTTGTTTTACTAATTTCATAGTCTTGATACTTTTAACAATCGGATCGGCGCTAACGATGAGTTTGATGAATCATTGTACGTGGTCTAATCAGGTATATGTACAATGATGTGATTTGTTTTAGATAAGGAGGTATATGTACAATGAACTTTTTACGCTAAATAAAACCGATTAATGTTCTTTATATAGAATAGTGACCCTCTGGCAATCATCGTTGGTATTAATGGCAAGATATGTGGCTTTAGTCCTTTACGCAGGTTTGCCAGAGGGTCACTATTCATACACACAACTTTTTGCTCTAGTGGTGTGCTCTACCTTTTTGACAAACACCTGGCTAACCTGTCCAGTTATCAATCTCACTGGCAATCATCGTTGGTAGCTATAGGTAAGAACATTGTGGATGAGGATTGTTTATCTATCTTCCCATTGATTTCAAAGGATATTCATGTGAGAATGATTTCGTTACTGTAATGATCAGAAACATTCCAAATAACTGTAATTGATTTCCACGATCTACCTTTACATTATTATTATTATTATGTTTTACATTTTTTAACTTTTTATAATTATTAAATTAAAAAAAAAACCAACTCAAAACATCAAAACAACTACCAAAATAAATTACCCCCTCGAAGCGCGTCGCTTAGGCCTAAGCGAGGCGCTTCGAAATTAAAAATCAGCTTTTTCTGCCCCTCGTACTGACCTCCTCGAATTGAGCTCAAAGCGCCTCGCTTAGGCCTAAGCGAGGCGCTTTGAGGGGGTTAAAATAGAAGGTGGGGGGTTTAAATATAACCACCCTTATGTATTCATAGAAAAGCAAGTAGTATTATTTTGGAGAGGAGGACTTTGGACGGCTCCAATTTTCTTGGAGAGGAGATCGCAAATTGTTATTTCCTGGACAGGGGAGGTGTGACGCAAGTTGAGAGAAAAAAAAAGGAGATCGCATATTTATTAAGAGAGGGGGACACAGGAGGGACGCAAGGCAGATCAAAAGGGACGCACACAAGGATTAAAGATCCAACTTTTGAAGGAGCAAGCTTTATGGTCATGAGTGACTAATCCCTTTGTATCACATTGGGGATGTAAACTTTTGAAGATCTAGGGTTAGACAAATTGGGTATTGTTCTAAAACTATTGATTATATTTTTGTGTGTTTGAATTAATTGTGTTGAATTGTGATTAACCTTATGTTGAACTCATTTTAGTTAATTGATTTTGTGCCAATTTCTAATGATATGAACATGGTTCCTTGCTTTAACACAAATATAGGATTGTATGTTCTAGGTAATGAAATGCAGTTTATTCTATCTTCAATATTGATAAAACTTGACACCTAAGCCTATTGAGCAATCACTCCGTTAACACCAATCCCATTTGTGAAATCCCTAGTATTCAATTGTTGAAACCCTAGTGTGATCTTTTTAATTAAATTGTTTACAATCTATATTATTTTTTATTCATATAATTTCAATTCAAGTTTAATATAATAAACAAAATCTTTTTAAATCAAATTCTTAAATGAACCAATCAAAATCTTCATAAATTTCTAGCATCTTCATAAGAAGTACCATTTAATCAACTAAAATATTATCCACTAACCACACGCTCCTCTGGATTTGATACCCTACTAACCTTAGCTACCTAGGTTAATTAGGTTTTGTATGACCCGTGACGATCGGTTCATCAAATGGCGCCGTTGCCGGGGAGCTAGTGCGCTTAGTGTTTAGTTTTTAGTTGATTATTGTGATTAACTGTTTAATTTGTCTTTGTTACTTCTTTTTGTTCGTTTTTATGCGTGGTGTGTGAAGTGTGCAGGTGACAGATAATGCATGCATGCCACTTGTGTAAAATATGTAGATTGGGAATTTAGCAAGACTTGATCGTCATCATCACAATGTATTGGGAAGATGATGATAATACTTGTCCTTGTTGTGGGAGCCCATATCATTTGTGGCGAGATTGTCCAGTGGCCCGTAAGAAAATGGAAGCATTTAAAGAACGACAAGATCATATTATTTTTGGGCTCGAAAAACCTGAAGGTTCACATTTATCTTCTTCACATCGTCAGTCACGCTACTCAAACTCCCAAGGTTATTATCAGTTAAATAACAGGTATCAAGGGAGTTCATTTAGCCAAAGGACGCAACCATATCCAAACCATGAGGAATATAATGACTATTATCTTAATCAACCTCAGCCTCAATCGGCATACGAAGACCCTCGAAATTCAACACATTCTAAGCTCGCTGCTCTTGCGATCATGATCAAAGAAAACCATGATAATATCAAAGATATGAAGAGAGCAAATGAAGTAAGAGACAAAGCTCATGAAGCTTTGGTGATTCAAGTGGGTCAACTAGCCGAGGAATTTGCCCAACTTAAGTGTGAGCAAAACGAGTTGGCCAATGGTATCATGGTAGATGCTGATATAGATAAAGATACTACAAGTCTTTCTGAATGGTTAAACCCAACTAAAGACTTAGCACCTCATGTAGATTTGGTGGCTGAGGTGAAAGTTCCTCACGAATCGCATCCCGTGTAGATTAAGGCACCCAATAAAGAGGAGGATGAAGGTTCAAAGATGAAGAAGAGGAAGGTGAGCTGGGAGGACATTGGGCAATTTATTGTAAAACGGCCCCGCAACAAGAATGACTCAATTCTCATGCCAATAACTTGGAAGTAATTGTGGATTTGGCATGTGAACTACCGAGTGTATATTGGAAACTCAGTAGGAAAATGTGGGATAAAACCTTCTTGCTTGGACTCGATGGACAAGTTGAAAGAGAATGAACAGATTGGGGCATGTAAGGTAAACTACCGAGCATACATTGGAAACTCGGTAGGAAAATGTTCTTTGAGACCACCATGAATGAATATCAGGTATGATTCTTGTACAGTTTGTATATTTATTTATTTTGTTTTATTTTTCTTTTATTTTTAGTTAGTATTTTGAGTCTTTTTTGATTTCTGGGAATGCTTGGAGTTTAACTTGCAATTAGATAACTTGCCTGTACTCAATCTCCATTCAGGCAGGGTAAATCTGTACACCATCGGTGTATCAGGCATCCCAGAATTTTACGTTTTTATTTTTCTCTGAGTCTTAGTTCAGGTTTGTCTATCGACCGCGAGTGAAATGCTATACGGTTCGATTTGGAGGAATTCCAGAGGCTCATACGCGCACTGCCTATATCCAGGGAAGTCTGTTCCTTTTACTGTTGTATTTTATTTTTATTTCTGCTTTATTTTTGTGACACCCTAGGAAAATTCCACATCGGCCGTGGCCAGGAGAGATCCTTGGTTCATAAGTAATGTCTTGCCTCTTAAATCACCAACGCGTTTTGGGCTTAATGTTAGTGGATGAGAGGAGAACTTCACAGTTAAGCGTGCTCAGGTGGGAGCAGTATCAGGATGGGTGACCTCCTGGGAAGTCTCCACTAGGCAACCAAAAAAAATCCGTGAGCTCTGGATGGGCGACCCATCGGGGCAAAGTAGACAATATTGGTGGTGAGAGAGGCCGGATGTTCAGATGGTATCAGAGCCACTCCTGTGCCTTTCGGGATGGTGGGTGCATACCTCATCAGGGACGATGAGACTCTATCAGGGGGGTGAATGTGACACCCCCGGAAAATCCCGTGTGACATACCAGGATCCAGTCAACGGTCGAATGAACGACCTCTATATGCTTTCAAAATCATACGTGAATAAACCAGACAGTTCGAGTTTTAAAAGTTTAACGGAAGCAAAATATAAAGCATCTCGCAATACAGTCGTGAGTTTACCAAAACCAATATAACAATTGAAATGTTTGAAAACCAGTTGATGATGTTTGTATGCATGCAAGTGTGAATCCACGTGCATCCTAGTTGTTGTTATCTTAGATACTTGAGAAACATGCTAAAATGTGTCAACAATTAAGTTGGTGAGTTCACAGGTTTTAATGTAAGAAAATCCGTTTGTCTGTTTGTCTACATAGACTCACATCAGTCTACTAATTATATCCCAATGCTAGCTAGACATTAACAAGTTACTACGCGTACATAAACCATTGCTGAGTGTTGGTAGTTGGTTTCCTTCCGCCACCGCTCATTCAACGGTGACAACTGTTTAGGACAATATGCACCGGCTCAACCTCCAGTTGACACGGGTGGGGCTTGTTAGACCCAATAGATCTATTCACATCTCCTCGCTATGTTACACATACTATTGTTTACAATGTAAGGACTTAAGAATGAGAGTTACGCTATAGTAAACAAGTGATATAATAGTACATGTGATCTACAATGTTCGTGTGTTTGTGTAGCATGTTTCTCCCCCAACAGGAAAACAGTAAAAGGGGTCGTGAAACTCACCTTAGCTTTGCGTGCTAAAATAAAACCAAACATTTTGTAAAATAGATATCCCACTACCGGAAACCTACGATACAACAACCTATAAGTGTTTGTCCAATGTTTGTGTTTGTCCAATTAACCCATTGTATCCGATTAATTCCTTAGTTTGTGATTTACAAAAGTGTTTGACTTTGTTTGACCCGCCGACCCGTTGGTGACCCGTTAATGTTTAATGTTTGATTAATCTACATAGACCTAGAATCACATCACATACACAGTGCACGCAATTCCTAGCATCTATCATGTTAGTTGTCAAGTAATGTGTCATATGTAACACATGCTCACAAGTCCAAGTTCACACGTACAACCTACTACTAGCATCTCATGATTCACATCAAGTCATATAACACAATTCATGCATCCTACAACTTCTATCCCATGCAATCCTTCCAAACTTATTAAGTTATGATCACCAAGAACATGTAACATGCAAAAAGTTTCTATTTTTAGTAAGTTTATGAATCTAGTTTGATTTTACCATAACTAGTGTTCCAACACTCTTACATAATCATTACTAAGCATCTCATAACATTACATATTCCATAACATGCTTAGATCTCGATTTTAAAATATAAAAATCAATAAAGTTTCCTTTTTGGGCAGGTTAAGAACAATAATTGAAATCACGTCAAATCGTCGTCTAATGTATGTTATCCATGTTACATAAAAACATTATAATAATACATCATACAAGTTCCAACATCAAAGTTATAAGATCTAGGGTTTAATATAATCAAGGTTTTTGCTAGAACATGCACCATATGCTTTTATATAATCATCTCACCATCAAGACCCATTATAATTACATGTTAGTTGTTTACAAACCATTATAAATTTATAATAACATTTTTTTTATCAAATCTAGATATTTGGGTGTGAACAAAACTTTGATTAAAAACATAATTAAAACAAATTATAACATATAAGAGTTGGTTACACACCTCAACCACTTCAAAATAATGATCCTAGACCAGCTTAAGCTCCAAGAATTAGTGATTCTTGATTAGGGCAGAGGATATAAGTTTAATTTTCGTAATTAGGAGGTGGAGGCTGATTAGGGTTGAGTTATAACATTAAAAACTGATTAAAAACGTTTTTTATAAACTCTTCCAGCAATTTGGGTCATTAACCATAAATTGGGCTGCGTAAGATCTCAAGGAAGCCTTCACGCGCATAGAAGCCCTCACGCGCACAGAAGCCCATTACTTTAATTGCTAGCTTTTTTTTGTCGTTTCTGGTTTATAAATAAATATAATTTCAAGAATTCTAGCAAACTATTTTTTTTTGAAACGGCCAACAAAAAATTTATTCACCACTCTAGCAAGGCGCTAGCACCATAATTACAACCACCCCAAAAGACAGCACCTATACTACAAACATAAGAATTAATACTAGTACAGACCACATGCGACCTATACCTACACATGGAGTTCAAGGGAAAACATCAAACCTCCTCCATTGGTCCCATGTAAGAGATGTCTCTTTTGACCGATTTCGAACCCAAAGATAACTCATTGCTTTGATCTGCTCGACAATTCTGGTCAGCGATATAAGGCCATTTCTGAAAATTACCTCATTTCTCAAATTCCAAATACACCAAATAGAAGTAAGAACAATGGCATGAAATGCTTTCTTTTTTTTCTTTGACCCACGAATAGACTGTCACACCCTCAAATTTCCACTACGGGGTTTTACCGCGAGGTGCATGACAAACCAGGATTCAAGTCAACGGTCACAATAAACAACACTATATGAAATACGTAAACCCAAAACAACGATTTTATAAGCTGAAGCATTTAAAGAATTTAATCAACTACAAACAGCGTTCCAAAGAAATCAAGACACTTATTTCAAAAACATGCAACTAAGCCTAGACGCAAATGCAGACCCGTGCGCCTAGTCCAACCGATGCTACCTTAGCGACCTGAGAAAACATGCCAAAAGAGACGTCAACATATAATGCTGGTGAGTTCACAGGTTTGTTCAATATGTTACCAAGTGTTACCAAAATGTTACCATGTCCATACTATATCAATGTTACCAAGTACGCTAGCTAGGCGTGTGTTTTATTACTACTACGATTGGAAAACCATTACTAGACTGTTACCAATGTTCGGCCCGCGTGTGTTCAACAATGTTACCGGTTCGAGACAATATGCACCCGCCCGGCCCTCCAAGCCGTCGAGTGGGGTCTGTCAAACCCAATAGATATATCCACATTTCCCCCGTTGTGCATCCCCGCACATTCATGGTTTTCCCCGGGACTTTCAATGATCGTATAGCAATGCAAAGTTAAAACCATAGTATGACGTATGTTACCAAAATAGTTTAGCGCATGTTTTCTCCCCCAAAAGTTAAAGCAGTAAAAGTGGGGGCCGTGAACTCACCTTAGGTTGCGTTCTTCAGTAATATAAGAAAGCCAAGCCCTTGATAATCCCACTACTGGAGATCTATCAAAAAGTTCACATAAGTGTTCCGACTAATAACCATAAGGTTATCTAGTCCCCGATTGTCCAGATCGTGACCAAGTATGTTTTAAAACGTGTTTTGAATGTTCAATCGACACACTAGACCGACCCGACATCCCGTTGGTGACTCATTACCCTAACTAATCAAGTACACATAGATTACACACAAGGTTCAAGCATAAAACACTTAGTTTGCATCAAAAATCTCATTTTTGATTCCATAGGGTCGAACCAGGGATTTTTGTTCCACCTTCGCCCCCTTTTTAACCACGTTCGACCCTTTGGAAGCCACATTCGACCCATTGAAACAGTTTCGACCTATATTGTCCAGGTTCGACACTGGGATTCCACCTTCGACCCCACGACTGGTCGAAGGTGCCCAGGTTCGACCCTGGCAGATTGTTTTTCCCCAAAACGCTCCAAAAACATCTGAAAACACCACGAAACATCACCAATCTCAGCAATCAAGTATGAATAACATATCCCCACAAAACCCCACCAATTTTTCCCCAAAACCTGTTCATTTTAGCCCTTTCCCAAAATGGCAAAAATTATGAAAGTGTCACATCATGCATGAAATCTTTACCCAATTTGGAAACTTTTTGAAATCAATCCATAATCATCTTAAAAGTGCTCAGCTTGTCGTGTATTTGAAAACCTCAAAAAGTTCTATTTATCATACTAGCATGCAACGAGCCCTAGCTTATTAAAATCCCCAAATTAGACATGATATTATCATTCATCTAATTGGAACCATAAACAATCCTAAACTAACATCAATAGCAGTCATAGATCATGTTTCTAACATTAGTACAGCAGCAAATCATAAAACAACACATAATATCACATAACACATAATTAACATATGTTTATTGATATGAAAACCTATGTTTAATGATAAGGTTTAGGTTTAGAAAGATGTTTAAAAGGTTTTTATTGATAGAAACATGCTTAGAACAGATCTGGACATTTAGGGTTAGATGAAAACGAATTAAAATGCTTTAAAAAGGTTTAGGATTAAGAACACATCTTGGATTTTTGATTAGATGTTGTTTGTAGGTTAGATTATGAAAAACAAGAGCAAAAACTCCTTCCTCAGTGATAAAAATCGTTTGAGAGTGTTTAGAGACGGCTAGGGTTTGTGAAATGGTGAAAAATGACAAAGTGTGGTATTTATACAGTTCCATATTCGCCCCTTGCATGGGGTCGAAGGTGCCACCTTCGCCCTTTTGCAAGGTCGAATGAGTAAGTTATATGGGTTGTTCCAGGTTTGCCCCTTTTCCAAGGGTCGAACCAAGACTTAGTTTCAGGTTCGCCCCCACGCCATGGGTCGAACCAGGACTTGTGTTTTCCATGTTTTCCAGTTTTGTCGTTTAACGCATTTAAACACATTCTAACGTATGATCATGCAATTCTAACACATGTTATGCACATATAGGCACATATAATCATGTTCACACCTTGTAGCACATTTTATCATGTTATGTTACATGTGTGTTAATAATCTACCTGTCCTACTTGATTCAGTTCATGTAATTTCACCAACAACGGGACCCGGTACTAGTGTATTCCCAAAATGACTCCCAATGATCCTCCAGATCATTGAACCCTAGACAATCCTATCCTAACCCGACTCAACTAACCTAGTTAAGTCCGTTTATAAATGTTTCTCGCTAAGGTAGACTTATGTTTTACTAAAATGTTTAAGCCAAACATGCCGGGTGTCACATAGACTCCGGCATTTCCAGCAAATCCCTGAAACCGAGCGCATATAACGAAGACTCGTTGCACCATTGGTCAATAAGTAGCCATACAACCTGCACAAATTGGCAAAACACGAACAAGTGCTCAGACGATCCAGGAACATTTCTGCAGAAAACACATTCCAAGTGTTGCGCAATAATGCCCCGGGCTGCCAAGGCTGTCTTAGTGGGGAGTCGTTCAGCTTCAGCTCGCCACGTCACAATGCCCACCTTCTGCGGAACCTAGTTATTCCATTTGACCACATAATTCGGCATCAACCGGTTGTGACCACTTATCGCCCTGTTGATACTTTTCACCGAAAATTCACCAGACTGATCTAGTGCCCACCGCCACTTATCCTTAGCCACGGATACCACTACGTTTTGTAACAGTGCGAGAAGCTGCTGCATCTCTAACAACTCGTCTTGAATTACAATAGATCGGCTCCAACTCCATCTCGAATGCAGCCCCCTGGCGTATTAGATACCCTGTCAGCAACCGAGCATCTTTTATTCAGTTCAACTGAGAATAACCTCAGAAAGCGAGAGCATAATGGAACATCATCAACCCAGACATCAGTCCAAAAAGCTATGTCCGCCCCACACCCCAACATCCCAATAATCTGATTCGAAATATCCAACCCCAACTCCACCAAACCATGTGAAGTGCTGCATATATGTTTCCAAGGGCCTGCAATAGACATCTTTGCGGGAATAAAATTCCAAGACCTTGAACTATTATGTATGGCCCATACAACCTTTCTCCATAGCCCAAGTCTTTCCGCCTTGAATCTCCACCACCATTTGGCAAGCATTGCCAAGTTTGCGTCTCTAAGCGAACCGAACCCCAATCCACCATATTCCATTGGTCCGATAACTTTCTCCTAAGCCATCCAACTAACTTTAGAATCTTCATCTGTACCGCCCCAGAAAAAACATGTCCTCAGCCCTTCGAGCTGCTTCAACACTTCCACTGGTGCTTTATACAACGAAAAATAATACGTAGGAATCAAACTCAGGACGGACTTGATTAGTGTGACTCTCCCGCCGAACGACAACTTCTTAGCTTTCCAAATGGACAACCGGTTTTTAAATACGTCTAAGACTGGTTTCCAATTCCTTACTAAATTCATGTTCGCGCCAAGTTGCAATCCCAAATATTTGAAAGGGAAGGACCCAAGCCTGCAGTGAAGTATACTAGCCATTGTTTGCACCTCCTGATCTGAAACGCCAATACCATACACACTGCACTTGGACATATTAGCCTTTAAACTTTAGTCTCCTGGACAGCTAAAAAATTTACACCATGACTTGTCTTTAATCCACGAACCCACTCAACTTTTTGTGGATTATGTACCCCCGAAGATTAACTGACAGACAATTCATTGGGGAGCATTTTGTACGCCTTCACCAATAATTAATTCCCTGGTC
Organism: Ambrosia x helenae; assembly: GCA_030844895.1. NCBI lineage: Eukaryota > Viridiplantae > Streptophyta > Magnoliopsida > Asterales > Asteraceae > Ambrosia > Ambrosia x helenae. Next base: position 117,612,600 of record CM061229.1, on the reverse strand, counting down.
TCATCCTCAAACCCTTCCAGCTGGATACCCACAAATTGACCCACATGAGTGGTCGCATCCACCTCTGTTTCCAATTCCAAATTAGGGTCTTCAACTCTATCGGCCTCCCTATTCTCACTGTCGATCCCATGACCTCCAACAATATTATCCACGTTATCCATACGGCAACCATTAGTAGGTTGAACCACAACAGGCGGTGGCTCAGACTGTTCGGAGCTAATAGGAGAGTTAAGATTAATCATTTGTTGCCCTTGAGGATTGTCACCGATACATGCTCTTAAAGGAGGGCCTTGGGTAGACCCAATTGACGGTGGACTTCTAACATTTCTACCTCTCTTACCCAAATGAGCATTGAATACAGGCCCAGATGTCATTTCAGGCCCAGGTGTTAATTCAGGCCCAATTGTTTTATCGAGTCCAGAAGACATTGTAAGTTGGCCATCATTATTACGCCTGGGGTGTCCCAATGGAGTCTCCTCGTGTGCATGTAATCCAATTCCCGACCGATCACCAATCACCTCCTGTTCTAGCAGATCACCAACGATTTCACCCTCCTCAACCTCCTCTTCCATCGGTATAACACTAGAATTGTCACGATAACTAGATACTTCAACTGATTGTACTACCTCAAATTCTTCAGCCAGGTTCACCGACTCTTCAGTAACCCATACTCGACAAGGTCATCTCTTCCATAGTAACGTAATCTCCTCATCAATGCGATTGCCGATTGTTGTTAGGACATGACAGTGGCCAACGAATTATCCAGGTTTTCCCAAGTGAAGTCCGAAGGGACCACCACTTTGCCGAATAACTCCCCAACCCGATCATACAGCAAGTTATCCCGTAACCGGAATGGAATCCCAGACACCTTTAGTTTCACCAACCGACTAAATGGAATAGACTCCCCATTCCAGATTTTAACTTCCACAAAAAATTCCGATCATATTTTCTTATTTTCCTCCAAACACCTTTGCGCAGTGGCCTGGTCTCTAAGAATGATCATAAGATTGAGCCCACCTTCATAAGAAATCCCAGCTTCATCTAATCCACCATTCTGGACATATTGAGTTGAACTAATAAGTGTATTGGGGTCCTTTGCCACCCCGAGTATAGTTCTGCCCATACAATGGTTCAGATATATCTCCCCATTTATATCCACCGATAGAAATTTTGTTTCCGGGACCCGAGATGTGCCTTCTCCACCAATTACTTCCTTAAACGACCGATCATCCTGTACTGTCGACATCAGCACTGGGGATATATTCTTTGGAATCCAATCCCTCCTATTTTCCTCGAACGGTGGGTACACAATCTTCTTATGATTCTTGTCATTCTTAGCGAGGGATACTGAGAGTACAGCTTCATAAATCCTAATGGAATTCATATTTCTTACTGCTTCAAAATGTCTACATTGTCTATAAATTGTTATGTCCATATAAAAACGAAATATTTAAGTCTTTCGGTTAATAAGTTTTTTTTTTTTTGAACAGCAAATTTTTATTACACCTTTATTTCACCTCACCTTACATTTACAATGATTTAAATCTACAACCTTACATTTATAAAGGGGGATACCATACCATTGGACCAAGAGGTCATGGGTTTTTCGGTTAATAAGTACACCACTAAAAATTATAAACATAATGCCTAGGGAACCAACGCTATTAGTGAAGATAATTTATAACTTCAACCTTAATGAATTAATCTTCATACCAGATCCAAACCCCTTTCAGCTTAAATGTCATCTTCTTCAACGTCTACCCCATCACAGTCTACAAAACCCCCTAATCTTAAAAAACCCATCTGTGCATAGAAATCAAGTTATCAACTGATGTTATCCTCTCTCTCTCTCTCTCTCTCTCTCTCTCTCTCACATCTATTCTTCTTATCGCTCCTCTCTACAACCCCAAGCACAACCGGTTATCATCACCGCTGCCACCAACCTACACCCACTTACGCGACACACCACCACTACGCCACGCCGCCACAAACCACCATGACCCCGTCATTCCACCATCACCACCGAACACACGCTACCACCATCTGAACCCAACGACCGTCTTACCTCTTACACTGAACATCCACCACCACCAAAAACCCAACATCAACACTGGCTCAACACCCACACCAACACCAAAATACCCACCATCACCGTCTCACCTCCACCTGCTAATACCCACCAACACCGAAACACCCACCATCACCATCTCACCTCCACCACCATACATCCCCATCACCCACCTTACTTCTCTCTCTCTCTCTCTCTCCATTGCCAGAACCGACGAAAGGAGACGACACCGTCCCCGTGACATCCACATGCAACCACCGTTATACACACTGTCTACATCACCACTCCAGATCCGAACCTATGTCATTAAATTTTTACACCACCTGAGGTTTAGCAGGGGAATAGTAAACATCTAGAGAGAAAGGAAAAGGGAAAATGGCCAAAATAGCCCCTTGACCGGGCGTTTTGCATAAATAGCCCTCTCCACCGTCTTTGGAGAGACGGGACACGGTTTCCAAAAGAGCTGAACCGTCTTCCGAGATCCTTTGGTTTCCAACCGGTAGCAACCCAACACGTGGCGGTTACGATCCCGATGTTTGCCACCTGGCTCCCGTGGCGGCTTGAGACGTGTCAGCGCCGCAAAGCCGTCTCCGGTGGGGTCCCTAAGACGGTTCACCAACGGCTCAAGTTAAGCCGTCTTCGGCTCGGCTTATAATAAAATAATATATCCGATCCCACCGGAGACGGCTCCTGAGCCGGTTCGGGTACGAAAAAGCCGTCTCCGGTGACGTCTTGTAAAAGTTATCAACCGTCTCCTGAGACGTCAGCGGGTACGAAAAAGACGGCTTCCGGTACCGTCTTTTTACTGTTTCTGCACCGACTCGGTGCCGGACGTCGTACATTGCCGGAGACGTTTTCGGTGATGTGACGTCCATGACGAACCGTTTGTTATAAAATTAGTAAATTTTGTAACAATTTTGTTTGAATTTTTTCTTGTATTCCTTATTTTTCTTTCAAAGTGTTAAAAAAAGTTGTGTTGTTAAAAATGGTTAGTTTTATAATCTATAGTGGAGGCAGGTGGGAAGTTGTCAATGGTCGAATGGAATACGTTCTTGATAGTAGCTGTAAAAGACGTGGTTTTGAAATTGATGCAAATATCTCGTATCTTAGTTTTTTAAATGTAGTTTCCGATGTGTGTGAGATTCCAAACATTTCAAGGTTATCTTATAAAATGTCAGCTTTCGATGATGCAATCGACATTTTTAATGATCGTGATGTATCTTTTCTTTTTAAAGTTGCTTTGCAAAACCCCCATGAAGTATTGAAGTTGTATGTTGTAGATGAACCAGGTGTGGGTTCGTCTAGTAATGCTCATTTAAATGACGTACCTTCAAATGATTCAAAAGTCCCTGATCTAAATGTGTCTATAGAAAATTTTGATCATTACACACCATATGGGTGTTTTGGAAATTTCGATGATGAGAAAGCTGAAAAAGAAGAATTTTATGGAAAGCCAAGTCCTGAATTGTTTTCAGAGATAACCAAAACCTCTTTAGTTTTTTTGAAGGTTCTGTATTTCGTAACAAAGATGAATTGAAATTGCAGTTAGGAAATTTTTGTTTGTCTCAACGTTTTTCCTATAAAGTCGACAGGTCATCTAAAACAAGGTACGAAATTTCATGTGTAGTTGATGATTGTGATTGGCAATTTAGGTCACGTTCTGTCCCAACTTCAGGCACGTTTTTTGTTACATTTTTTAACAACAACCACACATGTTCTAAAACTCAAACACATCCCCATCTTCGTCAAGCTAACCCACAAGTAATTGGTAGCATACTGAAGCACCAATTACGAGATACTAGACGTGTTTATCGTGGAAACGAAATAGTACAAGATTTTCGAGAAAGATTTAAGGTTGATATATCATATACTCAAGCATGGCGGGGGAAGTGTCATGCACTTGAGCTTTTGCAAGGAAGTAGCAAACAATCGTTTTCTGAGCTTCCATTCTACTGCTATAATTTGCGAAATGCAAATCCAGGGACTGTTACTGAGATTAGAACTGATGAAGACAATCGTTTTGAAATGCTTTTTATTGCCATTGGTGCAACGGTCAGTAAAATATTTTTACCTATTTTTATACCAACTTAAATAAATTATTGATGTTTTGGTTTACTGAAGTCTAAAATTTATCTGTTTTTCATTTTATTAAATAGATTCAGAGTTTTCTTCTGTCTTTAAGACCGGTCATTATTATAGACGCGGCACACTTAAAAGGTGAGTTTAAGGGAACGTTATTCCTTGCTATTGGCATGGATGGTAACAACCAAATTTTACCCGTTGGATATGGTATTGGCAAATCCGAGGACGGTGAGAGTTGGACGTGGTTCTTATCGAAACTTAAAGAGTGTATCGGTGTGCACCCGGATTTGGCGATCATATCTGACAGAGCCAACTCAATAGATTTGGCAGTTCGGACGGTTTTTCCTAATGCCTTTCACGGGTTGTGTTGTCGACATTTGATGGTGAACTTAAAGATACCAAAAAGCAAAAAGAAGGATTTAGAGACACTGTGGTGGAACACTTGTAAAGCTTACCGGGTGTCTGATTTTGAAGAAACTTTTAACGCGCTGTGTGCAGCCCTACCACGGGTTAGGAATACTCTATTGAGTATCGGTTTACATAAATGGTCAAGAGCACACTGTTCGGGGAAACGATATCATTATATGACATCTAACAGTGCAGAGTCAATGAACGCCTTATCTAAGGACGAACGAAAAGTTCCAATCACCCATTTGGTTGAATTTTTTAGACAAAAACTTCAACAATGGTATTACGAACGCCGAAATGAGGCTATTCAAAATAAACACGTACTGACTCCTTTCGTGGTACAAAAAATTATTAAAAAGATTGAAGGGTCTAGAACGTGGAAGGCTTATGGCGTTGGGGTTAACACTTTTCAAGTTCTAGACGGTGACAAAAATGGTTTTGTTGATCTGTCTAATGAAACATGCAGTTGTTGTGTTCCCCAGATATCTGGTTTCCCATGTGGCCACATGATTGCAGTATCAAAATTACTGAAGGAAAAGGACTGCAGTCATTATACATCACCTTGGTATAGCAACCAGTTATATAAAACAACATATGAAGAGGCCATTTATCCTTTACCCCACAGGTCTGAATGGGAGACGCCAGAGTATTTGATTCCTCTACAACCACCACATATCACAAAACGACAGTCGGGACGTCTTCGTGAAAATAAACGAATTTTATCGAGAGGCGAGGAAGCTACGCCTGTATATTGCAGTCGTTGTAAATATTACGGTCATCAACGTGACCGATGTTCAGCTCCTGTTGCCTCACGATCAAAATCTGCCAGGCGTGGTTCAAAGAAAGAAAATCATCATCAAACACCGTCCCCCACTTTTGTTGAAGCAGATGACTTTGAAGAATATGTAATTCATAATACCTTTTCGACTGTTAACCTTGCTGATTTTTAGTGGTGCTATTTACTTTAATTTATTTACTTAACAATATTTATAACATAAAATTACAAATAACTTCGATATATCAAGTTTTACATCAATACATAAACTAGGTAGATAAAGATTTAAATATTTGACGGTGCAAAACGACCAGCGTAAATTTCATCTGCCATGAAACGTCTGAATCTCATGCAAGCATCATGTAGGCTGCTTTCTCTCCAAGTCAATGACATGTTTTGAACAAGATTTCTCAGCAACATACAAACGATTACCCCTGAATGTCGACCAATGCGACTATTGGTGATAGGCCAGACAACATCCCCCCAAAATTGTAATGATTCAACTTCGTTTCTACCAGACTTTTGCCAGTACGTTATAGCCCCCAGAAACCATATGAAAGCAGATTCAAATTCTATAAGAATTTGATGAATTTTTCTATGAATGCAAAAAGTATCACCACAATCTATGGGACTACAGTTATTTGGGAAATACACTGTTACTTGTAGTAATTTCATGTCAACTTGTAGAACAAACCAGTTTTCATTGTCTATCGAGGTTGGTATACATACCTGAAAATTACAGTCCAAAACGAAATGTAGATTTTATACAGCACGATAAAGAGGTATAAATATATAAAAAAACAGTATTTTACCATATCAACTTCCCAAAGAGGTGGATATATTCTTCTCGAGCCGTTTGCGTAGCTATAAGCATGGTGCTCTTGTTCAATAATTAGGCTATAGAAATTAGGGGGAAGAACACTCCAAAGACCATAACTACATGTTGTTGGTCTTCTTTGTCGTTCAATGTCCCTTAACGACATCAATTTGTTGCACCATGCACGAACATGCTGTAAGTAAATGTCAATAAAATCACAAAAATATTATCATTTCATATAACGTATAACGTAACAGTCATAGTATTTACCGTTTTTTGAAGATATCCGCTTCCACAGTACCCTAAAATACCACCCCACCACTCTTTGTTTAATGGTGTACCCCCATATAGGTTGTATAGCAACATGTGCTATCACCATCGTAGTAAAACTCAAGAACATTTGGAGACCAAAAACTTGATTGGTTATGTGGATTTACCCAAATTGTGTTCTCTACGGGAGCAGGAATGTTAGTCATTATGCTATTAAAAAGCATGTGAAATGAGGTTGTATATAAGGACCTAGGTTGATAGGTGTACCAATATCGGGTGGAATTTGTTCATGTGGTTTGTTAAAAATTGCCACTTTCATCCACATGTACTAAAATGACAAAAAAAATGAAACCCCAAGGACTAAATTGACAAAATAAAAAGAATTGGAAGAATGTTGCAATTTTTGACAAACGTCAGGGACTAAATTGGCAAATAACTCTTTCGTTTTTTATAAATATACCTACCACCCACCGTTCATCATCAATTGTGTAGAGGTTTATATACCATCACCATGTCTCAGTCATCATCTTCATCTTCAAGGTCTTCATCTAGACGATTTAGCAGGTCAAGAGAAATATGTTCATGCGGTGCAACTACACGTATACTTATCTCGAGAACTGATGCAAACCCGGATAGAGACTTCGTGTGTTGCGTAAGGATTAAATTTTAATATTTATCTTGTGCTTTTAATGATCATCAAATAACTGTTTTTTTTTTTTTAAACCACAAACTGCTGGTTGTGGATTTATTAGGTGGGTAGAAGCGTCAGAATGTTTCAGGTGCAAAAATATCGTTCCAGGGTTGAGGCAATCGTTAGACGAGCAACAAGCTTTGGCTAGAAAATACCGTTTGCAGGCGAGACTGTTGAAGTTACTTTTGGTAGTTAGTTGGGTTTTGTTTGCATATCTACTAATGTAACACAAGAGGAGTAGTAATAATAATGACATGTAAATTAATTAACATTAGTAATATTAAGGTAACAATTTCAGTTCGTCTTAATCGGAAGTCTGTCTAGTATCTATCGAATCAGCTTCCGGCAAAACGTTCTTATAAAATTCAAAGGCCATCCTGTGCCGCATTTTTAAAGCTGCTACTTGGGTGTTTTCATATTTATTTAGAGGTTCGTTTTTAATCAACCTCTCAATAAATATGCACACCCAAACCCCACAATCACCAAGATGTCCAGACTGTTGGGGTACATCTACAGGCTCTACGACTTGGAAAGGAGGGGCGTAGATGTATGGGTTAACGTATTCGTAGTAATTATTCGATCTTAGCCAAAGGTCAAATGCGTAATTAATATTGCATATGACCTCCCTTTTGGCCTCCCGTAAGCCTGTCAAAGACAGTAAACTGCAAAATATAGAAAGAACATTATCAAAATTAACACTATTACTTAACGAAAACCGGCATTAAAAAAAATAGGTTCAACATTTACCTGTCATAGATGGTAAACGTTCGCTGGCACAGGTTAAAAACTCCGAGGATCCAATGTTGTTTGCTTATATTCATCACAACATATACCTATTAAATCGCGAATAGTTTGAAACAAAATGTTAAAAGCAATCAATCATAATATGTTCAACAAACAAAACCATGATTTAAATTTGAAAAACAACCTCGTCAACATCAGCGATGTTTGGAAACGGGTCGAACGACCCATCAAACAAATCTCTATAACCCTGCTTATTATCAGGGTTAAGTACACCCAACACAAAATATGGAGGAAGGATGCTCCAACGGGAGGTTGAGCTCCAAAGAGTGCCGTAAAGATAGTGTGTCCATCCATATATGTGCTATTATAAATAAAAATTAATATTCAATATTAAACTGCGGTAAATATATTAATTAAATTAAATATACTTAATAAAAGTAACAAATATTTAAAAATTATTACCCCGGTGCCGAACCAACCGAGTGAGTCATCACCGAAAAGATCTTCCCAAAAGCCATCCGGGAATATACTTCCCCCCAACAGTGCACAAGTTCTATTTTAATCCTTTTGTTTTGGATACCATTTTTTTATTTGTTTTATGTTTCCGTTTTCATCGTTTGATTTCAACTTCTTCTTTTTTGCACCTTTTATTGTTGTGAATGGGGAAAGCATACACAAGGCTGGCTTTGTTGACCTTTGAGACCGTCTCAACTGTTAAAGTGACAAAAGTAAACCAATTATTTTGAATTTAAATGCTAAACTATGAAGGAAAAAAATAAAATAAAACATAACTACCTCAGCCTTTTGTAAGCCGTCGGTGTTTGGTTTATATACATCACCCGAGCTAAAAAAGTCATCAACATTCTCATTGTGATGCGAGCTCGTCGGGCCTTCCACACCAGTAGGTTGGGATTTACGTACCTAAGATTTGAAAATGTAAATTATTTAAAACTTTTCAACAAATTAATACGGATTAATAATAATCATACGACAACTTTACCTCAGGTAGTAAACCCTTCAACTTGTTATTGTAAAAGTTTTCCAACCTATCATCCATCAACGCTTTAAATTGCTCTATTAATTCATCATTGATAGTGTAGGTTGTCGGAACAGTTTCCGACTTTCTTTTTTTGCCGTCGGATCAACAGCCGGCTCACCGTAAACCGTATGCTGATCATTGAAACCACCATCCACACCATCCGCTGCAGTATTATCAAAATTTACATAGGCAGACGGATGAAACTCGGCCGGCTTTTTAAAGCACCTTTGAGACGAGGATTTTTGTGCTCGTAAAAAGTGGGCGCTATCAGTGTACCAGGCACAGCGCAGCTCAGAATCATTCGGAAGTAGAAACCTATACGGCTTAAACCCTTCAGCCTGAAGCGCAACATTTTTTTTTCAAATTTTATCACTTATATTTAGTTTTTCAAAAAGAATTGTTGAAAATGATTTCAAAAGATTACCATAGAAGTTAAGGTGATGATACGATCAATGGTCTTCCTATGCATTTTTCTTCCCGGACCCCAGGAAAGAACTCTGGGGATTGCATCACCAATAAAAAAACCTCCATCGTTTCTAAATTCTGGAAATATCTCATATATCCAGATCTGCAAGTTTTTAAACAAAATTTAGATTTATTTGATCAAATATTTGTTAAAATTAATAAATAAAAGTAAATAATTCATAAAAACTAATACCTTGAAAACCCAATTACATGATTTTAAATTGAAGCCCTTTGTACCCCGCTTTTGAATCAGGTGCATGTTATTGATGTTTTTAACCAAATCTTCCCAAAAATATCTTCCCCATGGAAAGCTATTCAACACTACAAAGTCATCAACCAGATCAAGCACAAGATCATCCACGGTCGCGAAAGTTTGGGTACCCTTAAACACTGATTCGATCATTACCAAGATACAAATACGGACAACATCATCCACCGCATAATCGCTCCAGTCACCGTTGAAAATAGCACAAACACTTTCATAGGATACCTTACTCACTTCACCAAATATTCGTCTTTTAAACGATGTTGGGGATTGTACGAGATCCCAACCATCGTGACGGCCAAATCTTAGGCCGGTTATCAGACAAAATTGTTGTGGAGTGAATAGAAGACTATTAGGACCGACTTGATAAAAAATGCCGTCGATACTAGGCAGTCCCGTCTCAATCTGATGTTGTGCCACTGAGAGTAACAAATTACTTTCGCAAAGATGGCTCATAACATCCAGAAAGTGACCGAAGACGGTCTCCCTAAAACGGCTGGCTTTGCATTGTCTCTGACATTCTAGTATTCATTTGAGTTACTTTGTTCCAAGCACTTCGGACTTTTATTTCGGTATCAGACTAAAAAAAAGGTTATAAAAAATATTTAGTAACGAACAAGGTAAATGAAAAATGATAAAAATACTTGAATGAAAAATGGTAGTAAACGCTTACCGGAGGAGGTAAGCTCCGAGGAGGATTCGGCTGTTGTGGGTGCCGAAAAAACTCTTCGTACTGTTCCTCTTGTAGGGTTTGATTTGCGTTCATCGGGTCGACAAAGTCATTCGGATCAAACATGGTCAAACGGGTTTGGTCAACCTCGATTAATGGTCAATAAAAAAACAAACAAAATTAATCAACGGTCGACGGTGTGCATGTTCGTGGTGGACCACTTGACCAAAAATATGTCGTGTGGTCCCGTTTGTGTCGTTTTCAATGAAAAAAAAATTAAAAACTTTAAAAAGGAACGTTAATATTACCTTTTTTAATTATAAATGATCGCCGTCTGATATTTTGACCGGAGTCCTAGCAAACCGTTCGCCGGAAAATAGATGATAAACAAAGAAAATCGGAAAAAGAGCCTTCCCGTCAGCGTAGCGTCTTTCGGTGGAGAGAATTTCACCGAAAGTTTTACTTTTACCCCCAAAAGGTAAACCCTAGGGTGGGACCGGGCTGCATGAGCCGGGTCCGGTTCCCAAAGCGTCTCAGGAGACGGTCTGACCAAGACGGGTCAGGTTCCCAAAGCGTCTCAGGAGACGGTCTGACCAAGACGGGTCAGGTTCCCAAAGTGTCTCGGAAGACCCTCTGACAAACCCGGGTCCCGGTTCCCAACCCGTCTTTTGAGCCGGTACCCGGAACGATTTGGTTGAGCCGGTTCCGGTTCCCAACGCGTCTCAGGAGACCGTTCCCTGAGACGGTTCCCAAAGCCTCTCAGCCGGTTCCGGTTACCAACCCGTCTGACGAGACGGTTCCCAAAGCCTCTCAGTCGGTTCCCAAGGAGACGGTTCCCATTGCCTGTCAGACGGTTCCCGAGACGGCATTTTGTGGGCCCCTAATTAATTAAAAATTTAAAAAACAAAAAATTAAAAATTTAAATAAATAATTTATATTTAAAATCATCTTTATATAAGTAGTTGTAATGTAAAATACTTTGTCGTTAAAAAACGTTGTTGGAGAAGTTTCGGTACAGAAAAATGTCTGACGGCCGTGATAAAAATATAGCTCCAGAAAAATACTTTTCTCAACCAGAGAAACATTCCTCGAGTTGGATACTAAAAAAATGGAGGCGTCCAAAGGAACCTGAAATTACCAGAGAAAGAGAATTTATCAGCAATCGACAAAGCTTACACGGAAACGTTATCGGCAAATGGGCTATACCGGACGATGAAAATGATAATTGGGCAACTAATGTTGTTGACTTCTACAATAAAGGCGACGCACCGTTTTGTTATTCTGCTGTTTTTTCAAGAATTATTGAGCTTGACAAAATTTTTGGGGAATTTTGTTGGGCTATCGTTCTAACGGCTACCTCACACCAACAGTAAAAACTTAATTTTTAATGTTTTTTTTTAATTTTTTTTACTTAAATTGTGATTCAATTATTTTTCAGCATGTTGAAGGATGGGTTGGAAGACTGATGAACTGGAGGAGTAGAAAGCTACAAAAAAATGCTTCGCTAAATATGCGGTGGACAATTCTTCCACAATTTTATAATTCGTTATTAGAATGTGTTCCAAAAAACTTGGCCAACTATTGCAATGGCAAATTCAAATCGTTTCCTTCATTTTTCGACGTTGATTTTGTTTTTTTTCCCATTCAGCTTGAAAATAGGGAATGGTTACTCGTGCGACTAGAGTTGGTGACACAAGAACTTGTTATGTATGCTTGTGAAGACCTTCGTATCAGAGACAAATACAGAACCATTGTTCACCCAAAGCTGACGAAGATACAAGTTTATTTAGGAGCTTTACTAGTGAACATAAGATTCTGGAAGAAGACAGGTAATCCAGAAAAATGTATAACTTTCAATCTTAACGAAGACTATGTTGCACCACATAACTCCCTGTCTGGTAATGAAGCGGTATATCTTTTTATGTTGATGGAGCATTTGGTTACTGATAAATCAATTACTACGAACGGTGATCTAAAACAAACATGTTCGTCTTACAGACGATTCATGGCTGAAAAAATGTATTTCTGGAGGTGCTTACCACGTCCAAACAATTCTTAATAAAATGTTCTTATTTTGGAAGTTTATTTATTTTTTTAAATGTACTTATTTATTTTTACCTACCATATTAATTACATTTATTTATTTACCATATTAACTATTTAATTAAATTAAATTATTTCACACTATAAATACCCACCAAATTAACAAATTTTTCACTACATCACACATTTTTCTTACAAAACATCAATCAAACCAAGTAAAATGTCTTCATGGACAGACGAGGAGATCCTTGGGGTTACATTGGCATGGCGAAATGTTGCCGAAAACACCCGAGTTTCGGACACTAGTCAAGAAATTCGTGCAACTCCATTTTGGAGTAGAGTATTTTTCGAGTTTCGAACACTTGTCGGCGGTCAGACAAACCGTACGACCCAAGATGTTACAGAAAAGTTTCACAACGTCAAGGCGGAGTGCACCGTATTCGAAGGGTTCTTCAACTCCAACAAAGAGGAGTCGCCAAACGAGTCCGAGGAAGGGCTCATTGAATTGGCGAAAATCGACTACTTGTTGGACTACGACGAAGACTTCGGATATCTTTCCGCGTGGCATTTGTTACGTGATTATATTTATATTTAGGTTTTATTAAAAATAATTTTATGTAATGTTTTTTTTAATGTAATTTTTATTATTAATAAAGTGTTTTAATTTATTTAGTGTTTTATAAAATGTTCTAATTTTTACTATGAAATCTATTGATATTCCCTATTGAATGCTTAACCCACCCGCATATATCCTTCCTATATAAAGCCAATAGACGGTTGGCTTTTACAGACCATCAGTACACCGTCACAGAAAAGAAACCCAAACCCAAAATCACAATGGCACCCAAACCGTGGACGGAAGAAGAAGAAATTGCCCTGTGCACTGCTTGGATGACTGTTAAAGAAAACCCACCACGTCGAGGGTCCATTTGGCCACTCGTTCTCAACGAGTTCAAAGTTTTGGTTGGAGGTTCAAGCAGGTCAACCGAGTCTCTCAACCGGAAGTGGATGGACTTGCAAAACAAGTGCCGTCTCTTCGAGGGGTTTTATCAAACCGCTGTCCGTGAACTCCCACAAGAGACTGCGGACCATGAAAAACTTGAACATGCCAAGATTGAGCACGAGTTTTCGGGCCGACCACCCTTTACTCATTTTTCGGCGTGGCAGATGATTCGTGATGTCCCCGGGGCTTTGGATTAGTTTTTTTTTCTTACTTTTAATGTTCCTTTTATTTTACGTTTTAATAAAAAAATGTTTATGTTAAGTTTATATTGTTTAAAGGGATTGTTTTGTTTAAATTTATAAAACCGTAACCCTAAAAAGTAGAGAACACATGACCTTAAACAAATAATGATTTAAACAAATAATAATAGGGATCCAATAAAAATACAACTAAAGTATTATAACAATTACAATATACAAACAATAATAATTCACGAAGTCGTTCAACACGTCAAACACCGAGACATTTCCATTGCTTGGACCGCCGAGATATATTTTCGCAGTGTGCTTTATACCCACTGTCCAGTCTCATCTTCGTCATCCTAAATACATAAATATATGTACGGACAGATCCTTACCAACGGTCCGGACAAGTCAAAGAACAAACTCTCCTAAATATCACATCCGACCGTCTTGTACATGTAAAAGACGGATGATCCAGAAGATCATGATAGAGATTTAGGAAAAGGATGAACTTGCCAATAAAGTAGACTACCAAATCGTAGATGCAAATTACACGGGTTAACCCACGTGTAGATACAACAACAATCCAAGTAGTATTATGTAGATGTAACAACAATCCAACCGAAGCCTTTTTCGCTTTACTTCTCACTAACTCCGACCGAAACCTATCCATCACTTCAACCTTTCGCTCCAAATGTCTTCCCAAGTGATTGGACATCAACTTAAGGCCAAAGAAAATGGGTGAAAGGCTTTTAAGGCCAAAGAAAATGGGTGAAAGGCTTCGGAGCAGAAGCTTTCCATAGAATGGGATTAGATAAATCCCAAAGGCTTAGGTTTAAAAAGTGCCATAATTTTAACCGAAAAAATATTCGGCTATTCTGAAGCTCAAAAACACGTCGAATAATCAAACTAAATTTGAAAAAAACATTTGAGAAGATTTTGTTTGATTTGGTAAAATATTTTGGCTTGGATTAATTAAAAGAGATGATACTTCAAAGAAGTGTTTAAATGTGTTTTTTTTTTCAACCAAACCTACATATTTATACCCAAACAAAATTTGAAAAAAAAAATAATAAATTAATTAATGGCTGGAGACGGTTCAGCCAAAACGGATTCGGCTAAGCCGAGCCGAAGACGGCTTAACTTGAGCCGTTGGTGAACCGTCTCAAGGACCCCACCGGAGACGGCTTTGCGGCGCTGACACGTCTCAAGCCGCCACGGGAGACGGGTGGCAGACATTGGGATCGTAACCGCCACGTGTTGGGTTGCTACTGGTTGGAAACCAAAGGATCTCGGAAGACAGTTCAGCCCTTTTGGAAACCGTGTCCCGTCTCTCCAAAGACGGTGGAGAGGGCTATTTATGCAAAACGCCCGGTCAAGGGGCTATTTTGGCCATTTTCCCAAAGGAAAATGTGTTGTATATATTAACAAAACAACACACGTGGCTAAGGCTATAGAAAGGTTTGGAGATGAGATGTGGTAAGCCAGACAGCTGTGTAAGAAAGCTCCAAAAACACCCTGGTCCATAGTGTAATTACCAAAGTGGCATATACACTGTTTAATTCCATGACATTTAAACATATTTGAATTTGAATGAATTGAATTTGAATGAATGAATTGAATTGAATGAATGCTTTTTGTTTCTACTTTCACGCCAATAGATAACATGCATCAATTACTTTTTTTTCTTGTCTGTCGTCTAGCTTCTTTGTGAAGCAAATAATTTCAATGTTATGATTTCCTTTTTTTTTACAACTAACGTTAATACATATATTAACGAAAACAAGGGGATGGTTAAAATAAAAACCCACTCAAAATGAGTAAACCTTGTAAACCCATTTTTAGCCATTGATCAAAGTAGATCAACGGTCCACATTTAATTCATGCTTTTTGATTTAATTTAATAGACTAGATGACAAAAAAAAGGGCAAAAGGGTCAAATGACATTTTCTGAAAAAGCATCTATGACAAGTTGACCTGACACATGTCACATCATCTCTCTCATACTTTTGTGATCATTGTCCTAAGTCTGCCAGATGCCCGTGTTACATATGTAACATGTGTTGTGTTACTTGGTTAAAACTAAGTTGCCAGTGTATATTATTTAAAAAATGCTGATTTATTATTTTTTTTATTATACCATGTTTTTTTTCGTTTTATTGTACCAGCACCAGAATTGTTGCATACGTAACGAGAATTAATATGATTATAGGCATTTTGTTACTTACAAAGTGCTAAAACCAAACAAAACGGTCACTACAAAGTGCTAAAAACTTTATTGATCAAAAAACATTCAAATGTACACAAGAATTGTTTCTTACAAAATGCTAAAAAACAAACAAAACGGTCATTACAAATCAACAAATGCTAAAAAAAGTATCATAAATAAAAAAAATGTCTACACTTCATTCTTGATAATCATCTTCATCTTTAATGCAAAAAATATGCTCACCTGCAAAAATAAAACAAAAATCATCAATTTACATGTAAAAGACCCCCCCCCCCCCGCTTAACGTATGTTAACCAACTGGATTACACCCAGATCAATTTTCAAACTCTGAAATTCATCTAACCATGACAGAGTGTGGTTACCAAGGTACTCTCTCACATGCTACTATTTTTAAGAAATTTTGAACCTAAGTATAAACTTTTGTTTCACTATATAATTATGTGTTTGAGTCCAAAAACTGGATCTTATGATCAGATGCCCTCTACTTTTCAACCTAATTTTCATTCCATTGTGAATGAAACAAAATTCAGGGCATCAGCACTTTTCTTTAATGAGTTGGTGTTACATCATCTCAATTCTAAAAAGAAGTTTTTGTTGTATCCAAGATTTATTATGCAATGCATAATAAAGGAACTTGGAGATGAGGTGCTTGTGGGTAAAACAACTGTTTTAAACCCTTTAACCTCACAAGCATACTCTAGGCACAATAAACCGGCCACCTTGCCAGAAGATGACCAAGGGGAACACACAACAGTCCCCAAGGAACCCTCATCTTCCAAACCTTCACCAAAAAAGGCCAAGAAACCCAAACAACAAAAACAAAAGCCCACCAGCCTGAAAAGAAAGGCAGTTCAGGAAGTTGAGATGCCTGAACTTGCTAATGTGCAATCTGCACTTGATAAAAATGTGACTGAAACATCCTCTCAGTCTCATCCATCTCAAACCCCTACTAGAGCACCAATCACCATTTTATTCAAAAGAAAGAAATTTAAGAAAACAATCCCCATTGACTTTTCTTTTGAAACTGCTGAACCTATAGACCAAACTACTGAACCAGCACCACAAATTTCTGAACCTGAAGCCCTTGAAATTGCCAAACTTCTCTCTGGGCTAAAAGAGACCATCCCATCAGAACATGTCAGTCCCCAACAACCACATCAAACAGGGGACATACATTCAGTACTTGCATGGATGTGGATGTCCCTAGCCCTAACCCAAGAGATGAGGATGAACCAACGTCTCTAAGCCCAAACTTAGAAACTCTAGGTACATTTGAGGCTGCTACTACTCATATACCACCCAGTGGTGGATCTAAGGATAGAAGTAACATAGCTAAGACCTCACTTGTGGCAACTACTGATGAAGGCTTAATGCCTGAGGTAGGAAATCCTCTGAACCAAGAAAAAGAGGTACATGAGACAACTGGGTTGGGCCCAGCTCATGATGTAACTGATACTGTCCTCATTGAGGAAGTAAGCAGGGATTCAGATGATTCCATTGATTTGGATGATGATTCACACTCCACTAAAATTGAATTGACCGTTGCTAGTGAAGGTCCTGCACCTGGTGTATCTAAGCTCAAAGAGCTGGTCACACCAGATCAGGTTAGAGTCCACTGGATCCCTGATTCCCCTAAAGTGGCATCTTCTGTACAACATGAAGATCACTCAAAAACACACCCCTCACTGAAAATGCCTACCCAATTCCCTGGGTCATCCAGCATAGACTTGAACCAACTATGCAGCCCAGATGGTCCCCTATACCAGTTGATGAACACCCTAATTTCCAATCACCTCAAAACTTTCACAACTACTTTGGAGTTGTCAAACAAAGCTCAATTTGAGGTGATCAACAAAAAACTTGGTGAGCTGTCCAACAAAATAGACAACAACTCAAGACAGCTTGCTGAACTCACTGGTAAAACTTCCAAACCTAGCAGGCTTCCAAAAGTGGATGAAGCCAAAAAGGGGGAGAAGATTAAGGAACCTAAGGAGTCACTGGAAGCTAGGATAAAGGCAAGAGTGGCTCTACAACAACAACAACTTCTAGAAAAAGCCCAAAAACAAAAAGAAGATCAACAAAGGCTTGTTTCTGGAACTGAAGTTGAAGCTGAACCTTCCCAAGGCCATAATGAAGAAACTGCTGAAGAAACCTCTGATGACTCAGAAAGTATTGAAGACAATCCTTCAGTAGTTGACAATTCTGTCAACACTTCAGCAGTTAACACTTCCAATATACAAACAGCTGAAGAGCCTTCCAAAACAACTGAACAACAACAACCAACTCCTATTCCAAGGCCTACAACAACTACAACAATGACTGTGCTGAACCCTTCTCCACTATCAATGTCCAAAGAACTACTTGAGAAGAGTTTGATTACAGCCCAAAGAAAGGCTAAGGAAGAAGAGATCTGGAATAACTTGGAGGCAAGGGAAGATCTAAGCTTAAATGAAAAGCTTCAAGCTTATGAAGCAGAGTTGAATAGGTAAGCTGAAACAGAGAGGGTTGCTGAAGAAGACAAAAGACAACAGCTGGTGTCTTTTATAACAAAGAACAGCAAAACAAAAGCCTATTCACTCAAAGGGCTCTCAATGGATGAGCTGGCTAGAAGAGCTCAACTTGTTGCTGACAAACTTGCAACAAACAAAGATGGAAAAGCCAAGAGAGCTGAAATGATTGATGAACTGGTAGCAAATGACTATGGTTCAAAAGCCTCTGTGTCAAAATGGAAAGAAGATAGACTACTGGACACATACAAGAAGTACAAGGCTGCCAAGGCTGCTAATCTAGAGAAGTTCAAAACTTCTGAAGTATCAACTTCAGTAGTTAGAACTTCTGGTGTTAAAAGACCAGCTACCAAGAAGAAACCAGAGGACAATACAAAGATTGACTTCAAAATGGTGTTGCTGGAAGGCAACACAGTTGTGCAAGGAGACTTTGATATTGAAGAGAAGCCTCTGATAACTCAATTTAGGGATCCTTCAACATTTTCTTACCAAATTCAGAAGACTATCACTGACAGACTGCACACAAAGGTAGTTACTAAACATCATTTACCAACCTTTAAATTACCCGATGTAGTGCAAGAAGAAGATAGAAGTGAATCCAACCTGAGAGTCACAGAAATAGAAAATATCCAACACTCAGGAACATCCCATGGATCCAGCATGGTTCCCTATACTTCAGACTTTGACAAGTCTAAACTACTGATCATCAGATGGTCCTTTACTGATGACAACTCAGTATTGGTGACAAGAAGAGATCTTACAAGCAAGGCCTACAAGTCCATGAATGAACTGAAGAAACTTTCAACTCAGGACTTGCTTACAATTCAACATCTGGAACCTCAAAGCGGATCGCTCACTGATGAACAGCTTAATCAACTGAAGAATTCCATGTTCAAGGAGATATGGAAAATTGTGAATGACAGAAGAAAACAATAAGGAATTAGAAAAGGTTTTGGCTTCATTAATCCAGGGGAGATTGTTAGGACAAAAAGGATTGGTAAAACCACTTTTGTAAACCTTAGTCTAATTCACTTCTGCAAAATATCCTAAGTATAGAACTACTGAAGAAAGAAGACTAAAGTACTGAAGAAGGATTCAACAAGTACTGAAGAAGAAGTATCAGAAGTTCTGAAGTCTAACCAGACAGTTCACTGAAGAACTACTAAAGACAAACTACTCATCAGTAGTTTGTCATTCATCAGCTCTTGTTCAAAGAATCTTTTTCACCGACTTATGTTTCAGTAGTTTATTAGTTTAATATTACTTTATCATTCAGCTGTGCAAATCTGATTGAACTTGCTAAACACATAAGTGTTCACTAGCAAGCAATACATCAAGAGCATTACTGATCCAACACTTTTCTTAAGTTGGAAGCAGTCATTGGTGTGATGTCCCTTTTCCTCATGAAACTCACAATACTGGTTGGACTTTTCATTTCTTTTGCTCTTTGGCAAGGGACGAGTAGGTCGAAAGGTGTGATTAACTTCTTCTGTTGCCAGAATTTCTTGAGGAGTTTTGGTGAGGACTGTGAAGTTGACATTTCTGTCTCTGCTTGGAGGATTCCTGTTTTCTGACCTTCGAGACTCAGACCCCCTGGGCCTTCTGTCATAGGTTCCATAGTTGCCCCTCTTTCTATTGGGACTGTTACTTCTCTTCGGATGTCTACATCCTCTTCTCTTTGGATGTAGGCTTCAGCCCTTTCCAGGGCCTCTTCAAGAGTTCGTGGGAGACTCTTTGTTGAAATCTCTGGTCAAGTACTTTGAATTGATGTCGTTCATGAACCCTGCAACCTTTATCTTTTCATCTGCACTGACATAGGTAAGGCCTTCTTTCTTGTATCTTTTGATGAAGCTTCTCAGGCTTTCGTTATCTTTCTGCTTGATCTGAAAGATGACCATTGCGTCCTTGACACAACGTCTTTGTTGTGAGAAGTTGGCCAGGAATCCTTTACCTAGGTCGTTGAAGGTTTTAATGCTTCCCGTAGGTAATTTTATTGAACCAGATCCGAGCAGATCTGAGCAGATCCAACCAGGGTTTGCATGAACATGAGGCAACATTCGGGGTCGCCCCATTTTTCTATTCGAGCAGCCCCGGAGAAGATCTGCAGGTGGTCTTCAGGATCATCTGTACCATCATAGGTTTTGATATAAGCTGGCATCTTTAACTTGTTTGGGAACTCGTAATCTGCTATCTCTTGGGAGAAGCAAGATAAACTATTAGGCTTATACGGCTGATGGGTAGTGTGTTCTACCCTGTTGTTGTTGTTCCCGTTAGGGTTCCCATGTTGAGCAGCAATAGCTTGGCTAATGAGTTGTTTCCAGGGAAAGTGAGCCATCATTTGGGATATCATGTAGGGCATGAGTTTAAAGCCTTGAAGGCTCTCAGTTGTTGCTACGTTGTTTGCTACCATGGGGACACTCATGGAGGCACTACGAGCCATGGGTAGGGTGGCCATGGCTTGTGCCCATGAGGTGACAGCCGGTGGTGGAACACCAACAATGGGTGACTGCAAGAGTTGATCTAGAGTGAGTTCATAAGCAATGGGTGCACCGGTGGTGGTGGCTTGGGTGGTGAATAGGGGAAAGGCAGTAGGACTAGGCCTTGCTGCCGGATAGGAAGTAGGAAGTATGTTGCTGGGACCTGCTTCATAGTTCTGGGAGCAGGCTGGTGACCAGGCGAACCAGTAAAAGGACGAGGTGGTCCGGGAGAGAGAGACACTTCCTCTTCGTTGTAATCTAGTTGAATGCGAACTCCTTTCTCCCTTTCCTTCATAACGTGCTGGTTTAAGAGGGATCTGAGGTGCAAGAAGTTTCTTGCAACTCCTTCCGGAGTCAGATCTATACGCTGGGGAACTTGTACATCAATGGGGAGAGGAGACATCACCCATGGGCAAGTGGGGGGTGGAGTCTGGAAGATTGTAAACTCAGGATGAGTTGGTGGAGTTTATCTGTGCATCTGTGGGATTGATCCTGATTATATAGAGAAAGCATCTTCTTATTTAGGCAAAGATATTATCTTGAGACATGGTGCAACAAGAGGACAAACCACTTTAAGCCGATGGTGGCTTTGGACCTGCAGTCCGAGTAGTGCAGTGCCTATACGACAGCTGCTTGTGCTGACCGAGGAAAAGATGACAAGACAGGTCATCTTTTGATCTGTGCTACTCCGTCCTTTGAACCTTCGTAGGTTTCAACCCTTCAAGCATAGTTTTATGATACTTATTAATCTTTTTTCTTTAGGCTACCCACGTCATCAACATCTAAACCATATTAAAGGCCAACAATGAGACAATTTTTAAAAACTTGGGAATTCCCCATTATTATTTCAACATATACTATTACATAATGCAAAAAAAAAACATCCTAAAGAATACATATAATCAGGATGCATCATACAAAAGTTGAGAAACAAACTAAAGATAAAAGTACACACGTAACATATAGCGAGCAACCAATTATTTAGAGATGTCAATCCACAGTTCATCATCCATAGCCAAGATGTTTGAAACTTGTCGCATTGTTGGCCTTTCGTGTGGGTTAGAATTCAAACACCCTCTTGAGAGAATCAAAATAGACTGCACTAGTTTTTCAACTTGGGGTGACGGTGGCGGTATACGACTATCTGCCACATTGGCAGGCAACAAATAATCAGCTGACAAAGTTGGTAAAGATGTTATGAGCTCCCCTGGATGCTTTCCCATTATCACTTCTAATGAAACAACTCCGAAGCTATAAACATCACATTTCTCAGTTGCCACCATTGTATAAGCAAGCTCTGCATGGACATAACATGAGAATATATACAAAAAATAGTAAAAAGGAATATCAGCCCACATACAAATGGTTCTAACATATATGGATATATGTCATAAATTTAAGAAGATATGCTTTAAAAAAACTAATTTACCTGGCGCTATATAACCATAGGTGCCTGCAATGGCTGTCCAGTTTGATGAATCTAGCTTTAAAAGTTTGGCTGTGCCAAAATCAGAGATATGTGCCTCATAATCAGAATCAAGAAGGATGTTTGCTCCTGAAATGTCTCTATGAATTATAGGCGATGAGCAATCGTGATGCATATAAGCTAAACCATTAGCTACAGCCCTCACAATTTTGACCCTTTTCAACCAATCCAATTCCTTTGCTATGATATCACTGCTTAAGATCGATTTGAGGCTTCCCTTTTCAAGATATTCATAAATTAAAAACGAGTGACGGGCGTGGAAGCAAAATCCAAAGAGTTTCACTATGTTTCGATGCCTTATGTTGGTTAATGCTCGTACCTCATTTAGGAAACTTTTATGATCAACTTGTTCTGATGATGAAGAATGAATTTTCTTGATAGCTACTGTAATATTGTTCGGTTGTAGCTCCGCTTTATAGACAGAGCCATATCCTCCTGTTCCGATACAATATGCGTCATCAAAATCATTCGTCACCTTCAGGATTTCATCATACACTGCTCGTCCATCAAAGTTTGATACTGAGAAGAAATCATTACTTTCTTCAACAACTGGTTCTACTGGAGAAGGGCTTTTCTCTTTTTGACGGTAAGCATGAAGGCCGCAAAGTAACATTGCCCCGAAAAGTGGGAGCATTATTACAAGAACGAGCCTATAGTGAAAGCTATCATTATTTTTCTTCATTGTAATTTGACTTTCGCAAGGTTTCAACCCAGTAACATTTCCACACAAACCTGCATTGCCTTGGAATACTTCTATGGAAGAATTCACGAAGATAGGAAATGACGTGTGAACTGGACCTACAAGCTCATTATAAGACAGATTGATATGAATCCCACTCTTCAAATTTGCAAAGGAATTTGGAATCGAACCCGATAACCTATTGTGAGAAAGATCCAGACTTTCCAAACTTTCCAAACCTTGAATTTCAGATGGTATCTTTCCTGTGAGTGAATTCCAAGAGAAATCAAGTGTGGTAAGGCGAACTAAATTACCAACCTCGGATGGGATTTTTCCGCTAAGCATGTTATTGCTAAGATTCAAGTAATATGTCTGGTTGAACTCACCAATATATCTAGGTATCGATCCCTTCAGTCTGTTTGATGATAGATCGAGAGAAAGGATATTATGAAGCAAGTGAAGCTCTTGAGGTATCACACCCGAAAGTTGGTTATCTTGCAAGAACAACTTCAGCATACCTTTCACATTTCCAAGTTCCCTTGGAATTTCACAAGACAAATTATTTGATGAAAAATCAAGCATTTGTAGCTGAGTTAAATTTCCAAACTCGGGTGGTATGCAACCTCTGATACTGTTAAATCCCATCATCAAGGCTGTCAAATTTTTGCATTTACTCCAGTCTTGAGACAACTTCCCATGAAAATTGTTATGGCTGATGTCAAGGTATTCTAAACTTGGATACGCCCCAAAACTGTTTGATATATCTCCAGCAAATTGATTAAAATCAAACATTCCTCTTCTTAAGCTGGAACAATTCTTTAGGCTTGTGGGTATGGGACCAGTGAGACGATTATGACTTAGTGATAAATTTTGAAGCTTTCCTCCATGGCACAAATCTTCAGGCAAATGTCCAGACAATTGATTATTGTCTAATTGTAGCTCAAGCATTTCTTGATTTGCTAGTATTCCTTGTGGTATAGGACCAGACAAATTGTTCGCACGTAGATACAAATACTGTAGGCTCCTCAAGTTTTTTAGTGATGGAGGAATAGGACCACTAAGCCGATTTTCGCTCAGCGCTAGCTCTGTGAGAGACTTCAAATTCCCTAGTTCATGAGGAATGGGTCCAGAGATTTGATTTTTGTACAAGTGCAGGAGATTCAAAGACTTCAAATTACCAAATGATGAAGGAATCAGGCCTGATAGATTGTTTGCAAAGAGGCTGAGGCCCTCAAGTGAGACCAGGCTCCCGAGCTCTTCTGGTATCGAACCAGTCAAGCTGTTTTGGAAAAGGTACAAGGTAGTAAGCTTCTTCAAATTCCCAATGGTAGATGGGATAGGACCACTCAGAGAGTTGATACTGATATACACTTCCACAAGATTAACAAGGTTCCCAAACTCATTAGGAATTTGACCAGAAAGCCTATTGTCATCAAGATATAAGTAAGCCAAGTTTGTTAAGTTGCCCAATGTTGGAGGCAATTCTCCTTCAAGAGAATTATCATACAAGGCAAGCTCAGTGAGAAAACTCAGTCGACCAATCTCGTGTGGTATTGAACCATTTAAGTTATTTTCAAAAAGGTGGAGGGTTTCAAGACTGGCTAACTTTCCTATTTCGGGTGGGATTACCCCATAAAACTCATTCCCAGAAAGATCAAGATAAACAAGTTTGGAGAGGAGGCCGATTTGTGAGGGGATTGGACCAAAAAGGTGGTTTACACTAAGCTCAAAACGAGAAAGGTTGTGGAGAAAAGAGAATGGGAACTGGTCGAGAGTACCATTTAATTGAGATGATGTGAGGTTCAAGCTGTGAACGGACAAATCATGATTGCAAACTACACCGAACCATGAAGAGCATGGAGTCGAAGCAGTAGCATTCATAGGGAGGGGAGTCCAAGTAGAAATCTGGGAGGTGTTTGGAAATTGAAGGCTAGCTTTCCATTTCAGAAGGGCATTGGCTTCCTCCAAAGATGCATAAGCAAACTTTGAAAGTGTAATAACTAGTAGAGCTTGAGATAAAAGTAATAAGTGTGAACAACACATTATTTGCTTTTTCATGTTTTATTGTTTGTGAAAAAATAATGGGTTGTGTTTCCTTATTTATACTAACTGAGCCATGTCATATTTTCTACAAGGAGTGTGTTTTACTTTAGGGGAAATAAACTAACGTTGTTATATAAACACTTGATGGTGACAAAGAATAGGAATCAATGTCCTTTAGCAAACGACTACTTTGACTAGTTCACCAAAATTCTTGACGTGCTCCACACTGGATTAACATATGAGTCAACTTAGTGTATTATCTTATAATATGGTCGAAGACTAATATTGACTCAAAGTCATATGTTCCACTAGGAGTGTGTTTTACTTTGAAAGAAATAATATGTTCCACTATGAGTGTTTTTTACTTTGTGAGGAATAATATGAATGAACCTGGTGCATTCCTTGAACGTGTTAACGAGGGAAAATTAAAAAAGATGGGAAGATCGAAGAGGTCGTCGGTATTGTAGTGTGGGTTTATCACCTTCTACATTATTGACTCAAAGTCAAGATAAAGATACAAAAACAATTAATTTTATGGTGAATTTTATTGAGAAAAAAAAAAACTAGCGATAAGATAGAGCCGAATACAAACAAGACTTTCATGCAAAATACGAAGCCAATACTTTTACGTGTAAAGGATTACATATTTTTTTTAGTGAATTTCCGTTCACTTATTATGATTTTTTTATACATCTCACTGTTGAAGGTTAATCCTAAAATTCTTCCAAGTTAAAAGTTGAATGGGTAATTTGAAAAGTTTGATTAATTAATGTTTAATTAGTACAAAAAATGCTTAGAGATAATAATACTAGTGTTAGTATATAAGTGATTGAGGTATTTGAGTAGATTAGTGTCACACCTTTAAATTTCACTTGCGGGGTTTTATCGCGAGGCGCGTGACACACCAGGATCCAAGTCAACGGTCACAATAAACGACAACTAAATCATGTAAAAGATACGTAATACAAACCATTAAGTTTTCAAAAGATAATCAACGACAGTGGGAGCATAAGTAAGTTTACAATCCTTGATGAAACAAAAGACGATTTTAAAAGTATTAACACATGTATGCAACCTAGACGCCGTGCGACTCCATGCACCTAATCCAAATGTTGCTACCTTAGCGACCTAAGAAAACATGTTAAAAATGTCAACATATAATGCTGGTGAGTTCACAAGCTTTATGTAAAACGTTTCATAAGTTTTGCAAGATCATTCACGTTACTACTATGTTATAAGGACGCTAGCTAGGCGTGTGAACTTCACTATTACAATACCACGTATGAACTGTCGCACCCACGGCTAAATGAGCTGTCGAATCCACGCCTAAATAAGTTGCCAAATCCATGGCTAAATGAACTGGGACTTAAATGAATAGTATAGTAAACAAAAGATAACACTAGTATAACATGATTTTTACGAATAGAAGTACGTAGCATGTTTCTCCCCCGAAAGCGAAAACACTGAAAGTGTGGCCGTGAAACTCACCTTAAGTTGCGTTCTTGAAAATAGTTAGACCAAATGCTTTGATAGTCCTTAATACCGGCGACCTATCATAGGATGTATATAAGTATCCAGACTAATAACCCGTAGGTTAACTAGTCCCTAAATGTCCAGACCATAACCATGTACGTTTGAAAACCTGTTTAAATGTTAACTTGACCGCACAAGATGTAACATTTCTCATTTAATTTTGTGTACGTTACGTCAGTTATTAATAAAACGTCAATTTTTATCATTATCGCACCTTTTAAAAATGTTTCGTAACACTTTTGGACCCCTAGTACTATACTATAAACTTATATTATCTAAATATTGGTGGAATAATTGTTAAAAAAATAAATGCCTGGGCCGGGGTTCGAACCCGTGCCCAAGGCCGGGTCATACACACACACAAGACTTAACCAGCTGGTCTACAGCTTTCACTTGGTTTAAACTATGACTGGAATATATATATATATATATATATATATATATACTAGGTGAAATCCCGTGCGATGCACGGGAAGACTATATCATTTTTAAGGTTAGTTTACTAAATACCAAATCAAGAAGTCAAGCATCTGTTGCAAGCAAAGTCTGTTTACTAAGGTTTGTTCAAGAGCAGTGGGTCTGTTAAGGAGATATGTCTGAAACAATTGTTGCTTCAAACAAATGTTGCTTCAAATGTTTCAGACAAATCTCCTTAATAGACCCACTGCCCTGGAACAGACCTTAGTAAACAGACTTTGCTTGCAACAGATGCTTTACTTCTTGATTTAGAAAGATAATAAAACGCTCGTTTTTTTTTCTGTTTTTTATATAGCACTATGGTACTCGTTGGAAAGATAATAAAACGCTCGTTAATTTGGTATAATTTTTTTTTCAAAAAAAAATCATTTAAAAAAGTTATTAACATTTAAAAATCATGGGAGAAAGTGCATGTGCTATGCACATGAGAGAGAAAAAATAATTTAATAGTAGATGGACTATCCATGACCCATTTAATTGGCCCGGTAAAATGAGCGGGAAAACCAGAAACTTTGCTACCATATGATGACATGTGTCCCAACTTTACTTTCATTTATATATAGTAGTAGATATATATATATCATGTATAGATGTGCAGTTGACTATTGAAAAGTCAACTGCGATCCAATCATCCAAAATTAGCATATCAATCCGCGTTTTTAATCCATTTAAGGCATGATTGTTGATTGATAAGGTTGACTCGCGTATTCATCACACATAATAATCACGAAATCATACCATATTTGTGCTCTATCACGCGTCATCGTCTTTAAGACGGGTCAAACCTTACCAATTCGAACACCCGAGCATCTCACTATAAATTGGACCCTCACTCTTCATCTACAATCGCCAAACACTCTCTCCCTACCCTCAATTTCTTCTGTAAAACTCATTTTGATCCTCTTTGGGTTCGCGTTTGACTTTGTCGCTGACTACTCAAGATCACGCGTAAAATCCGTTTGTAAGTTCAATGTTTTTTATTGGTTTTGTTAATCGGCCCCCAAACAACAATAACCCCATGAGTAATCGGGTTATTGTTTGTCAATTTTGATTATTGAAAAGCTAGGGTTCGTGGATTACGAATTGGGGATAATCGTTTCTGCAGACATGGATACTTATATTTTACTGAACCATATTCATTACCAACTGATTTGTTAATCAGTTGGTGTGGCCTCTTTTGTCTAAAACGCGAACCGGCAACAAGGCCAGGGTTCGAGTCCCATTTTGATGTTTCTTTTTTCTTATTTAATTGAAAATGGATTTGATAACATATATAATTAATTTCAAACCAAGAATATTCGTTCTCAGGGTCCAGACCAGTTGGTCTGGGCTTGTGATTTAAAAACCCCGACCCGGGTTTGACGCGGGTTCGAGCCTTAGCACACACAAACCTTTTTTTTAAAACTTTTATTACTTATATATTCTTTATTATTAAAAAAAATGGTTTTAAAATACTAAAATTTCTTTATAAATTCTACAAAAATTATTTTATGATGTTCTAATAAAAAAGTTCATCATACAATTTTTAGTTTACCAAAAATTATTTATTTATTATATATAAGAAATATTTCAAATTTATTCCATTATAATTATAAAATTCTATAAAAATATCAAAACGATTTTATAAAATTCTACAAAAATTATTCTGAGTTTATAAAACAATAAACATTTCAGAAATGATTTTTATTTTCGAAAAATCATTTATTTAATATTTCTTATCGATTTTTGTTATTTTAATCATAAATAATTCATAATAAATTCATTTTTCAATATTTTTGGACCAAAATTTTATATAAATTATTTCTGTCCATTTAGAAAAGAATTACAAATTTTAATTTAAAAGTTATTTAATTTTAATATTTTTAGATATTAATGTTATATTTCGGCAAAATAGAAATAAATAGACTAAATATTCTATTTTAAGAAAATAATTTTATAAAAATTATTTTCATACTTAAAACCTATTTACGTAATCACCCTTAATCAAAAGCCTACAAAAAGACTTTTGTTTATTTATTTATCGAATTTCTTTTATTTATTAAGCCATTTAATTAATAATCAAACGAATACCTATCCCCAAATTCGAAACCCTAGAAAATACTTGTAGACTAGAAAGACTTAGACTATTTATTACCTTAATTATAGGGTAATACTTGGCATCGTTGGACTACACTTATTCTATTTTCACGAGACTTAACATTTTGCTAAGGTGAGTTTACATAGCCCTTTTTTTTCTGTTTTATATTTTTGGGGTGAAACATGTTTAAACATTTTATACACTATCATTTACTCATTCTTACATTGTTGAAACTTGTGATTCAATTACACTATCATTTACTCATTCTATCATTTGACTGTAACAAAAAGACACAGTACAATCATTAACATTGATCAAGCCGCCTGTTATATTATAGCGCTATAGGTCTGACAAACCCACCCCCCGCATAAATTCAGGGATGATCGATAACAGTTACACTTTTACTAACTTGGGAGTTAGGTCTCAGTCGACACAAGGTTTGATTGTACAAAGGACGCATTGTTACATGTCGGACTCATACTCTATCATTATACAACTGTGATTGTTGTACAAACTATTGTTATCTATTATATTCGAAAACCTATGTATTCTCACCAACTTTTGTTGACCCAAAATATTTTCAAACTTAACATGTTTCAGGTTATAGCTTGCTTGAAGATTTGAGTTAATGCTTGAAGATGTGTACTTAGTATTATTCATTTTGATGTACGAATTCTTGTAGAGCAAATGTATATAATGTAATTAAATAAATTATTGAAATTTATTTTTTTACCATGAGCTACTGAACAGTCATCAATACGTGACATCCCGATGTTTCCGCCATCAGTTGGGGTGTTACACAAGACAAGACCCGACATCGCATTGGTGACCCGAAATCCCCCGTGTTAGCCAAATACAAATAACCAAGCAATCATATGTAAACATGCACTTAATACGCATAACAGTTCACCAAGTCTAGCATACAGTTCACATGCTGCATATACAAGTCCGAACACGTGTAATCAGGTTTCTAGACATGTCACGGGGTTCATAATAGGTTCCTAGGTGTCAAATCATGTTTCGGGGTTCCAAAATACCCTTACAGTAGCAAAACACACGACTATGCATCAAAACACACGACTAGGTATCAAACAGGCAACTAGCAAGGCTAGTAGCCCCTTGGAGGGGCGACTAGCTACCCTGCAGCACGCGACTAGCTAGCTTGTCGCTCGTGTAGTCCGGGTATCTCTTTTCACGCGTTAAACCCTTCAAATCAAATCCTAAACATGTAAAAACATCTAATATCAATCCAAAATCATCAAGCAACTTATCCTAAATGAAAAACCCCCGAATTTATCATCAGTCTAGCACCCTAATTGCAAGCATTTCCCAAAATGGAATGATATTATGAAAACATCACACCATTGCATGCATAACTTACCCTAAATAGCAAATAACCAGATTTCATCACATAATCACATTCCAATCATCATCAACCTGTTATTACATAATTCTAGAATAAACGCTAACATCATTCAATCATCATATCACCCTATAACATCCTAAATCCTCCTAATGCACTCAAACGGGCCAAAACGTATATTATCATCAAAACACATCAAACGACCTTCATAATCCTAGATAATCATCCTAGTAACTCATTCATATCAACAAAACATCAAACCAATAAGAATCCCCATGTTTTAATCATCAAAATCCGTTCTTTGCATGAATCCTTCATATAGAACCTATTTAAAAGATTAGACCCATTATAAAAGGTTTTCAAAGACACTAACTTTATAAAACCAGGTCTGGACCTTTAGGGATCAAAATAACAACGTGATAAAATCTTAGGATGAATAACACACCTTAGATTTTGCTAGCAATGATGTTTAAGGCTTAGAAATGGTAGTTTTAGGGCAAAAGCAGGTTCCAAAGGTTAAGTATGGTGTGAGAGAGGTTTGGGGCGAGTCGGGGTTTCACAAATGATGTTTTACAAGTCAAGTGTGGTATTTATAGTTGTTGCTAGTCGTTTCAGACACAACGAGTGACTAGGCTTTGCAGGTAGCTACTAGGAATGCTAGTAGCTACCTGCAGGTGGCTACTAGGGTCCTAGTCGCCCCCTGGAGGTGGCTACTAGCTACCTTAGTCACCCCCTGCAGCAAGGTTGGTTTTTCGGCGCGTTAAACACTATTTTAACACATATAAGCACGTATTCACATATCGACAAGTTATATAATGATTATAAACACATATTACCTAATAACTAACATGTTCACAAACGTTCACCAATCCCCGAGACTCGAGACTCGCGTGCGTGATCTAAATCCAGTGATCCTACAAATCACCAATCCTTGTACATATGGTTATGGACCGACTTTCGATGATTCCCCGAACCATCATAATGACTTAGCTGACCCAGTTAAGTGTAATGTAACACCCCAACCGATGGCGGAAACATCAAAGTGTCACGTAGTGATGATTGTTGAGTAGCTCATGGTGAATAATAAATTTCATTAAGTGATTTCAATAAATTACATACAATTGTTCTACAGGAATTCGTACATCAAATTGAATAATACTATGCACACATCTTCAAGCATTAACTCAAATCTTCAAGCAAGTAGAACTTGAAACATGTTAAGTTTGAAAATATTTTGGGTCAACAAAAGTTGGTGAGAATACATAGGTTTTGAATATAATTGATAACAATAGTTTGTACAACAATCACAGTTGTATGATGATAGAGTATGATTCCGACATGTAACAATGCGTCTTTGTACAATCAAACCTTGTGTCAACTGATGACTAACTCGCAAGTTAGTTAAATGTTGTTACTGTTATCGATCATCCCTGAATTTATGCGGGGGGATGGGTTTGTCAGACCTATAGCGCTATAATCTAAACAGGCGGCTTGATCATTGTTAATGATTGTACTGTGTCTTTTTGTTACAGTCAAATGATAGAATGATAGTGTATTTGAATTACGAGTAAGTATGAGTAAATGATAGTATAAAATGTTTAAACATGTTTCACCCCAAAAATGTAAAAGAGAAAATGGGCTATGTAAACTCACCTTAGCAAAATGTTAAGTCTCGTGAAATAGAATATGTTGCCCAACGATGCCAAGTATTACCCTATAATTAAGGTAATAAATATGTCTAAGTCTTTCTAGTCTACAAATATATTCTAGGGTTTCGAATTGGGGATAAATGTTCGCTTGACTAATAAATAATATGTTTAAATAAATAAGAGAAATTTGATAAATAAATAAACAAAAGTCTTTTTGTAAATTTCAAGATGGTCACAAAAATAAAGTTTTAAGTATGAAAATAATTTTTATAAAATTATTTTCTTAAAAATAGAATATTAAATCTATTTATTACAAATTGTAAAAATATAACTTTAATATTTAAAAATATTAAAATTACAGAATTATTACTTTAAAAATTGTATTTCTGTTCCAAATAAATAGAAATAATTTATATAAAATTTTGGTGCAAAAATATTGAAAAATGAATTTATTATGATTCATTTATGAATAAAACTATCAAAAATTGATTAAAAATATTAAATAAATGATTTTTCAGAAATAAAAATTATTTCAGAAAAGTTTAATGTTATAAAAAAACAGAATAAATTTTGTGGAAATTTATATAATCGTTTTGATATTTTTATAGAATTTTATAAATAAAATAGAATAAACTTGAATTATTTATTATATATATTAAATAAATAAATTTTTGAAAACTAAAAATTGTATGTTAAACTTTTTCACTAGATTAACATAATATAATTTTTGTAGAATTTATGAAAGAGTTTTAGTATTTTAAAATGAATTTCAATGATATAAATGAATATATATATATATATATAAGTTTAAATAAAAAGAATGTTTTGTTGTTGCCATGGTTCGAACCCGGGCCCTAGGCCGGTTCCTGTGTTTTAAATCACAAGCCCAGACCAACTGGTCTGGACCCTAAGAACGTATATTCTTTGTTTTAAATTAATTATATATGCAAATTGGTTTGTTTTCCATAAATAAGAAGAAAAAGAAATAGTTTTACAGGACTCGAACCTTGGTCCAGACCCGGCCCGTGACATACCAACACAGATACAGACCACATGCACTGCAATTGATTTGTGTTTGATTTAAACACAAATTCTATTTAACATATAAGCAAGTTACATCCCCTTATTCAACCTTAGAACGCTAGAACCCTAAGTTTATTAATTATTTCAAGTGTCGATCAATAGCTGAATCTAACATGGGGCTATGGTTCAGATCAGTACGGAAAACATAAAAGTGAGTTTTATTTGAACTTACCGGTTGAAAACTGGTTCCAGACGTCGAGTCAAACAAAGGTCAACAAAACTTCAATTCATTGATGTGTGTGTGTTTGATGTAATTAGTTGCTGATTCTTGTAAAGGGGATGTCGATTTGGAGTTTTAGATGTGAATTTATCTTCAATTTTGAGTCAAGGGTTCGATTTTATAGACACTAAAGTCGGTTTAAAATGATCAAATCACGCTCATTATGAGCTGTAATCGCGGCCATATTAGCTGATATAGATGCGTAATAATTAGTCAAACAATATATCATTCGTTAATTTGATTTAGCCTTCCAAAATTAGGCAAATTGATGGGCCGGCCACTGGGCTTCCTGTTGGACTTCGAAAAACAACACAAAGAGGGGTGGGCTATTAGTTTGATTAGGTTAAGGACTAACTAATCAGATTATCTATCTACATTATTATTATTATTATTATTATTATTATTATTATTATTATTATAAAGTGGTTAAATAAAAGAAATATATATATATATATATATATATATATATATATATATATAAAATCATATAAGGAGTACATGGTGGGTAAAGTGGTGATTTTATTAATTCAAACATTTGAAAGAAAGATACGTGATGTTACATGTAATGTATGCATGACTCGCTAAGGTAGACTTACTAATTCTACAAAAGTTACTAACCTGAGTTTGTCGGGTGTCACAATTAGTATGATTATTTTAATATAAAGAAAGGTCCAGTTATTGTTTTTATTTTTCACTTTTCTCTGTAAGTTCGTAAGTCCGTTTGATTGAATAGAAAGACTCGCAGATTTGTCCTCTCAAATATATGATGTTTGTGTTTGACCTGTTACTCTGGGCCAACATTGGTTGGTTTGTTTTGCAAGGTCTCGATTTAACCAAGTTCAATATTCATTACTTAAAAAATATCATTCTAATAAGTTTTAATAGTTTATTTATTTTATTGGTTTTTATTATTTATTTAAATTAGGCCTAGAGTGCAGGTCATGGAGACTGAAATTAATATTACAGCTATGTTTTTTTTCCCATTATGTCTATAGTTAATATGTCGGTAACTTTGACCGAAGTAATGTGCCACACCCTGGCCAAGGTGGGCCTGGCTGAAATACAGATTACTACCAAGATTGCATAACGGAAGCAACCAACGACTATATTAAATGTTTATACAACCTTCTAATTCCAAAATATTACAAATACAATATATAAAATAAACTAATGTCTATTGCAGGGACGAATCAAGGCGTCGTCAAAGCATCCTTTGTCGTTGTAGTTCACAAGTCGATCCATATCCCTTACCGAAGCTTAGCTCTAATACTTTAATACGCAACATCTGTAGCTCGGACCTCTTACCGATGTCCACTATGAACCAAAAACTTGAGTCTTTACATGATAATCCTCTAATCCGCATCTAGTAAACATATACCTCGCGGTTGCCATCCATTGCTCTGATGTACCTGAACACATGCTTAAAAAGAGTTTGGGTCAACAAATATGCTGGCGATTTCGTGTAAGTAGTAAAGTGGATCCAAAACAAGTTTGTCAATTCAAAAGCAAGTTCGCAAGTTCACACAGTTCAACACATGGTGATGTACAAGCGACGCCTCAAACTTAACACATAATCTATCTACTTCCATTATAGATTCACCTGCAAAATATATGCCACAATGGCCTGCAAACTCAATGGAGGGTTTACCGGTTCCCTAGTCTAGAGTCCACTATGTGTGTGTGTGTGGGGGGGGGGGGGTTCTCTAGGTAGTACTACCCATATATTAAGTGGCTCAACTACCAATGGGTTAATGAGTGTCATTGTAATATTCGGCAGTCGGTATCTTGTAACATCAAGTAGTTTATAAAAAGGAAGCATGCATTCACCCCAAAACAGTTAAAAGGGATAGTACATGAAACTCATATTGGCATGGTATTACATTGAGTCACATGGTCACACACGTATTCCAAGTCGAGAGCCCACATGTCCTTACCACGCAAGGTCCTATGGTGATCATAAACATTAGTGGGTGTAACCAAACATCGTGGTTACACGTGAGGATGAGCTAGGACCCGTGTTTGATAATATTATCTAATTCCGACTATTGGTTTCTCTAGGTATAAGTTACTTTAATGCCATAATCGTTTAGCTAATTGTCTAAAAGTCCGAATAATTTGTTATTCGTTTAAAGTTTTTCATATCCTACTTACCGTCTAGACCTTGCCTATCTATATTATCTCCACAAGTCAGGTTATTTACACACCCGCTACTCCCTCGACCCAAGCCCTGTTTGGTTTTCCCTCGACACCCGGTACTCCCGCGTCACAGCCAATACCTTTTTGCGTGTTTAGCCACCCTCAAAATCCATGGCAAATGCAAATTCAACAACAATGGCAAATGCAAATGCAAAAAGTCCCGTCCATGCCTCAAACACAAACAAAACCCGAGCACGATTACGTTTCTTTAGGCGCACATGATGATGTTATACCTGAAACCCAACCGCCCCCAAAAAAAGCCACAAAAGGAAGAAAACGGGTTCAAGAAGAAGGCCATAGTACGAAGGTGGAAAACAATCCTTGGTCGCCCGTCGAGTTGGAGGCTCTAGCACGAGCTTGGGTAAACGCTTCTACCGATCAAATACTAGGTGAAAATTTAAATAATTATTACTTATTTATGGTTTAAAAAAAATATTACTAACTTTTTTTAAATAATTGTGTAGCTAGAAATCGAAAAAAGGATGGTTTTTGGAACCAAGTTTGAGTTGATTTCTTCAAATTATTACAACCGCGACATATCGAAAGGTTCACACTCCGTTAGTAACAAGTGTCGGGAGATGATGGGAAAACATCAACTATTTGGGGGTTATTATCAAAGTGCTTGGAACAATCGTAACTCGGGCCAAAATTATGAAAATGTTTTGACAGTGGCTCTTGAAAAATACACCAAGAAGCACGGGGTATGGGGATATATGAAAGCGTACGAAATTTTTACCAAGTGTGAAAGTGGTGCCTAATGAGGTGGAACAAGCGAAAAGGTCGAAAACGAGCGCATCAGAAACTTACAGTGCAGGTGGGTTGGATGCGCGTTGTACTATCAACATAAATGACGACCTAGAGTTCGAAGACGAAGCGCCAACCCTTGAATCCGAGAGGCTGATTGGAAGGGACCACGCAAAAAAAGCGGCCTCGAGCTAAAAGAGAAATCCTACCGCTTCGAAAGAAAAGGCAGTGGAGAAAATAGAAGAATTGCTTAAAAACTTTAACGAGTTTAAGCAAGTGCAAACGGAGATGTACATAAAAAGAAAGAAGGAGAAGGAAGAAGCCGCGATGAGGGATATGGAGAGGCTACAGTTGGATAGGAAACGCCTCGAATCGGATCTTCCGAAACATGAGTCAGAAAAGTTTAGCATTATGTCTCAAAATCTCGAGGGTCTTTCAGAGCGAGAACGTATGGTAGCGGAGTAGATGAAAGATAAGATTGCAAGGAAGTGGCTATGTATTTTGTTTTTAATTTTAATGAAAAAATATTAATGAAATATAAAATATATAAATAAATAGAAGGGAAAAATAATTTAAAGGAAGGGGGAAGAAGGGGAGACCATTTCCTTCAAAAGGGGGAGGGGAAGGGGGAAATGACTTAGCGCTGATTTGAACAAGGGGAGGAAGGGGGAACCACACCCCATAGCCTAATAAAATCATTTGCACATCAAATGGTTTTGGGTGTGTGTTGTCACCACAAGGGCAGGACAAGTGTGCTCCGTAGTGACTCACCAAGGGGTGTCGGGTGGGTTTGTTATCGGGTGTCAGTTTGATCTCGCCATGTGTATTAGTTTTGTTTTGTCTGAATAATTATAAAATACTTTCGGTTTCGATCTTGTATTTATATATTTCTTATTGTTATTATTTAGTTCTTCATCATTTTACTTTTAGTCACAACCACTGCCGCCATCGACTATCGCCACACGCCCACCACCCGCCACCACTGAACGTCGCCACTCACCGACCACTGCCACCTGACCACCGCCACTACCGACCACCACTGATCCTAACACTGCCACCCATCACCAACCGCCTCAGCGTTACCAACCCCTGCCATCACCACCGACCACCGCTGCCGCCCACTGGGTCCGACTAGGGCCGACTAGGATGAGTACCGATTAATGGACTTAATTAATGAAAAAATACTCAGTAACCTATCGAATTTTAAACAATGTTGGAAAGGAAGTTATTAATATGAAAAAGTTTACACTGTGTTGAATTAAAAACAAGAACTTCATGCTACTCCTTTTGTGCTTACAAAATAAGAAAAATAAAAAAGATAGTGGGAGAATGTAATGCCTCTACTTCCTCCATGATTCAAACAACTTCAATGTAACCCCTGAAAAGTAGGAACCTCCCAAGGTGCAGAAAGACTTGATCATTTGTTGATTTCGGGTCCAGTTGACCCACCTAACTCTGGTTTTGTAACATCCCGAAAATCCATTTCGCTTAATTACACTATTAGGCGTGAATAAGAAATGACAAAAAGAATTAAATAGTAGAATGAGCCTTTTATGGATAATAAAACGGGATGATAAGAATGTGGGTTATGCTCTAATATGAAAATTACCTAGTGAAAGTTATTATCTTTATAATGGGGAAATAACACTAGAAAGAAACTTGCAAAGTTAAGTTTCATAATAAAATGGAAGAAGGGAAAACTTGAGGGGCTATTATTGTAACCTCTTGGTGTTATCAAAATGTGGAAGAACACCCATTTGGGTGTAAACGTATTCAGCCCCAAAGGGGCATTCTAGAGCCAAAACCTAGCCTAATAATCCCTCAATTGAAGAAGTTAATGCAAGAGATTGAAGTAATGGATGAAGGGTGTGTTCTAGAAGGATAATCTTCAAGGATTGATCTTTGGTAAGAACCCTAACCCCCAAATTCGTGTAGGGTTCGAACCCCACATGTGGGTTTTGAGCAAAACATGTTAAATTCGTATTATTGCTTGATTGTAAGTGATATTGTTCATCCCTAATGGTTTAGAGATGAGCTAATCACTAGAAGTGCTTGTTTGCAAAAGATGATGATATTAGGTTTTCATTAGCGC
The DNA here is from genome assembly GCA_030844895.1 of Ambrosia x helenae. Taxonomy (NCBI): domain Eukaryota; kingdom Viridiplantae; phylum Streptophyta; class Magnoliopsida; order Asterales; family Asteraceae; genus Ambrosia; species Ambrosia x helenae. Next base: position 117,574,222 of record CM061229.1, on the reverse strand, counting down.
TTTGATGTTGCTAAATTAGTTGTAAATCCATGTAATTGTAGTAATAATGTGTAGTTGATGATATTTATGTGGAAATTGGTCATGATTGATGGTGATTATGTGTTTTGGTGGAATGTGTGTATTAGGAGCTTGTACAATGTGCTCAAAATATGGTACGCACATCAAGTGTTTGATGAAATGTCTAGATGAACTTGAATGCAAGTAATTGATGAATATGAATGGAATATGATGATTGTTAGTAAATTAACATAAAGGATGTATTTTGATGGAAACCATGTGTGAATTAGAATGGATTGTATGTAGGTATGTATGTATGCACGTAAGTGATCTTATGGTTGTATGTGTCCTACAATATGTGAATATGATGTTTGTGGTGAGATTTGGTGGTGTTAGTTGATTTGGTACAAAATAGTGTGAAATTAATCACTTTGGACAGCCCTAGATAGTCATCTTGTAAAGGGCATATTTCATTCGTTATTAGGAGTTAGAAGACGAGCCTTATATCGTTGAAAAGTTTGTTGCACATGTTACATTTCATATATAGTCATGTGAGGCTGGTTATGAGATTTAGTGGGTCAAAACAGCATGATAAGTTAGTAAATTAGTTCTAACAGCATGCTGTTTGGAACCATTTCATGTGCAGACCTGAACTTTAAAAATGCATATAAAATCATAGAAAAATCGTTAGGAGGTGTTCTTTATATGCTTGGAAAGGTCTTTGAATGACGCACATTTTGTATTTGATAGTCAAGATCTGATTCCGAGGTTTAGAAGGGGAAAAACGCCCTTGAACAGCAGCTGCGCAGAAAATCGCTGCACATTTATAATGTAATATTTAATAAGAAAAGGTGTAAGAATGTACACGCTTGTAGTAGTCTTGGAGTACGGATTGTAGGGAAAGAATAGCGTGTTATGTGGCATTCAAAAAGTGTCTAAAAACACTTACCAACTAGTTCATGCAAGTATTTTCACTAACGGGTCAAACGGGTAGTATATGGAAAGACTTATTGAATAGATCTAGTTGTTGAATGTATTGATGTCATGTTTGAATGATGTAGAATGAATACTAATGTTTGAATAGGTAAGTTCCAAATTAGTATTCTAACACGGCATGTTGACTTGAAAGTAAGCTAGGTACAAGAAGCTTAAAAGTAAACGGGTCAAGTGGATATGATCTCGAGCAAGGTGAAAAGCTTGGGACTATAAGTCAAACACGTATAAGGCGAAAACACCCCTACGGGCAAAGGTAAGTGACTTATGATGCAAACTCTTGGTTTAATAATTGTATGTTTATGTATAAATTGATAATGGGAAACAAGTATGAAAAGGTAATTTATAATAAGGTAAGCGAATTGATGTTGTTGGTGAACGGGTATAGTTCACCATACAACAATGAAAGTAGTTAGGATAAATGAGCAACAAAGATAAGTGAAGTGAGGGTAATTAAGCATGAAATAAACCCAAGATTAACAAATATGGAATAAGAATGAATGGTAAAATGTACGGATTGATATGTGTGTATATATAGATGGATACATTAAATCATGGGTGTAATTATTTAGATTGAATTGTATAGTTGTGCAAGGTCACAGAAATGGTAAACCGTTTAGTAAGTGGAGTTATCTCGCATTGGATGCTAGTGTAATAAAATGTGTGCATAGTTGCATATGCCCGGTAATGTGTGAAAGTGTTATGTATGTAAAGGTTGGTCGTTATGTGTAGATTGAGTATAGGTTTGGAAACGTCATGTTTGTTCTAGAGAATACACGAAGGAAGAATGGTATGACGGTTCAAGATAACATGTACATGGGAATTGTACGTGCGTGTGTATTGTAGTGTTACTAATCTTTTGTTATGAGGATGGTAATAAAGAATGCAGGTATGTAAGCATGAATATATGGAAATTGGAGGATAGGATCCGGAGACCGGATCCGAACTTGCAAAAAGGCGTTTGGAAGTGATCATTAAGTATTATTGGTGTTATTTCCATATTTTGAATATTTGCATGAAGTCACTTAATGAACTAACGAAATGGTTATGTGGTAGTTGCAGGTTGTCTAGTCTAGCTCACAAAGCAAGAAATGGTTGGAGGTCGAGCGAGGACGCGGATTGTATGGGATCGCGGTCACGTAAACTAATGAAAATAGGTTGTATTAGATGTACTAACAAACAATAAAAGATGAAACACCTATAATATCTTGTAGCTATGGGTTCCAAACATAAGAAAATGTTTTCATAAAGCAAGAAATTTTCTGGTTCGAATTTCCGCTGTGTATTTTCGGTTTGAAAGGTTTAGGGTGTTTCAAGTTGGTATCAGAGCCCTGGTTTGAGTGAAATCTTGTACATGGAAGTAAGTACATGAACTCAAACCTATGTGCTCTTGAAATTAGTGACCTGTACAATCCAAGACTCGATCAAGGCCCAAAGGTAGAATTTAATATTAACTCACATGAGATGTTAACAACTAATTGTGGTGTTTATGTTAAGGTGAGCTTTTGTGGTGATGATGAAGAGGTCTCTAGGACATGATCCAAGATAGATATCGGAAATTGTGGAATGGATAGAATGCTCACAGGTACGTAGTATTAATACCTTGGTACCGGTGGGAGAGAATTCTTTGGGATGGTAAAAAGTAGATGGAAAAACAACCATGTTGTTAGGAAAGGAGATTGAAAATGTAGCACGAAGCTGAAAACCAGTCCCCAGGCATAAGGTAATGCTTACATGAAGGCACGTGGATAGCATGTGGACTGTGCGCCTGGCCAGTGCACAAGAAGCATGCGATGCACGTGAGACCATGAGAATCATCACAGGTATGCCTGGTAAAAATTGGAAAGTAAGTGGTCGTGTGGGTGAATGGGTGGAATGAAACTTCTATAAAAGTGTGAATGTGAAGGGGGATTTCCCTTAGAAGATATCAAACTAAACGTATGTATATTGTGCCTATAAATTAATTATGGCAATAAATGAATAAGTAACTAGACGTCAGTTGTGGGTAAAGTAGACGACCCTCAAGTGATAGAGAGCAGTCTACATGAATGAAAGGTAGGAATGAAAGGTTTAAATCCGTAAGTAAGCACGGATCAAACCTACATGAATGAAAGGTTGGAATGAAAGGTTTGAGTCCGTAGGTAAGTACGGATCAAACCTATATGAATGAAAGGTTGGAATGAAAGGTTTGAGTCCGTAGGTAAGTACGGATCAAACCTACATGAATGAAAGGTAGGAATGAAAGGTTTAAATCCGTAAGTAAGCACGGATCAAACCTACATGAATGAAAGGTTGGAATGAAAGGTTTGAGTCCGTAGGTAAGTACGGATCAAACCTATATAAATGAAAGGTTTGAATCTGTAAGTAAGCACGGGTCAAACTTATATGAATGAAAAGTAGAAATAAAAGATTTGAACCCGTAGGTAAATACAGATCCAATATATATAAATTAAAGGTAGGAATTAAATATATGAATCCATATGTAAGCCCCTTCATTTACACATTAGTCGGCTCATCTTTTATAGCATGAAAATGTTGAATGGCCTTAACGGGTCAAATGGGTGGAATTGTAGAAATGACCCTGAACGGGTCAAATGGTGGAAATGTAAAAATATAGAATAACCCAAGTAATGGGTCGGATTAGTTGGAATGTTGTAGAAATATAGAATAGTATATGGAACGGGTCATTCAGAAAGGACAGAAAAAAAAAGTCCCATCTCTAACGGAGGTAGATTGGGAAGTTGTATGTACTTAGTTGCAATAACAATAACTTAGTTGGGGACACACATGTTATGTGACAACTTATTTACTAAGGCTGTGTGAATGAATTAATTTAACAAGAAAGGAAAATTTTGTATGAATTGACAGAATGTGGTCTGGTATGTACGCCTAAATGGAAAAGAAGTAAAACCCATAATATAAACTATAAATAGAATGGATAGATGGAGACAATGACCGAAGGTCAAAAAAAAAAATATCCTTATGTCAGGTTGGTTGTTCAAAAGTCAAACTATTGAGATTTTGTGAAATAACAAATAAAATGAAAGGATCATATGTAAGAATGTTAGATGCATGACTTGGTTTTGTATCGTAACAGGAATGTTATCAAGGAATTTTAGATAGTTGGACATGCAAAGGAAAGAATTTTGCATGGACTATTAAAAGACAATTATTATGAATGCAAAGTATGTGTCTAACCAATATCCTTGTAGATACGAATGGTCGAATTTTGGATATGATGAGATCTATAAGATAGGTGGTATGATGCAAACGAGTTGGAACTCTTCGCGTGAATGAACCAAACCAAACTAATTATGGCATGAACTTGTGAAGGAACAAGTCAATCCGACATATGGATTGTCGGCCGCCGTGAGAAGAAGGTTAGTAAATTCTATTATGTATGATTGTTTAGTAGGAAATTGATATGTTGAATAGTACCCCGTATGAATTAATGGTAGCTCAGGTATGATGTAATTTGGAAAGTTTGACTTTTAAAGGTCCAAGGATAGATGAATCTTTGGCCTAGACTCGGGGTCGGTAAGCAATGGACACATGTGTCAATAGTAAGTAGTGCATGAAATGAATTAACAAACAAATAGGCGTGAATAGAATGGCCCTGAAATTTACCAAAGAGGGGTGGGGTGTATATGTAGAGGTACCGATTCAGTAGTGCCTATGGAATTATGCCTAACTCTCAAGTTAAGTGAGAATGAATGGGGAATGAATTAGTAGGTATGTTGTGAAAGTGATAACCACGATTTAAGGTTTAGGATATACGTATGTATATAGTCTAACTAACTACATGGTTGAAAGGACTTAAAAGGAATGCTAATAGTGGAGTAATGTAGAAATCCCGTGATGGACGCCTTGTGACTAATGTAGGAATGAACGGCTAAGTAGTATTTATGGGTTAAATATGTAACTAATCGATTTATTATGTTTAATAAATGGGATAGGCCTCTTGTAATATAAGAATGTAAGAACAAAACATAGAAATATGTTTTGCCACGAGTAAAGTTATTTTTATAGTCTATATGTGGGTTTGCAACATGGCATGAAACTTTGAATGAAATGAATGAGTAAATAAGTAAGTAGAGAATTCCTCGTATAGTAGTAATGAATGAGGTTTCGGGGACGAAACCTTCTTTAAGGGGGGTAGACTTGTAACATCCCGAAAATCCATTTCGCTTAATTACACTATTAGGCGTGAATAAGAAATGACAAAACGAATTAAATAGTAGAATGAGCCTTTTATGGATAATAAAACGGGATGATAAGAATGTGGGTTATGCTCTAATATGAAAATTACCTAGTGAAAGTTATTATCTTTATAATGGGGAAATAACACTAGAAAGAAACTTGCAAAGTTAAGTTTCATAATAAAATGGAAGAAGGGAAAACTTGAGGGGCTATTATTGTAACCTCTTGGTGTTATCAAAATGTGGAAGAACACCCATTTGGGTGTAAACGTATTCAGCCCCAAAGGGGCATTCTAGAGCCAAAACCTAGCCTAATAATCCCTCAATTGAAGAAGTTAATGCAAGAGATTGAAGTAATGGATGAAGGGTGTGTTCTAGAAGGATAATCTTCAAGGATTGATCTTTGGTAAGAACCCTAACCCCCAAATTCGTGTAGGGTTCGAACCCCACATGTGGGTTTTGAGCAAAACATGTTAAATTCGTATTATTGCTTGATTGTAAGTGATATTGTTCATCCCTAATGGTTTAGAGATGAGCTAATCACTAGAAGTGCTTGTTTGCAAAAGATGATGATATTAGGTTTTCATTAGAGCTTTGATGTTGCTAAATTAGTTGTAAATCCATGTAATTGTAGTAATAATGTGTAGTTGATGATATTTATGTGGAAATTGGTCATGATTGATGGTGATTATGTGTTTTGGTGGAATGTGTGTATTAGGAGCTTGTACAATGTGCTCAAAATATGGTACGCACATCAAGTGTTTGATGAAATGTCTAGATGAACTTGAATGCAAGTAATTGATGAATATGAATGGAATATGATGATTGTTAGTAAATTAACATAAAGGATGTATTTTGATGGAAACCATGTGTGAATTAGAATGGATTGTATGTAGGTATGTATGTATGCACGTAAGTGATCTTATGGTTGTATGTGTCCTACAATATGTGAATATGATGTTTGTGGTGAGATTTGGTGGTGTTAGTTGATTTGGTACAAAATAGTGTGAAATTAATCACTTTGGACAGCCCTAGATAGTCATCTTGTAAAGGGCATATTTCATTCGTTATTAGGAGTTAGAAGACGAGCCTTATATCGTTGAAAAGTTTGTTGCACATGTTACATTTCATATTTAGTCATGTGAGGCTGGTTATGAGATTTAGTGGGTCAAAACAGCATGATAAGTTAGTAAATTAGTTATAACAGCATGCTGTTTGGAACCATTTCATGTGCAGACCTGAACTTTAAAAATGCATATAAAATCATAGAAAAATCGTTAGGAGGTGTTCATTATATGCTTGGAAAGGTATTTGAATGACGCACATTTTGTATTTGATAGTCAAGATCTGATTCCGAGGTTTAGAAGGGGAAAAACGCCCTTGAACAGCAGCTGCGCAGAAAATCGCTGCACATTTATAATGTAATATTTAATAAGAAAAGGTGTAAGAATGTACACGCTTGTAGTAGTCTTGGAGTACGGATTGTAGGGAAAGAATAGCGTGTTATGTGGCATTCAAAAAGTGTCTAAGAACACTTACCAACTAGTTCATGCAAGTATTTTCACTAACGGGTCAAACGGGTAGTATATGGAAAGACTTATTGAATAGATCTAGTTGTTGAATGTATTGATGTCATGTTTGAATGATGTAGAATGAATACTAATGTTTGAATAGGTAAGTTCCAAATTAGTATTCTAACACGGCATGTTGACTTGAAAGTAAGCTAGGTACAAGAAGCTTAAAAGTAAACGGGTCAAGTGGATATGATCTCGAGCAAGGTGAAAAGCTTGGGACTATAAGTCAAACACGTATAAGGCGAAAACACCCCTACGGGCAAAGGTAAGTGACTTATGATGCAAACTCTTGGTTTAATAATTGTATGTTTATGTATAAATTGATAATGGGAAACAAGTATGAAAAGGTAATTTATAATAAGGTAAGCGAATTGATGTTGTTGGTGAACGGGTATAGTTCACCATACAACAATGAAAGTAGTTGGGATAAATGAGCAACAAAGATAAGTGAAGTGAGGGTAATTAAGCATGAAATAAACCCAAGATTAACAAATATGGAATAAGAATGAATGGTAAAATGTACGGATTGATATGTGTGTATATATAGATGGATACATTAAATCATGGGTGTAATTATTTAGATTGAATTGTATAGTTGTGCAAGGTCACAGAAATGGTAAACCGTTTAGTAAGTGGAGTTATCTCGCATTGGATGCTAGTGTAATAAAATGTGTGCATAGTTGCTTATGCCCGGTAATGTGTGAAAGTGTTATGTATGTAAAGGTTGGTCGTTATGTGTAGATTGAGTATAGGTTCGGAAACGTCATGTTTATTCTAGAGAATACACGAAGGAAGAATGGTATGACGGTTCAAGATAACATGTACATGGGAATTGTACGTGCGTGTGTATTGTAGTGTTACTAATCTTTTGTTATGAGGATGGTAATAAAGAATGCAGGTATGTAAGCATGAATATATGGAAATTGGAGGATAGGATCCGGAGACCGGATCCGAACTTGCAAAAAGGCGTTTGGAAGTGATCATTAAGTATTATTGATGTTATTTCCATATTTTGAATATTTGCATGAAGTCACTTAATGAACTAACGAAATGGTTATGTGGTAGTTGCAGGTTGTCTAGTCTAGCTCACAAAGCAAGAAATGGTTGGAGGTCGAGCGAGGACGCGGATTGTATGGGATCGCGGTCACGTAAACTAATGAAAATAGGTTGTATTAGATGTACTAACAAACAATAAAAGATGAAACACCTATAATATCTTGTAGCTATGGGTTCCAAACATAAGAAAATGTTTTTATAAAGCAAGAAATTTTCTGGTTCGAATTTCCGCTGTGTATTTTCGGTTTGAAAGGTTTAGGGTGTTTCAGGTTTACATTCCATACTTTCTTCATCCAACCGTTTTACCGGTAAAGAATTTTTCTTTTGTTCCCGACAAGCATGGAGACCGCAGAGTAATATTACAATGAAAATAGGGAGCATTATTACAAGGATGAGCCTATGATGAAAGCTATCATTATGGTTCTTCGCCATAATTAATTGACTTTCACAAAGTTTTAATCCCGTAACATTTCCACATAAACCCGGATTTCCTTGGAATACTTCTATAGAAGAATTCTTGAAGATAGGAAATGAGGTGGGAACCAGACCTACTAGCTCATTGTTGGACAGGTCGACATCAACCTCGCTAGGTAATTTTTCAAAGGCGTTTGGAATCGAGCCAGATAATCTGTTATGTGAAAGGTTCAGACTTACCAAACTCACTAAACTTTGAATTTCATATGGTATCTCTTCCGTGAGTGAATTCCAAGAGAAATCAAGTGTGGTAAGGTGACTTAATTTACCAACTTCAGATGGGATTTTCCCACCGAGCTTGTTATTACTAAGATTCAAGTAATAGATTTGCTTCCACCCGCCAATATATCTTGATACTGACCCATTCAACTTGTTTGTGGATAGATCGAGTGCAAGGAGATTATGAAGTGACCCAAGCTCTTGAGGTATAACGCCTGAAAGCTCGTTTTCTTTCAAGGATAAATACAACATACCTTTCATCTTTCCAAGTTCCTTTGGAATTTCACCGACCAAATGATTTGAAGAAAGATCAAGCCTTTGTAGTCGAGTTGAATTTCCAAACTCGGGTGGTATGTAACCACTGATGTTGTTATATCCCAAACCTAAGGCTGTTAAGTTCTTGCATTTAATCCAGTTTTGAGACAACTGTCCTTCAAAATTGTTATGACTTGCATCAAGGTAATTTAAACTTGGATACACCCCAAAACTATTCGATATATCTCCAGTAAGTTGATTAAAGTCAAAATTGGCTCTTACTAAGCTGGCGCAATCCCTTAGGCCTATTGGTATAGGACCGGTGAGTTGATTATGGCTTAGTGATAAATATTGAAGCATTCCTCCATGGCATAGATCTTCAGGCAAGCGTCCGGAGAATTGATTGTTGTCCATTTCTAGCTCAAGCATGTATGAACTTTCCAGTCCTTGTGGTATAGGACCAGACAAATTGTTCACACGAAGATACAAATATTGTAGCTTACTCAGGTTTTTTAGTGATAAAGGAATAGGACCATTCAAGTTGTTTTGGAAAAGGTACAAGACAGTAAGCCGCTTCAAATTCCCAATGGTAGATGGGATAGGACCATTCAAAAAATTGTTACTGATATACATTTCCACAAGATTGACAAGGTTCCCAAACTCATTTGGAATTTGACCAGAAAGCCTATTATTATCGAGAATTAAGGAAGCCAAGTTTCTTAAGTTGCCCAATGTTGTAGGCAATTTTCTCTCAAGAAAATTATCATACAAGGCAAGTTCAGAAAGAAAGGTTAGTTGACCAATCTCTTGTGGTATTGAACCATTTAAGTTATTTTCAAAAAGGTGGAGGGTCTCAAGACTGGCTAACATTCCTATTTCGGGTGGGATTACCCCAGAAAATTTATTCACCGAAAGATCAAGATAAACAAGTTTGGATAGGTGCCCAATTTGTGCAGGGATTGGACCGAAAAGGTGGTTTACACTAAGCTCAAAACGAGAAAGGTTGTGGAGAAAAGAGAATGGGAAATGGTCGAGAGTACCGTTTAAATGAGATGATGTGAGGTTCAAGCTATGAATAGACCAATCATCGTTGCAAACTACACCGAACCATGAAGTGCATGGAGTTGAAGCGGTAGCATTCATAGGGAGGGGAGTCCAAGAAGAATATAGGGGAGAGTTGGTTGGAATTTGAAGGCTAGCTTTCCATCTAAGAAGAGCATTGGCTTCTTCCAAAGAGGCAGAAGCAAAATTTGGTATGGATGAGAATAAAATGGTTAGTAGAGCTAGAGATAGAAGGAACAAGTTTAAGCAAGACATTTTTTGATTTACCATGTTTCTGAAAAATGATAAATTGTGTCCTAATTTATACCTGAGGGGCTATCCTTTTTTTTAAATAAGAAAAATATATATTGGGCCATGCATGGCATATTTTCCATAATGGAGTGTGGTTTACTTTGAAATAAGTTTTGAGTCATCGTCTATAAGTAGCAACGACTTTGAATTAGAATTTAGAGTCTATACGTGCTCCTCACTGTCTTAGTAGGTCCCCGTCAGTCATATGTACGTACTTAAAACTATACTTGAAAGAATAGACATGTAAACGAGACGGTGGTCGTGGGTGGTAGTGGTGGATCGGTGATGTTTAACCCTTTGCAAACCTTAGAATATTTTAAAAGTGGTTGAGCCAAGTTTGCATCAAGAAGAAATCGCGCAGACGTTTTTTTAATGAAACGTCTTTAAAAAAACAAACCGCAAACGTTTTTTTTAATAAAACGTTTTTTTTAATAAAACGTCTTTAAAAAAACAAACAGTCTGCAGATTGCAACGTCCAGGGGCGAAGCATTATGAGGGCCAGGGGGTGCCTGACCCCACCGATTTTTGGCGCAGTGATAGAATTTTGCGATTTTCGTAGGTAAATTGAGTTCGGGTTGAGTCCGGCCCCCACCGATTTGCCACTACCGATAAAAAAAATTAAGTTCGGCCCCCACCGTTTAAAGAACCAAGCTTTGCCATTGGCAATGTCTGTGCGTGATCTGGCGGTGCAGAAAGAAGAGCCTGCGCAAAGCTTTTTTTAGAAACACGAAGCACCTAAGATGGTCCAATACTAACGTTGACCCAAGGTCAAGAGGAAACGACAATAAGGGGCGAATATACTTGTATGTTTTGCAGGGTCTAGGTATTAAATCAAGTAAAATATTTGTACCACAATGTGATTTATTTTTTAAACTCTCCACGATAAGATGAAACTAGAAGTGTTCTTTAATATATTTTTTTAAATATTGACACCAATTTTAAATTAAACAATATCAGAATATAAATTTACAATCAGTTTTTACCATCTTTATGACTAAAACTTCAATAATTATTTATCTTGAAATTTGAGGGACTAAATCAGCCATATAGCAAAAGAGTTTAATAACTTGAACTCTCAATAGTAAGCATGAGCATATTACACCGAATACCGAACCAATACCGATCTTGAACAGATCTCATACCGAACCGAGGGTATTCGGTATTAGTACTCACATTTAGAGGTTTCCGGTTTTGGTATTTTCGGTATCGGTACGGGATCGGTATTTTAAGGTAAAATACCAATACCATAACGATACTGTACCGAACCGTACCATATGTTTTCAGTATCGGTATTGGTATTGGGTTTCGGGAGTTTTTGGGATCGGTATCGGTTGGTACCGATACCATCCCGACCTAATCCCTACTCAAGAGAGTTATAGACAAATTTTATTTTAGAATGTGTTTCTTGTGTGTGTTGTGGATCATTGATGGAACACAGGAGTAACAGAAGGAAGTAGATTTCTTTCAAGATTTTTTTTTTGAACGATAACTTTCATTAACAACGGCTAGCTCTCAAAGCCGAGAGCCGCCAAATTATACACACATATACAATGGATAAGTGGCCCAATCCTTCCAAACAATGTTTTTAAATTTCGACCTATACATTAACCATAAAAACGCCTTCAACTTCACCTCCGCCACCACATCCACAACCTTGTTGTCTTTATTTTGGAAGATCTTCTCATTCCTTGTATTCCAAATAACCCAAGCCGTGGTCATGACAATACCTCTTATAATCTTTTTCCTCCACTTTCCGGCATGAACATCGTTATATAACATCAACAAATAATCATAGTCATACGCAAAGAAAGGTTCCAACTTGCACCATTTGCATAAAATAATCCAAACTCCATATGAAAAACCACAACCAACCATCAAATGCTCGATATCTTCATCATTCAAGTTGCAAAGCGAACACAAAGTAACCGTAATATTGATTCCTCGTCTTGTCAATGCCACTCGAGTTGGTAATCTATCCCGCGCAACCCGCCAAGAAAGAAGATTGACTTTTATTGGAATCCAAGCTTCCCATTTCATTGGGTTAATAATCAGACCCCTATTATAATTATTAAACAGTTTCTTACAATCGGCCACCGTAAAAGGACCTTTAGTACCATCGTTCCAGATCCATTTATCCTCTGAACCGCTAAACTTGAACCCATTTAGTAACCGCACCATGTCTTGAACCTCTGATAACTCCTCTACCGAACTGGGATGCCTCCTCCAAGAACCTGCAAACAAAACATCACCCTCACGTTGGGTGAGCCGGTCACTTATCTTGCACCGTTTGTATCGCTCCAGTTTATAAAGGCATGGCCACCGGCTTTTTAATGTAACATCACCAAGCCAATGATCATACCAAAAGCGAATCTTGTCCCCGTTCCCAACCATTCCTCGAATCAATTGATCCAAGGTCTTGTCTTGCACTCGATAACTTCCAACACATTAACAATCGCCTTCCAACAACCCGGAATAAATCTTTTAATAGGAAGAAAACTCCAAATACCCCTCCCACCATGAATTGCCTCTATAATGCTTCTGCAACTCGATTCATTCTCAACTTTGAATCTCCACGCCCACTTTGCGAGAAGCGGCAAATTAACATCCGACAACCTCGATATACCCAACCCCCTTCTTTCTTGGGAGTAGTTAGCACTTCCCAAGACACCTAATGCATCTTCTTCACTTCCTCCGTCTGGCCCAAAAGAAGTTTCTCATCAATCTCTCCATATGCTCCAACCCTATCACCGAAGCCTTATAGAGAGATAAGTAATATATAGGAAGACTCGAAAGAACGGACTTAATAAGAGTTAACCTCCCTCCCATAGATAAGGTTTTCGCCTTCCATGATGATAATCTGTTTTGAATTGTCTCAATAACCGAGTTCTAATGACACACCCTCTTCATATTAGCACCAACCCGAATCCCCAAATAATCAATCGAAAGGTAAAGCCCCCACCCTACACCCAATAAGATCCGCCAAACTCTCCACCTCTGAATCAACTACACCAACCCCATAAATATAAGATTTGTGTAAATTGATCTTTAAACCCGAACACACATGAAAAACCTGAAGCACTCTAGCAACCTTTTCCAAATTATCTTTAGACCACTCTCCAACTATCAAAGCATCGTCCGCATAAAATAAATGAGATAGAGCCTTTGACTCACCTCCGAACCCTGTCACCTTAATAACACCCATATCAACCGCTTTATCCAACAAACAATGAAGCATTCCATAACCACCAAGAATATGAACGGGGATAATGGATCTCCGTGTCGAACCCTTTTTCACATTGGAATTCGAACGTGGGAGACTCGTTAACCAACACTGACGAGCGCGCCGATTCTAAGACACCCTTTACCCAAGAGCACCATCTTCCCGAAAAGCTCGTATGATCCAATGTAGATAATAAAAAACCCCAGTTAATGTTGTCATATGCTTTCTCAAAATCCAACTTCAACAAAAACGCCGTCTTACCTGTCTTCTTAATCCACCAAATAGTTTCCTTAATCATGAGCGGATCATCTAAAATAAATCTCCCTCTAAGAAAAGTAGCCTGTTTGATGAAGAAATTGATACAAGGAATCAAGATGATATGATATTATAAAAACAATATCATAAATTGTAATTGATACTTGGGTTCTATGTCTTATGGGTAATTGAATATAAATAAAAAGTATGCATACCAATTGTTTGATGAAATGTCAAAGTGAGAAATTTTACATGATTGGGTCTGACTTGTGAAGCTTAAGATAAATAAAGTTTAACTCATTCTAAAATGATGTGATGCATAGTAAAGAACTTAGTATTCTAAAGTCTTGATGAACAAATTTGCAAAGAGCTTTAAACACGGGTTAAAGATTTTATACTCATTGTTGGTGAATGTAGTTGAATTATAATTATAATAGGTTAACAGGTGAAAACTTTTTTGTTTGTCCTTCATAGTCTATGACTCTATGTAGCTGTGGCCAACAACCATGTAGACGCATTGCTTTTGTAGAAGCGATGTCATGGCCTTGGTGAAGAGGACGACATAAGTTCATGCAATGTCAGTGAACATTTGAAATAATTTGGGTGTAGGTTTTGATGTATTAGATAAACTCACTCTTTGTGTGTATTGTGGATAGTCAACCAAATCAACTGAGAAATTTCAAATACAACCCAGCATTAAAGCAAGTTAACTTCTTTAGCTTTGAAGATCTGTCATCATCCATGACCAGGTAAGCTAATAGCTCAGACAACGAACTGACCCTGCAGTTTACGAGATATATCTTACTACGTAAAATCAAGATATGATATGAAATCAACTGACGAAACTTAACATCAAGAAAGGGCTACAAAACCAGACCAAGAAATTCATCGGAATCTCCTTTCGTAAAATGAATGCAAAATAAGCAGTTCGCCCCTTCTTCTGTAGGTTAAAATGGCATTAGGTTCAGGTCTCTACTAGGCGTACTCGAGCTATAACACCAAACCAATAATAGCAATTTAGCCATTACCTCCAACTACACAACATTGCAGCTAAATGAGACAATGTAACCAACCATTCCTGCATAACATCACCACTATGTGGTGACTAAAAATCACAGGGGAGTCTTCACCGTTGGGTATCCTATGTAACCGTGGCTGCATAAAATTCCATTTAATTTTCAATTCAGTAACGACAATGAATCCGCGGATGTGGCGGATATAGTTGTGACATCCCGAAGAATCTCAGGAACTCTCCCCTCGACTAACCTTTGATGTTTTTGTTTGAAAGGCAAACAAACTTTTATTACCAAACCCAAGTATTTACATGAATATCCCATAGCAAGATGCTAAGAAGATATACAATACAATACAGCCAAGCCAATCTAAACATTACCAGCCAAACCTATCAAAACATTACACAGTGAGGTCAAAAACAGTCTATTTATTCCAGTCCTTTGAAACATGCTTTGCTCTATTGGTTACCCAGTTGTAGGAAAGTGATTTGATTTCGCCTAAGCATTGATCCAAACTCGGTCGTTTCCCTGCTAATATTTTCTTGTTCCATGTCGTCCAGATTGCCCAAATCGTTGTTAAGATAATTGCCTTGATAATCTTCTTCTTGATGCTCCCAATCCCGCTGATTTTATGCGCATTTAGAATGTCCCTGAAGTCGAATATAATGAACGGCGGAATTCGACACCAATCACAAATTTTATTCCAGATCTGTGTTGCGAAATAGCATGAGGTAAATAGGTGATGTGCGTTTTCAGATTGATCATTGCATAAGGTGCATAAGGAAGATGTGTTGATGATTTTTCTTCGTAGCAGCCCCTCAAGAGTAGGAATACGTTCTTGCTCGCTTCTCCATGCTAATAAATTGACCTTTTTCGGCACCAAATTGCACCATTCGAAAGGATAAAAAGGCATGGCTGCAGCAGTTAACAGTCTTCGGCAGGAGGCGATGGAGAATGTCCCTGATTGATCCGCTTTCCGGCTCCAGTCGTCTGAATTGATTGATAGGTTGCAGTTCCGAAGCAAGTTTGTGCATTCCTGAAGTTCACGCCTCTCATGTTCCTGCAATGGCTCACGTTTCCATACCCAACCCAATACCCAAGTGTTCCCCTGCTGTGAAAAACGGGCTGCAACATTACAGCCCTTATTAGACTCTAAAATAAATAGATTAGGGAATGTGTACCTGAGTGCTAAGCAGTTAATCTCGGCCGAGACAACCGATATCTCGGCCGATATATCGGTTATCGGCCATAAGGACTCATCTCGGTATCAAATCTCGGTTGTTATCTCGGTCCCGATAATATCGGCCGAGATGGCCGATATATCGGTCGATACATGCTTCCGAAATATCGGTCAATAAACCGAGATGACAGTAAACGGGCAGAAACCCACTTGTTAAACAACAAAACTGTCATCTTCATTCCAGAAACCCACTTGTTAACCGATATATCAAAAATCCAACCTTTTATGCTCAAGAATGGAGATGAAAATAAGGAAATTTGAGCTTACCTGTGACAATGATTGAGAAGCATGATGAAGATGATTATGAAGCACAACAATAGAGATGGGGGCTGACAGCCAGCTATGGAGATGGGCTGCTGGAATGAAGATGACGGCTATTATCTTGTAATTATCTATTTTAACCTAATACCCTAATACCCTAATATTAAGATACCCCCTCAATGTTTAGAATGTACACATATAACCCTTCTACCTTTCAATAGTTTATATTTAATGCCTGAACTTCTAATATTTTATTTAATAAGTGTAAAATTAGTTTATGTATTTAAACATTTAATCCCCTATCTTTACTAATTCACATCTGGTCCTTATACTTATAACTACTGATATCCCACCGATATCTCATCGCGATAACCGATATATCAAATATCGGTCCTGACCGATAACCGATATTTTACCGCATTAACTGCTTAGCCTGAGTGGTTGTTCACCAATCCAGCAGTCAAGCCAGAACCGAGTCCCCGAACCATTTCCCAGCACTCCTTTAAACAAACTTTCAACCTGAATATTTGCGTCATCAAAATCCTTTCCGACCTTTATGATTGAGTTCCAAACCCCGGTTATGGTTGATTTGATAGGCAAAAACGACCAAGCCCGTTCATTATGATGAATGGAATCAATGACTCTTCTCCAAAGGCTTCTTGGTTCCGATTTATAGCGCCACCACCACCGAAGTAGTAAACTCATGTTCATGTGTTTTAAGGATCCCAAACCAATCCCACCTTTATCTTTCGGGTTTATCACTCTCTCCCAAGCCACCCAAGCCGTTTTGCTTTTTTCATCATTTCCGCCCCAAAAGAAGCGTCTTCTAAGTTTTTCTAAATGTTCTAAAATTCCACTTGGTGCTCGGAAAAGTGAGAAGTTATACAAAGGAAGGCTATCGAGCACGACTTTGAGTAAAACTACACGTCTGCCTATTAATAAGGTTTTCGCCTTCCATTTGGACAATCTCCCATTACACACTTCGATTACATCTTTCCAATGCCTAGCTTGATTCATATTTGCCCCTACTTGCACTCCTAAGTACGTACACGGTAGGGAGCCATGGTTAATGCGTAGTTTATCCGAAACTTCAAGTACGGCCTCATTGCTCACCCCCACTCCAAAAAGTTTAGATTTTTGATGATTCATCTTCAACCCGGATATGAGATAAAAGCATCGAAGTAACCAGATGATGTTGCCAATGCAATTACTATCCCAATCACCCATAATCATTACATCATCTGCGTACATAAGGTGCGATAAGGATAAGCCAAAGTGTGGAAGTTTGATACCTTTGATTGCACCTGAGGACTCGACTTTCTCCATGAAACATGATAGGGCTTCCATCGCGATTATGAAGATGAAAGGAGAAAGTGGGTCTCCTTGACGGACACCACGGTAGCATTGGAATTCCCAAGATGGCGATCCATTAATGAGTACTGAGGCACGAGACGAATGGAGGATCCCCTGAATCCATTTCCTCCACCGATCCTTGAAGCCCATTTGATTGAGTACAGAGTCAATAAAGCCCCAATTAATGCTGTCAAAGACCTTTTCGAGGTCGACTTTCAGCAAGAAAGTCGGTTTTTTATGCTTCTTTGCCCACGCGGTGACTTAATTTAGGATTAGCGGACCGTCAAGAATGTTTCTACTTGACATAAAGCCGGTTTGAACTTCAGAAATGAGGTTGCCCATAACCTTTATAATTCTGTTAGCGAGGACTTTGGATATAATTTTTGAGATGCACCCAATCAACCTAATAGGACGGTATTCACTTTGGGACACAGGATCAATGTTCTTTGGAATAAGTACAATGAAAGATGAAGCCCACCCCCGACTGATGCTGCCATGTTCATAAAACTCAGATAATACTTGTAAGATGTCGTCCTTTAGGAAGTCCCAAAATTGCTTAAGAATGGCAAAGTTGAAACCGTCCGGGCCCGGCGCCTTGTCACTACCACAATCCCAAATAGCATCTTTGATTTCTTGGGGAGAAAAAGGATCCATGAGCTTGTTTGCTTCTTCATCCGAAAGCTTCTTGATGTTTGGGCAGGAAAACGATGGTCTAATGGGCATAGGTTCGGAGTATTTTTTAGGAAATAATCTTATTGCTTCCCATTTCATGGTATCAGGGTCGTTACACCATTCATTATTAATCAAGAAACCACTGATGCGCTTACTATTATTGTTGAAATTAACCATACCGTGAAAGAAGCTCGTGTTTTCATCCCCCTCAATTGCCCATTTTATACGCGATCTTTGTATCAAATCCCGTGCTTCCTCGGCTTTTAGAATCTCCCGGTCTTTTTTGGCTTCGGACCACCTTTCTTTTTCTTCCACAGTTAAGATGCGTGTTTCCACCAATCCATCAAGAGAGTATGATTTGGTTCAATTCCTTTTCTTTGGTAATTCTCCTAACCTTTTCAAGTGAAAGCCAGTTTTTAATGGCTTCTTTGATTGCTTTCAACTTATTTGCAAGAATTACATCAGCACTACCCGAGAGGCTAACTCCTTCCACAGCCCCTTTAACAAGCGTATCGAATCTTGATGCTGACAGCCACGAGTTATAAAAGTGGAAAGGGGAGGGGCCGAAGTTGACAGTAGCCGTAGATAACACAAGTGGACTATGATCCGAATCCCGACGGGGAAGGGCAGTTAAGGTTGAATCCGGCCATTTGTTCCAGAAGTTATGGTTAACCAGTACACGATCGATTTTACTGGCGCCCCCGTCCGAAACCCGTGTAAACTTTCTTCCACCCATTGGGTATTCTAATAAACTGTTATCATCAATGAATTGGTTAAAAGCTTCGGCACAGGATGGGTTGAAGATTGAATTCATTCTTTCTTCAACCACCCTAACCATGTTGAAATCACCCATTAGTAACCATGTCCCGCCCTTTGATTCCATATGTTCCGAAATTAGATCCCATAACAGTTTTTTTTGGCAGGGACCCCTTGCGGTGCATAAATATTGGCGATATGAACCATCTCATTATTTTGCAAAAGATTACCTGATAGAATCATGACTGATCTGTGTTTAAAAACTCGTGAGCATTTGAAAAATCCAGGGTCCCATATGCAGAGAAGACCTCCAGATGTGCCTTCAGCGTTTATCCAATCAAATTCCATTGGCATTCTACCCCAAATCTTGTGTACTTGAATCTTAGATCCATCACTTCTCTTTGTTTCCTATAATGCTACAAACTTCACCTTTTGGCTCCTAATAAGTTCACCTGTGGAGAGCATTTTGGGCTCCTCTCTAATCCCTCTGATGTTATAAGACATAAAATTCATTGGGGAACAGTGTTAACTCCTTCCTCCCTGATAGTGCTTTCCATCTTGTCTTCAAAGCTTTCTAAGTTAATGCCAATAGATTCGCCAAAAATCGCTGTGAGAATTGCTTCCTGATGAGACGGATCCAAGGTTGTGGCCGCGGGTTGCTCAGGCTGATCAAGAGCAGAGGCGGCATCATTCGGTTGGGTGGTAGGGGATTCACTGTTGACACAGAAGGAAAAGAGGGGAGAGGGGTCAGTAATGGTGTTAGCCGAAGAAGAGGTTGGATGGGAAGTATGGTTTGGGGCATGGAAAGAAGGAGGTTTGTATGGTGATGGGTCAGATTTGCCAACCATGAAAAGGAGGTTATCTTCAGGGTGATGGGTGGTAAAGGAGGTGGAGGGTTACGGTTTGGGAAATTCTGAAGGAAGAGATCTTGGGCTGGGTGATTGGGTCAAGCTGTGAAGAGTCCTCAAAGATGGTGTCCAATCTAGGCCTTTTTCTAGAAATGGGCCTACTAGAACTTGCAAATACAGGCCCAGAAAAAGTCTATTGTGTGGAAGATGTGTTTGAGCAATCAGCCGAAATATTGTCAACAAAATTATTATTCTCCATGTGGACCCCCCCTCCCCGGTGTATTTGGAACATTCCCATGCAAATGATTGTTTTCTTGTTGGAACTCGTGGACCACTCCATTGACCTTGAAACTCTCATGCATTAAATCTTGCGACCTTTCCAATCCCATGAAACTTTTCATATTGCCGTTGATTTCTTCACCGGAGTTTTCACCGGCGCTATTGTCGGAATTTGTATCACGTGCCGGAATGGAATCTTGGGCCTGAGCCTCCGGTATTTCACCTTCTTTGATATCATTATCCAGCATAATAATGTCGTTGGAGTTTTTTGCCTGGAGAGAATGTTTACACAAAATAGGATCTAGTGCTATGACTGAGGTTTGGGCTCAGTCTTCCGTTGCTAATGTGAAATATGGACTCCAACGTTCGTCTACTTCTAAGATCCAAACCTTAAATGACTGGTTCTGACACATAATATTATAGTGACCCGCCACCCTGTTACCATGAGATATTAGGATGCCAACCTGTTCGGAGGCTAGATTACCGTCTTCAATGGATGCCACCGAGTTATGAACAACTTTCCCAAATCTCTCCGCTATGTTTTTTAACACAATTTTGTCCCAGAGATGGATTGTGTAACACCCCAACCGATGGCGGAATCATCGAGGTGTCACGTAGTGACGATTATTCAAAAGCACATGGTACTAAAATGTAAATATTATTGAATAATCCAAAATTGTCTTACATGGAAATGGAAAATACATTGTCTAAATGAAATGTAAATATTGAAATAACTGAATTAAACTAAAGCACTAAATGTCTCTTGCTAAAGCACTAGATTAAACTGCACCTGAAACATGTACAAAAATAGGTTTGGTCAACATAAGAAATGTTGGTGAGCATTCCTAGTTTTGATATATATATATAGTAAGTTAAAAAGATATACAATTCAAGTGCATGCTACAGTGCAAATATGTAAACTATGTATCATACAAATGAGCGAAATCAACCCTGTGACTGTATAATGTACTGTATGAACGGTGGTGTACTCATCCAATAAATGGGTGATAACTTAACAATGGCCACGGATTCTCCGATGAAAAAGGGGGAGAATCAATCTAGGCGGGTTGTCAATCCAAATAGCGCTATCCAATGTTAAGGTCGGCTTGTACCATGTTAATGATTTCACTAAATACAAATGTATTCTACATGTATTGTCTAAGCATAAAACACGATGTAAGCAATGCACATAGTACTAGAATTGTATTGTGAAAATGTAAACTTGTATTTGTAATTTGTAATAGTGTACATGTAACACCCCGAAAATGAATAAAAGCAAAAAGGGGATAGGAAGTACTCACAGTTCACGTAATAGCTTGGAATTTAACTGGACAACGAGATTTGAATTGAGATTACCCCAAAAATGATCAACCTAAAGAATTTGATAATGTGTAAGGGAATAACTCTAGGATACATGTAATTCTAGGGTTTCGAATTGGGGATAAACGTTTATTTGATTGATAAACAAATTGTTTATTAAATATAAGAAATTTAATAAATAAATAAATAAATAAATAAAAGTCTCTTTGTAAAATTTTAAGTTGAATATATTCACAACATAAGATTTTGAGTATGAAAATAATTTTTATAAAATTATTTTCTTGAAAATAGACTATTTAATCTAATTATTTTAAATTGTCAAAATATGACTTTAATATCTAAAAATATTAAATTAAAGAATTTCTGAATTAAAAATTGTATTTCAGTTCTAGATAGTCAGAAATAATTTATATAAAATTTTGGTGCAAAAATATTAAAAAATGAATTTATTATGATTTATTTATGATTAAAACTAACAAATGTTAATTAAAAATATAAAATAGACGGTTTTTCTGAAATAAAAATATTTTCTGGAATGTTTAAGAATATATAAATTTAGGAAAATTTTTGTGAGATTTAATAAAATCGTTTAGATATTTTTATTGAATTTTATAAATAAAAATGAATAAACTTGTATTATTAATAATATATATTAAATAATTTATTTTTGAAAAGCTAAAAATTGGATGATGAACTTTATCATTTGAAGATCATATTATAATTTTTGTAAAATTTATAAACCACTTTTGGTATTTAAAACTGATTTTAAAAGATTTAATGTATTAAGTATATATATAAAAATGTAAAAAAAAATGTTTGTTGGTTATGGGAATCGAACCCGGGCCTCTGGCCGGTTCGGGTTTTATCACAAGCGTGGCCACCAACTGAGCCACACCCTGAGAACAAGTTAGATTGGAGTGGATTTGATTATATAGCTTAATTGTGTTAATGGATATTTAGTGGAAAATACCAAAAAATAAAATGAGCTCGTGGCAATCGAACCCTGGCCAAAGGCCGGTTCAGTTCCCTACTCACGCGTGTAAACCAGCTGGTCTACACCAGCTGGTTGTGTGTTTATCGTTTTAAAATATATACATAAACTGATTCAGGTGTTCTTCCCCAAATCCTATCAATCGAGCCCTAATTTCCAAAACCATACAATTTGTGTTCAATAGCCCCTGAATCTTTGGGGCTATTGTTCACAAAGGGCCGATGACCATAACCCACAACAACAAAAAACAAGACTTACCAAACTGTAAACGGGTATGCGAGTTCGTCAAAGGAAGACGTCAAAGGGACGATTAGAGGGCTTCAATAACACGTTTTTAACAGAAATTAAAGGTGGAGAAAGTATTTTCGGCGAGTTAGGATGGTGTAGGGAGGTCCAATTTATAGAGCAAGGGTCGGATTGTAGATTAGGCAAGTATTAACTATAGATTGAAGATGACGCGGCTAATGGTCGAGATTTGGAAAGTCTTGACTGAATTTATGTACATAAAGGGGTGCGACTCAGTCAATTACATCAATTCAATTCCTTATTCGGATCGATTAACGCGTTTTAGTGATTGATTGATGATGATGAACGCTTCAGTTGACTTTTTGTTAGTCAAACTGTTCATCTTTCAAGTATGTATAATAATTATTTTAGTGGGTTTCTATCAGATTGTTGGTGTAGCCTAGTTGGTTGAAGTATGTATTGAACCGGCTTGGGACGCGGGTTCGAACCCCGTCCCAAGCATTTATTTTTAGACAAGGTTTTATTTATTATATTATTATTATTAACTTATATTATGATTAAACGAACCCAAATGTATCACAGAATATTTTTTAAACGTTCGAGAATACTGAAAATGTAACGTCTTATTAATTGCGGTTTAACGTACATAGAATTATAAGAAAAAAAATACAAAGAAAAGTGACGGATGTCACAGCATCCCCTACTTTTAGAAATTTCGTCCCGAAATTCCTTTAAGTGGTAGTTTCTGGAAAAAGATGAGGATACTTTGACATCATTTGGTCCTCACGCTCCCAAGTAAACTCTGGGCCTCGTTTGGATTCCTAACGAACTTTGACAATAGGAATTCGGCTTCGCTTAAGCGTCTTGACGTCTCGATCCATAATCTCCACAGGTTTCTCTATGAAGCGCATCGACTCGTCAATCTGGATATCCTCTAAAGGAACATGGAGGTTATCTTCAGCCAAACACTTCTTAAGATTAGAAACATGAAACGTTGGATGAACATTATTGAGCTCTGGTGGTAAATCGAGCTTGTAAGCCACCTTCCCAACTCGCTCAAGGATCTTAAAAGGGACTACAAACCGTGGTGCAAGTTTCCCTTTCTTTCCAAACCGAAATACACCCTTCCAAGGTGAAACCTTGAGAAGTACCATGTCTCCGACTTGAAATTCTTGAGGCTTGCGCCTTTGATCGGCATAGCTCTTCTGTCTGCTCCGAGCAACTTGCAAATTCTCACGAATGCGAAGAATCTTGTCTGTCGTTTCCTGTATTAGTTCGGGACCGGTGATTTGTGTTTCACCAACCTCGCTCCAACACACAGGGGAACGACATTTGCGACCATAAAGTGCCTCAAACGGTGCCATGTTAATACTGGAATGGTAGCTGTTATTATACAAGAACTCAACCAAGGGTAAGTGCGTGTCACAATTACCACCAAAGTCGATGATGCACGCTCGAAGCATATCCTCCAATGTTTGGATGGTTCGTTCAGTTTGACCATCCGTCTGTGGGTGATAAGCCGTGCTAAGATTCAGTTGTGTACCAAGTGCGGACTGAAATGTCTGCCAAAAGCGAGAAGTAAACCAGCTATCACGATCGGAAATAATGTCTAGAGGAATACCATGACGGCTGACAATATCACTGATGTAGATTTTAGCCAGTTTCTCAGCTGTGTAGGTCTCACGAATGGGTAGGAAGTGAGCAGATTTGGTCAAACGATCGACGATAACCCAGATACTGTCATGCCCACGAGTGGTGCGTGGAAGCTTCGTGATGAAGTCCATAGCAATGTTCTCCCACTTCCACACTGGAATTTCTGGTTGCACAAGTAAACCAGATGGACGTTGGTGCTCAGCTTTGACCTTGGAACAAGTAAGGCATTTAGCCACATAAAGAGCTATGTCCTTCTTCATACCGGGCCACCAATACAAAGTACGCAGATCCTGATACATCTTATCTACACCAGGGTGAATGGAGTAACGAGACTTATGGGACTCGTCCATGAGGAAGGTACGCCGGTTGTCACGATCAGGGATCCAAAGACGGTTCATGAAATAAAGTAAACCATTTTTGGTTTCCAACTGATTTTCGGCTCCACACGACATTTCTTCGTACATGTTGCCCTCAGTAACAGAGACATGTCGGGCCTCAATGATGCGGAGTTTGATATCAGACTAGACCTGAGCACAATAAAGCTGGGCATGACCTTTACGACTAAGGGCATCGGCTACAACATTCGCCTTGCCAAGATGGTAGCAAATCTCGCAGTCGTAGTCGTTAAACAACTCGACCCATCGTCGTTGTCGTATATTCAGATCTTTCTGGTTGAAAATGTGTTGAAGACTCTTGTGGTCAGTGAAGATCACACATTTTGTACCATATAAATAGTGCCGCCAAATCTTAAGTGCGAAAACGACCGCTCCGAGTTCAAGATCATGGGTAGTGTAATTTTTCTCATGGTTTTTCAGTTGTCGTGATGCATATGCTATAACCTTGCCTCGTTGCATGAGAACACAACCAAAACCTTGGTTAGAGGCATCACAGTAAACCACAAAATCCTCATTGCCGTCAGGTAAGGTGAGGATTGGAGCATCACACAGTTTCTGCTTCAATGTCTGGAATGCTTCTTCCTGACTGGGTCCCCATACATATGGTTTATCCTTATGGGTCAAGGAAGTGAGAGGTAAGGCAATCTTGGAGAAGTTGAGAATAAATCGACGATAGTAACCCGCTAAGCCAAGAAAAGAGCGAATTTCCGTGGGAGACTTGGGTGTAATCCAATTCTTAACAGCCTCAATCTTAGCTGGATCCACGTGTATACCCTTATCACTGATAATGTGTCCCAAAAATTGAACTTCCTTAAGCCAAAATTCACACTTGGAGAATTTGGCATACAGTTGTTCATTCTTCAAAAGACTCAAAATTTGTCTAAGGTGTTGCTCGTGGGCTGATTTGGTTTTAGAGTAAATGAGAATGTCATCGATGAAAACGATTACGAACTTATCCAAGAAGGGTTTGCACACGCGATTCATGAGATCTATGAAGA
This sequence comes from Ambrosia x helenae, assembly GCA_030844895.1. NCBI lineage: Eukaryota > Viridiplantae > Streptophyta > Magnoliopsida > Asterales > Asteraceae > Ambrosia > Ambrosia x helenae. The sequence continues at coordinate 117,548,602 of CM061229.1, read as the reverse complement.
CAGCGGGTGCATTCGTTAGTCCAAAAGGCATAACCATGAACTCGTAATGACCATAGCGTGTACGAAAAGCTGTCTTTGGAATATCGTCTTCATGGACTCGTAGTTGATGATATCCCGAACGAAGATCGATCTTTGAGAAGCAAGTCGAACCTTGAAGTTGATCAAAGAGGTCATCAATGTGGGGTAAAGGGTACCGGTTTTTAATGGTGAGTTTATTCAGCTCCCGATAATCAATATACATTCGGAAAGATCCATCCTTCTTCTTTACAAATAAGACTGGAGCTCCCCAAGGTGATGAACTGGGGCGAATGAAACCCTTGTCTGCTAACTCTTGAAGTTGACTCGCAAGTTCTTGCATCTCGGAAGGTGCAAGGCGGTACGGAGATTTTGCAACGGGCGTAGCACCAGGTACAAGATCAATACGAAATTCAACAGGACGCACCGGTGGTAGTCCAGGTAAGTCATCAGGAAAGACTTCGGGAAATTCTCGAACAACAGGAACATCTTGGATACTCTTGTCTTTACCTTTCTTTTCCACAATATGGGCCAGAAAAGCTACATATTTCTTACGTAAATATTTTTGTGCTTGAGTGTAGGACATGAGTTTAAGACCACTGGATGGTTTCTCACCATAAACCCGTAAAAAGTCACCCGATGCGAGAGGAAGCCGAATAAATTTCTCAAAGCAGACAACTTCGGCATGATGTTTAGAAAGCCAATCCATACCCACGATAACATCAAAGCTTCCCAATTTCATGGGTATGAGATCAATGGTGAAGTCATGTTCATTAAGGCTAAGAGTACAACCCTGAATGATGGAATCGATTGAGATGGGTTTACCATCCGCGACCTCGACAGTGAAAGGCGCTCCTAATCTAGAGCGAGTGTGAGATAATAAAGGTTCGAATGCTAACGACACAAAACTTTTATCCGCACCAGTATCAAATAAAATCGAAGCATAACGACCATCAAGTAAAAACGTACCATTCACCACATCATTTGCTTCCTGGGCTTCTGCTGCATTGATGTTGAAAGCCCTACCACGAGCCACTGGGTTTGCTACACGGTTTGCTGGGACAAGTGCTGGACATTGATTTCTAAGGTGGTTTGGATCACCACAATTGAAGCAAGCTCGACCATATGCTATAGGTTGTGGGTTTTGGCGAGCTGGTTGAGGGTTGGCTGGTTGAGGGTTAACAGGTTGAGCATTGATTGGTTGAGGTCGAAACACTGATCGACATGTGGCAGCTACATGACCGTACCTACCACAGGTGGTACAGTGGCGACAAGGAAATTTTGAGGGGTGATGGTACTGACAGGTGGCACACTTGGGTAAGTTTCCACTATAAACCTTCTTAACAGGAGGAGCCTGAGCCATTGGAGCCTGGGCTATTGGAGCCTGAGTTACTGGGGCTACAACAGCATAGTTTCTACCCCTGGACTTCCGCTTCCTAGTGTTGGAACCGGTATTGTCTACAGCAACTCTTGATGATTCAGTAGTAGGGGTGGGGGTCTTCTCAGCTGGTTTCTTGGTTCCTTTCCTAACCAAATTTCCCTTTTTGACGTGCTTGTCAGTCAAGGAGGCTGCAAGCTGGATGGCTTCTTCCACCGTAGTGGGTCTGCTTCCAGTGACTACATCTTGAATTAGGTCAGGCAATCCCTCAATATATTTCTCGATTGCTCGAGAGACCGGGGTAACCATGTGTGGAACCAAAATGCTGAGCTCATGATATCGAGTGTTGTATGCAAGATTTTCACCACTGTCTTGTTTCAACCCATGGAACTCTTCCTCTAGTTTCCTCATTTCGTTCCTAGGGCAGAATTTGGCGATCATGAGTTCCTTGACCTCAGCCCAAGACAAGGATAGAGCAACATCAGCGCCCCGATTACGCTTTTCACCATTCCACCAGGTTAGTGCCCCCTTTTGAAGGACACTGGTAGCATAGCGAACGCGTAGGTCATCAGGACACTCGCTGTTCACGAAGGTACTTTCCATACTTTCAAACCATTGGAGGAGGCCAGTAGCACCCTCCTCACCAGTAAACTTCGTGGGGTTGCATGAGTTGAAGTGTTTGAATGTGCACCGGAATTGAGTTGCACCCTCTGTGTTGGCACTGTTGCTGTTTTGGGTTAACTCACTAACAAGATTTGGAATCACTGCAGCAATTTGCTCAGCAACTAGAGAAGCAAGGCGACGATCAGAACGTTGTCCAGAAGCACGAACAGTGCGTTGGCTAGCATCACGGAGCATACGGCGAGCAGACATCTACAAGGCAGTCAATGAAAAATTATGAGATTAATAAATGTAAGTGTATAATTGCATAAATGATTATGAATACAAGATATTGTATGTGAAATAGGAGTATATCATTTGAAATATTTGCATAACATGCTTGGATTGCCCTTGTCTAGCTATAAAGCCCAACAAGAACATTGACTTTTCAAAGAAATTGAGCCCAATGGTGATCAAAGAAGACATCCTTTTGCCTATAAGTGGACACTCACTCCAGGAATCCCCAGGTAAGCATAACAGGTCCGTAAATGGATTTATGCGCTATGCTTCCCTATGCCAGAAAACCCAGTGTACAGGCATCCACCCATCCAAATTGCACGTGTCCTTTTTCACACTCATTAAAGTTCAACAACTTTGAAGGAGCAAAAATATGAGTAGGCATTATGCCTAAGAGTGTCTTCATGAAAGGTACTGCTCCCGCTCCATGATGAAGTAGTCTTTCCACTCCTTGTAGGACACCATCTCTATACACCATGATGAAAGATGATGAGAAATGGAGAAGAAGGGGAAAGGTTGAAGAAGGAAAGTGGAGGGAAATGAGGGGAACGATAAATTAGGAAATGTTGTACCTAAAAATTGAAATTCGGTTATAGTCTAGGCTAAAAGGCATTCTAATAACCTAATTCCCTATAACCATGGCTCTGATACCAATCTGTAACACCCCAACTGATGGCGGAATCATCGAGGTGTCACGTAGTGACGATTGTTCAAAAGCACATGGTACTAAAATGTAAATATTATTGAATAATCCAAAATTGTCTTACATGGAAATGGAAAATACATTGTCTAAATGAAATGTAAATATTGAAATAACTGAATTAAAATAAAGCACTAAATGTCTCTTGCTAAAGCACTAGATCAAACTGCACCTGAAACATGTACAAAAATAGGTTTGGTCAACATAAGAAATGTTGGTGAGCATTCCTAGTTTTGAAATATATATATATAGTAAGTTAAAAAGATATACAATTCAAGTGCATGCTACATTGCAAATATGTAAACTATGTATCATACAAATGAGCGAAATCAACCCTATGACTGTATAATGTACTGTATGAACGATGGTGTACTCATCCAATAAATGGGTGATAACTTAACAATGGCCACGGATTCTCCGATGAAAAAGGGGGAGAATCAATCTAGGCGGGTTGTCAATCCAAATAGCGCTATCCAATGTTAAGGTCGGCTTGTACCATGTTAATGATTTCACTAAGTACAAATGTATTCTACATGTATTGTCTAAGCATAAAACACGATGTAAGCAATGCACATAGTACTAGAATTGTATTGTGAAAATGTAAACTTGTATTTGTAATTTGTAATAGTGTACATGTAACACCCCGAAAATGAATAAAAGCAAAAAGGGGATAGGAAGTACTCACAGTTCACGTAATAGCTTGGAATTTAACTGGACAACGAGATTTGAATTGAGATTACCCCAAAAATGATCAACCTAAATAATTTGATAATGTGTAAGGGAATAACTCTAGGATACATGTAATTCTAGGGTTTCGAATTGGGGATAAACGTTTATTTGATTGATAAACAAATTGTTTATTAAATATAAGAAATTTAATAAATAAATAAATAAATAAATAAAAGTCTCTTTGTAAAATTTTAAGTTGAATATAGTCACAACATAAGATTGTGTGTATGAAAATAATTTTTATAAAATTATTTTCTTGAAAATAGACTATTTAATCTAATTATTTTAAATTGTCAAAATATGACTTTAATATCTAAAAATATTAAAATTAAAGAATTTCTGAATTAAAAATTGTATTTCAGTTCTAGATAGTTAGAAATAATTTATATAAAATTTTGGTGCAAAAATATTGAAAAATGAATTTATTATGATTTATTTATGATTAAAACTAACAAAAATTAATTAAAAATATAAAATAGACGGTTTTTCTGAAAGAGAAATATTTTCTGGAATGTTTAAGAATATACAAATTTAGGAAAAATTTTGTGAGATTTAATAAAATCGTTTAGATATTTTTATTGAATTTTATAAATAAAAATGAATAAACTTGTATTATTAATAATATATATTAAATAATTTATTTTTGAAAAACTAAAAATTGGATGATGAACTTTATCATTTGAAGATCATATAATAATTTTTGTAAAATTTATAAACCACGTATTTATAACTGATTTTAAAAGATTTAATGTATTAAGTATATATATAAAAATGTAAAAAAAAATGTTTGTTGGTTATGGGAATCGAACCCGGGCCTCTGGCCGGTTCGGGTTTTATCACAAGCGTGGCCACCAACTGAGCCACACCCTGAGAACGAGTTAGATTGGATTGGATTTGATTATATAGCTTAATTGTGTTAATGGATATTTAGTGGAAAATACCAAAAAATAAAATGAGCTCGTGGGTGATTGATTGATGATGATGAACGCTTCAGTTGACTTTTTGTTAGTCAAACTGTTCATCTTTCAAGTATGTATAATAATTATTTTAGTGGGTTTCTATCAGATTGTTGGTGTAGCCTAGTTGGTTGAAGTATGTATTGAACCGGCTTGGGACGCGGGTTCGAACCCCGTCCCAAGCATTTATTTTTAGACAAGGTTTTATTAATTATATTATTATTATTAACTTATATTATGATTAAACGAACCCAAATGTATCACATAATATTTTTTAAACGTTCGAGAATACTGAAAATGTAACGTCTTATTAATTGCGGTTTAACGTACATAGAATTATAAGAAAAAAAATACAAAGAAAAGTGACGGATGTCACAGATTGGAACCCCCATGATTTTTATCCAGGCTATTCGCTCAAATGAGAGCTCTTGGTTTTTCCACTCCTCAAGTGTAGAAAACCACAATTCCCAGGTGTCTTTCATGTTGTTTAGAAATGATCTTGCCATGCTAATAGTAAGAAAAGTTAACATAACTCGCAATCCTCCGACATAGCGTATCGTTACCCGGTCGACGTTAATTTGGTTTAAGAGCTCCTCCATACACGATAGCTTATTTAAGTCTAAAGCATACCCGATCAAGGAGCAGTTGGACCATGAAAAGGACTCAAGATAGGGCGTGTTGGGGATTTGAATCCTTATAGTCTCCTCGATGTTTTCTTTGACTCCCGTGGTTATCTCCCTGTACGATTGGTCTCCAGTAGGTTTCCAGGCTTGGTTAGGTAGTGGTCTATGGATATGTGGTGGTGGAGGTGGTGGTGGGGGTGGCGGTGGTGGTGGTGGATGGGGTGCACTTCCAGTTCTCCGGTGGGTGGTGGGAGGAAGCCTATCATATTTCCTGAACTTAGCGATGTTAATGACAACCCTGTTTGTGCCGATGATCACTTGGCTCAACGTTTTGGCTGATTACAATCTGTCACAGATATCATCAAATCTGATAAAGGCAAAGTACCGGCCAAGTTTGTCTTTCCTACCAGGTAGGTAAGCATCAACCATGTTGCCATGGTGCTTGAAACTCCTCCAAAGGTCTTCGAGGGAACACCAGCTAGGTAGATTGGTGACGAAAAAGGTTGTAGATTTGTCATTGATGGCGTGCTGCAGCGGTTGGGGAATCGGTTCTGACCTTCTACGTTGGCGAGGGAACTCCCACCCTTCCTCTCTCTCTTTGTCGCTCTCTCTCACTCTCTCTCTCTCACTCTCTCTCATATCTCTTGAGATTTTTAACGTTTAAGTTGAATCTTTGATGTTTCCTCGTCTGTCTTCTCAATGCTCCGTGTGGTCTTTGTTTGTCCACCTATTTCCAAGAAAATATTCTTTAGCTTTAGCAGGAGCTCAATCACGGGAGGCGTATGGGCCTCAATTTCCAACGTGTCAGGCCTCTATCTTCTGTCTTTTTGCAGATCTTCGTTACACTCCAACAAGTGGCCTATAACTGGACAATTTAACAAACCGACAGAAAAATGATTTATCAAAATGAAGAATCGACCCCGGGTAGAAACATTATCAGCTAAACAACCAAACCAATTGGACTGAAGACAAGTTTGTTGACAAAACAGAATAACAAACCTAAATAGCTTTATAAACGCAAACACTATTCATAAACTTGTAAAACTAATATATATAGGATAATTTGATGACCTAATTATGGCATTTCTAAAAAAAACTAAAAAAAAAACAATTAGGTCATCTCACATAGTTCACCTATACCAAAGACTTTTGACATATTTTTAATAATGAAAACTTCAACACCTACTATTAACTGTAATTCTGTAAACAGTGGCGGATGTAGAAACATTTTTCAGTAGTAACGTTTTCATTTTTTCATTTTAGTAGCAACGTTTTTCAAATTTCACAAAAAAACAAATTTTCCACTAATTTTTCACTACGCGCGCGAAGTTGAGCCGCAACGTCCGCACCCCCAGCTATTACTATAGATCCGCCCCTGACTGTAAAGCACAAATATATACATATTATGTGATTAGTTCTGTAACAAAAGTAGTCGTATTTTTCGTCCAGATGTAACTTGGTTTTTATCTTGAAATCATCATCATCATCATCATCATCATCATCATCATCATACTCAGTTAATCCCACCAATAGCAAAGCTAAGATAGGGTACAAGTAGGGTAAGATGTAGACAGCCTTACCTCTACCCTGTGGGAATAGAGAGGCTGCTTCCAGTGAGACCCTCGGCTCGATAGTGGTTTTGTATCAAGCCTTGGACATAAGGCACATAACACTTAGCAATCGGACCCTTTGTCTTTTGGCTATCAACGCTACCACCTGATGCATGATTAATCACCCGTCGTTTTTAACACCATTATCACGAAATTAGTAAAATAGCATTAAAATTATCTATAATTTAGAAAAAAAAAAATATATGTTCATTTGTAAAAGGCAAAGAGGATTTGATTATCTATAAAAGAGTCACATGAGGTGAACCAAAAAAAAGAACCTACTCTATTGTGTGCCATGAGTGTTATTTTCAGCAACTGTGATGTTAGATGGTCATTGGGTATGAGTACTACAAAATTTGAACACCCCTTACTGTAATAGTTGGAAAAACATTTTGACTTTGGAAGTCAAAAATCATTTAATTCAAATATAAATTGAAAAGCTTTATTAAGTAAGGAATATACTACTGTAAGTGCATGATGTCCCTAGGCTAGTATATATGTTGTTTGGACGTGTTTCGAGGTGTTTAGAGACGTTTATACGCGTTTTAGGGTGTTTGGGACACATCAGGCAAGTACAGGCTTGCTATAGGCGATTAGCATGCTAATCCCCTAGCGAGTATGGCCCTACTCGCTAGTTTGATATGCTGGATAGCCTCGTACTCCCTAGTTCTGTTCTGTACGAGTACGGGAGGTATAAATAGTCCCAATCATTGCCCTAATGATCAGTTCTTGCCACACACACTCTCCAAACACCCTCCCCTGGTCTGTAAGGTCTGATTTGATCATTGTAAACACTCGAGCTCTGTTTTAGTGATAAATATTTAATCTTTTGACCCATTTGTGTGTGTTAATTACTCATATATCATTGTTTCATATTCGTTAATGTTATTAAAACATATTTAGAGGATTCCGCACTCTGAATATCAAGCTCGTGATTGTCGGGTGACCCGTTAGTCGATCCTACAAGTGGTATCAGAGCCGAGGCTCTTATCACGAGTGTTTTGATAGCAAAAACGAGTGAAAACAGGTAGGTTTTTGTGTGAAAGTTGTGATTTTTGATCAAATACCTGTTTTGAAGTTTGAAACTTTGAGTTTTTGATAAAAACCCTTATTTTCAAATTCTTGGTGTGTGTTTATGGATAAAAACGTGTGTTTTTTTTATTAGGTTTTGTTCTAAAAGTGTTTTGGAAGCTTTTCCAATCATTTGGGGTTTAAACACATTGTTTTGGATAAGATTTTGAGGCAAAAACGGTGGTTTTTGAGCAAAAGTGAGGTTACAGGTCAGATCTAGCGAGTACGCAGACATCATACACGAGTAGCAGAAGAGATCACATGATTAGAGCTGTACTCGCCCCTATTACGTGCGATTAGGGGCCTATTCCCCACTTTCTTATGTGGTATAGCCCCTAATCGCCTGAAGGGTCCATACTCGCCTGAAACTCGTAATTGCTCAACTGTTCACTAGCATTTACACCCTAATCGCGTGTAATACTAGTGATTACAACCGTACTCACCCCAACAAAACCCTAATCGCCAGTTTACACAAGAATAGAGTTCCTATTCGCCTGAAAGGACCTGAAACTGAAAATTTGACTAAGTATTGAACTGTTATCGAACATAGACTTATGGCAAACCCGTGGGGTCATCTGAACCAACCAAGGCAACAATATAATCAACAAATGAACAATCAAACGAACGTACCCACGAACCCTTGGCAATTCTCAGCCGAGCGTAACGCGCAACGGATGCAACAAGCGCAAATGCAAGCGAATGTTGCTGGAATCAATCCGTGGGCGCTAGCGGCTCAACAACAGGCAATGAATGCAAATCCTTGGGCACTCGCGGTTGCTGCAAACTCACAGACGAATCATCTGTCTTCCATTCTCATGAGTGACTTAGAGACGGGTAGTTCGAATAGGGGGCCGAAATTGCAATACATGTCCGACTACCATGGATGGAAGGGCAAATTTCAGACGTATGTTGAGGGCATCGATGGTCTCGTATGGTCAGCTATAGAGACAGGGTACAGTAGGCCGATGGTTGAGAATTCGAATACTCCGATCTCACTTGAAGATATGAATGAAGATCAGAGGAAGAAGTATAATTATGAAAAGAAGGCGATGGCGGCATTGAAGCAAGCTCTTCCTAAGGATATACTTCATCAATTCGCTCAGTGCACAACATCACAGATGCTTTGGTTAGCACTTGCTGAGCGAAATGAGGGTAATCTGAAGACGCGGAAGGTTAAAATGGATCAGCTCAAGAAGGAGTTCGAGAACTTCAATGCTATCGGGAACGAATCACTAAGAGACATGACTGCAAGATACTACCATCTGATGTCTGAAATGTACCAGTACGGAGTCTTGTACTCATCGGCAGACCTTGTAGAAAGATTTGCAGAGGCGCTACCTCCTCATTGGCATCAATGGTTGGATATCCTGAAGTCAAGTAATGCTTATCAGACTCTCACCATCAACGAGTTCATTACCGAGCTGGAGAACAAGGAGATAGAGGAGATTAGGAGAGCAAAAAAGGCGCTCATTCCACAAAATCCCAGTATCTACTATGGGAACCCTCTTCAGGACACCAGTGTGGGTGGAACCAAACCACAGACTGCTTTTGTGGTTAACCCGGACCCGGATTATGCTTTTGACAATTATGGTCCCCCGCTGATGTTCCTCCTCCTACATATCCTTTTGGACCAAACCAGTATCCTTTGAATTTTAATACTAACCAGTTTGGTGTTAACCCGTTTTCTCATCTTGCAGCACCAGCGCAGGCTGCTGCAAACTTTGGTGGACCATCTGCCACAGGTTTTGGTGGAGCTCCAACTACAAGTTATGGTGGATATGGAGGTGCATCGACTTCTAATCAAGGTGGCTATCGGACCAACCCAGTCCCAGAGCAGCTGAACACCGCAGGTTTAGAGAAGGTGACTGTTGAGCTAGCTCAAGAACACATGGCTCTACTGTCAACCTTGGTAAACTCCTACAGTGGATTGGTTGCTGGACAGATCGGAAATCCTCATCTTACACAGGAGGATTACTCGCAGATCTATAAAGACGACATGGATCTGATAGACATGCAGTGGCACTTCGCAAGTGTGGTGAGAAGGGCAAAGGAGTATATGGACAGGACGGGAAGGAGAGATGTTCTGATAAACAACAACACCAAGTTTGGGTTCGACAAAACAAAGGTCACATGCTATAATTGTGGCACAAAAGGGCACTTTGCAAGAGAATGTGACCGACCTAAGCAGCAAGGACATCAAAATCCCTTCAACAACAACAGAGCACATCAGAATCAGAGGCAGCAAGCTCAGGCACAACCAAATACTGAGCGTGCTATTGTTCAGTTAATAACCAGAACCAGAGGCCTCCTGCAAACAACAATCAAGGACAAGCCCTGGTTATACAAGCTGATGAAGGTTTCAACTGGAACCATCTGATCACTGGAGAAGAAGCTCCTCGAGGTGGTGCAGCATGTTTTGCTCAACAAGCGTCTGAAGCACCAGCCGAAGTTGAAGAAACTTCAAGTCAGTCTGACATTATTACTTCTGAAACCAAAGCGTCTGACTGTGACTCGGAGTGCGATTCTGATATGGCAGAAGATTTGGAGGATCTGTTAGCTGAAGTAGATGCGCTGATCGGTAAAAGATCGTTTCTTGTGGATGCTGATTGCACAGAGAAGAACTTTGGCGAATTCTTTGGAGCTCAGAAGACTGCAGCTCATTATGCATTGATGGCCATTACTGAATCGTCGAACAAGGTAAGTTCTTCTTCTGATTCTAAACTAGATTGTGTAGAGTGTAATCAGTTAAAATTCAGAATTAAAGAATTAACTAAAGGAAATCTGAATTTAAAAGCTGATGTTGGTCCATTGCAAAGGTCAATTGATTCCTTAAGACAAAAGGAGAAAAACTTTCTAAGTATAATTGAAAATTATAAGAAGGATGTTTCTGAACTGTCTAAAACCTTAGCTAACAAGCAAATTGCTATTAATAATTACATCAATGAGGTAGAAGATACTAAGAAACAATTGGCCATTGTCAACTGTGACTATGAAAAGATCAAGAAGAAACTTGAGAGTTACCTAAACTGCAAGTATGTCCTTGATCACATAGTAGAACACTCTGAAAAGGAAAGCTTTTCCACCAGTCCCAAATATTCTCAGTGTCCACCTCCGGTGAGATTCGAAAATCATAAATTTGATGTCTTGCCGAAGGAGGAACTAGTGGACGTGGCAGCTGAAGCAGCAAAAGCTGCAGAGGCGGCCAAAGTTACTGAAGCAGCTAAACCTGCTGATGTTACTAAGGCTGCTACTCCTGCTAAAGCTGTCAATCTTTGTGAGAAAGCTGATGATATTAGTGTATATGACACTGACTCGTCGGATGATGAGCTTGATGAGCCTCCTAGATATGCACCGGTCAAAACTCAAGATGTTCCTCTTGAAAATCATATTATTACTACTGAAACCTTGAGTGAACTTGTACCGAGTGTGCAAATCGAGGATGGCAGAAGGATTAAGGTGTTCTATAAACTAAAAGGGTCTGAAAAGGTGTATGCTGATGAGGAAGTACCTCTCAAATGTATCGCCCCTGATTTAATTGCCAAAATTTGGCAAGAATCTGTCATTACTGTGGAAAAGGAAACCTGGAATAAAAAGAAGGGTAAGGGTAAGGGTAGAAAGGACCAGGGTAATCAGCCAAATGAGAATAACAAGAAAAATAAAAAGACAAACACCGTTAATCCTCAAAATCATGCTCAAAGAAAAAGTCCGAAGAAGCATGTTACTGAGTTTGTTAGATCGAGCGGCAATGAGAGAAACGACGATCCTCAAGTTGATCAGCAAAGAAAATGTCTTGAGGATCTAAAACACAAAAACTCATTTGCCAGTTCATCTAGCAAAAAGAACAAAAAGGAGACCAAGTCCGAATCTCCTAGATTTGAAGAATATAGATCCTGTCACAAATGCGGGGAATGTGGGCATTTAGTTGCTGCGTGCCCTGAATTGAGACGAGAAAGGATTAAGGTAGATGAACCTCCCAGTTCTAGCAAACCTAAGCAACCTGTTTCCCCTAAACTTTCTGAGAAACAAAAGGGAAAGCAGGTCGTTTATGATAACCGCAACAAGATTGCTATGAACCAAAAGCCAATTGTTGGCAGGGGTCCACAGCTGAGGGGGAGCACTGTTCCCACAAAGGTTGAAGCAGCGCCTAAGCCACCAGCAAAGGCTGCAGCTAAACCACAGGGTAACCCCAAAGCTGTTCCACGTACAGTTAAGTCCGAAGTGGATCTAAAATCTGTTCCTCCAAAGGAATCTAAGGCTGGACTTTCTAGCTCAAAGGCGAAGAAGAAGTCCAAGCCAAAGAAACCTGAACAGGTTTGGAGACCCAAGTCACCAACCAAAATTGGAGACTCATCTGCAGGAGAGAGCACTGCCGTACCATCGGAAACAACACCAACTCCAAATGGAAAATGGGTTGACTTTTCGACATTAGATGAAGATGGTAGACCCAAGACCGTGAAGGCTTGGGTCCCCCTTAACCACTGAACTTTGAATGTTTGTGTAGGGAGTTCCACAGGGCCTTATCAGCAGCCTATGGATTGTTGACAGTGGAGCTTCAGGGCACATGACAGGCAACTTATCCCTGCTTTTTGACATAAAGAATATCAATGGGGGTTATGTTGCCTTTGCTGGTAATAAAGGGGGTTATATCACAAAAGAAGGCAGTATGAGTAATGGTATTGTTAGCTTTGAGAAGATAAGCTTTGTCAAACAAATAGACCACAACTTGCTGAGCGTTTCGCAGATATGTGACAAGAAGTTCATTGTGTTCTTTGATGACAATGCATGTTTCATTCTGAAACATGGATTCAAGATACCGAAAGAGTGGGTCATGATCTCCGCTCCCAGGGTCAACAACTTATACATCCTGGATATGAGCCGAGCTATGACAACAAAAGGTCAAGTCACTTGTTTTCTGTCTAAGGCGACAGAAAAGGAATCGATAATGTGGCACAGACGAATAGGGCACATCCACTTGAGAAAAATGAACCATCTGGTTCAGAATCAACTGGTGGAAGGTGTTTCTGTTAAGAATTTTCACATAAACGACGTCTGTGTCTCATGCAAGAAAGGGAAGCAGAAACGGAAGTCTCACAAGCCTAAGAAGACAAACTCAGTTAGTCTACCTCTCGAACGACTGCACATGGACCTGTTTGGCCCGGTCAATCGAAAGAGCAAGAACGGTGACTTATACTGCTTAGTGGTTACGGATGACTATTCTAGGTTTTCTTGGGTTGTGTGCATGAAGCACAAGAGTGAAACTTTTGATTACTTGAAGAATCTGTTTACTAAACTGGAAAATCTATATCAGCTAAAGATTCGTAGGATCAGAAGTGATAACGGAACAGAGTTCAAGAATCATGCTATGGAGGTGTTATGTGCAGAAAAGGGTATTCATCATGAATTCACAGCACCGTACACTCCTCAGCAAAATGGGGTTGCAGAAAGAAAGAATCGGACTCTTATTGAGGCAGCCAGAACTATGCTCGCAGACTCGAACTTGCCTGTGATCTTCTGGAACAAGGCAGTTCACTGCGCGTGTTATACTCTGAATAGGGTTCTAACGGTAAAGAAGCTTGGTAAGACTTCTTACGAGCTTCTGAACCGAAGGAAACCGAACTTAGAGTTTCTGGAACCTTTCGGAGCTCCATGCACCATGATACATCCCGATGGGAAGTTTGGTGCAAAGGCAGAAGAAGGTTTCTTTGTTGGTTACAGCACTCCCAATAAAAGAGTGTACAACAAAAGAACAGTGGTTTTGAAGAGTGGCTAAATGTCGATGTTCAACGTTATTCTGCCAATGCACCTGGTGTTGGACCTGATTGGTTGTTCGACTATAAGAGTCTATTTGATTCCTTCAACTCGGAGAATTTGGTGGATGATGCTTTAGCGCAAATGTATTACGAATGTGAAAACGCAGCTAGCTCACCGCTAATGCGTCTGATCGTGGTGAATGCACCTGCGCCTGCACCATCTGATGCCTCTGCATCCACGGGTCCCCTTGGTAAAACCGCAGCAGCAGAAGTTGAGGAAGTCTTTCAGGAAGTGTCAGCAGAGGTTCTCGAATCTTCATCTTCAGACGACGATTTTGCAGAGTCTCATGAACTCTAACTGAAGAACAAGCTGGAAATGGTGAATCTACTACTACAGTTCCAGTTAATCCGACAGGAAACAATCAAGCTGGTCCTTCTTTTTCAGCAGCTCCAGGGATAGGTCTTCGGATCGATCTCTCCAGTTTTAATATGCAACCCGCTGCTCCCTCAATTTCAAGCGCCGCAGAGACAAATCTATCTCAAGGTTTGGAAAGCCTTAATCTGAATTCGGATGATCCAGTGCCGGCACATCCGGAATCTCGAATTCACGAGACTCATCCGATGCAAAATGTGATTAGTGATCCGGCTAGCAGAGTCATGACGCGCAGTTAGCTCAGAAATGCTAGTCCAAGTGACATTACAGGTACCTTGGCACTTTATTTGGAAATCAGAAAAGCAGGTCATCAGAACGATTGGTCCTTTGCCTTATATGTTTCTCAAACTGAACCAAGAACTGTGCAAGAGGCACTGAGGGAAGAACCATGGATTGAAGCAATGCAAGCCGAGCTTCAGCAGTTCCAAAAGCTAGGGGTGTGGGACTTAGTTGACTTACCTCCAGGCTCGAAGAAAATTGGAACAAAGTGGGTCTACAAGTGTAAACGGGATGACCGCGGGGTGATTATTAGAAACAAGGCTCGATTAGTTGTCCTCGGCTTCCGTCAAATCGAAGGAATAGATTACAACGAAGTATACGCTCCAGTTGCGCGCCTTGAAGCTATCCGGATGTTCTTAGCTTACGCTTCGTACAAACGGTTTAAGGTGTATCAAATGGACGTGAAAAGTGATTTTCTGTATGGTGTCTTTAAGGAAGAGGTGTATGTTGCTCAGCCACCAGGTTTTGAGGATCCGCTTCATCGCGAAAAGGTTTACAAATTGAACAAAGCGTTGTACGGACTCCATCAGGCTCCGCGTGAATGGTACCAAATGCTTAGCAACTATCTGATATCCAACGGGTTCAAACGTGGACTCGTGGATTGCACCTTATTCACCAAGGAAAAGGGTGGTGATCGTCTTCTGGTACAGGTTTATGTAGATGATATTATTTTTGGGTTTACTAATGATGTCATGTGCAGGGAATTTGAAAAGCTTATGCAGGATAAATTTGAGATGAGCTCGATGGGGGAGATGCAATTCTTCCTCGGTCTACAAGTAGAACAACAAGAGTCGGGGATCTTCATCCACCAGAAAAAATACATTGCTGACATCTTGAGCCGGTTCCAGATGGAAGACTCTACTCCAGTAGGCACATCGATTCAGACCAATCACGGGATTGGGCCTGACTAGAAAGGACAAACCGTTGATCCTTTTCTCTATCAAGCTATGATAGGCTCACTCATGTACCTCACTGCATCAAGACCTGATATAATGTTCACGACATGCCTACTATCGAGATACCAGTCAAGGCCGAAACAGTCCCACCTGGTTGCTGTGAAGAGGATCTTACGTTATCTAAAGGGCTGTCCGACCAAAGGTCTATGGTACCCTAATGACGATAAGTTTGACCTCATCGCATTTAGTGATGCTGACTATGGCGGATGCAAGACAGACTTAAAATCCACATCGGCTGGATGCCAGTTTTTGGGACCAAGACTAGTCTCGTGGCAGTGCAAGAAGCAAGCCTCAGTTGCCTTATCCACCTGCGAGTCGGAATATGTAGCAGCATCGAGCTGCTGCTCCCAGGTTCTTTGGATACAGCAACAAATGAGAGACTACGATTTGAAATTTCTTAATACTCCCATTCACTGTGACAATGAGTCCGCTATAGCTCTTGCTAAAGACTCAGTTAACCATTCCAAGGCAAAACATATCTTGGTTAAGTATCATTTCATACGCGATTGCTATGAAAAGAAACTTATCGATATGGTCAAAATCCACACAGACTACCAACGTGCCGATTTATTCAAAAAAGCTTTTGAAGGTGCTCGTTATGAGTACTTGTTAATCTTAAACGGCATTAAAGTTAAGCAGGATTAGATCCTCATCGGTAATCGTTTTTGTAAATATTTTTCTTTAAAAAATCAGAAAAATCCAAAAATATTGACTTTTCGCAAATTTCTAGATTTTTAGGGGGAGAAAATTCAGAAAAATACAAAAACATAAGAAAATGCAAAAATTCAAAAAAAAAATGAGAAAATCCCAAAATCAAAAAAAAATTGAAAAATGCAAAAATGAGTTTCTTTGGTGAAAATGGGAAGATGATATTAACCAATCAGTCGGACTGTCTGGACTCTTATCATCTTAAAAATATTGGAACTGATAGGTAGCCTCTACAATGATGTGTCGGTAGGCTCAAAATCATTTCCAAGTTCGGCACGGTGATATAAACCTAAATCAACTGAATCATGTGTGGATCAACGTGCGTTGGCATATGGTCTTGGTACCAAAATCTCGTTTGATAGCATGCCAAAATCCGAGGTTTCATGGTCTTTAAGAGATTGGTACATCCGGGGTGAACTGGACGTCTCTCAGAATAAATAGGAGTGGCACACGTGTCGTATGTTGGGGTCGCAGCCTACGACTGAGACACCTCTATGTCATTTCCTGAAAAAAAAACAAAAAAAAAATAGAATAAATTATGATCAGAGGACGTCCGGGAATCCTAAAAGAGCAAAAAGATTCATATATGCCAAAACCCTATTCTCAATGAGAATTCGCTCTGTGGTATCAAATCATATACCTAAAGCATCGTACCGTGAAAAATCAAATATACGGTATTTGACTTGAACCCTGGTTTGGATCTCACTGGTCTCTCTGTTGCAGCGTTTCTGCAGACCTGGTCACCACTGAGTCCACTCCTTGTAAAATACGGATGACAACAGCTTACTCACCGGTTACGAGGAAGCTTTGTGCATGACTTGATATGGGAATGTGTCGCGTGGCGGGGAACACCTTGTACATCAGTCTTAATATTACCTTAACGTATCTAAAGTGCCTAGCGATAAAACTTGATTTTGAGTTTAGGTGGACAACAATATCGGCAGTTGTTGTAGGATGCTTATTGGTAATTTAAGCTAAAAACTGAAAATATAAGGGTTCTAGTAAAGTCCGTACACTGATATGATTCCCTAACCGTTGAAACTCGCAAAAATATGATAGTGTACAGTTAGTTGATCTCCCGTTTTGTTTTATTTATGCTTAGTTTAGCTTAATTAATCATTCTTGATTTCCGATGATGGAATCCTAATCCATTGTAATCTTACTTCTTCAAAAATAAAACGCCGAAAATCAACTAGTTAAAAATTGTGTTTTTGCCAGGTCAAAACCGTACATTCTCTTAAGTACAGGGGTTGAAAATGAAAGTTTTTCAAAGTCATGAGTCGTCATCAGTGTCATATGTTGAAACGGGGTGAAAAACGCATGTTTTGAACCTTAACGGGTCAAAAATGTGAGATTTGGTGCTGCATGGGCATTTTGGTAATTTCTGTGAAAGCTGGACACAATTAGGTCCCTAATCGCATGAATAGTAGACGATTAGAAGACACTCGTGCGTTGGTAGAAGCGATTACGTCCTAATCGCTTATTCTTTACATGCGAGTAGGTTTTTCTTGCAACTTATCTTACATCAAGTCTCCTACAGGCGATTAGGGGATACTCGTGTCTCATTATACACGATTAGAGTGTAATCGCATGCCACATCTAGCGAATAAACACCAGATCGTGTATAGGAGAAGGCGAATACACAGTATATATCAAACACTTAGACATTTCTTTTCTCCTTTATTTCAAAGTTCATCACTACTCCCTCGTTTCCCTCTAACCCGAATCTTAATCAAACTCTTGCCCTTGAATTTTTAATCTTACAAACTTGTTCTACATATCAAAGGTAAGATTATATCAAATATTCAGCCTTTATCTCGTTGATTTAAAGGGTTAAATCCTAAGTTCTTAGGACGAAACCCTAGCAAACATATATTTGATTGTTTGGATTAAAAACAAGTTTGTTGATGAGAAATGATTGTTGGGGTATCTTAATCGGCCCTATTAGGTTCTTATCATGCCGAAATTTTGATCGTAAACAACAAGTTTCAAAAAACCCCAATTTCAAACCTTTATAAACCCTAACTTTAAAACCGGCCAACTGCCCATCGATTCTGTCATGTTGATAAGTTATTTGATAGGGGTTTTCTTAACCGGTTGACATATGTTCAAATGTGACCAAAATCAAGTCTGAATTCGACAAGTGACAAAATCTTGACAAATTAGTGAACAAGGTTACTGTTCACACGATTAGAATTCCTAATCGTGTGAATAGTAGTGCGAATAGAACCCCAAGTTCTTCTAATCGTGTATAATGTCTAGCAATTGGTCTATTCGTGCCTGTTAATGAGCGATTACAATGTTGTAATCGCCTATAGCTACCTGTTGACCAATCTTTGTCAAACTTTTAGTCCGTTTTGTCCGTTTTATGCATGCTTGATCTACGTGTGATACTTATTACGTGTTTTGATGTTCAGGATGGAGAATTGGAAAACATCGCCCAAGCACAATTGTTATGCTTTTCTCGGACCGGTTACTATGGATAAATGCAAGATCTTTCAGGGCGTTATAGACTTCTTGAAGCGGTCGAGAATCCACTATGCGATAACCAAGCAGCACGCTGCATACAAGGATATCCTGCTGGAGTTCTACCGTAATGCCAATGTTGACTACAAAGCTGATCCGATCGTGATCACCAGTTCGATACAGGGAAAGGATGTCATTATCACAAAACAAATTATTCGAGAAGTATTACAGTTTGGCGATACTGATGCTGATCCTATAGTGTTTGACGCCATTTTGATTCGTGGCAGCTTTCTAAGGATGAAGTATCTGGGAAAAGTCAACAAACAACAGATGCTGATGAAAGGGCTGCTTCCGCCTGAGATCAAGTATCTGACTCATGTAGTTCTGAAGTGCATTGGTCTGAGAAAGGGTACTTTTGATGCTATTAGAGACACTTTGGCCTCTGCGATTGTCGCTTTGACACTCAACAAGCCATTCAACTTCTCCAAGATGATCCTGCATCATTTGAAAGAGATCATATTAACGAAGCCGACAAAGAAGTCCTTCATAGTTTATCCCTGTTTCTACAGTTGATCATTGACAGTCAAATACCTGATCTGATGAAGCATCCTGCTGAGCATATAGTGACTGAAGATATAACTGAGAAAGAGATGAACCGGATGAGGAGTTACAAGAACCGACCAAAATCAGAATATCCTCCAAGTAGACGCTTATATGGGCATTTGTAGAAAGATGATTATGTGTCACCACCAGGCAACAGATGGAGACATGAAGATAGTGATTCAGAGGATGATCTTCGTATTCACAGGTTGGTATTCAAAGAGGGGGATGATATAGGGTGTGAGACTGATGAGTTAGGAGAGAACGCCCCAGGCAGGACCAATGATACAACTGAAGGTAATGAGGACGAGTTTGATCTGAATATTATAGACTTCTCAGAACCTTCTGGTGCTGCACAAGAACGTGAAGCCTCTCAGTCTGACAGAGGAAAGGCACATGTTGATGAAGACGCACCAGTTAATATAACTGATGTAGATGATGACTCAGATGACACCGAAAGTGATTCCCCCGACACTCATGCTGGAAAACAGCAAAGAGCAAAGAGAAAGGCAGCGGAGGAGTTAGCTAGTGCTGCTGCAATTAGAGCTCTTACTGAAGACCATACTTATGTTGTGGGAGAAGAGGATATTATAGCAGACTTAGATGCACAGCTTGAGATGTCTCCTCCTGCAAAGAGACATAAGACGACTGCCAAGAAGGACAGTTGATGTATTGCAAAATACATCCGTTTTCGGTCTATAGTTTATATTATTTTCGAGTCAGTTAGTGTCGTTTTTGTGGTATTTTCGTATTCTATTTAGTATTTTGTGTTGCACAGGAGTCCGGGCAAGAAAGGAAGTAAAATGGAGCTTAAACGAGAAAAAACGAGCCTCCGGACGAGTCGCGGTTGATCGGGAAGTTGAAAAAAGAAAAAAATGAAAAATTATGTCTCGTCACGCTACGTGACGGGAAAGAGCACATCTGGTCACGCGACGTGACGGATCCCCCCTGATCCTGAAGCTAGTCACGCTACGTGACCACATCACCTGAAGCCCGTCACGCTACGTGACGGGAGTAAAAACGTGAAAAAATTGGTTTTTGGCCCAATTTCGATATTAAAAACCCTAGAACGGCCATGAATGGTTTTTATCTTCACTTTTGACATATTGGAGCTGCTCGGGAGCAAGAGGAGGTGAGAAAAAGGCGAAGGGTCAAGATTTTGAGCATTGGGATTGAGAGATTCGGGTTTTAATCATTCGGTTTCTTCATTCCTTTGTTCTTTTGAATTGCAAACTATGTTTCTTGAACTTAGAATTGATTTTATTCTTGTTTTGAACATGTTTCTTGGCTAGACTTTCATTACTACTTAGGTTATGATGAATATTTATGATTGAATGAACGTTTTTTATGGTTTTTTGGAACTTTGACTATGGGTTGATGATTTAGTAAAGACTTTGATTATTTTTGATCTGGTGTAGATGCGTACTTAGTTTTGTTCAATTGATAATTATTTACTCCACATGCGTTTTTGTGAATGTCTTTCATGTATGAATGCGTGTTAGGTTGTGGACTTTGTGTTAGCAACTAGTTTATGGTAAATTGCTAGTGTTTTCCATAGGAGTGATTTTTGTTGATTGGGTAGTTCTAAGTATTCTTCCAATTCCAATAGCTGTAAGGTGCGGGATTGTTGATATGTCTAGGGTGTTAAATTGCTAGATTTAGATGCTTTGTAAGAAGATCTTCCTAGTTTCCCTACCACTACTTGCGTATCGAGTCAGGTCAGGTTTTCTATAGTTACCCCTTGCACTTTTAGTGTAGTGAGGCTTTCGCGCTGTAAGGTAGACTGTCTAGCGGGTACTTTATCATCAGAGTAGGTAAGCCTGTAAGGGTAACCTCTCAATCGGTAGTTTAACGGCTTATAGATAACCTTAGGTTTCTCCTTGAGAAGGGTCGAGGGTCCTCTAGTTTATCCTGTAAGTTTAGTATCTAAAGATCCCGGTTCCATAGCTAGTTCCATAACCATAAAAGTTCGTCAGTCATGAGTAGGATTCTAACCTAGGTAGTATTTCCACCATTATTTGAATTTGGTTCAGCTCAGTTCACGTCTTAAGTTCAGTTTAGTTTATTTTAGTTAATTTTTATTTTTCTTGAATTTAGTTTTTAGTAAATCCCCGCTCTAAAATAATAAATAGTTTTATTTCAGTTTTAGATAAGTTTTCGAGCCTAGTTACCGTTTTCCATTAGAGTCCTGTGGGTTCGATATCCGGACTTACTTTAGCTTTACTATAGTCGATAGGTTCACTTGCCTGTCAGTAGTTTAGTTTTAGAGAGTCTAGAGTATTACTAGGTGTCTAGTTTTAGGTTTAATTTAGTTATTTTTATTAAACTACTTTTAGCACATCAACAGTGTTCGAGGTAAGAAGACGATGTCTCTTAAACCTCAAGTGGTGAAAACTTCAAGGAAGAAACGGTTCACCCTTCCTGAAGCATTTGGGGATCCAGAAACTCAATCCTCTCAAGTGGCAGCAACAGCAACAACAACAGCAACAACAACAACAACAACTACAACAACAATAACAGCAGCAGCAACAACATCTTCAGTCCCTATTATTGTTAGTGCAGCTATACCTGCAGAGTCACTATGTCGATGCCTGCTTCGGTAATCTTCACTGAGCCAGTCTCAGTTACCGAAGCAGAGACGAGCTCACAGATTGTTTCCAATCCTATTGGTGACAGGATTCGGAGTATGAGACAGAAAGTCCGACCTGCGGCTTCCGGGTCAACCGATCAGACTTCTTCGTCAGCTTCAGCTACAAATGAACAACTTCAACGAAAGATCAGCGAGTTAACTGCCATAGTTGTTGCGCAGACACGTCATATAGCGGAGTTGAGAATGAAGAATGCAAGCATAGAAGAGAATGAGACAGCAATGCTTGAACTGATCGAGGAAACAATTCAGTCAAACACAGAGCTGCGATCGACGGTTGATGCACTCACATTGTCTAACCAGCAGGTTATAGAATCGAACAGGCTGCTAATGGAATCTCATCAGCAGCTGATGCAGTCGAACCAAAACACTTTGGAGAGACTTGCAGGTGTTGAGGCCTCAAACAGCGAGCTTCGTCTAATTAATTTGAACAATGAATGAAGGATCACAAAGAATGAGAAAGAGAATACCGAGCTGAGGGCTAGGATAGATGAGTTGACTGGAACTCAACCTAGACTCACTGGTGGTCCTAGTTCAGAAGCAGAGGCTGGTGCTGGTGATGATGATGATGAAGATAATGATGATGAAGAAGATGATGATGATGACGACGATGATGATGCGTCAGATGATGGTGATGATGATGTTGGTAAGGGTGGTGGTGGTGGTGATCCTGGAGCCACAGGTGGTGGCGGATCATCAGCAGGATCTGGATCACAGCGTACGAAGAAGAGCCACGACAAACAAGGCAAGGATCCCGCAGCAGGTTCTTCTACTCAAGGGGAGCCTGATCCAAAGAAGAGCAAGATTCAGCAACTCAGAGATTCACTGAAGCGAACAATGGTCGCTGTAGAGATTGTCGAGCCTCTGAACAGCTATTTTGATTATGATGATGATGGTAACTTGTACGTGCCTCCTGAGTCCTCTGATTATGATTTGGAAGAAGGTGAAATACCTCCTGAGGTTACACCTGAGGACATAGAAAAGATCTTTGGCTTGGCACCAGGAGAATCTTCCGGTGCAGGCCACACTTCTCAAGAACTGCATCCAGACAACTATGAAGTAAAAATGGAAGATGGAACCAGTGTCGCTACACCCGAGTATGTGGTTGGTGATTCTAGCACTGGGATACCTAAGATCTCCGAGAAGATGCTTAATAAGTCTGAAGAAAAGCTTAAGTCTGATCCTATGCCTGTTCCAGACAAAGTAAAAGAAAGACATGACAAGATCAGACAGAAGTATCCCGATTGGTTTCCATCTGGAGGTGAGTCTGAGAAGAAGAAAGATCCAGTACAAGCATCAATCTTCAAGAAGCAGCTGGTGAAGATGTCGGGAAGTGTGATCAGCTGGGCCTACATAAAGCATGCTAGGATGTTGGAAGTGAAATGGCAGGATGGTCTACTTTACTTTCAGCCGTACAAGAACGTCCTCAGTCTGCCTTTCTGGCACATTCGTGATCTAGTTAGATTGCATTATCCTTTGTATCATGAGGCTAGCGGTGATCTTAAAGGCTTACTATATTCTGAGAAGAGAAAGTGCTGAAGGATGGCATCAGTTCAAACCACAGTACCCTTGATCCATCATGACAAACAAGCTTCATCCCGTCACAAAGAGTCCTGTCTGGAAACACATAATCAAGCCACCTGAAACCGCTTCAAAGATTCCATTGGTCCCGGTTGAACAAGACTTCTCTACTAAGTTCTACTACTGGCATTATGATGCAGAGACAACAGAAGCCGTGATAGTCTTGAGCAACTCCCCAAAACCGTGCAAGAAAATCAGGATATGGGATCCGATGTGGCTGATAAACTGCTCAGAGAAAGACGTGGAGACATTGTTCCTGTTTCCCATACAACATTTGAAGGCCGAAGCCGATCAAGCATTGAAGTATCAACGGGTGATTCGTTTCTGTCACGCCAACAAAGTTCATGCGGGATGCGACTGGTCAAGACTTTCAAGGATCGGGACAATGTCGATTTGATGAAGACAGAAGATGTTGCGTGTCTTGTTTATGTTATGTTTGTTTTGTATGTTTTCAATTTTGAGTCTGTAAAGTTGTTGGTAGTTGCTATAAACGATGTCTTATGTAATCTTTGTATGTATACTAGCCTGGTCCAAAGGGGAGTCTGTAAGTGCATGATGTCCCTAGGCTAGTATATATGTTGTTTGGACGTGTTTCGGGGTGTTTGGAGACGTTTATACGCGTTTTAGGGTGTTTGGGACACATCAGGCGAGTACAGGCTCGCTATAGGCGATTAGCATGCTAATCCCCTATAGTATATGCGAATAGGCCTCTATTCGCTTGATCATCTAGCGAGTATGGCCCTACTCACTAGTTTGATATGCTGGATAGCCTTGTACTCGCTAGTTCTGTTTTGTACGAGTACGGGAGGTATAAATAGTCTCAATCATTGCCCTAATGATCAGTTCTTGCCACACACACTCTCCAAACACCCTCCCCTGGTCTGTAAGGTCTTATTTGATCATTGTAAACACTCGAGCTCTGTTTTAGTGATAAATCTTTAATCTTTTGACCCATTTGTGTGTGTTAATTACTCGTATATCATTGTTTCATATTCGTTACTGTTATTAAAACATATTTAGAGGATTCCGCACTCTGAATATCAAGCTCGTGATTGTCGGGTGACCCGTTAGTCGATCCTACAACTACTACTATATTATAGTAATCCTATTAACTCTACTTGTTTTAAAGGTAAGAATCCCAAAAATAGTACCGTAGCTATCCTGAAATTTGACATGAACACATCACTAATCATTATTACAAAATACCAAAGTATCACAACCTTAATAATCAATTGTTGGTTTCATACTTCCATTTGATTTAATTATCACATACTAATGATCAATAACCGGTTTGAAATCGGCTATCCGTTCAAAATTAGCTATGAAGTTTTTCATTATATCATTAATCATCATGATACTAATGTGTGTAATATATACACACACGCGCGCTTTATACTGGTAAAATTAACATTTAACTATCAAACATTACAATTAAAAAATGTTGTATTCTGTTATACCTCAATAAAGAGAGTGCTGAAGCTTCAAAGATTCAAGCACCAACCAAAGGCTCCCAAATACAATTGTATCTCTTCCCTTCTATTGTTGAATTTCGCCTTCCCTTGGCTATTCGAACCTCCAACATGATCGGCGATTTCAAGCTGGTTCTTGATCATTAATCTGTGAAAACAAATCAAATAGAAGCATGAAAACAACAATTAATATGTGAAAACAGAATCAAATGGAAACTTTAAAAGAATAAACTTCTGACATGAGATTGCTCTTTTGTTGTTGCATTCTACAGCCACTGAGGTAGATTGTTCTTAACCTCATTGACTGGTTTCTCTGATTCTATAATTTTGGGATTGTTTTATTTACTTGTCACAAAAACAACAACACTGCACAATTTAATAATTTAGTATAAAAAATTGACTTGTAACACAACTTGATAAGCTTCACCTCACATAGTCATATAAATTGTGGTAAAAGTTTAGTCACTTAATTTTTTGAAGTGTTTTAGTTTTTTCTATTGATATAAAATAACAACTTACTTTCTCAAATGTTCCATGTATATGTACCACATGACACGTTGTTAGTTTGTAAGATTAGCCCATGACAAAACGGATTAAAAACAAAACAATATCCATTATGCTCATTTTGATATGAATACTTTGTCACACTTAACTTTGATATGTTTTAGTTTCTTACGCCTTGAAGAAACTACTTAACAAAAATCGAGACAAAAATATCAATTAAACATAGCATACATCATGGATTCATAACAAAATAGGACCTACAAATATCAACAATAACAACCTACAGAGTATAAATCAAACGAAGATCAATCTCAATCCGGGCCATTCAAAAATTTGTACAGATGCAGCAGGACTTCCCGAAGATCAATATGTCTTTCCATGAAATTCTTGGTTATCAAAGAAGCTAAATATATTTGGACTATGTTTATAATAAATTGAAAACCCTTAGGACCAATTGCTTAATTAATGAAGCTTTGCGACCAAGAGTGCAATATTGGTAAACCATAGGGACCAACCAAGCAATTAAGTGATATATTTGGCTGGAGGGCTACTCTGAATCGGTTGCCTAAGGAGGCCCTTCAAAGGGAAACATTATGGTTCCATCCCTCTTGTGTCCCTTGTGTGGTGGCATGCCGGAATCGGTTGATCATCAATTTACCTCATGTTGATTGGTGTCATCTACCTCATATTCGGCAGGAGATTGCTGCTTGGTGTCATCTACCTCCTATTTATGTGTTCTCCGAATACGATAGTCTAAGCTTTCATGAATCTACCAATGGATATAATATAACCAAAAGAATGGTACAGTCGGTTTTGGTTCTTGCATGTTGGTCAATTTGAAAAGCGCGGGATAACTTTGTTTTTTCATCACAAAAAGCCAGCTGTTAACAACATTATATTCACGAAGTTAAGGATGTGGCAAATGGTAATACTGTGGATAAGAAGCCAGTCCAATGAGAAGTCTCCTCATGAGCATCAATGGAGTAATTATTGTTAGTTTTAGGTGTCTATTTGTTTTTGGTTTGTTTTCTCCTTGTTAGATGTTGTGGTGTTCATAGGCGTGGCTTTTAAGGGGCGGCCGTGTTGGATATATAGGATGTCCGATGTAATTAAAAGTCGAGATCAACGTAACCCGACCCGGTACGATCCGAAGAGTTACACGTTGGTACACGAATCAGATAAGTTCACGTGTTGGTGGATTATTATTTATGAAATAATAATTGTTTTAGTCTTGAGGGATTTAATATTAATAAGATTAATATTAAGGAGTATCTTGAGGGACTTAATATTAATAAGATTAATATTAAGGAGTATTAAGATATTTAGTAAGGGGGTTTATTGCAAGTTGTTGTCTTATAAAAGGAGGGTTAAGGAGTAAACCCTAATGCAAAATTTTGATAAAACAACAAACCCTTGCCTCCTCTTCTTGGCTTCTTGCGGCCGCCACCAAAGAAAAGAAGGCTGCCGCCTTTTGTTTTGGTTCGGCCGCCAAGAACCACCATCAACCGCCGCCTTCCTCTTGCAAGTGTTGTTTCCCGGTTGGTTCGTGCTCGGTGTGAACTTCCTACTAGCAAGGATTCGTTGTAACCCGCGTGTTACAATTCCGGTGTAGTCGTCAAAGGTTGATTACTAAACCCCCTATGGTTGTTTTATTATTTATTTGTTTATACGCGTTTAACTGAGATCCTGATTGGGAATATTTTATTAATCGGATTAATAAAATTAAATATATATTTATTCATATAAATCGGCTAATATTATATAATGTATATAATCGATTTTTCTAATAAATATAAACCGCTTCCGCTGCGTATACGATACCATGATTCCCAACAGTGGTATCAGAGCCACGGTTACGCGCGTATAGATGGTAAAGTTATAATTTTGATCTATGTTTTATTTGTCAAAATTTGCTTATTTTGACAAAAGATCAAAAGCTTTTAGTTGTTCATGGATTGTGATGTGAATCGAGCCCTAGGTATTTGACCCATGTCATGGTTGTGTTTGTGATGGTTTTATTTCTTTATTGATTTGTATTTTTTTATTACGGATATTGGATCCGGTGTAATAGATAGGATTAGAATAGATTTGATTTTATTGTATTTTCAAATTTATTGTTGTAATCCTACAAGTACAAGATCAAGACGAAGATATAAAGGACGAACAGGTTCCATGAAGATAGAGATCTCGGGTCAAGTGGGCGCTATATCAAAATAGTTTTTAAACCCTTTTGACTAGTTCGTTTCGTTTCTGGCTAAAACGAAACGGGCGACCTATTAGGGGCTCGATTCGTTTAATTTTATTGTTATGTTTTGTGGTTGTGGTTTATTTATTGTAAATAATTCAGATAACCCAAAATAAATAAAATTTTCACAATCATGGCAACGGTTTTATTAAAACAAGTTTTATAAAACCGAAAATCATATATAATAAAAGGAGTTTTATTAATATTAAAACAAGTGCATTCGCGATAATACGACCAACGTAGTTTAAATAGGGTATTTAAAACTATACCGAGTCAAGTGTTGAAAGGAGTTTCAATTATCACGAATAATATAAAATTGGATTTTATAAACTGTTGTGTGACTCACATCATGCTAACGAGTCATTCAATATATATATATATATATATTTATGGTAAATATTAAAAACTAAATCCCAATTTTAAATTGATGTTTCATGCCACCCTTAACGAGTTAACACTCCATTCTATATCGAACCCAAATGTTAGTGCTGACCCTGCATCTGGGCGTTGATCATGAGTGAAGGTAATCATCGCGGTTCCTATGTAACATAGGCCGGTGTTACAGTTAACAGTAAAGGACCAAACATCGCTTGTTTGACAAGTGGGCATAGTTGGGGTTAAACATACATCGCTTTTAGTGATAACCCCAAAAAGGAGAGTTGTGTAGTGGACACAATTAACAATCGTTGTTTACCTACCTAATCATGCCAGTGGACAGTGCTAAGCCAGTTCATTGTGTATTGATGAATCGGGATCTCATCCTAATTAATTTTGTTTTTTGGGTCATAAAATAATTAGGATACTTAAAACATGAAATACTAATAAATTAGATTTTGAACTTTGTAGATGTCAACTGAAAACAATTCCGCCTCCCAATTCTCTCTCAAGTCCATCTTAGAGAAGGACAAACTTAACCACTCCAACTTCATGGACTGGCACCGCAACTTGAAAATTGTTCTCAAGGCGGAGAACAAGTTGTATGTTCTAGAAACGCCAGTTAGCACTCGTGTGCTAAAAATGAAGGCATATCTTGATCACTTGGCTCGTCTGGAATACCCCTTGACGATGAGTTAGCGGGGGGATATTATCCTAAACTCATTGCCCAAGTCATATGACCAGTTCATTATGAACTACAATATGAACGGGATGGAAAAGACACTTGCAGAACTGCATCAGATGCTCAAAACTGTTGAGGTGAACATATCTAGCAAGACTGCACCAGTGCTAGTGATCAAGGAGGGACAAGTTAAGAAACCTAACACCAAGAAAATGGGCAATCAGGGCAAAGAGAAGGGGCAAAGGCAAATATGTTGCCAATAAGAAACCTCGAAAAGATGCCAAGTGTTTTCATTGTGATGAAACTGGGCACTGGAAGAGGAACTGTGCTAAGTATTTAGCTGAGCTGAAGCAAGCTAAGGCTTCAGGAGGAGAGTCCTCAAGTATATATGTTATTGAAATCTTTGCTTTTCCTAGCAAAACATGGGTGTTTGACACAGGATGTGGTTTCCACATTTGTAATGTTTTGCAAGGACTAAGAAAGATTAGAAAGCTGAAACAA
Source organism: Ambrosia x helenae (assembly GCA_030844895.1). NCBI lineage: Eukaryota > Viridiplantae > Streptophyta > Magnoliopsida > Asterales > Asteraceae > Ambrosia > Ambrosia x helenae. Next base: position 117,519,427 of record CM061229.1, on the reverse strand, counting down.
GGCAACTTGGAGGTCCATGTTGGCAATGGACAAAGAGTTGCTGTGAAGGCTATAGGAGAATGTGTTCTCTTACTTCCTTCTGGTTTAGAACTTGTTTTGAACAATGTTTATTACATTCCTAGTATGACTAGAAATATTGTTTCAGTTTTGGCTTTGCGAGGACAAGGTTTTAATTATCGTTTCAATGGGGAAATTATTTCTGCTTATTTTAACGATGTATTTTACTTTGATGCAAAACCCAACAATGGGATCTATGAGATAGAAATTTAAAACGATAACATATTATGCAATATCTCCCATAAATGTAATAAGTTGGACTTTAATGATACGTATATGTGGCATTGTAGACTTGGTCACATAAGTGAGAATCGTGTTAAACAACTCAAAACCGCAGGAATTCTGGATTCCAAGGGTTCAGAGTCATTTGGAAAATGCGAATCATGCTTAAGTGGAAAGTTAACGAAAGCACCTTTTTCAAATGTTGGAGAAAGAGCTGATGATCTGTTAGGACTTGTACATACAGATGTATGTGGTCCATTCAGAACAATGTCAAGACATGGAGAAAGATACTTTGTTACATGAACTGATGATTTCAGTAGATATGGTTATGTTTATCTTATGAAGCATAAACATGAAACTCTTGAAAAGTTCAAAGAGTACCAAAACGAAGTAGAAAATCAGCTAAATAGAACTATTAAAATGCTTCGATCAGATCGAGGCGGTGAATATCTTAGTCAGGAATTCATCGACCATCTAAAGGATTGTGGAATAGTTTCACAACTCACTCCACCTGGAACACCGCAACATAATGGTGTGTCTGAGCGGAGAAATCGAACTCTATTAGATATGATTCGATCAATGATGTGTCGAACAAACCTTCCAAAATCCTTTTGGAGTTATGCTTTGGAAAATACCGCAAGACTTGTGAATATAGCTCCAACGAAGAAGGTTGATAAAACGCCTTATGAGATATGGGATGGAAAGAAACCTCATGTATCCTACCTTAAAGTCTGGGGATGTAATGCTTATGTCGCTCTAGAATCTTCGGATAAACTAGATCCCAGAGGCGAAAAAGTGGTTTTCGTTGGATACGGTAAGAAGATCGGTTACCTGTTCTACCACCCCACTGAAAATAAAATTTTCACCAAACGCAGAGGTACTTTCTTAGAGGAAGAGCTTCTGGCGCGAGGGATTGGAGATAACTATGTGGATCTTGAAGAAATTCGAGAATCACAAGTGACTGAACCAGCTGTTCAGACAGAACCAGATGTAACTGATCCAGTTGTTGAAGTTGAGCCTGAGTGGACTCAAGAAACAACAAAAACACCAAGTGTTCGGAAAAGTATTAGGGATCGTCGTGCACTGGTAAGGTATGACGATATCTTCATGATTGATGAAGCTGAGCCTACTACTTACAAAGCTGCAATCTTGGATTCAGAATCCAAGAAATGGCAAGAAGCCATGAATGCAGAGATGCAATCCATGTATGATAACCAAGTCTGGGATTTGGTTGATCTTCCTACCGAATGTCGGACTGTGGGAAACAAATGGATCTTCATGAAGAAGACTGACATGGATGGGAATGTGCAAACCTACAAAGCAAGGCTTGTAGCGAAAGGTTTTACTCAGACTCAAGGAATTGACTATGAGGAAACTTTCTCGCCAGTGGCCATGCTTAAGTCTATTAGAATTCTACTTGCCATTGCTGCATATTATGACTATGAGATATGGCAGATGGATGTCAAAACCGCGTTCCTTAATGGACACTTACTGGAAGATGTCTATATGGTTCAACCTGAAGGTTTTGTCGATCCAAAGAATCCTAATAAGGTGTGCAAGCTGAATAAATCCATCTATGGATTAAAGAAAGCATCTCGCAGCTGGAATCTCTGTTTTGATCAGAAAATCAAAGAGTTTGGTTTTATCAAGAACGAAGATGAACCGTGTGTTTACAAGAAGTCTAGTGGGAGCTATATTACTTTTCTTATACTGTATGTAGATGACATACTAATCATTGGAAACAATATCCCTATGCTTAAAGATGTTAAGACCTGGTTGGGTAAATGTTTCACAATGAAAGATCTTGGTGAAGCCGCTTATATTCTGGGAATAAAGATTTATAGAGATAGATCAAAGCGGTTATTGGGTTTGAGTCAAAGTACATATATTGATAAGGTCTTACGACGCTTCTCAATGCAAGACTCAAAAAGGGGGCTCTTGCCCATGGCACATGGAACCATTCTTGATAACAAGCAGTGTGCAAATACTGAAGAGGAAAGGAAGAAAATGGAAGGTGTTCCATATGCTTCTGCGATTGGTTCCATCATGTATGCCATGTTATGTACTAGACCTGATGTCTCGTATGCTCTTAGCATGACGAGTAGATATCAACAGAATCCAGGAGAGAGTCACTAGGCTGCAGTGAGGAACATTCTTAAGTACTTAAGAAGGACTAAGGACATGTTCTTAATATATAGAGGACTGGATGAGGAGCTGTCAGTTAAGTGTTATACTGATGCAAGCTTCCAGACTGATCGTGATGATTCAAGGTCACAAATGGGATATGTTTTCATTCTGAATGGTGGGGCTGTAACTTGGAACAGCTTTAAGCAAAGTGTGGTTGCTTAATCCACCTGTGAATCAGAATACAATGCTGCATCGGATGCTGTAAAGGAGGCTGCCTGGATGAAGAAGTTCATTGGTGATCTCGATGTTATGCCTAGCATAAAGAAACCAATCGAGATACTGTGTGACAACACTGGTGCCATTGCTCTTGCAAAGGAACCAAGGTCACTTCAGACCACAAGGCATATACTCAAGAAATTCCACTATATTAGAGAGATAATAGGACGTGGAGACATCGTAATAAACAAAGTTCATACAGATCTGAATCTGGCTGACCCCTTTACTAAGCCTTTACCTCAAGTTAAACATGAGGAGCATGCTGGAAAGATAGGGCTTAGAGTTGCTAGACAGTGGGCATGATCTGTAGTTAGTATTGGTGTTTTATTTTGAACTATAACAATTACATTGAATATTTATTTGATTTAATGGGTTAAATGCAAATTTAAATATTTTGTGACCGTGTTCATTATTTGTATGTTTAAATCCTTGAATAAGAGTATTCTAAATATCCGTATTCGATCAAATTACATGGGAATGAATTTGAATGTAAGACTATTGTGAATTGAGATGATTGTATTCATGAGATGAATAACTCAAGGGTTTGAGAATCATAATTCACAGATATCATTAGGGAATGATATTGGATGTAACTCGCTTCAAAACGATCTCCATGGATCTATGTCATGAGATGTTTTGATATTGATATGTTCAATCTGTCCTTTTTCCTAAGGCACATATTAAACTGCATTGATCAAGGACTATCTTTGATGTTATCTTACACTATCCTGAAACATGGATAGCTATAAGGGTAGCGTTGGGAGAAATTCGAGATTAAGTGGGAGTTGTATGACGCTGACGGAATTCTGTACTTCTATGGGATTAGAAGCCTAGACATTTTGGCGCCCTCGTAAAACTCAAACTGGTATAAACGCGTGGCCACGCTCGGACTAAGGTAGTTCGTTAGACCACTTTGAATTAGAGACGAGAATAGAGAATGGTTGATCACTATATAAGAATGAATGATCCATGTCTTATGATCAACGGATGTCTATACAGAAGGGACTTATTGATATAATTATCAGGGCTATAGTATTTGGTTAAGTAAAGCGTTACTTGAACTCAAAGAACTAGTTGACGACTGTAAAGTGTCATACTGGTTTGGGTGCAATGCGATGCAGCTAGGCGTCCAACTCTGCGCACGTTGACTCATTTAATTAAAATCGTCCAAGTGGGAGATTGTTGGATATATAGGATGTCCGATGTAATTAAAAGTCGAGATCAACGTAACCCGACTCGGTACGATCCGAAGAGTTACACGTTGGTACACGAATCAGATAAGTTCACGTGTTGGTGGATTATTATTTATGAAATAATAATTGTTTTAGTCTTGAGGGATTTAATATTAATAAGATTAATATTAAGGAGTATCTTGAGGGACTTAATATTAATAAGATTAATATTGAGTATTAAGATATTTAGCAAGGGGGTTTATTGCAAGTTGTTGTCATATAAAAGGAGGGTTAAGGAGTAAACCCTAATGCAAACTTTTGATAAAACAACAAACCCTTGCCTCCTCTTCTTGGCTTCTTGCGGCCGCCACCAAAGAAAAGAAGGCTGTTGCCTTTTGTTTTGGTTCGGCCGGCCAAGAACCACCATCAACCGCCGCCTTCCTCTTGCAAGTGTTGTTTCCCGGTTGGTTCGTGCTCGGTGTGAACTTCCTACTAGCGAGGATTCGTTGTAACCCGCCTGTTACAATTCCAGTGTAGTCGTCAAAGGTTGATTACTAAACCCCCTATGGTTGTTTTATTATTTATTTGTTTATACGCGTTTAACTGAGATCCTGATTTGAAATATTTTATTAATCGGATTAATAAAATTAAATATATATTTATTCATATAAATCGGCTAATATTATATAATGTATATAATCGATTTTTCTAATAAATATAAACCGCTTCCGCTGCGTATACGATACCATGATTCCCAACAGGCCGACCCCCCCCCCCCCCGAATTTTCGCTCAGAAGTTCCGATTATATAGTATTCGTATAGAAATTTTTGGGTATATACGGTTTCGACCCCGAAACTAGTGATTTCTGACCCCCGTGACTTCCGGACCCCGAAATCTCGGGTCAAGCTTCGCCACTGGTGGTGTTCAAGCGTCTTGCCAGGATGTCGGTTTCACGGGTCAATGGTTCAGCAAGGTCACAGGTTAACGGGTCGGATTTGAGTTACCGTTTGTATGTGAACGGGTCAACGGGTATGAGAAGAATTTGGGATTTGGTTTTCATGGGGTGTATGTTACGTGGCATTGTGTTTCGGTTTTAATTTGTAGCTAAGTTTGTTATTTTTTTCTTGAGTCTATATATGTATGCGATTTGTGGATGAATAACAGTGGGTCTTCAAGCAGTAACATAACTTTTGTTTCGTAAGCTTTTTTGTGAGTTTTCTGTATTTGAAGGTTTAACCCCAACAATAATGTGCATCAAAAACTAGCTATATGTTCGATATGACCCGCTTGCTAAAATCTGAAACATCTTATGATTTATATATCTATTAACATGCAATTAGATGTGATGTGGGTAGTAAATTTCATTTATAGGTGTTACTAGCTTTTATCCCGGGAGTGTCCCAGGGTTGAAAAATATAACCATTTTAATAATACTAATACTAATACTAATAATTATTACTCTTGTAATTAAATAAATAAAAAATAACCTTGCTATAAGGTGACACCATGTGTTGCAGTGTTGCGCGATTCTTTTTCCTAGCTTCTCTGGATGAAGTACACTTATCCATCTTTAGAAGAGTAAAATTCCAATTATAGCATGGCGATTGGGCTGAATTTCAACATCGTATATATGAACTTGGTTTAAAAGAAAAAACATGATTAATGAATAACCTGAACACTTTGTGTTTTTTTCCTGTATGAACAAAACCCCACAAAAAATAGTCGTTTTTTTCTCCGTTTTTTATATAGCACTATGGTACTCGTTGGAAAGATAATGAAACGCTCGTTAATTTGGTGTAATTTTTTTATTTAAAAAATCTCGAATATAAAAAATATTAACGTTTAAAAATTATGGGAGAAAACATAAGAGAGAAAAATTTTAATTTGTTTTTAAATTCTTTTTTTTTTTCCAAAATAACTCAATTTAATTTTAGTAATTGAGAATTAAGAGATAGAGAGATAAATTTAGGGTTTTATGTTTATCTTTTTTTAATTAAAAAAAGGAAATAAATCAAAAACACTAAAATCTTTCAATGATGATGCCACGTGGCAGTTTCATGAAAAGGTTGAAGACACCATTGCACGCCACGTCAGCAATGCTCAATTCTTTTATATTAACTAGCTGATTACCCCGGGAGGGTCCCGGGGTTGAAAAATCTAATTTTACGTGATAACCTAATACAAATGGCTTAAGTTAACTAACCACAAAATCTCTCAATCATTGCATGTTCATAGTATTCTAATCAGTAATAACTCATATTCCCTAATCTAAAACCTAATCAGTAATCATCTAAAGAATCACTTATGTAAGCTGCAACTATTCAAAAACTCATCACATCTCTCTAATTTCTCACATTCTAATGACTCTTATAAATCCTAACCTAATCAACTAAAAAACACTTAAGTTGGAAGTTGTAACCATTGCATCTCATTATGCCACGTGGCATAATCAAGAGATGGTTGAGGCCACAGTTGAACGCCACGTCATCAACTATCAATTCTTCCCGGTAACGTCCTGGGGTTGAAAAATATAACTATTCTAATAATACGAATACTAATAGTAATAATTATAATTATTACTCTTGTAATTAAATAAATAAAAAAATAACCTTGCTATAAGCTGACACCAGGTGTTGCAGTGTTGCGCGATTCTTTCTCCTAGCTTCTCTTGATGAAGTATACCTAATAAATTCCAATGATAACATAGCGATTGGGCTGATTATCAACATCGTAGATAAGAACCCGGTTTAAAAGAAAAAACATGATTAATGAATAACATGATCACTTTGTGTGTTTTTTTCTGTATGAACGAAACCTACAAAAAATAGTCGATTTTTTCTCCGTTTTTTATATAGCACTATGGTACTCGTTGGAAAGATAATAAAACGCTCATTAATTTGGTGTAATTTTTTTCTTTAAAAAATCTCGTATATAAAAGATATAAACGTTTAAAAATTGGGAGAAAATATGAGAGATAAAATTTTAAATTTAATTTTAAATTATTTTTTTTTAAAATAACTCAATTTAATTAAAAAAGGAAATAATTCAAAAAACTAAAATCTTTCAATTATGATGCCACGTGGCAGTTTCATGGAGAGGTTGAATGCACCATTGCACGCCACGTCAGCAATGTTCAATTCTTTTATATATATTACTAGCTGATTACCCCGGGAAGGTCCCGGGGTTGAAAAATTTAATATGATTTAATAAAAAATGATAAAAAAATAATAAAAGAAGAAAACTCAAATCACGAAAAGCGTAAATAATTTAAGCATAATCAATCTTAGTTAAAAAAACATTTATTTAAAAAGTTAAAAAAAATAAAAAGCATAAACCATATTAAACATAATACAGTATTAAAAAGATAACCTTCAACATATAATCATCTTCACATAATTTAAAATATGTTACAATTTGACTTTGACTTATATAGATGTAGAATTCATGACGGGGGTTGAAAAATATAACAATTCTAATAATATTAATACTAATAGTAATAATTATTACTCTTGTAATTAAATAAATAAAAAAAATAACCTTGTTATAAGGTGACACCATGTGTTGCAGTGTTGCGTGATTCGTTCTCCTAACTTCTCTTGATGAAGTATATCTATCCATCTTTAGAAGAGTAAAATTCCAATGATAGCATGGCGATTGGGCTGAATTTCAACATCGTAGATAAGAACCTGGTTTAAAAGAAAAAACATGATTAATGAATAATCTGAACACTTTGTGTTTTTTTTTTTCTGTATGAACATAACCCCACAAAAAATAGTCGTTTTTTTTCTCTGTTTTTTATATAGCACTATGGTACTCGTTCGAAAGATAATAAAACGCTCGTTAATTTGGTGTAATTTTTTTATTTAAAAAATCTCGAATATAAAAGATATTAACGTTTAAAAATTATGGGAGGAGCATAAGAGAGAAAAATTTAAATTTGTTTTTAAATTCTTTTTTTTTTAATAACTCAATTTAATTTTAGTAATTGAGAATTGAGAGATAGAGAGATAAATTTAGGGTTTTATGTTTATCTTTTTTTTTAATTAAAAAAGGAAATAATTCAAAAAACATTAAAATCTTTCAATCATGATGACACGTGGCAGTTTCATGGAGAGGATGAAGGCACCATTGAACGCCACGTCAGCAATGTTCAATTCTTTTATATATATTAATAGATTAATAGATAATAGATAATAGATTAATAGATAATAGATTAATAGATATGTTGGTTTTTAATTACGTATGACATGTTAGTAACGTCCGTACATGGATGAATTTAGATGAGAAACGACCCTTTGAAATTACTTGTGAATGTTAAATAGTTACAACATAGAAACCGAAAAATTACGGACTAGGTCTGGGTGTGTACAATTACTTTTTAAGCACAGGGCTACGCATAATGCAAAAACAAAAACATATTAAAGGTTTCTTGATTTAAGGCATCTAAATACATATAATCTGGATACATCATACAAAACTTGAGAAACCTAAGTAAATATGGAAATACGTAAATTAATATTGTTACATATATATTAAACATCCACATATATGAGGATTTCAATCCAGGTAACCCTCCTTTGACAAGATATTAGAAACGTGAAGCATTGTTGGCCTTTCATTTGGATTTGAGTTCAGACATGCTCTTGCGAGAATCAAAATTGACCTGATTAGTTTCTCAACTTGGGATGATGGTGGTGGTAGTCGACTATCACCAACATTGGCCAGCAAAAGATAATCAGTTGTCCATGTTGGTACAGATGTTATTAACTCTTCAGGATGCCTTCCCATGATCACTTCTAGTGCAACAACCCCAAAGCTATACACGTCACATTTCTCAGTTGCCACCATAGTATAAGCAAGCTCTGTGTGGACATAAACATGAGAATCAAACGAAAAAAGTAATATCCGTTTTATACACAAAAGGTTAAAGCATATATAGATGTATATCATATTTATGATGAGATGTGTAAGAACAAAATTAAGTTACCTGGTGCTATATAACCATATGTGCCTGCAATTGTTGTCCAATTCGAGGAGTCTAGCTTTAAAAGTTTGGATGTGCCAAAATCGGAGATATTTGCCTCATAATCAGAATCGAGAAGGATGTTGGCACTTGAAATATCTCTATGGTCGAACCGTAACCCTAGAAGAATGATAAGATGAGTGTGTGTGTGTGTGGTGAAAGTGAGAACACAAGTATATAAGTGGTTCGGTCGAGAGTGACCTATGTCCACTGTAAAGAGATCATTGTTTGCTTTGGAGATTACAAAGTTTTTGCAATATTATATCTATTCTAATTCTTGCATGTGATTGCCGATCCCTTGTAAAGAAGAAGAAGTCTTCTATTTATAGGAGAAGACATGGGCCGGGTGAGACGGCCCATAAAATGTTGTACCTGATCTAGACCTCAACCCGAGCCTAGATATCTTCAGTCCATGAAATTAGCGGGAATCAGGTGACATTAAATGCTGATGTGAGAGAAAGCATGATCTGGTCTGCTACAAGTCCATGTGGCGCGACGTGATTGGGCGCAGACGACGCTTGTCTCTGACATAACATGGTTGACCCTTCTGATAGTGTCTGATGTGACGTCTGGCAACAGACATGCTTGTACAGTACCCTGAGTACAGTGTCAGCATGGTGGAAACATGGGGGTTGTCAAGTCACTGCTCCTCGTCAGTAGTTGTTGGACCACTACTGACACGTGTTTGACTCTGATTGGCGCAGGGGGCGCCTAGATCTGACCAAATCTTCATTCTTCATCATCTGTACCTCATATCAAAAGCTGATGTTAGTCGAATATTCCGCGCGTACATGGGCGCGTGAAGATTCTTTTAAGATGGTGACGTCATATAAATGAAGTCACCTTGCGCGTGGATGAGCTTCCACGCGCAGCTCTGGTTCCGCGGGCTCATGGAGTTTGTTAGCATGTTTCCCTCCGCGTTCTTTGGTTCCACGGGGGTTTTATGGAAAAGTAGTGGGATAGGGATGTCATCCGCGCTAGGGTTAGGCACCATATCCCTTCAAATATTTTGATAAACAAGGAGATAAAATAAATTCCCAGTGTTGAATTAACATTCCGCACTTTGTTAAGTAGGGTTGGCTTATGAATATGAGACCAACGTGATGCATAGAAGATATGATATGCAAAATAAAATACATAATGATTAATTAGCATCTGTATAAGATGAAACATATCACAAAACACAAATAGATCAAAATAGCTAAAGACATACTAATGTTGTTCAAAAATTAACTAAAAGAAATATATATTGGTAAAAATGGGATGGTGATATGCAAATATTATTTAATTTACTAAGAGTTGATGTCCGTGACCTAACCATTCTCAGTGCATCATCGTCACCATCGTTACCTTCGTCCAGATCCACCAAATTTGTCGTCGTGAGTCCCACTGACTACAACAACCACCGTGTATATTGGTATGTTTGGTGGTCTTTTTCGAGGTTAAGAAGAAATCTTTGATGGGATTGGGTTGTTTGTGCAGGTAATAAGTGGTTGATGGTTAAGGGAACAGAATGAAAAGAGGATGAAGATGAGAAGCCATAGGAATGGAATGGAATGGGAGTAGGGCTGTGCAACGGTTCAGAACCGGACCAAACCGAACCGAACCGGACCGAACCGCGAACCGTTTATTCCAAAATATGAGAACCGGAACCGGAACCGATAATTACTAAACGGTTCGGTTCCAGAACCGGGTGAAACGGTTCTCATGAAACGGTTCGGTTCCAGAACCGGGTGAAACGGTTCTCATGTAGGATCGACTAACGTGTCACCCGACAATCACGAGCTTGATATTTAGAGTGCGGAATCCTCTAAATATGTTCTAATAACAGAAACAAAGATGAAACAATGATAAACGAGTAATCACAACACACACACGGGTCAAAAGATTATAGATTAATCACTAAAACAGAGCTCGAGTGTTTACAGAGATCAAATCAGACCTTACAGACCATGGGAGGGTGTTTGGAGAGTGTGTGAGGCAAGAACTAATGATTAGGGCAATGATTGGGCCTATTTATACCTCCCGTACTCGTACAGGTCAGTACTGGCGAGTAGGAGCTATCCACCATGTTAGAACTAGCGAATGAGCCCTATTCGCATGAACTAATTGGCGAATGAAGCCTAATCGCCTATACCTATAGGCGATTACATGCTAATCGCTAATACCCATAGTCCTAATCGCCTGGGAAGCCCAAACACCCCAAAAACGCTTATAAACGTCTCTAAACACCCCGTGACACGTCCAATCAACATATATACTAGCCTAGGGACATCATGCACTTACAGACTCCCCCTTGGACCAGGCTAGTATACGTACAAAAATTACTTAAGACAACGTTTATAGCAACAACTAGCAACTTTACAGACTCAAAAATTGAAAACATACAAAGCAAACATAACATAAACAAACATGCAGCATCTTCAGTCTTCATCAAATCGACATTGTCTCGATCCTGGAAAGTCTTGACCAGTCGCATCCCGCATGAACTTTGTTGGCGTGACAGAAACGAATCACCCGTTGAAACTTCAATGCTTGATCGGCTTCAGCCTTCAGATGTTGTATTGGATATAAGAACAATGTCTCCACGTCTTTCTCCGAGCAGTTAATCAGCCACATTGGATCCCATATTCTAATCTTCCTGCACGGTTTTGGCGAGTTGCTCAAGACTATTACGGCTTCTGTGGTCTCTGCGTCATAGTGCCAGTAATACAACTTAGAAGCGAAGTCTTGCTCAATCGGAGCTAGTGGAATCTTTGACGCGGTTTCGGGTGGTTTGATGATGTGCTTCCAAATAGGTTTCTTTGTGATGGGATGTATCTTGTTTGTCACAACAGATTTTGGGTACTGTGGTTGGAACTGATCCCATCCTTCAACACTTTCTCTTCTCATAATGTTGTAGAACCCTTGAAACTCATAGCGGGACTCATGATACAATGGAAGGTGCAGTCTAACCAAATCACGTATATGCCAGAAGGGCAGACTGAGGAATTTTGTGTACGGTTGAAAGTAGAGAAGACCATCCTGCCACTTTACTCCCAACATCTTAGCATGTTTAATGTAAGCCCAGCTGATCACGCTTCCTGACATCTTTACCAACTGTTTCTTGAACATAGAAGCCTGTACAGGTTCCTTTTTCTTCTCAGACTCGCCTCCAGATGGAAACCACTCAGGATACTTTTGTCTGATCTTGTCATGTCGTTCTTTCACCTTGTCTGGGACAGGTGTAGGATCAGACTTTAGCTTTTCTTCAGACTGGTTAAGCATCTCCTCAGAGATCTTAGGTATCCCGCTGCTCGACTCATCAACTACATACTCAGGTGTAGTGATATTGGTTCCATCTTCCATCTCCACTTCATGATTATCTGGATGCAGTTCTGGAGCGAAGTGGCCAGCACTGGAAGATTCTCCAGGTGCCAAGCCAAAAATCTTTTCCAAGTCCTCAGGTGTAACCTCAGGAGGCATTTCACCCTCTTCCAGATCATAATCAGAGGACACATGAGGAACACACAGGTTGCCATCATCATCATAGTCAAAGTAACTGTTTAGAGGCTCGACAATTTCAACAGGAACTATAGCACGCTTCAGTTTGTCTTTGAGTTCCTGAATCTTGCTCTTCCTTTGATCAGGCTCCCCCTAAGCAGAAGAACCTGCTGCAGGATCCTTGCCTGATTTGTCATGACTCTTCTTTGTTCGCTGAGCTCCAGATCCAGTTGATGATCCGCCACCACCTGTGGCTCCGGGATCACCACCATCACCCTTACCATCATTGTCATCATCGTCATCAGACTCATCATCATCCTCTTCATCATTATCGTCTTCTTCACTATCCTCATCATCATCATCACCAGCAGTACTAGCTCCAGCTTCCGAACCACCAGTAAGTCTAGGTTGAGTTCCGGTCAACGCATTCAACCTAGTCCTTAGTCTTAAGTTTTGCTTCTTATACTTGGTGATTCGACGCTCATTGTTCACATTTGCGAGCTGGAGATCACGGTTAGACTGAATTAGCTGCTGATGTGATTCCATGAGCTGCTGTTGTGTTTCCATGACCTGCCTGTTCGACTCCAAGAGTTGCTGATTAGATAAAGTAAGAGCGTCGACAGTGGTTCTCAGCTCAGTGTTAGCAGTGATAGTGTCTCCAATCAATTCCAACATCGCCGTCTCATTTTCTTCTATGTTGGCGTTTTTGCTCTTTATTTCAGCCATTTCCCGTGCTTGTGCAACCACTATGGCAGTAAGTTCGTTGATTTGGCGTTGGAGTTGTTCGTTGGTTGTTGGAGTCGAAGATGAGGATTGGCTCGAAGGTCTAGCAGCTGTCGATCTTGCTGCTTCTTTCAACATTCGGATTCTATCACCTATCGGATTAGTAGCTAACTGTGAGCTTGTCGCTTCAACGGTAACTGAGACTGGCTCAGTGAAGATTACCGAGGAAGGCATTGACATAGTAACACTCGCAGGCATAGCTGCACTGAAAGAGAGTGGGACAGACGATGTTGCCGCTGTTGTTGTAGCAGTTGCTGCTGTTGTTGTTGCTGTTGTTGTAGTTGCTGTTGTTGCCGCTTGAGAGGATTGAGTCACTGGATCCCCAAAAGCTTCAGGAAGGGTGAACCGTCTTCTTCTTGAGGTTTTCTCAGCTTGAGGCTTAACAGACATCGTCTTCTTACCTCGAACCCTGTCCTTCTTGGCAGTTGTCTTTTGTCTCTTTGCAGGAGGCGAAGAGGCAAGTTCAGCATCAATATCTGCAACAAGATCACCACTACCTAGAGAGAAAGTGGGATCTCTAGCAAGGTCTCTCGCCTCAGCTGTGAGAGCTCTATCTTCTTCTAAAGAAAGTACATCGGCTGACTCATCTTCTGTGGCTTCAGAGTCATCATCTGCATCAGTTATGTCAACTGGTGCGTCTTCATCAATATGTGCCTAGACATTTTGGCGCCCTCGTAAAACTCAAACTGGTATAAACGCGTGGCCACGCTCGGACTAAGGTAGTTCGTTAGACCACTTTGAATTAGAGACGAGAATAGAGAATGGTTGATCACTATATAAGAATGAATGATCCATGTCTTATGATCAACGGATGTCTATACAGAAGGGACTTATTGATATAATTATCAGGGCTATAGTATTTGGTTAAGTAAAGCGTTACTTGAACTCAAAGAACTAGTTGACGACTGTAAAGTGTCATACTGGTTTGGGTGCAATGCGATGCAGCTAGGCGTCCAACTCTGCGCACGTTGACTCATTTAATTAAAATCGTCCAAGTGGGAGATTGTTGGATATATAGGATGTCCGATGTAATTAAAAGTCGAGATCAACGTAACCCGACTCGGTACGATCCGAAGAGTTACACGTTGGTACACGAATCAGATAAGTTCACGTGTTGGTGGATTATTATTTATGAAATAATAATTGTTTTAGTCTTGAGGGATTTAATATTAATAAGATTAATATTAAGGAGTATCTTGAGGGACTTAATATTAATAAGATTAATATTGAGTATTAAGATATTTAGCAAGGGGGTTTATTGCAAGTTGTTGTCATATAAAAGGAGGGTTAAGGAGTAAACCCTAATGCAAACTTTTGATAAAACAACAAACCCTTGCCTCCTCTTCTTGGCTTCTTGCGGCCGCCACCAAAGAAAAGAAGGCTGTTGCCTTTTGTTTTGGTTCGGCCGGCCAAGAACCACCATCAACCGCCGCCTTCCTCTTGCAAGTGTTGTTTCCCGGTTGGTTCGTGCTCGGTGTGAACTTCCTACTAGCGAGGATTCGTTGTAACCCGCCTGTTACAATTCCAGTGTAGTCGTCAAAGGTTGATTACTAAACCCCCTATGGTTGTTTTATTATTTATTTGTTTATACGCGTTTAACTGAGATCCTGATTTGAAATATTTTATTAATCGGATTAATAAAATTAAATATATATTTATTCATATAAATCGGCTAATATTATATAATGTATATAATCGATTTTTCTAATAAATATAAACCGCTTCCGCTGCGTATACGATACCATGATTCCCAACAGGCCGACCCCCCCCCCCCCGAATTTTCGCTCAGAAGTTCCGATTATATAGTATTCGTATAGAAATTTTTGGGTATATACGGTTTCGACCCCGAAACTAGTGATTTCTGACCCCCGTGACTTCCGGACCCCCGAAATCTCGGGTCAAGCTTCGCCACTGGTGGTGTTCAAGCGTCTTGCCAGGATGTCGGTTTCACGGGTCAATGGTTCAGCAAGGTCACAGGTTAACGGGTCGGATTTGAGTTACCGTTTGTATGTGAACGGGTCAACGGGTATGAGAAGAATTTGGGATTTGGTTTTCATGGGGTGTATGTTACGTGGCATTGTGTTTCGGTTTTAATTTGTAGCTAAGTTTGTTATTTTTTTCTTGAGTCTATATATGTATGCGATTTGTGGATGAATAACAGTGGGTCTTCAAGCAGTAACATAACTTTTGTTTCGTAAGCTTTTTTGTGAGTTTTCTGTATTTGAAGGTTTAACCCCAACAATAATGTGCATCAAAAACTAGCTATATGTTCGATATGACCCGCTTGCTAAAATCTGAAACATCTTATGATTTATATATCTATTAACATGCAATTAGATGTGATGTGGGTAGTAAATTTCATTTATAGGTGTTACTAGCTTTTATCCCGGGAGTGTCCCAGGGTTGAAAAATATAACCATTTTAATAATACTAATACTAATACTAATAATTATTACTCTTGTAATTAAATAAATAAAAAATAACCTTGCTATAAGGTGACACCATGTGTTGCAGTGTTGCGCGATTCTTTTTCCTAGCTTCTCTGGATGAAGTACACTTATCCATCTTTAGAAGAGTAAAATTCCAATTATAGCATGGCGATTGGGCTGAATTTCAACATCGTATATATGAACTTGGTTTAAAAGAAAAAACATGATTAATGAATAACCTGAACACTTTGTGTTTTTTTCCTGTATGAACAAAACCCCACAAAAAATAGTCGTTTTTTTCTCCGTTTTTTATATAGCACTATGGTACTCGTTGGAAAGATAATGAAACGCTCGTTAATTTGGTGTAATTTTTTTATTTAAAAAATCTCGAATATAAAAAATATTAACGTTTAAAAATTATGGGAGAAAACATAAGAGAGAAAAATTTTAATTTGTTTTTAAATTCTTTTTTTTTTTCCAAAATAACTCAATTTAATTTTAGTAATTGAGAATTAAGAGATAGAGAGATAAATTTAGGGTTTTATGTTTATCTTTTTTTAATTAAAAAAAGGAAATAAATCAAAAACACTAAAATCTTTCAATGATGATGCCACGTGGCAGTTTCATGAAAAGGTTGAAGACACCATTGCACGCCACGTCAGCAATGCTCAATTCTTTTATATTAACTAGCTGATTACCCCGGGAGGGTCCCGGGGTTGAAAAATCTAATTTTACGTGATAACCTAATACAAATGGCTTAAGTTAACTAACCACAAAATCTCTCAATCATTGCATGTTCATAGTATTCTAATCAGTAATAACTCATATTCCCTAATCTAAAACCTAATCAGTAATCATCTAAAGAATCACTTATGTAAGCTGCAACTATTCAAAAACTCATCACATCTCTCTAATTTCTCACATTCTAATGACTCTTATAAATCCTAACCTAATCAACTAAAAAACACTTAAGTTGGAAGTTGTAACCATTGCATCTCATTATGCCACGTGGCATAATCAAGAGATGGTTGAGGCCACAGTTGAACGCCACGTCATCAACTATCAATTCTTCCCGGTAACGTCCTGGGGTTGAAAAATATAACTATTCTAATAATACGAATACTAATAGTAATAATTATAATTATTACTCTTGTAATTAAATAAATAAAAAAATAACCTTGCTATAAGCTGACACCAGGTGTTGCAGTGTTGCGCGATTCTTTCTCCTAGCTTCTCTTGATGAAGTATACCTAATAAATTCCAATGATAACATAGCGATTGGGCTGATTATCAACATCGTAGATAAGAACCCGGTTTAAAAGAAAAAACATGATTAATGAATAACATGATCACTTTGTGTGTTTTTTTCTGTATGAACGAAACCTACAAAAAATAGTCGATTTTTTCTCCGTTTTTTATATAGCACTATGGTACTCGTTGGAAAGATAATAAAACGCTCATTAATTTGGTGTAATTTTTTTCTTTAAAAAATCTCGTATATAAAAGATATAAACGTTTAAAAATTGGGAGAAAATATGAGAGATAAAATTTTAAATTTAATTTTAAATTATTTTTTTTAAAATAACTCAATTTAATTAAAAAAGGAAATAATTCAAAAAACTAAAATCTTTCAATTATGATGCCACGTGGCAGTTTCATGGAGAGGTTGAATGCACCATTGCACGCCACGTCAGCAATGTTCAATTCTTTTATATATATTACTAGCTGATTACCCCGGGAAGGTCCCGGGGTTGAAAAATTTAATATGATTTAATAAAAAATGATAAAAAAATAATAAAAGAAGAAAACTCAAATCACGAAAAGCGTAAATAATTTAAGCATAATCAATCTTAGTTAAAAAAACATTTATTTAAAAAGTTAAAAAAAATAAAAAGCATAAACCATATTAAACATAATACAGTATTAAAAAGATAACCTTCAACATATAATCATCTTCACATAATTTAAAATATGTTACAATTTGACTTTGACTTATATAGATGTAGAATTCATGACGGGGGTTGAAAAATATAACAATTCTAATAATATTAATACTAATAGTAATAATTATTACTCTTGTAATTAAATAAATAAAAAAAATAACCTTGTTATAAGGTGACACCATGTGTTGCAGTGTTGCGTGATTCGTTCTCCTAACTTCTCTTGATGAAGTATATCTATCCATCTTTAGAAGAGTAAAATTCCAATGATAGCATGGCGATTGGGCTGAATTTCAACATCGTAGATAAGAACCTGGTTTAAAAGAAAAAACATGATTAATGAATAATCTGAACACTTTGTGTTTTTTTTTTCTGTATGAACATAACCCCACAAAAAATAGTCGTTTTTTTTCTCTGTTTTTTATATAGCACTATGGTACTCGTTCGAAAGATAATAAAACGCTCGTTAATTTGGTGTAATTTTTTTATTTAAAAAATCTCGAATATAAAAGATATTAACGTTTAAAAATTATGGGAGGAGCATAAGAGAGAAAAATTTAAATTTGTTTTTAAATTCTTTTTTTTTTTAATAACTCAATTTAATTTTAGTAATTGAGAATTGAGAGATAGAGAGATAAATTTAGGGTTTTATGTTTATCTTTTTTTTTTAATTAAAAAAGGAAATAATTCAAAAAACATTAAAATCTTTCAATCATGATGACACGTGGCAGTTTCATGGAGAGGATGAAGGCACCATTGAACGCCACGTCAGCAATGTTCAATTCTTTTATATATATTAATAGATTAATAGATAATAGATAATAGATTAATAGATAATAGATTAATAGATATGTTGGTTTTTAATTACGTATGACATGTTAGTAACGTCCGTACATGGATGAATTTAGATGAGAAACGACCCTTTGAAATTACTTGTGAATGTTAAATAGTTACAACATAGAAACCGAAAAATTACGGACTAGGTCTGGGTGTGTACAATTACTTTTTAAGCACAGGGCTACGCATAATGCAAAAACAAAAACATATTAAAGGTTTCTTGATTTAAGGCATCTAAATACATATAATCTGGATACATCATACAAAACTTGAGAAACCTAAGTAAATATGGAAATACGTAAATTAATATTGTTACATATATATTAAACATCCACATATATGAGGATTTCAATCCAGGTAACCCTCCTTTGACAAGATATTAGAAACGTGAAGCATTGTTGGCCTTTCATTTGGATTTGAGTTCAGACATGCTCTTGCGAGAATCAAAATTGACCTGATTAGTTTCTCAACTTGGGATGATGGTGGTGGTAGTCGACTATCACCAACATTGGCCAGCAAAAGATAATCAGTTGTCCATGTTGGTACAGATGTTATTAACTCTTCAGGATGCCTTCCCATGATCACTTCTAGTGCAACAACCCCAAAGCTATACACGTCACATTTCTCAGTTGCCACCATAGTATAAGCAAGCTCTGTGTGGACATAAACATGAGAATCAAACGAAAAAAGTAATATCCGTTTTATACACAAAAGGTTAAAGCATATATAGATGTATATCATATTTATGATGAGATGTGTAAGAACAAAATTAAGTTACCTGGTGCTATATAACCATATGTGCCTGCAATTGTTGTCCAATTCGAGGAGTCTAGCTTTAAAAGTTTGGATGTGCCAAAATCGGAGATATTTGCCTCATAATCAGAATCGAGAAGGATGTTGGCACTTGAAATATCTCTATGGTCGAACCGTAACCCTAGAAGAATGATAAGATGAGTGTGTGTGTGTGTGGTGAAAGTGAGAACACAAGTATATAAGTGGTTCGGTCGAGAGTGACCTATGTCCACTGTAAAGAGATCATTGTTTGCTTTGGAGATTACAAAGTTTTTGCAATATTATATCTATTCTAATTCTTGCATGTGATTGCCGATCCCTTGTAAAGAAGAAGAAGTCTTCTATTTATAGGAGAAGACATGGGCCGGGTGAGACGGCCCATAAAATGTTGTACCTGATCTAGACCTCAACCCGAGCCTAGATATCTTCAGTCCATGAAATTAGCGGGAATCAGGTGACATTAAATGCTGATGTGAGAGAAAGCATGATCTGGTCTGCTACAAGTCCATGTGGCGCGACGTGATTGGGCGCAGACGACGCTTGTCTCTGACATAACATGGTTGACCCTTCTGATAGTGTCTGATGTGACGTCTGGCAACAGACATGCTTGTACAGTACCCTGAGTACAGTGTCAGCATGGTGGAAACATGGGGGTTGTCAAGTCACTGCTCCTCGTCAGTAGTTGTTGGACCACTACTGACACGTGTTTGACTCTGATTGGCGCAGGGGGCGCCTAGATCTGACCAAATCTTCATTCTTCATCATCTGTACCTCATATCAAAAGCTGATGTTAGTCGAATATTCCGCGCGTACATGGGCGCGTGAAGATTCTTTTAAGATGGTGACGTCATATAAATGAAGTCACCTTGCGCGTGGATGAGCTTCCACGCGCAGCTCTGGTTCCGCGGGCTCATGGAGTTTGTTAGCATGTTTCCCTCCGCGTTCTTTGGTTCCACGGGGGTTTTATGGAAAAGTAGTGGGATAGGGATGTCATCCGCGCTAGGGTTAGGCACCATATCCCTTCAAATATTTTGATAAACAAGGAGATAAAATAAATTCCCAGTGTTGAATTAACATTCCGCACTTTGTTAAGTAGGGTTGGCTTATGAATATGAGACCAACGTGATGCATAGAAGATATGATATGCAAAATAAAATACATAATGATTAATTAGCATCTGTATAAGATGAAACATATCACAAAACACAAATAGATCAAAATAGCTAAAGACATACTAATGTTGTTCAAAAATTAACTAAAAGAAATATATATTGGTAAAAATGGGATGGTGATATGCAAATATTATTTAATTTACTAAGAGTTGATGTCCGTGACCTAACCATTCTCAGTGCATCATCGTCACCATCGTTACCTTCGTCCAGATCCACCAAATTTGTCGTCGTGAGTCCCACTGACTACAACAACCACCGTGTATATTGGTATGTTTGGTGGTCTTTTTCGAGGTTAAGAAGAAATCTTTGATGGGATTGGGTTGTTTGTGCAGGTAATAAGTGGTTGATGGTTAAGGGAACAGAATGAAAAGAGGATGAAGATGAGAAGCCATAGGAATGGAATGGAATGGGAGTAGGGCTGTGCAACGGTTCAGAACCGGACCAAACCGAACCGAACCGGACCGAACCGCGAACCGTTTATTCCAAAATATGAGAACCGGAACCGGAACCGATAATTACTAAACGGTTCGGTTCCAGAACCGGGTGAAACGGTTCTCATGAAACGGTTCGGTTCCAGAACCGGGTGAAACGGTTCTCATGTAGGATCGACTAACGTGTCACCCGACAATCACGAGCTTGATATTTAGAGTGCGGAATCCTCTAAATATGTTCTAATAACAGAAACAAAGATGAAACAATGATAAACGAGTAATCACAACACACACACGGGTCAAAAGATTATAGATTAATCACTAAAACAGAGCTCGAGTGTTTACAGAGATCAAATCAGACCTTACAGACCATGGGAGGGTGTTTGGAGAGTGTGTGAGGCAAGAACTAATGATTAGGGCAATGATTGGGCCTATTTATACCTCCCGTACTCGTACAGGTCAGTACTGGCGAGTAGGAGCTATCCACCATGTTAGAACTAGCGAATGAGCCCTATTCGCATGAACTAATTGGCGAATGAAGCCTAATCGCCTATACCTATAGGCGATTACATGCTAATCGCTAATACCCATAGTCCTAATCGCCTGGGAAGCCCAAACACCCCAAAAACGCTTATAAACGTCTCCAAACACCCCGTGACACGTCCAATCAACATATATACTAGCCTAGGGACATCATGCACTTACAGACTCCCCCTTGGACCAGGCTAGTATACATACAAAAATTACTTAAGACAACGTTTATAGCAACAACTAGCAACTTTACAGACTCAAAAATTGAAAACATACAAAGCAAACATAACATAAACAAACATGCAGCATCTTCAGTCTTCATCAAATCGACATTGTCTCGATCCTGGAAAGTCTTGACCAGTCGCATCCCGCATGAACTTTGTTGGCGTGACAGAAACGAATCACCCGTTGAAACTTCAATGCTTGATCGGCTTCAGCCTTCAGATGTTGTATTGGATATAAGAACAATGTCTCCACGTCTTTCTCCGAGCAGTTAATCAGCCACATTGGATCCCATATTCTAATCTTCCTGCACGGTTTTGGCGAGTTGCTCAAGACTATTACGGCTTCTGTGGTCTCTGCGTCATAGTGCCAGTAATACAACTTAGAAGCGAAGTCTTGCTCAATCGGAGCTAGTGGAATCTTTGACGCGGTTTCGGGTGGTTTGATGATGTGCTTCCAAATAGGTTTCTTTGTGATGGGATGTATCTTGTTTGTCACAACAGATTTTGGGTACTGTGGTTGGAACTGATCCCATCCTTCAACACTTTCTCTTCTCATAATGTTGTAGAACCCTTGAAACTCATAGCGGGACTCATGATACAATGGAAGGTGCAGTCTAACCAAATCACGTATATGCCAGAAGGGCAGACTGAGGAATTTTGTGTACGGTTGAAAGTAGAGAAGACCATCCTGCCACTTTACTCCCAACATCTTAGCATGTTTAATGTAAGCCCAGCTGATCACGCTTCCTGACATCTTTACCAACTGTTTCTTGAACATAGAAGCCTGTACAGGTTCCTTTTTCTTCTCAGACTCGCCTCCAGATGGAAACCACTCAGGATACTTTTGTCTGATCTTGTCATGTCGTTCTTTCACCTTGTCTGGGACAGGTGTAGGATCAGACTTTAGCTTTTCTTCAGACTGGTTAAGCATCTCCTCAGAGATCTTAGGTATCCCGCTGCTCGACTCATCAACTACATACTCAGGTGTAGTGATATTGGTTCCATCTTCCATCTCCACTTCATGATTATCTGGATGCAGTTCTGGAGCGAAGTGGCCAGCACTGGAAGATTCTCCAGGTGCCAAGCCAAAAATCTTTTCCAAGTCCTCAGGTGTAACCTCAGGAGGCATTTCACCCTCTTCCAGATCATAATCAGAGGACACATGAGGAACACACAGGTTGCCATCATCATCATAGTCAAAGTAACTGTTTAGAGGCTCGACAATTTCAACAGGAACTATAGCACGCTTCAGTTTGTCTTTGAGTTCCTGAATCTTGCTCTTCCTTTGATCAGGCTCCCCCTAAGCAGAAGAACCTGCTGCAGGATCCTTGCCTGATTTGTCATGACTCTTCTTTGTTCGCTGAGCTCCAGATCCAGTTGATGATCCGCCACCACCTGTGGCTCCGGGATCACCACCATCACCCTTACCATCATTGTCATCATCGTCATCAGACTCATCATCATCCTCTTCATCATTATCGTCTTCTTCACTATCCTCATCATCATCATCACCAGCAGTACTAGCTCCAGCTTCCGAACCACCAGTAAGTCTAGGTTGAGTTCCGGTCAACGCATTCAACCTAGTCCTTAGTCTTAAGTTTTGCTTCTTATACTTGGTGATTCGACGCTCATTGTTCACATTTGCGAGCTGGAGATCACGGTTAGACTGAATTAGCTGCTGATGTGATTCCATGAGCTGCTGTTGTGTTTCCATGACCTGCCTGTTCGACTCCAAGAGTTGCTGATTAGATAAAGTAAGAGCGTCGACAGTGGTTCTCAGCTCAGTGTTAGCAGTGATAGTGTCTCCAATCAATTCCAACATCGCCGTCTCATTTTCTTCTATGTTGGCGTTTTTGCTCTTTATTTCAGCCATTTCCCGTGCTTGTGCAACCACTATGGCAGTAAGTTCGTTGATTTGGCGTTGGAGTTGTTCGTTGGTTGTTGGAGTCGAAGATGAGGATTGGCTCGAAGGTCTAGCAGCTGTCGATCTTGCTGCTTCTTTCAACATTCGGATTCTATCACCTATCGGATTAGTAGCTAACTGTGAGCTTGTCGCTTCAACGGTAACTGAGACTGGCTCAGTGAAGATTACCGAGGAAGGCATTGACATAGTAACACTCGCAGGCATAGCTGCACTGAAAGAGAGTGGGACAGACGATGTTGCCGCTGTTGTTGTAGCAGTTGTTGCTGTTGTTGTTGCTGTTGTTGTAGTTGCTGTTGTTGCCGCTTGAGAGGATTGAGTCACTGGATCCCCAAAAGCTTCAGGAAGGGTGAACCGTCTTCTTCTTGAGGTTTTCTCAGCTTGAGGCTTAACAGACATCGTCTTCTTACCTCGAACCCTGTCCTTCTTGGCAGTTGTCTTTTGTCTCTTTGCAGGAGGCGAAGAGGCAAGTTCAGCATCAATATCTGCAACAAGATCACCACTACCTAGAGAGAAAGTGGGATCTCTAGCAAGGTCTCTCGCCTCAGCTGTGAGAGCTCTATCTTCTTCTAAAGAAAGTACATCGGCTGACTCATCTTCTGTGGCTTCAGAGTCATCATCTGCATCAGTTATGTCAACTGGTGCGTCTTCATCAATATGTGCCTTACCTCTATGAGACTGAGAGGTATCGGGTTCTTGTGCTGCTCCCGAATGTTCAGAGAATCCAATAACATTCGGATCAAACTCCTCATCATCACCTTCTGCAGTGTCAGAAATCCTGCCTGGGGCGTTTTCTCCCAACTCATCTGTGCTACGCCCTATATTGTCCCCTTCTTTAAACACTAACCTGTGGACACGAAAGTCATCCTCCGAATCACTGTCTTCGTGTCTCCACCTGTTGCCTGGTGGAGACGCGTAGTCTTCTCGCTTCATGTGCCCATATAGTCGTCTATTCGGAGGATATTCAGATTTCGGTCGCCCCTTGTAGCTTCTCATCCTGTTCATTTCTACCTCAGTAATATCATCAGTCCCTATATATTCAGCCGGATGCTTCATCAAATCAGGTACTTGATTATCGATGATCAACTGTAGGAACCGGTGATAGACAATGAAGGTCTTCTTTGTTGGCGGCAATAATACGATCTCCTTTAAGTGGTGCAGGATCATCTTGGAGAAGTTAAAAGGCTTGTTGAGTGTCAGAACGACAATCGCAGAGGCCAATGTATCCCTTATCGCATCAAAAGTGCCTTTTCTCGGACCAAGGCACTTCAAAACCACATGAGTAAGATACTTAAACTCCGGCGGAAGTAATCCTTTCTTCAGCATCGTCTGTTTGTCGACTCTTCCCAAATACTTCATCCTAAGAAAGCCGCCACGTATCAGAATAGCATCAAACACTATAGGATCAGCTTCAGAATCTCCAAACTGTAGCACTTCTCAAATGATCTGTTCGGTGATAATAACATCTTTTCCTTGAACCGAACTAGTAATCACGATCGGATCAGCCTTGGGATCAACCTTGGCGTTTCGATAGAACTCTAGCAGGATATCCTTGTAAGCAGCGTGCTGCTTGGATAACGCATAATGTATTCTTGATCGCTTTAAGAAGTCGATGACGCCTTGAATAATTCTGCCTTTATCCAATGTAATCGGTCCGAGAAAAGCACAGCAGTTGTGCTTTGGCGATGTCTTCCAATTTTCCATCCTGTACACCAAAACGCGTAATAAGTATCCTATGTTGATCATATATTCATAAATCGGACCACACGGACTGAAACGGACAAAACTTGACAAAGTTAGACAAAAAATGGTCAACAGGTTGTTTCAGGCGATTACAGGTGGTAATAGCCCTTAACCAAAGGCGAGTAGGGTAATTTTAGGGTAAATATACACGAGTAGAGTAACTTTTAGGCGATTAGAACAAAAAGTCATATAATTATATGCGAGTGACTCCTAATCGCTATACTGTTCATGCGATTAGGAGTCCCACTCAGCCAATCGCCATCAGGTTCACACGAGCATGGACTGGTATACATGATTACAACACGACTACCCTACTCGCTACTAACATCACGCGAATAGGGAGTTTGTATGTCCTACTCGCTACACATGTCATGCGAGTAGGGTTCTACTCGCATTGACAGTGTTCATCTTCATTAAAATTGCCAAATTTTGTCGTGGCTTGTTTCGAGTCCGGATATCAACACTTTGAGATCTATATTAATCCAACAATAAAACCCCTAACAATAATTATAATATTCAGGAATAAAACGGGTTTAATTGGACATTTTAACAGACTAGGGTTCTTCAAGTTTGAAATTGGGGCTTTTGATTTCTTGATGTTATGGGTCAAGGTGTTGGTTGAAAAACAACCTTGGGGGCCGATTAACAAACCCCCATCAAGAAAAAACATCAATAACCACATTTTAATGCACCCCGATCAACAACACAAAACTTAGGGTTTCGCCCATTTAAAACGGTAATATAGCCCTTAAAACAGTGATGTTATGATCTGAAATGAGGAGTAGATATTACCTTGAGATGAAGAATAAAATTTCAAGATCAATAATAATAGAATAGGGAGTCTTGGTTCTATCGGGTAGGAGGGAAAGAGATGTAACAGAAGAGGAGTTTGAACAATGTGTTGGAAAGAATACTAAGTGTTTGTCTTATACCCCCTTCTATTCGCATGCCCAAACAGACGGTTAGATACTAATCGCTCCAACAGTCACACGATTAGAAATATAGCTGTTAGACGGAACACACGAGTACGTCTACTCGCTTGTTAAGATACGCGAGTAAGGCTACTCGCCTATACATCCACACGTTTGGGACACAAGTAAACGAGTAGGGACCTTATACGTTTATGTTTTCACGCGATTGTGCTACTCGTTTGTTTAATCACGCGAGTAGAGGCCTAAGTGTGTCCAAACTTCACAGTAATTACCGAAATGCCCCTGCAGCCCCATTTTTCACAATTTTGACCCGTTAAGGTTCAAAACATGCGTTTTTTACCTCGCTTTAACACACGACACAGATAACGACTCATGACTTTTGAAAAACTTTCATTTTCGACCCTTGTACTTGATAAAACATACGGTTTTGACCCGGCAAAAATACAAGTTTCCAATAAGTTGTCTTTTTTTTATTTCTCGGCGTTTTATTTTTGAAGAAGTAAGATTACAATGGATTAGGATTCCAACATCGGCAATCAACAATGATTAAATTAAGCTAAAATAAGCGTAAATAAAATAAAACGGGAGATCAACTAACTGTACACTAACATATTTTTGCGAGTTTCAACGGTTAGGGAATCATATCAGTGTACGGACTTTACTAGAACCCTTATATTTTCAGTTTTCTCTTAAATTACCAATAAGCATCCTACAACAACTGTCGATATTGTTGTCCACCTAAACTCAAAATCAAGTTTTATCGCTAGGCACTTTAGATACGTTTAAGGTAATATTAAGGCTGAGATACAAGGTGTTCCCCGCCACGCGACACATTCCGGTATCAAGTCATGCACAAAGCTTCCTCGTAACCGGTGAGTAAGCTGTTGTCATCCGTATTTTACAAGGAGTGGACTCAGTGGTGATCAGGTCTGCAGAAACGCAGCAACAGAGAGACCAGT
Organism: Ambrosia x helenae; assembly: GCA_030844895.1. Taxonomy (NCBI): domain Eukaryota; kingdom Viridiplantae; phylum Streptophyta; class Magnoliopsida; order Asterales; family Asteraceae; genus Ambrosia; species Ambrosia x helenae. The sequence continues at coordinate 117,492,372 of CM061229.1, read as the reverse complement.
GAGATCCAAACCAGGGTTCAAGTCAAATACCGTATATTTGATTTTTCACGGTACGATGCTTTAGGTATATGATTTGATACCTTAGAGCGAATTCTCATTGAGAATAGGGTTTTAGCATATATGAATCATTTTGCTCTTTTAGGATTCCCGGACGTCTCCTGATCAGAATTTATTCTATTTTTTTTTGTTTTTTTTTTCAGGAAATGACATAGGGGTGTCTCAGTCGTAGGCTGCGACCCCAACGTACGACACGTGTGCCACTCCTATTTATTCTGGGAGACGTCCAGTTCACCCCGGATGAACCAACCTCTTAAAGACCATGAAACCTCGGATTTTGGCATGCTATCAAACGAGATTTCGGTACCAAGACCATATGCCAACGCACGTTGATCCACACATGATTCAGATGATTTAGGTTTATATCACCGTGCCGAACTTGGAAATGATTTTGAGTCTACCGACACATCATTGTAGAGGCTACCTATCAGTTCCAATATTTTTTAAGATGATAAGGGTCCAGACAGTCCGACTGATTGGTTAATATCATCTTCCCATTTTCACCAAAGAAACTCATTTTTGCATTTTTCAATTTTTTTTGATTTTGGAATTTTCTCATTTTTTTTTTTTTTTGAATTTTTGCATTTTCTAAATGTTTTTGTATTTTTCTGAAATTTTCTCCCCCTAAAAATCTAAAAATTTGCGAAAAGACAATATTTTTGGATTTTTCTGATTTTTGAAAGAAAAATATTTACAAAAACGATTACCGATGAGGATCTAATCCTGCTTAACTTTAATGCCGTTTAAGATTAACAAGTACTCAAAACGAGGACCGTCAAAAGCTTTGGTGAATAAATCGGCACGTTGGTAGTCTGTGTGGATTTTTACCATATCGATAAGTTTCTTTTCATAGCAATCGCGTATGAAATGATACTTAACCAAGATATGTTTCGCCTTGGAATGGTTAACTGAGTCTTTAGCAAGAGCTATAGCGGACTCATTATCACAGTGAATGGGAGTATTAAGAAATTTCAAACCGTAGTCTCTCATTTGTTGCTGTATCCAAAGAACCTGGGAGCAGCAGCTCGATGCTGCTACATATTCCGACTCGCAGGTGGATAAGGCGACTGAGGCTTGCTTCTTGCACTGCCACGAGACTAGTCTTGGTCCCAAAAACTGGCATCCAGCCGATGTGGATTTTAAGTCTGTCTTGCATCCGCCATAGTCAGCATCACTAAAAGCGATGAGGTCAAACTTATCGTCATTAGGGTACCAAAGACCTTTGGTCGGACAACCCTTTAGATAACGTAAGATCCTCTTCACAGCAACCAGGTGTGACTGTTTCGGCCTTGACTGGTATCTTGATAGTAAACATGTCGCGAACATTATATCAGGTCTTGATGCAGTGAGGTACATGAGTGAGCCTATCATAGCTCGATAGAGAAAAGGATCAACGGTTTGTCCTTTCTCGTCAGGTCCAATCCCGTGATTGGTCTGAATCGGTGTGCCTACTGGAGTAGAGTCTTCCATCTGGAACCGGCTCAAGATGTCAGCAACGTATTTTGTCTGGTGGATGAAGATCCCCGACTCTTGTTGTTCTACTTGTAGACCGAGGAAGAATTGCATCTCCCCCATCGAGCTCATCTCAAATTTGTCCTGCATAACTTTTTCGAATTCCCTGCACATGACATCATTAGTAGACCCAAAAATAATATCATCAACATAAACCTGTACCAGAAGACGGTCACCACCCTTTTCCTTGGTGAATAAGGTGCAGTCCACGAGTCCACGTTTGAACCCGTTGGATATCAGATAGTTGCTAAGCATTTGGTACCATTCACGCGGTGCCTGATGGAGTCCGTACAACGCTTTGTTCAACTTGTAGACTTTTTCGCGATGCAGCGGATCCTCAAAACCCGGTGGCTGAGCAACATACACCTCTTCCTTCACGACACCATACAGAAAAGCACTTTTCACGTCCATTTGATACACCTTAAACCGTTTGTACGAAGCGTAAGCTAAGAACATCCGGATAGCTTCAAGGCGCGCAACTGGAGCGTATACTTCGTTGTAATCTATTCCTTCGATTTGACGAAAGCCGAGGACAACTAATCGAGCCTTGTTTCTTATAATCACCTCGCGGTCATCCCGTTTACACTTGTAGACCCACTTTGTCCAATCTTTTTCGAGCCTGGAGGTAAGTCAACTAAGTCCCACACTCCTAGTTTTTGGAACTGCTGAAGTTCGGCTTGCATTGCTTCAATCCATGGTTCTTCCCTTAGTGCCTCTTGCACAGTTCTTGGTTCAGTTTGAGAAACATACAAGGCGAAGGACCAATCGTTCTGATGACCTGCATTTCTGATTTCCGAATAGAGTGCCAGAGTACCTGTATTGTCACTTGAACTAGCATTTCTGAGCTGACTGCGCGTCATGACTCTGCTAGTCGGATTACCAATCACATTTTGCATCGGATGAGTGTCGTGAATCCGAGATTCCGGATGTGCCGGCACTGGATCATCCGAATGCAAATTAAGGTTCTCCAAACCTTGAGATAGATTTGACTCAGCTGCGCTTGAACTAGAGGGAGCAGCGGGTTGCATATTAAAACCGGAGAGATCGATCCGAAGACCTATCCCTGGAGCTGCTGAAGAAGAAGGACCAGCTTGATTGTTTCCTGTCGGATTAACTGGAGCTGTAGTGGTAGATTCACCATTTCCAGCTTGTTCCTCAGTGAGAGTTTCATGAGACTCTGCAAAATCGTCGTCGGAAGATGAAGATTCGAGAACCTCTGCTGACGCTTCCTGAAAAACTTCCTCAACTTCTGCTGCTGCGGTTTTATCAGGGGGACCCGTGGATGCAGAGGCATCAGATGGAGCAGGCGCAGGTGCATTAACCACGATCGGACGCATTAGCGGAGAGCTAGCTGCGTTTTCACATTCGTAATACATTTGCGCTACAGCATCGTCCACCAAATTTTCCACGTTGAAAGAATCAAATAGGCTCTTATAGTCGAACAACCAATCAGGTCCAACACCAGGTGCATTGGCAGTATAACGCTGAACATCGACATTAAGCCAATCTTCAACGTTGTTGGTTCTTTTGTTGTACACTCTTTTGTTGGGAGTGCTGTAACCAACAAAGAAATCTTCTTCTGCCTTTGCACCAAACTTCCCATCGGGATGTATCATGGTGCATGGAGCTCCGAAAGGTTCCAGAAACTCTAAGTTCGGTTTCCTTCGGTTCAGAAGCTCATAAGAGGTTTTTCCAAGCTTCTTTACCGTTAGAACCCTATTCAGAGTATAACACGCGCAGTGAACTGCCTCGTTCCAGAAGATCACAGGCAAGTTCGAGTCTGCGAGCATAGTTCTGGCTGCCTCAATAAGAGTCCGATTCTTTCTTTCTGCAACCCCGTTTTGCTGAGGAGTGTATGGCGCTGTGAATTCATGATGAATACCCTTTTCTGCACATAACGCCTCCATAGCGTGATTCTTGAACTTTGTTCCGTTATCGCTTCTGATCCTACGGATCTTTAGCTGATATATATTTTCCAATTTAGTAAACAGATTCTTCAAGTAATCAAAAGTTTCACTCTTGTGCTTCATGCACACAACCCAAGAAAACCTAGAATAGTCATCCGTAACCACTAAGCAGTATGAGTCACCGTTCTTGCTCTTTCGATTGACTGGGCCAAACAGGTCCATGTGCAGTCGTTCGAGAGGTAGACTAACTGAGTTTGTCTTCTTAGGCTTGTGAGACTTTCTTTTCTGCTTCCCTTTCTTGCATGAGACACAGACATCGTTTAAATGAAAATTCTTAACCGAAACACCTTCCACTAGTTGGTTCTGGACCAGATGGTTCATTTTCCTCAAGTGGATGTGCCCCATTCGTCTGTGCCACATTATCGATTCCTTCTCTGTCGCCTTTGACAGAAAACAAGTGACTTGACCTTTCGCGGTCATTGCTCGGCTCATGTCCAGGACGTATAAGTTGTTGACCCTGGGAGCTGAGATCATGACCCACTCTTTCGGTATTTTGAATCCAGGCTTCAGAATGAAACATGCGTTGTCATCAAAGAACACAGTGAACTTCTTGTCACATATCTGCGAAACGCTCAGCAAGTTGTGGTCTATCTGTTTAACAAAGCTTATCTTTTCAAAGCTTACAATACCGTTGCTCATACTTCCTTCCTTTGTTATATATCCCCCTTTATTACCAGCAAAGGCAACATACCCCCCATTGATATTTTTTATGTCAAAAAGAAGGGATAAATCGCCTGTCATGTGTCCTGAAGCTCCACTATCAACAATCCATAGGCTGCTGATAAGGCCCTGTGGAACTCCCTGCACAAACATTCAAAGTTCAGTGGTTAAGGGGGACCCAAGCCTTCACGGTCTTGGGTCTACCAACTTCATCTAACATCGGAAAGTCAACCCATCTCCCATTTGGTGTTGGAGTTGTTTCCGATGGTACAGCAGTGCCTTTTCCAGCAGATGACTCTCCTTCTTTGGTTGGTGACTTAGGTCTCCAAATTTGTTCAGGTTTCTTTGGCTTGGGCTTCTTCTTTGCCTGTGGGCTAGAAGGTCCAGCCTTGGATTCCTTTGGAGGAACAGATTTTGGATCCACTTCAGAATTAACTGTGCGTGGAGCAGCTTTGGGGTTGCCCTGCGGTTTAGCTGCAGCCTTTGCTGGTGGCTTAGGCGCTGCTTCAACCTTTGGAGGAACAGTGCTCCCCCTCAGCTGTGGACCCCTGCCATCAACTGGCTTTTGGTTCATAGCAATTTTGTTGCGGTTATCGTAAACAACCTGCTTTCCCTTTTGTTTCTCTGAGAGTTTAGGAGAAACAGGTTGCTTGGATTTGCTAGAACTGGGAGGATCATCCACTTTGATCCTTTCTCGTCTCAATTCAGGGCACGCAGCAACTAAATGCCCACGTTCCCCGCACTTGTGACAGGATCTATATTCTTCAAACTTAGGAGATCCGGGTTTGGTCTCCCTTTTGTTCCTTTTGTTAGATGGAACGGCAAATGAGTTTTTATGTTTTAGATCCTCAAGACATCTTCTTTGCTGATCGACTTGAGGATCGTCATTTCTTTCAGTGCCGCTCGATCTAATAAACTCAGTCACATGCTTTTTCGGACCGTTTCTTTTAGCTTGATTTTGAGGATTAACGGTGTTCGACCATTGATTTTTCTTATTGTTTTCATTAGACTGATTTCCCTGATCCTTTCTACCCTTACCCTTACCCTTGCTTTTACTCCAGGTTTCCTTTTCTACGGTAATGACAGATTCTTGCCAAATTTTGGCAACAAGACCAGGGGCGATACATCTGAGAGGGACTTCCTCATCAGCATGCACCCTTTCAGACCCTTTTAACTTATAAAACACCTTAATCCTCCTACCATCCTCGGTTTGCACTTTCGGTTCCAGTTCACTCAAGGTTTCAGTGGTAATGATATGATTCTCAAGAGGAACATCTATAGTTTTAACCGGTGCATACCTAGGAGGTTCATCGAGCTCATCATCCGAAGTGTCAGTGTCATATACACTGATATCATCAAGTTTCTCACACAAATTGACAGCTTTAGCAGGAGTAGCAACCTTAGTGACTTCAGCAGGTTTAGCTGCTTCAGTAACCTTGGCCGCCTCTGCAGCTTTTGCTGCCTCGGCTGCCACGTCCACAAGTTCCTCCTTCGGCAAGACATCAAAATTGTGATTTTCGAATCTCACCGGAGGTGGACATTGAGAGTATTTGGGACTGATGGAGAAGCCTTCCTTGTCAGAGTGTTCAACTATGTGATCAAGGACATACTTGCAGTTTAAATAACTCTCAAGCTTTTTCCTGATCTTTTCATAGTCACAGTTAACAATGGCCAATTGTTTCTTTGTGTCTTCGACCTCATTGATGTAATTATTTATAGCAATCTGTTTGTTAGCTAAGGTTTTTGACAGTTCAGAAACATCCTTTTTATAATTTTCAATTGTACTAAGAAAATTTTTCTCCTTTTGTCTCAAGGAATCAATTGACCTTTGCAACGGACCAACATCAGCCTTTAAATTCAGATTTTCTTCAGTTAATTCTTTAATTCTGAATTTCAACTGATTACACTCTACACAATCTAATTTTGAATCAGAAGAAGAACTTACCTTGTTCGACGATTCAGTAATGGCCATCAATGCATAATGAGCTGCTGTCTTCTGAGCTCCAAAGAATTCGCCGTAGTTCTTCTCTGTGCAGTCAGCATCCACAAGAAATGATCTTTTACCGATCAATGCATCTGCTTCAGCTAACAGATCCTCCAAATCTTCTCCACTATCAGAATCGCACTCCGAGTCACAGTCAGACACCTCGGTTTCAGAAGTGATGATGTCAGACTGACTCGAAGTTTCTTCAACTTCGGCTGGTGCTTCAGACGCTTGTTGAGCAAAACAGGCTGCACCACCTTGAGGAGCTTCATCTCCAATGATCAAATGGTTCCAGTTATAGCCTTCATCAGCTTGAATAACCATGGCTTGACCTTGATTGTTGTTTGCAGGCGGCCTCTGGTTCTGGTTCTGGTTATTGAGTGGGACAATAGCACGCTCAGTATTAGGTTGACCCTGAGCTTGCTGCCTCTGATTCTGATTAGCTCTGTTGTTGTTGAAGGGATTATGATGTCCTTGCTGCTTAGGTCGGTCACATTCCCTTGCAAAATGCCCTTTTGTGCCACAGTTGTAGCATGTGACCTTTGTTTTGTCGAACCCAAACTTGGTGTTGTTATTGATTAAGACATCTCTCCTTCCCGTCCTGTCCATGTATTCCTTTGCCCTTCTTACCACGCTTGCAAAGTGCCATTGTATATCTATCAGATCCATGTCGTCTTTATCAATCTGCGAGTAATCCTCCTGTGTAAGATGAGGATTCCCGATCTGTCCAGCAACCAGTCCACTATAGGAGTTTACCAAGGTCGACAGTAGAGCCATATGTTATTGAGCTAGCTCTATAGTCACCTTTCCTAAACCCGCGGTGTTCAGCTGCTCTGGGACTGTATTGGTCTGATAGCCACCTTGATTAGAACTAGAAGCACCTCCATATCCACCATAACTTGTAGTTGGAGCCCCGCCAAAACCTGTAGAAGAAGGTCCACTAAAGTTTGCAGTTGCCTGCGCTGGTGCTGCAAGATGAGAAAACGGGTTAACACCAAACTGGTTAGTATTAAAATTCAAAGGATACGGGTTTGGTCCAAAAGGATATGTAGGAGGAGGAACATCAGCTGGGGGACCATAATTGTCGAAAGCATAAACTGGGTCCGGATTAACCACAAAAGCAGTTTGTGGTTTGGTACCACCCACACTGGTGTCCTGAAGAGGATTCCCATAATAGATGCTGGGATTCTGTGGAATGAGCGCCTTGTTTGCTCTCCTCTCCTCTATCTCCTTGTTTTCCAGCTCGGTAATGAACTCGTTGATGGAGAGAGTCTGACATGCATTGTTTGACTTTAGAATATCCAACCATTGATGCCAGTGAGGAGGTAGCGCCTCAGCAAATCTTTCTACAAGGTCTGCAGATGAATATAAGACCCCGTACTGATACATTTCTGACATCAGATGGTAGTATCTAGCCGTCAAATCCCTCAGAGATTCGTTCCCTATAGCATTGAAGTTCTCGAACTCCTTCTTGAGCTGATCCATTTTAACCTTTCGCGTCTTCATATTACCCTCATTTCGCTCAGCCAAGGCTAACCAAAGCATCTGTGATGTTGTGCACTGAGCGAATTGATGAAGGATGTCCTTTGGAAGGGCTTGCTTCAATGCCGCCATCGCCTTCTTCTCATAGTTGTATTTCTTTCTCTGATCTTCATTCATGTCTTCAATTGAGATCGGAGTAGTGGAGTTCTCAACTAAAGGCCGACTGTACCCTGTCTCGATAGCTGACCATACAAGACCATCGATGCCCTCGACATACGTCTGAAATCTGCCCTTCCAACCGTGGTAGTCGGACATGTACTGCAGCTTTGGTGCCCTGTTAGAACTACCCGTCTCTAAGTCACTCATGAGTACGGAAGACAGATGATTTGTCTGAGAGTTTGCAGCAGCCGCGAGTGCCCACGGATTCGTGTTCACCATTTGCTGTTGAGCAGCTAGCGCCTACGGATTGATTCCGGCAACATTCGCTTGCATTTGCGATTGCTGCATCCGTTGCGCGTTTCGTTCTGCTGAGAACTGCCAAGGGTTCGTGGGTACGTTAGATTGATTGTTCATTTGTTGATTACACTGAGGTCTCGGTTGACTCAGATGTCCCCACGGGTTCGCCATATGTTAAGGTATGATAATAGTCCGATACTTAGTCAAATTTTTCAGTTTCAGGTCCTTATAGGCGATTAGGAACTCTATATGTGTGAATACAGGCGATTAGGGTGTAAATGCTAGCGTTTGGGGACCTTATACGCGAGTAGGAGCTATACCACACCTATTTAAGGCGAGTAGGCCTCTACTCGCTAGATGTATAGGCGATTAGAGGCTAATTGTGTCAAGGGATTCTGTAATCGCCTAAGGTAGAGGCGATTAGGGTTTTTATATGAGAAATAGGATGTAATCGCGTGTGTTATAGGCGAGTACAAGCCTACTCTCTTAAACACACTTGTAATCGCCTAAATATAGGCAATTAGGGTTTCTTAAATGCTAGATTGTCTGTGTAATCGCTAGATCTGATCTGTAACCCCACTTTTGCTCAAAAACAGCCGTTTTTGCCTCAAAATCTTATCTAAAACAATGTGTTTATACCCCAAATGATTGGAAAAGTTTCCAAAACACTTTTAGAACAAAACCTAATCAAAAACACACGTTTTAATCCATAAACACACACCAAGAATTTGAAAATAAGGGTTTTTATCAAAAACTCAAAGTTTCAAACTTCAAAACAGGTTTTTGCTTAAAAATCACAACTTTCCCATAAAAACCTACCTGTTTTTGCTCGTTTTTGCTATCACAACACTCGTGATAAGAGCCTTGGCTCTGATACCACTTGTAGGATCGACTAACGTGTCACCCGACAATCACGAGCTTGATATTTAGAGTGCGGAATCCTCTAAATATGTTCTAATAACAGAAACAAAGATGAAACAATGATAAACGAGTAATCACAACACACACACGGGTCAAAAGATTATAGATTAATCACTAAAACAGAGCTCGAGTGTTTACAGAGATCAAATCAGACCTTACAGACCATGGGAGGGTGTTTGGAGAGTGTGTGAGGCAAGAACTAATGATTAGGGCAATGATTGGGCCTATTTATACCTCCCGTACTCGTACAGGTCAGTACTGGCGAGTAGGAGCTATCCACCATGTTAGAACTAGCGAATGAGCCCTATTCGCATGAACTAATTGGCGAATGAAGCCTAATCGCCTATACCTATAGGCGATTACATGCTAATCGCTAATACCCATAGTCCTAATCGCCTGGGAAGCCCAAACACCCCAAAAACGCTTATAAACGTCTCCAAACACCCCGTGACACGTCCAATCAACATATATACTAGCCTAGGGACATCATGCACTTACAGGTATGTTTGGTGGTCTTTTTCGAGGTTAAGAAGAAATCTTTGATGGGATTGGGTTGTTTGTGCAGGTAATAAGTGGTTGATGGTTAAGGGAACAGAATGAAAAGAGGATGAAGATGAGAAGCCATAGGAATGGAATGGAATGGGAGTAGGGCTGTGCAACGGTTCAGAACCGGACCAAACCGAATCGAACCGGACCGAACCGCGAACCGTTTATTCCAAAATATGAGAACCGGAACCGGAACCGATAATTACTAAACGGTTCGGTTCCAGAACCGGGTGAAACGGTTCTCATGAAACGGTTCTAGACCAGAAACGGTTGTCAATAAAATCTTAAAATTAAACAAAAACAATGATTTTTCTTAAAAAAATTATCAACAGTTTGTGTTAAACATGGTTACTAAAAGTATAGGAGTTTACGTATCAAAATATGTTTTGTTCGGATCAGATCATTCTTTTTATACAGATTAAACGGGTTAGAACAAGTTGTGCTAACTGCTGACCATCACATAAGGTAATACTCTACATTCCTACCAAGTAAAACAATTTAAAAGTGTTAAGAACTATAAAGAAGGAAACATCACATTCTATTTCAAACTAATAATAGAATATTTAAATATTTAATTTAATTCAAAACGGTTCTAACGGTTCTTAACCGGACCCGTCGGTTCTAACCGGAACCGAACCGGGAACCGATTATACCAAAATATAAGAACCGGAACCGGAACCTATAACATTAATTCGGTTCGGTTCTAGCGGTTCCTGGTCGGTTTCACGGTTTTTGCGGTTCGGAACCGTTTATTGCTCACCCCTAAATGGGAGGTTGTGGTGGAATTTAATATATATTAAAAATGATAAGGCTACTGTGGGAACAAAAACATATGTATGTGCGTAACTGCATATTACTACTTTGCAGTCAAATGAAAGCAAACAAAGAAGAATTCTTAAAACGTACGCCAAAAGATGATGTTCCAACAAAAAAAAAAAATCTAACGTGGGTTTCTTTTTTCAAAGGCGCGTTTCAATTTTTTAAAAGGTGCATTTAAAACTTTTCAAAGGTGCATTTTCAATTTTTTAAAGGTACGTTTGTTTTTTTTATAACGTGCGTTTAAAGAATATACAACATGCGTTTAAACAATATACAACATGTGTTTAAAGACTATACAGCATCCTTTTAAAGAATATACAAGTGTGTTTAAAAAATATACAACGTGCATTTATAATAATGAACATACATGTACGTGCGTTTTTACACCCCCTGTTATCACCATCTTCTTCATTTTCTTCTGCAACATCAGTTAACTTAACTATTTCACGTTAAAATGCTTTTCATGAAATATAATCGAAAGTATTTCACAACAATAACGAGCGTTTATTCATTACTTCTTCTTCTTTTAACATTCAGTATATGCTCTGTGTTTTTTTAATGACTCTCTGTTCTTCTTCTTCTTCTTCTTTTATTTTGATTTTTTTATTCTAACTCTGTTATAACATTTAATCGATTTAATATCCTATAAATTAATCTTCGGTTAACTCTCTATTGAAATAAAAAAAAAATTGAACGTTTTTTCCTAATTTAGTCTTGGTTAGCCGACCATGATTAGGGTTGTTAATTACCATCATGTCACCGCCTATATATAAGGGCTGAGAATGCTTTCTATGCTTCTCACGTTAAGAAAGATATGTACATTATCTCTTCCCAAAATTAGAATTTAAATTAAATCATGGTTTATTTTGATTACATGAAACCATTGATCAAAATAAAATTTTAAAGTCAAGTATGTTGCATTTAATATTTTGTATTAAATTTGTCTTATCAAATAAGTTAAATTACAATCTTGCCCATCTAAAATACACTATAGAGTAGTATAGATATAGATATAGATATAGTAGTGGTGATGGTGGTACCCAAATATAAGACATATCAAGTTAGAAAACACTTACTAAAAGAGACTTGGAGACACCCGTCGCATCGCGCGGTAGGGGTGAGCAAATGTCGGTTCGGTTCGGTTTTTACATATAACCGAAACCGATAACCGAAGTTCGGTTTTTGGAAAAACCATAACCGAAATCGATCGGTTACGTCGGTTCGGTTAATTCGGTTAATATGTCGGTTATTGGTTCGGTTTTGGTTATGTTCGGTTAATATCCAAACATAAAACTTGTGCAAAATTATAAACTTAAAATAGTTAGTAAAGTGTTTGGATATTTTTCAAGAATACAAATATATATGAAAACGTAAGAAAAATACATGAAATACCAAGGAAACAAATAAAAAAATGCTTCAAATATATGGATATACATGAAAAACACATGAGTTACACAAAAGATATATTTCAAATACATAGATATACATGAAAGATATATGAAATATATCGGAAATACATGAAAATATGTGCCAAATACATGGATATATGTATGAAAAATACTTAAGTATATAACTATCGGTTCGGTTTCGGTTATTTCGGTTACGGAACAAGGGAAAACCGAAACCGTAACCGAATGGTTCGGTTTGGCCATATATTAACCGTAACCGATCGGTTAATTCGGTTTCGGTTATTTTCGGTTCGGTTTCGGGTTTTTTCGATTATCGGTTTTCGTATGCTCACCTCTATCGCGCGGGCTAACCCACTAGTCCAAAACATCAATAAATCATTATCAAATATGGGATTACACTTGATAACTGATAATTACTTTAGGCTTAAAGATTGGATTGAACACGTTTTATTTTCTGAACTACTGTTTTAAATGCATCAACTTGAAGGTTCTTTTCGATGTAGTCGATATTAGAAGGATCAAAAGGGCCTTTAACTCGATCTATGCTTTGTATAACTGCTCTTGCTGGAAGAATACTCTTTGTCGGGTCAAAAGAAGTTCCTGAGCTCAAGCTCGATGAAAATCCCTACGACACAAAAACAAAAAATAATATAAAAAACCTATAAAATTATCAAATATTAAGAAAAAATTTAATTACCAAACTAGACTAGCAAAATGGACCATTGCCAAAAGTATGGCACGATATTAATTATACCATTTGATTTGCCCTTTACATTAAAATAAAATAACTCGATCGATTAATCAATGTTTATGATATAAAGAAAAGATTTATAAGTGATGGAATTGATAATTGAACCGAACAAATTAGTAAAAATGTAATTAAAGAACTAACTAACCTTGAAAATGAGAAGCTCAATTTGTTGGTCGTCCACAACTGCTTTAACCAAAAGTGCTTCGTCTTTAGCAACCTGAGTGTAGAATTCCAGGATTGCTATCTCTTCATTGTGTCCGTATTCTTGATCGTTTTCATCATCATCATCATCATCATCATATCTAACTTGTCGTCTAGCCGCCCAACATTGTGTGCTTGAAACATATGGGCTTCGGGCAACAAATTTTGGAAGGTAGGCGGAGTAGAAATTGGTGTGGCCGGGTATGAAGATTGATGTTGTGGTGACATTTTGAGAAATGGTAGGGAAAAGAGAATAGAAGGATAATGAAGCATACATGAGTGGTTGTTAGTTGTGACTCAAGAAGACACTACGTGTGACAAAAGACTGAAGAGATAAGAGCTTCACATGAGATTTGGCCTTATTGAACATAAATTGTATTCCATTTTGAAAGATACATTATCATTAATTTAACTGTTTATGTTTTTTATACTATCAAAAAGAAAGAAAAAACTATTAGACTATGTGTAGTGGGAGGTGGAAATTTTCACCTTGCATGGGGTATTAATCGACACGTGACATGTGGGCCCATTAAGGGAATCAAATTAGGATAGGGATGTTGTGGTAAGGTAAAAATTTTCACCTTGCATGTGGGGCCATGTTTTAATACATTTAATCAGACCGTTGGAAGGAATGGAATTTGATTGGCCAAAAGATTTAACAAAACGCGATGGAATTCCCCCTCCCCCCCCCCCCCCCCTCCCCCCTTCATAAAACGCCCCAAACCACCTCAAGGGGGCGGTGTTCCAATAACCTTGGGGCGTTTTTGCCCCACAAAACGCCCACATTTTGATGCCATTACACATGGCTTTAAAGTTCATATGTTTTTATGAATTAAAGGTGTAGTGTATTCATTTCATAAAAATATTAGTTTGTTTTATATACTGAATTCAATGTAAATTTTTGGGATACACATTAATTAATCAGCATGTTAATAACTTAATCTCCAAAATAATAGACCATAATAGTTTTCGACATGTCGACATCATAAACGGGACTCCTAGCACCAAGAGCTTGTTACATACATACAAACAGTATGAAATTTGGCATGTTTAAATGTTTGAACTTACCATACATCAAGTACACAAAACTAAAGCTCCTTGTTAGTGATGTCAGTTGCTCAAAAGTGGAAACTCAGACTCTTGAGCTTCAGGATCAAGATACAACATTTCTATCAGCGATTCATGGTCAAACTCCGGCTTTTCCAGGTTCAGAAATTTGGCATTTTGGCATATGACCTTTGGGAAATCTTCTTTAGCACTCATAATGACAAGGGATTATCTATCATTTTACATGCAACAGCCACAGCATCGACCAAACAGTCTTCCTTTACACCATTAATTAGTGTGACACCAAACTCAGATGGTAGTGAAGAAATGATAAAAGCCCGACCCAACTGATGAGACAGATGATCATAATGCATTCCTGAATTTACACATAGTAAGGACAGAAGAACAGTTAATCTCAATATTAAAATAGGGTACGAAGACTCTGACTCATTTGATCTTCTGAGCCATTCCATTAACTCATCCTGGGAATTCAGCATTTCATTAACCATTAAAGCTAAAGAATGATGGATGTTCTTCATGGAGTCCAAGCTCATAACGCAACTTTCATTTGAGCCTATTCCACATTCCCCATAACTAAGCCATTCAACACAAGAAGATCTTGTTGTGAAAACATAACCATGAACGCTAAATGATAGGATCAGAAGTCGATCCATAAGATATAAGAAGCAAGCTGGTGACATACAGTCATCAACTCCCCGTCGAACTGCAGAAGACGTCTCTTTCAGTATATTATGCAGCCTTATAGCTAGATCTCCATCTTTTGAAATTAATTTATCACAGTTCATCAGTTTTCGAAATAAACTTCTCCAGTTCATCGTAGAAAATCTAAGTTTTCTCTCTGTATCTGCATTAAAGCCAATCCATTTGTATCCTAGAAAGACCACTGCTATTCTACCCAACCACTCACACGATCGACCTTTCAGCGATTTACTGTTTATGTTGATTGCTTCTTTCAGCATGTTAAGAAATGTTCCGTTTCCCCTCATACAGATCATTTCCTTCGACTGTGCATGTTTCCAGTTGATGTGAGAGACATTCCGCAAGAACTGATCCACACACAGTTGAGAATATTTATCTACAATCACTCTAGCATGCGCCCTACCATTTGGAAACTTGCACTTCTTCAGAGATTTTACAGCTTCAAACAAGCATGTAAGATTTTTTGTCTGCTCATGCATGGATAAGTTTTTCTCAGTTGAGTAGGCGTGAAGAGATTGTAACTTTCCAAACACTTTCTCAGCAACAGAAAGTAGTTCTGAACACCAATACCGTGAAACTGCTGATGAAAATTGACGACCAAGAATTATGTGTAAGTACCCGTTCCTAGTCATAATAGGGCGTGTTTCTTTCACCCACTGGGCTTCAGCATTTAGCACGACATATCTGCCATACTTGTCCCCATCATACTTCCTCACCCCAAAGTAATTGAAAATAAAAGCATCGTGTATTTTACTGGCTTTACAACCCTGATCATGTGTAGGACTCCAGTTGATTAGTACGCATATCAACTCCTTCCAATAGTTCCAAAAGTAAATCAAGCCTTCAACAGAAACACTGTTTCCCATTAACCTGCCTTCTAAATGATTAATCGCCGCATCTTCAATGCACGTTTCAATACTAGGATAGTCCTTGCAATGTGAGCGTAGGTGAACATCTAGAATTCTTCGAGACATCAGAAAATGAATTCTGTGGCTTCTTTCTCGTGGTGTGTCCTTCAAATACCTCAACATCTGGGATAAGCTGATTTCTTTACCTGATAAAACATGTATCTCTCTGTCCATGATTGCAGAATCCGGTGAATTGGGATGATTCGTCACATATGAGTTTGCATCATGCAGGAGCTCGGCTTTATGCTTAAAGTTCTTCAGCGGCCAAGCTCTTTTACCACGAGTCCAAAGGGATCCAAAGAAGGCGTACCAGAGTCTACTCAACGCTGCTTCTATCGAATGCTCATCTTCATTACCTATCTTTGCAGCCTCTATAAACTCTCCACATATTTCATCCAGTAACAGAAGCTCTTTTAAACGGTTTGCGGATTTTAAAAAAGAGCGTATCAGGTCAATCACATTTGTTTCAATTTCCTTGATTTCACGAGTTGTCTTGACCCCTTCCAAACTCGCAGCCAAAGCATTTTCTTTGTAGCAATATATGAACTCGAGGCCTTTTTCTAATATTTCTTCTTCAGTTTCACCACCGGACAAGATTTCAGCCTCATGACACACAAACCGATAGAAGGCATTAGAGTCTAGTCTTCCAAATGAAATAGCCTTCTTTAGTAATTCATCCTGTGTAAATGGTTCCTCAACATTTTGAAAAATCAGAGAGTTCGAAAATACATGCCACAAGATTATCAATGATGCTTCTTTGTTAAGTCCACCCATCTGAAGAAGGTCAGCTTCAAGCATAGGATCTGGTTTCATTCTAGCAACTTTTGCAGCTTCTTTAAAGTTTCCCCACTCTTTTTCTAGCATTATAAGTTCATCAAGGCACCTATTTTCGATTAAGAAATTCCGCATATTATCCTTGTCACAAAACGAGCGTACACATTTCATCATACTTTCGAAATCCTTGATAGAAAAAAAGTGGTGAGCACCCAAATGAAAAAGTTCAGCTTCAAGCACAGGATCTGGTTTCAGCCTTGCAACTTTTGCAGCTTCTTTAAAGTTTCCCCACTCTTTTTCTAGCATTATAAGTTCATCAAGGCACCTATTTTCGATTAAGAAATTCCGCATCTTATCCTTGTCACAAAACGAGCGTACACATTTCATCATACTTTCGAAATCCTTGATAGAAAAAAAATGGTGAGCACCCAAGTGAAAAAGTTCAGCTTCAAGCACAGGATCTGGTTTCAGCCTTGCAACTTTTGCAGCTTCTTCAAAGAAACTCCACATCTTATCATTGTCACAAAACGAGCGTACAAATTTCATCATACTATTGAAATCCTTGATGGAAAAATAGTAGTGAGCAGCTTCTTGCGTGACCTTTGCAGCTTCATTAAAGTTTCCCCATTCTTTTTCTAGAGATATAAGTTCATCAAAACACTTCCTTTTTGTTAAGAAACTCCGCGTCTTACCCTTTTCAGAAAAAGAGCGTACATATTTCATCATACCTTTGAAGTCCTTGATAGAAAAATAGTAGTGAGCAGCTTCTTGCGTGACCTTTGCAGCTTCGTTGAAGTTTCCCCATTCTTTTTCCAGAGATATAAGTTCATCAAAACACCTCCATTTTGATAAGAAACTCCGCATTTCACCCTTTTCATAAAAAGAGCATACATATTTCATCATATTTTTGAAGTCCTTGATAGAAAAATAGTAGTAAGCAGCTTCTTGGGTGACCTTTGCAGCTTCTTCGAGGTTTCCCCATTCTTTTTCCAGAGATATAAGTTCATCAAAACACTTCCTTTTTCTTAAGAAACTCCGCGTCTTACCCTTTTCAGAAAAAGAGCATACATATTTCATCATACTTTTGAAGTCCTTGATAGAAAAATAGTAGTGAGCACCTTTGTGCATGACCTTTTCAGCTTCTTCAAACTTTCCCCATTCTTTTTCCAGACATATAAGTTGATCAAAACACCTCCTTATGGTTAAGAAACTCCGCTTTTTCTTATTTTCATTAAAAGAACGGACAAATTTCATCATACTATTGAAATCCTCCATTGAAAAATAGTAATGAGCCCCTTTGTGCAAAAAGTTTAGCTCAATGTCGCCACATTCTCCGCAGCGGCCTAATAGCTTGAAACCAAATTCAAATAACTTTCCATCGATACAAGCGGAAAGACACTTGGCGTATGCTCCTGCCTTCTCATATTGTTCCACTGCAAGATCGTAACATTTTGCAAGATGGAAATGTTGGATTTATATGTACGGTCTTGATAATTTAACGCTACTGACTGAGCTGTGACCCGTAAGAGTTACACCTTGGGCAACGAACATCAAATCCACTTAATTCGATTAACTGGTAGTTACGAACAAGTAATGAAACAAATTTCGTGGAACGGGTTTCTATTATTTATACTATTTATGAATAATATAACGTTTATTTACAAGTTAAATAAACACATTGCGGGCTATATATATTTCGTATTCAGCTTTTGGATGTGATCAAATATGTGTTAAAAAAAGGGGGTTTTATAATTAAGTTAATGATAATGATTGAGTTCATCATTATCTCTATATCACATAATAACTATAGTCCTACAAAGTTGGTGATCCCAACTATAAAATATATACATCCCACAAAAGTGAAGATATACAAAAATATTATTGCCGCAAGAAAATAAAAGGAAACGGCACTTTTGCCTTACGACCCCGACCACAAATTCTAGGCTGTCACAACCTCCGAAGCGGGCCACCTCTGTTGCCTTCAACTCGGTGCCACACGCCATAGCCGTGACTCGACACCCCTTTGTTTCGTGTTCGTGTTCTAGCTCTACTTCGTTGTACCTCGGTGTCTCAAACGGTTAATTATTAACCACTCAGGTATATCTATCTCATTGGTAGATTAATATTATTTGTACCGTGTTTGTATGTTTTGTAACCAGATCCTGTTCGGTTAGTTTTGGTGTCAAAATTTTATAAATATTCCGCTGCGTTTATTAATTATATATCTAATTAATAACAATTATATCAAACCAGTTTTTGATAAAAAGTAAAGTTGACACCACTGAAACCAACAGTGGTATCAGAGCCTCGGTTACAACATACAAATCGGATCCGGTCTTTTAACCGGTTATAAATCTCAAACTTTATATTATTTAAAGTTTCAGATCTAAATAATTTTTAGGCAACAAAATATTTTGGTCAAAGTTTTATTTATTTTATTTGACCAAAAGATTGCCCAATTTATGTTGATTGTGTGAAATATGTAAATCTGGCCCGACCTTGTTGTTGAATATTTTTATATTTATTTCAGTTTTGGTTTTATGGTTTTGGCCCACTTTGTTGGCTCAAAGTTGTAATAGATTAGGGTTTTTTATTTTTATATATTTTTGTAAATATTAAATCTTGAAGACCCGAAGACAAAACTGAAGACAAAGACAGGAGTCATGAAGTCAGTGGGAGTCTCTCAAGACAAGAAGATGCACTCAAGTCTAAGTCCATCCTTGTGGTTGTTTATGTGTTGTGACCCCATGACCCCGTTTGGTCTTGCTAAAAGGCTCTAGCAAGATCAAACAATTTTTGGCCATATGATTTACATATTTATTTGTTATTGTGGTTGCTTTATTTTATAAATTGTTATAACATACCAACCTAATACCAAACCCTTTAAAAAGGAAGTTTTTAAAATATTGACACAATCAAATAAAACAAGTTCTAAACTTATTTTTACAACTTGTGAAAATTTATCATAAAACAAATAGTTTGTTTTTAAAATAAATAATAACCACTAGAGTTTTTGAAATTTAAACAAAATTTTAATTTTTTAAAAAAAACTCACAACTTAATAGTTTTAACTATTAACTTTAATTGGTTATTCAAGTCGCGACAAACTTAGTTTTAATAGGTTATTTAAAATTAAGTGTCTCGAGTGATGAAAGGGTTAATTATACTGTCACGAACAATATATAGTAAAATTGGCTTTTACGACCCTATTCGGTAAACTCTAAAATTAAATCCCATATTTAAAATCAATAGTCTATGCCATCCTATTATAAGGAACACTTGGAGCATAATGCGAACCATCAGTGTTGGGAGCCACAGCACCGCACTTGATGTCTAGTTTATCCTCCAAGGTGCAAGGGTTTCGTAGACACATCCGGCCCTTCCACGCGTACCTATTTTAGGGCGACTATTACTTTTTCCTCTTGGCATGCCACAGCGGCCTGGAGGGTGAGAGTGGGCATAGATGAGGCTAAACGTATCAATGCTTAGACAAGAGTTGTCATAGTAGGCCTCATACTCGAGAGTTGTGCATTTCTCACAATTGACACTCGTTGTCGGTCTGCCTAACCACTTACTAATGTTGCATGCCACAGCTGCCTTTAGTAACTGATATAGTCAGATTCTCATTCCCTATAATTATTGTAAATGGGTCATTAATTAATACGGAAATTAAACATCGATAATACTAATTAAAATTATTTTGCTTATTTAACAGATGGCTAATGAAAAAAACTCCACCTTTGCTCTCAAGTCAATACTTGAGAAAGAAAAACTAAATGACACTAACTTTCTCGAATGGCACCGCAATCTGAGAATTGTTCTCAAGATGGCAAAGAAGCTCTACATTCTAGATGGCCCAGTCCCCAACGAGCCTGAAAATAACACTGCTGCTGCTCGTAAGGCACTGGAAAAGCATAACGAGGATGCCGTTGAGGTAGCCTGCCTTATGCAAGCCACTATGTCTCCTGATCTCCAGAAGAACATGGAAGACAAGAATGCATTTGACATGATCGAGCAACTTAAGGACATGTTCCAGAAACAAGCCCGACAAGAACGCTATGACACCATGAAACAGCTCATAAGTTGTAAAATGCAAGAGGGCTCATCTGTTAGTGCTCATGTGCTTAAGATGAAAGGGTACATTGACCAACTCAATAAACTTGGTTATCCCCTGCAAAATGAAATGGCAGCGGATTTCATCCTGAACTCTCTCCCCAGCTCTTACGACCAGTTCATTATGAATTTCAATATGAATGCCTGGGAAAAGACAGTGACTGAGCTTCATGGAATGCTCAAAACGGCTGAGATGAATATACCTAAAAAAACTAATCAAGTTCTAATGGTCAAATCTGCTGGTGTCAAAAAGCCCAACAACAAGAAAAGGGGTTATAATGGCAAAGGCAAGAAGAAAGTTAATGTTGCTGCCAAACCTGCCACCAACAATAACAAGCAAGTTGCAAAAGCACCTCCTCCTGAAGAGCGTCAGTGTTATGAATGCAACAAGATGGGGCACTGGAAACGCAACTGCCCTGAATATCTGGCTAAGCTGAAATTGAACAAGGCCAACGGTGTTGGCACTTCTTCAGGTATTCTTATTTATGTTATTGAACTTTTCACTGTTTCTAGCAACACATGGGTTTTTGATACCGGATGTGGTTACCACATCATTAATGTCTTGCAGGAGCCTGAAAAGTGGAAGAAGCTGAAACAAGGCGACATGGAGCTCATCGTTGGTGATGGGAAGAGAGTACCAGTTCTTGCAACTGGAACGTATCATCTTTCATGTCCTTCTGGCCTTGTAGTTACTTTAAATAATTGTTTGTTTGCACCTGGTTTAACCAGAAACATTATTTCGGTTTCTTTATTGTTTGAACAAGGTTTCAAGTACGTTTTTAATGGTATTGCTATTTCTGCTTACTTGAATGATGTCTTTTATTTTGAGGCTAAACCTCGAAACGGTATTTATGAGATAGATCTTCAAACAGACAATAACATATATAATCTTTCTAAACGTAACAAAGCTGGCAGTAATGAAACATTTCTATGGCATTGTAGACTTGGCCATATAAGCAAGGCACGCATAAAATGGCTCCAATCTGAGGGGATCCTTGAATCCACTGGACAGGACTCCTTTAATGATTGCGAGTCTTGCTTAGCTGGCAAACTCACCAAAGATCCCTTCACCCATGTTGGTGAACGAGCCAATGGTCTACTAGGACTCATACACACTGATGTATGTGGCCCTTTCAAAACCATGACTAGAAATCATGAAAGATACTTCGTCACATTTATCGACGATTATAGTCGATATGCTTATGTCTATCTCATGAAGCATAAGCATGAAACTTTTGACAAGTTCAAAGAGTTTCAAAACGAAGTAGAAAACCAGCTCAGTAGAACGATAAAGATACTTAGATCAGATAGAGGTGGAGAATACCTCAACCTAGAGTTCCTCAATCATCTAAAGGAGTGTGGAATAATTTCACAGCCCACTCCTCCTGGCACACCCCAACTTAATGGCGTGAGTGAGAGGAGAAATCGAACCCTACTTAATATGGTTCGATCGATGATGTGTAGGACTAACTTGCCTCACTCCTTTTGGGGTCATGCTCTTATGACCGCCGCCCGCCTAGTCAATCTGGCTCCGACTAAGAAGGTAAACAAAACTCCATATGAGATATGGCATGGGCGTAAACCCAATTTGGAATACCTAAGAGTATGGGGATCTAATGCTTATATCACTAGCGATTCTGATGATAAGATCGATCCTCGAGGCGAAAAAGTTATTTTCGTCGGATACTATAACAAAAGTGGATATCTTTTCTACCATCCTGATGCAAATACTATTTCCATCAAAAGGAATGGAAAGTTTCTCGAGGAAGAACTTCTTACTCGAGGAACTGGAAACAATATTGTGGATCTTGAAGAAATTCGAGAACCACAAATAACCGCTGATGAAGTCGGAACGTCTAATCAACAAGAAATTGTTTCTGGTGAATCAGACATAAACACAAGCATTCGCAGAAGTAGCAGGACTCGAAAAGAGCCTGACAGATACCTTTGGCATCTTGATGGTTCTGAAGTCCTGGTAGTAGTTGAGTCTAATAACGAACCTACTAACTACAAATCTGCTATCTCAAATCCCGAATCTGCGAAATGGCTGGAAGCCATGAATGCTGAGATGCAATCTATGCGTGACAATCAAGTCTGGGACTTGGTTGAGCTACCCCCCGAATCTCGGGCAGTAGGGAGCAAATGGGTTTTCAAGAAAAAAACCGACATGCATGGAAATATACACACCTATAAAGCACTGCTAGTTGCGAAAGGTTTCACTCAGACTCAAGGTGTTGACTATGATGAGACCTTCTCACCCGTTGCTATGATCAAATCGATCAGGATATTGCTTGCCATAGCCGCGTACTATGACTACGAGATATGGCAAATGGATGTCAAAACCGCTTTTCTTAATGGACATCTCTCTGAAGATGTCTATATGGTTCAGCCTGAAGGTTTTATTGATCCAAAATATCCTAATAGGGTGTGTAAACTGAATAAGTCCATTTATGGACTTAAACAGGCATCTCGTAGCTGGAATCTTCGTTTTGACCAAAAGATCAAAGAATTTGGTTTTCTCAAAAATGAAGATGAGCCTTGTGTTTACAGAAAGGCTAGTGGGAGCACTATATCATTCCTCATCCTGTATGTGGATGATATACTGATAATTGGAAACAACATCCCTATGCTTAACGAAGTTAAACACTATTTGGGAACTTGTTTCGCAATGAAAGATCTTGGAGAAGCAGCTTACATTCTAGGAATCAAGATCTATAGGGATAGATCTAAGCGGCTTCTAGGGCTAAGTCAAAGTACATACAT
Organism: Ambrosia x helenae; assembly: GCA_030844895.1. Taxonomy (NCBI): domain Eukaryota; kingdom Viridiplantae; phylum Streptophyta; class Magnoliopsida; order Asterales; family Asteraceae; genus Ambrosia; species Ambrosia x helenae. Next base: position 117,469,282 of record CM061229.1, on the reverse strand, counting down.
AGACAAAATGATGACACGCTTTAAGATGGAAAACTCCAAGAAAGGAGGTGTTCCTATGACTAAAGGTACTGTCTTGAACAAATCGCAATCTCCTTCAACGGACATTGATATTAAGCGAATGGAAGCAATTCCATATGCTTCTGCGATTGGTTCTATCATGTATGCTATGTTATGCACTAGACCTGACGTCTCGTATGCTTTAAGCATGACTAGCCGTTATCAGCAAAGTCCTGGCATAGCCCATTGGACTGCAGTCAAGAACATTCTAAAGTATCTGAGAAGAACTAAAGATATGTTCTTAGTATTTGGAGGAGTGGAAGAAGAGCTCATTGTAAGATGTTACACTGATGCCAGTTTTCAAAGTGACCGAGATGATTCTCGCTCACAATCAGGTTTTGTATTCACTCTGAATGGAGGAGCTATCTCATGGAAAAGCTCCAAACAGAGTGTTGTGGCGGATTCAACCACCGAATCTGAGTATATAGCCGCATCAGATGCTGCAAAGGAAGCTGCTTGGATGAAGAAATTCGTAGCCGACCTTGATGTGGTTCCAAGCATTCGGAAACCCATCGAGATCTTTTGTGATAACACAGGTGCTATAGCTCAAGCCAAAGAGCCCAGATCTCATCACAAGGTCAAGCACGTTCTAAGAAAATTCCACTATATACGGGAAATTGTGGAACGTGGAGACATCATGATAAGCAAAGTAAACACAGATCAAAACCTAGCAGACCCGTTTACTAAGCCCATGACTCAGGACAAGCATGATCAGCATAGGGATGCTATAGGGCTTAGATTAGCTAGCCATATGTTTTGATTTAGTATTTGGATGTACGAACATTTAAACAGTTATACTTTTGAATTCGTTTTATTTACTAGTTAAATATAATTCTGAATCTTATAACTGTGTTCGATTTTAATACGTTTAATCCAGGAATATTATATTCTAAATTATCCGTAGTCGATCAGACTCGTGGGAGCGACTCTGAATTAAGACTATTCTGAATTTGGACTCAAGTAGTTAACTTCAAGTTCACAGACCTCATTGTGAATGACGTTGGATGTAACTCGCTTCAAATCATCTTCATGGATCTTTGTCATAAGATGTTTTGATATTGGTATACTCATTTAGTATCCTCTGACCTGAGATGCATATTAGAACTTTCGTTTACCACGGATTATTCTTTGATTACTGTCAACCGCTGTCGCGTAATTGCCAGTCATAAAGGCTTTAATTGGGAATAGTTCTGAAGTTTAGTGGGAGTTGTATGTAGTCGATAAGGGATTCTGTACTCTTACATGATATGTAACAGTTAGACATCGTGGCGCCCTCGTTGATTCAAACTGGTGAAGTGTAAGGCCTTACCCAAACTAACTGTGTGTTTGATTGGACCACTATGAATTTTGATCGAGAACAATAATAATTGAACACCATATGAGAATGAATATAATCCATGTCTCATTGATTCAATTGATGTCTTTTACGGAAAGGATGAATGACAACGATTGCCATAAGTCTATTATCTTGTCTAAAACAAGATGTTTTGGTTAATGACTTTAAAGAGTCATACCTTGTTGGGGGCAGCCATGTGTAGCTAGAGCACCGCTGACTGTCTGCGTTGAGGATTTTTATCGAAGGCCGTCCAAGTGGGAGATTGTTGGATTTATATGTACGGTCTTGATAATTTAACGCTACTGACTGAGCTGTGACCCGTAAGAGTTACACCTTGGGCAACGAACATCAAATCCACTTAATTCGATTAACTGGTAGTTACGAACAAGTAATGAAACAAATTTCGTGGAACGGGTTTCTATTATTTATACTATTTATGAATAATATAACGTTTATTTACAAGTTAAATAAACACATTGCGGGCTATATATATTTCGTATTCAGCTTTTGGATGTGATCAAATATGTGTTAAAAAAAAGGGGGTTATATAATTAAGTTAATGATAATGATTGAGTTCATCATTATCTCTATATCACATAATAACTATAGTCCTACAAAGTTGGTGATCCCAACTATAAAATATATACATCCCACAAAAGTGAAGATATACAAAAATATTATTGCCGCAAGAAAATAGAAGGAAACGGCACTTTTGCCTTACGACCCCGACCACAAATTCTAGGCTGTCACAACCTCCGAAGCGGGCCACCTCTGTTGCCTTCAACTCGGTGCCACACGCCATAGCCGTGACTCGACACCCCTTTGTTTCGTGTTCGTGTTCTAGCTCTACTTCGTTGTACCTCGGTGTCTCAAACGGTTAATTATTAACCACTCAGGTATATCTATCTCATTGGTAGATTAATATTATTTGTACCGTGTTTGTATGTTTTGTAACCAGATCCTGTTCGGTTAGTTTTGGTGTCAAAATTTTATAAATATTCCGCTGCGTTTATTAATTATATATCTAATTAATAACAATTATATCAAACCAGTTTTTGATAAAAAGTAAAGTTGACACCACTGAAACCAACAGGAAACAGTGTCCTGCTTTCTCAATCATAGATTCACTTTTGTATATATTCCCTGTGCATTACAAAGTTCCATTTTTAGTCTTGTGAATATCAGAAAATGTAAGGTCAATTCAACTGTTGAGCTAAGACATTCAAAACTGTATTTTGGTATGCTTACAAACATTACACGAAATGCTCATAACATGTGGTAACTTATATATACAGTTCCTAAAGGCTTAAACATCCAAGTCAATCTAATTAATACTGAAAGTGAGGAATTGCATAACAAGGTTGCATATAGTGGTCAGTTTTCTATCTTCGGAAATTAGGTTTTTCCAACTCTGAAAACATAATCAGGTTTGTGATTTTATATCTAGGGTGGCAAGATATTAGTGAGTTGTAGCTATAACAATGCAAAGTTTTCTAAGAACATTTTTTTTAATCCTAAATTCCCCCCAAACGAAAATACTTTACATCCTCATTGCATAACATGGTGCTCGAGCTCGGTTCGGTTGGAGCTTTGTTTTCAAAGCTCGAGCCCGGCTCGTTACAATTTTTTTAAGCTCGAGCTCGGCTTGTTTACTATATATTAGTTAATATTTTAAATAAAAATAAAAGGTTCGGAGCTCGATAAATGATGCTCGGCTCGGGCTCGCTTAGTAAACAAGCTTAAATGAGGGGGTAAATATTATTTTATTAAATATTAATAAAACTAATATTACACTAAGGCTCGATAAGGCTCGACAAGCATGACGAGCTTCACATGCCAGGCTCAAGCTCGATAAGGCTCGGCTCTTTTCGAGCTTTTCACCGAGCCGAGCTCGAGTAGCTCGCGAGCTGCTTGGCTCGTTTGCACCCCTAATTAAATAAGCAAGAAGACAGAAAGATACCCGCTGCTATATAATCCCCTATCTCGTAGAAACACTCTGCAGCCAATTCTTTCTTGCCAATAGAACTAAACAACTCTGCAGCATCCTTTAAAAGCTTCTCCCTTTCAAACTGTGAAGCTCGGCCATCGCCACCAATTGTACGAAGATGATAGGCCTTAGCCAAATTTTCAGAATATTTATCATCTGCCTTTAAGAAGCACATCTGTGCCATCCTAAAGTTATTCTCATGAAATAGCTGCAATAAAAATGTATATATTAGATATATCTCCCAAAACCCAACTCGTCGAGTCTTAGACTTTGTAATTGACCAGACCTTAAATCCTCGTGATCTCCACTCGTCTTTACTGCTTGGAATTTGCATGTTGTGAGCAAATGAATCACTCAGATGTTTAACTTCAACTAGGCTCAACTTCTTCCAGTAATCATAGATTGGTTCCGAGAAACCACTGCTTTCACAAATCCATAACCGCTGCCTTGTTCGAGTGATCGCGACATACAACTGTTTCAGTTCACTGCACAAAACAGCGTGCTTTTGCTTATCAAAACATAAAGGCATCATCGTTGAAGGCGAGTTAAGCAGGTCTTTATTCTTCATATATTCATATATGATTCTCCACTCATTTGAGAAGGATGATGTAGTAAAAAAGTCATACAACAAAACGTCCTACAAAACAATGCGATATTGTTACATACTTCTGGTTTAACATACAACTTTCATCTTGAATATGGAAACAAAGTACAAGATTAGTGTTGTACCTGAAACTCCAACCCTTTGGACTCCATGATTGTCAAAACAAGGGCATTCTTCCCAACAATCTCGAGTATCTTCTCTTTAAGAAATTCATCACGAACTAAAACAACTTGTTCAGCGCCAAACCCCGTTATCTGCTGTGAAGCATCTCCAATCCTTTCAAATATGAATTCGATGGCATTGCCATTTATATCAGTTTCAAGCAAAATAGGTAAATCGCCACCGATTCGACTAGTCTCCGGCTCAAAGCATCAACAAACAAAGGAAAAAAGTGACAAAGAAGGTTGATAACACTCTGTGCCAGGTTCAAAACTCCAGCATGCGTGCGAAAGTTCTCAGTTAACTGAAAAATCTTAGAGAGTTTCCGCTTTTCAGAGCCCAAGAGAAACTTTTCGAAAAACAGGCATCTTATGTCTTCAAATCTGAAGTCAATACCCTTTGCTATAGCTTGAGCTGTATCTCCCGAAAAAGCAAAGCCCTCTTGAACATTTGGACACACATATTTAAAGAGCATGATTTGCCTCATCGAAAGATCTTGAACCTCATCAACATACACATAATCCATTATATCTCCAGTGTACCCTTCCACTTCAAGCCTTTGATGAAGATCATTCACTAAATCGACCAAATCAAAATTTCCCTTTTGCACTTTTTTGTTCTCATACTGAAGAAAGATAGAATAAATGCTTTCCCTCTTTTGTTCATCAAAAATCGAAGTCCGCCCATCACAAAGCGCAACATAATCATCTCTATGAAGAATCCCATCGGGGGCGTTGACTGATACTAATCCACCCTTTATGACAGACATTATTTCAGTATAAACCGTGGACGGATCAAGATTTTTCGTCAGCTTATTGCTGAAGTGAGGCCAATAAGCTGAACAAAATCGTTCATAAGTAACTTCTTTTAACCTCATAAAGTTTTCGAAGACATTGAGTCTTGAGGTGCTGGTTTTATTGCCATAAATGAGATGCTTAACATTAGGAAGTCTCTCAAAGTATGAAGTTCCCACCGTACCGTCAAGCATCAGCAAGAATCTATGGAATGTTATGATAAGTGGATATACGTCTTGCGGAAGATGAGTAAGTTGATCTGGAATATCTTCAGCCAGCATCATTTCATCAATATCATCAATATATGTCAGGCTTCTTTGAGATGATGAAGCCCCACCACAGGTTAATCTGGATATTGTAAGAAGTCACAATCAGATATGCATTACATTCATTTCATAGTTAAATTAATTTCCCGTTGTTGGTTTGAAAGCATTATTAGGTAAATTAAATAACACAGAAACATACATTTAGATGAAAGGTGGCTACTCTATTATTTACCAACCTTTTCCATTCACCAAATTGTTGTCTAACTGCGTAACAAAGTTTGGAACTGAATGTGACAAAAAGTTGATGCAAAGCATCCTGCATAGGCTCATCTTCACTCTCCATTAACTCATGAAATCCCTCACTTGCTATGTGGTGAAGCTGTTCATTTTGGAATAATTTCATAGTTAACACCGTTGTTTTCCCTGTGCCGGATCTTCCAAGAATGAAGCTGCTTTTGTCAAAAGAAATAACATTCCTCTCTTGTTCGGTTAGCTCAAAAGGAATTCCAAGATCCCCACCATCACATCCGGAAATAATTGTGTTGGCTGTTCGTGTTGACAAAGCGTAAAACTTCATTAATATCAAACTCTCACGGACCTTTACATTTTCAAAATTGCCTTTTCCGTAGGCACCATTGGAAAACATTTCATCACAATGGTTTGTATGTGTTTTGTATTGAATAATTTCAGGTGTCCCAGGCCATGTCATTGGATACTCTCTATACTCGGAACCCCTGTAAATTCAGAAAGTTTAGAAACCTTTTCTTATGTATAAAACATCATTGTCACACATGGAAGCAATAGTGGTATTAAAGATACCTTTGTACACATTTTGCTTTGCAATGATCAATATACTCCCGCGTATACATCCCAATGACTCCTTCCAAACGTTTCACTAACGCTGCAATCTCGTGAAAGGGCAGTATATCCCAAACCTTTAAGACTTGGGTATAATGCGTTTCTTTTATTATATCTATTGTGCATATGAGATGCAATCCCTTAACCTTATATTCCTTTATGAGTTCAAAATAAGAGCTTTCAACAACAGAAGCAGCAGTAGAACTCCGTTTTGGCCGCCAACCGCTGGAAAGCTTTAGAAGCATGAGAAATACTAGTTTTTTTAGCCTCCGAAGATCCGATTTTTGACAACGATGTCCTAAAGATACTGCTAAATAAAACCTGCAGAATGAATATAGATCGAGGACATGGTAAACTAAATGTGTAAAAACAAAACAATATGACTACAAGCCGAGCTTCCGGATTTTTTTTGCATAAATAGGCACTTTTTTTGGTGGGTAAGTGTTTCTAGGTAGGGTGGGAGAAAAAAAAGCACAAATAGGTAAGTCACCAAATGGGTTGGCGACATTGAATAAAGATTTTTGAAAGCATGAAACCCAAATGGCGACATTCAATAAAAAAATTTGAAGATATCTAATCCATTTGGCGACAATGAATCAAAATTCGACATTAATATTGTATACAAACCGGTTGGCGACATTGAAACTACTTTTTTGATTGTATGAAAACAAGTTAGCGTTATTCATTTAATTCCATGAGTGCAGGTGAAAAATTTGTCTTTATTTGATTGTATTAAAATAGGTTCGCGACATTCATTTAAGTTTTGATTTTGACTTGGCGACATTAAACCCGTGACTGGGAGCATGTAAACCCGTGACTACATTAATGTCGCCAAGTCAAAATCAAAACTTAAATGAATGTCGCCAGCCTATTTTAATACAATCAAATAAAGACAAATTTTTCACCTGCACTCCTCGTGGAATTAAATGAATGTCGCTAACTTGTTTTCATACAATCAAAAAAGTAGTTTCAATGTCGCCAACCGGTTTGTATACAATATTAATGTCGAATTTTGATTCATTGTCGCCAAATGGATTAGATATCTTCAAATTTTTTTATAGAATGTCGCCATTTGGGTTTCATACTTTCAAAAATCTTTATTCAATGTCGCCAACCCATTTGGTGACTTACCTATTTGTGTTTTTTTTCTCCCACGTACCCTACCTAGAAACACTTACCCACCAAAAAAAAGTGCCTATTTATGCAAAAAAATTCGAGCTTCCGTTTTTTAAATAATATTTCCCTCCACTTGACTACAAAAATTTCCCAAAATAAGGGTTTCGGCTTTCAAAATGAAACGTGTATTAGGTAATGAGAAATTTTATACCTTCCAAGTGGTGTTTTGAAAGAGTGCACTCTTCCCACTAAGTAACTCATCAAGCTGATGAAGATCTTTCTTAACTTCAAACATGACCTTTGCAAGGTCCTTGTTTTCATCAGCCTTAAAGAAACATGCATGAGCCTTAGCCTCAACAATCAAAGACTTCCATATAGACTCTTCCTTCAAATGCATTTTTTCATCTCCTATAATCCATAAACAATGTCTGCAAAAAGCATCACCAATAAAATGTCATCAAATAATTACTTCACCAAATAATATCCATGTGCTTATAACATATTATTTAAAACAAAACACACCTAGCCCAAGTGAGATAGACATTAGCATTGTCTAGACTTGTGGTAACCTCATAACTTTCATCTTCTTTTGCTCCAACGGTTGATATTATCACAACATCTGCTTCTCCACTTTGATAATCACTAACACATCCTACTCTTACCTTAATAAATCCATTATTTTGTTGGTAGTTTTCTAGCTTTTGTTGCATACATTTGACTTGATCAGGATAAGGTGATAAGAGGGCAATGCTAACTTTATGTTTTGAAGATGCACATTCTATAACAAATGGGATAAAAACTATAAAATCAGTAACTTGAAGCATATAATTTAAAAAAAAAAATAGGGCATATATATACCTTTATAAAGCAGGTGCATTATCCTAAACACAACTGCAACTTCAACCATGTTTTTCATGCCATTTTCAGCATTTAGAACCTCTTTTTCAGAGGCAACATTAATGAAAGAAAATGGACCAAACATTGCACCAGGAATGTGGCGATTTCTTCTAGCATTCATCTTGCAACTGAATGTTTGTTTACTAAGGATATTGAGATCAGTATGGTTTGCTAAGATGAAAGATTTGCATGCAAGTAGTAGAAGTGGATTAGATAGAAAAAGAAGTTCATCGGTTGCTTTGCCTCTTTGATCAACTTTTCGTCTTTTTAGAGAGCATTGAAGAGTTTCTTGTCAGACGTAATCAATATCCTCTAAGCTAGTCTATCAGTTGGAGAGACGAGGGAGAGTGGGATGATGATTACAAAACCGTCCTACACGTTTTATATACTTCTTTTTAAAAGCATCAGGGGGACTCGGCGTCACCAGAAATAGTCACGGGTATCCCATTACCAGCACGATAACATTGTCGTCATCAGTGCTGGTAGGGGTTCTGTGAACCGTTTCCTGGTTCTTTCTAACAGGCGGGCAGACTGTTTCCTTTTTTTTATTTAAAATAATAAATTTATAATAATTTTAATCGTTTCTTTATATTGTTTCATTATGTTAACCGTTTCTTTAATATTGTTTTAACCGTTTGTTTTATAACATAAAAATACATTAAAATCTAATTAAATAAAAAAAACATAAATAAGAACATTTCATTAAAACATATTAATATTAAACATAAAATAAAAATACATTAAAACAAAGAAAAATAAACATAAGGTGGGCGCAACAATTGCAATGCCTCGACATGGTCGAAAATGTTACCGTATCGAGCCTCATAGTCCATATGAGTGAAGTCGATAGCCAACTCGTGATCGAGGTCCGGATCGTCCCTCATCGTGTGCTCGTAGAGGGCGGTCCACCTCTCACACTTAATGTTGAGATCGACCCACTTCAGCTGGATGTCTGTGAGGGTGTCTTGTCGTTGGTGCCAACATGTTGTTTGAAGTCGCTCAACACGCTGGCCCAGAACCCCTCCGGGGGGTAGGCCGAGCCCTCGTCCCTCATGAGTTGTTGTATAGCCGGGTCGTTTGTGGCATCTTTGTAACACACCACTAACGTCATCTCTTGTTCATCAGTCCAAGGATTCATCTTTGTGGGTGTTTGTGTTTTTAAACTGTGGTAAAGTGTGAGTTTTGACCCTACGGTTTGATCTATTTATATATAAAATTTTGAACGGTTGCACTGTTAAAATTAAAGTTTACTGACCGTTTAGGTGAATTCAATTCAATTCAATCGACGGTTTCCAAGAATTCATAAATTAATTTTGCTGACAGTTTGGTGGTGGAACAGTTGTAATAGTATGAAATTAAATATTAATAACCGGTTTAAAATTTTAAACCATGTGAAATTTAAAAAACAAAAAAAGTTTGGATATTTAATGAAAATAAATAAAACAATCATAGAGCGTTGCCTCCAAAAAGTGTTTCAGTGAAGTGATGTGGCAAGGCATGATTGGTTAAAATCAGTGAAAGAAAAAAATTTACTACAAGCACCCCTTCCCGTTAGACCATGTGTAGTGGGGAGCTTTATTTATAAAGCCCCCTTTTTTATTGGTCCACGTGGCAACTGAGTCAGCATGGGGTGTTATGTCAAAATGGGGTGTACTGGGAGAGGGAGAAAATGGGGCGCTATATATATATATATATATATATATATATATATATATATATATATATATATAAACAAAACAAAACAAAACACAACACAACAAACTTCTTCTTCTTCATCATCACCCCCACCTTTCACATTCTTCTCATCACCGCCACCACCACCACATTCTTCTTCATCATCACCACCACCATACCCACCACCTCGTCGCCGCCTTCATCATCACCACCACCACCACCACCACCTTCTTCATCATCACCCACCACCTCCGCCATCGGCTTCATCACCACCACCTCATCTTCTTCCTAGTATATCATCACCACCACCACCGCAGATCATCACCACTGCCACCCTCCTTCATCTTCTTCATTGTACATCACCACCACCACCATCACTATCGTCGATACACCACCTTCACCATCACTGAGAGAGAGAGAGATAGATCAGAACAAGGGGTGACGTGGATGAATTTTATTAGTTGTTGATTGTGTGATGAAGCGTTATAAATATAACGCCAGGAGATGTTTTTGATCGATGGCGCCATTGTGTACTGGTGTAGCCAGCGTTATTTTGGTTTATAGCGTCGGGTAGCACCTCCACTACACCCGGTCTTATATCTATATCTATAATAAAAATAATAATAAAAGGTATGTCACATGACACTAGATGAAACATCTTTATCCTTTGATTTTCAAAAATCTTTTTCTCTCTATATGGTATATGCGCTCCCACAATTTTTAAACGTTAATAACTTTTATATAAGACATTTAAAAAAAATACACCAAATTAATGAGCGTTTTATTATATTTCCAACGAGTACTATAGTGCTATATACAAAAAACGAAAAAAAAAAAAACATTTTTAGCAAGTTTTGTTCATGCAAAAAAAAACACAATGTGTTTAAGTAATTCATTAATCATATCTCGACAAGTCACTAATCATGTTAAGATGTAGTCATCTTTGTAAGAATCTAATTCCTTTTATTTTACAACAACAAAGTTGATGACAGATCATTACCATTGTATGAGGGAAACTTGGTTTTTTTGGTAACCAAGCTAATACATACACCATTCTAACTGATAAATCGGTACAATGATGTTTGAATACATTTTCAAGTTGAAGGTTTTCAAATCCTTAGGATTTTGGTATTTATTCTGTCAATCACCGCTAAAAAATGTATTAAGTGATTTTTTTTCATGTTAATGTAATATTGCTTTTGTAATATATGTATAGGTCAGGTCATTATAATTGTATGTTGAAATGATAAAATTTCTTGATTATTATCAACACAAATCAATAGCCAATCCCATATGATTAGCAAGTCAATAGTTAAAGAGTTATCTTTATGACTTTGTAATTATTTAGTCATAGTCACTATTCTTAGTCAATAGTCCAGTCAATAATCCTCCTAGAATCAAGCCATTGTATTAATGTTGTAACCATTATATAATATTTCGTGAATAATGAGAATAACACATTTGATCCAATTCACTCTATTACCTATTACTCTATATGCCTAAAGCTCCCTTGAGCCAACCGATCCATCACAGCTTTCGACAGCCTTCTGTCTGCAGCCTAATTGGATCAAATGTGCTATTCTTTTTTTTATTTTTTTTCTGATTTGCAGCCTCAATGGCTCCCTTTCATCTTTTTTTTTCCTGATTTGCAGCCTCAATGGCTCCCTTTTATGTTCATCAATCGAACCGTAACTACAATCGGAACTAGGGGTGAGCAAAGCCAAGGAACCGACCCGACCCGATCATTACCCGACCCTAAACCCGAACACCCTATAAAATCAGAACCGAGATATGGAACCTTAATACGGTTCGGTCTTCGGTCCTGAGAAGTCGGTTCCAGTTGATCCATAAAGGAATACCTGAACTGAAAGCTAACTACATTGACATCAAATTATCAGTCGGTCCATAAAAGGCTTTAACACAGTATCCAGAATACTTAGAAATACCATCTGCAATCTTCAATTTCATGCCCTCATTCCTTACAAAATGTTCGGATCTGTGGCACCTAAGGTGTGTTAGCGAGCTCTTCTCTAGGTACATACCCCCCACACACACAAAACACACACACAAAAAAAAAAAAAAAACCAACCCGTTTTCTCCTTGTTCCAGATGTAGTTTGGGACAAAAGTCCATGTAACGCGCATTTGTTTGTTAAACAGGCTAGAGATAGATACAGGTTTATGTGATCTCGTATATATGTGCAGGTACTACTTTTTTTTGCTAATATGTTAGTACTACTTTTTGCTAATTGACAAAACAGGTTTATCCTTAGTCCTTTTTTTGCTAATGTGAATATGTGATCCCATATATATGTGCAGGTAAACTACATGCAGAGGAGAGGATACTAATTTATGTGTGTTAATATCACTTACAATTGTTAAAGGTGAACATTATAACTCCTCAATTATCACTTACAATAAAGACATGAATCAATAGTTGGAATATACATGCAATATGTTTAATAATACAGGTCAAACTCACAGTTTCTAAATCGATTGTGCATGTTGGAAGATGGTCACAGGAGTGCTGCAGTCTTGCAGTCTTCTTGTTCTTGCAGTAGGGCAGATCGGCAGCCTTAGGATAGGAAGTTTATGATTATTATTTTAGGTCAAAGTTAGGCTTATATATGGGTATGTGTAGCTGTCCAGCCCTATGAATTTGGCCCATGATTTGGCGCCTAAATTTGAGCTAGTTATGTATAAAATCGGTCCAGTCGGTTCTATTTGGTTTTAATCTATTTCTAGACCTACCCGACCCGAGAACCGGATGGATGGATTTACAGGAACCGAATTCAGAACCTAAAAAATATACCCGGTTCGGTTTCAATAGGTTTTCGGGTCGGTTCTCGGTTTTTTTTTGTCCGGTACAATTATGCTCACCCCTAATCGGAACCCTTGTTCCTCATCCTCAAACCCTTCATTACAAAATCGACCCTCCTCGTGGTCAAACAAATCCGCAACCCAAACTCAAAACAACCCGACCAACAACAGCCAAACTAGCATTTTTTTGTTATTTTTGCAGCATACCCGGTCATGTAACGAAAGATTGTCGCAAACTTAGTCGCTTCCTACACGACCATCAAGTCTCTACTCATGATTCCTACTCATACCCGGTTGTGAAAAAATACATCTTCTCACACCGCGGTTCCTAACACTCCATGGATGTGGGATACAGACACTTCCAATCACACTAACAACAACAACAACAACCAAATGCATGTTCTTTCCGAATATGGTGGCCCAGATGAGATTGTTTTAGGTGACGGTAAAACCCTTCCTATCACACACATTGGTCAAACAACCCTTCCTCATTAGCTTCGGTTTTAAAAAATGTCTCTCTGATGCGTCTCTTTTTGTCTACAACACAAATGGTAACACTTGCTACCTACTCGTCTATGTTGACGACATTGTCCTCACTGGAAACAATAATCCATTCATGGACATCTTTGTTCAAGCCCTAAGCAAAAAAAATTCGATCAAAGACTTAGGCCCTCTACGTCACTTCATAGGAATCGAAGCCATTCCAAATCCTCGTGGTCTATTCCTCTCCTAACACAGGCACATTCAGGACATCTTAACCACTTTCAAAATGGATGGTGACAAAGAGGTCCTCACCCCCCCTAAGCGCCTCTGATCCGCTTATCCCCTCGGATGCCTCTCCGCCTGTTGACCCAACTCCTTATCGCAAAATTGTTGGCACACTTCAATACCTTGCCTTCACCCGCCCTGATATCTCTTTCGCTATCAACAAACTCTCCCAGTTTATGTACCACCCAAAACAGTCACACTGCCAAGCTCTCAAATAGGTTCTCCGCTATTTGAAAGGAACATTGCACCATGGGTTATTATTTAATAAACAGTCCTCACTTGATTTACATGCTTTCTCATATTATGAATGGGGAGGCATACATGATGGAGGAAGATCTACTACAGGTTATATATTATATCTTGGATACAACATCATCTCCTGGCGTTCATCAAGACAAAAAACAGTTTCACGCTCATCCACTGAAGCAAAATACAAAGCACTAGTAAACGCCGCAGCTGAAATCTCATGGGTTAAAAATCTTCTCCAAGAACTCGGTCTTCGCACGGCACGTACACCATCTCTTTTCTATGACAACACCGGTGCCACCCACCTTTGTGCCAACTCGGTGTACCATTCCCGCATGAAACATGTGGCCCTCGAATACCACTTTGTTCGTGAACAAGTCAATGCCGGTCACTAATTAAAGGTCTTTCACATTAGCTCAAAGGATCAACTAGCTGAAGTCCTCACCAAACCACTTCCACGATCACCGTTTCTTTCCTTTTGCTCCAAGATTGGCGTATCCATTGGATCCTTCATGTGTGTGGGTGTTTCAAGAAAACATAACTTCTTTTCAAAAGGACAAAATCCCGAAGGAGGTGCCAAATGCTTTTGGTGAAAAGGTGATTAAGTTAGAAAACAAAAAGATACTTACAAGTTTTAAATTTATAATTTAAAACGATAGTTGCTCAATGTTCTAAACCCAACACAATAGGCAAGCGCACCTATCGTGCATAGTATAGAAATGTGCAAGTACCGAGTACCGAATTCGTGGACACGATTTTTACTACTCAGCATTCTAAAAAGTATTTAAAAGACTTTTTAAAATGCGGGAATAAAAGTAAAAAGAGAGATATAAACTTTTAAGAGAAATCAATGACAAAACAATGGTGTTGCTTCAGGATCAGATGGAACCTGGTATGATGACAGTTATCCTTATTTAAAGTGCTATGTTTAAGTTGCGCATGTAACACCCCGGTCATAGAGCCCAGAATTTTTTTAACACCTTATTATTATTTTATAACAAAGTAACTAAGAACAGATAATGGATAGTACATTTATGCGCGAAATTAAAAACCGAACCATTATACATAAATTATTAATAGAAAGTGTACGTTACGTAACCGAACTGATAACCGTAACGAACCCACCCAATAATCTTGTTGGTGAGTCACAAGGGAGGACACTTGTCCTCCCCTTGTTGTGACAACCCATATTAGAAACCATTTACCCAAAAATGGTTTTTGATATACCATTTAACCTTACCATATAAAACCTAGGGGTGCAAACGAGTCGAGCCAAGCCCGAGCCTTGCATTATCGAGCTCGTTACAATTTTCAGAAGCTCGAGCTCGATTCAAGCCTTGTATTTTGGGCTCGAGCTCGGCTCGATAGCATATTTAGGAACTCGAGCTCGGCTCGAAAGCTCGATCTAAGTGTATGTGGGAAGAGTTTAAACGAGCCCAAGCTCGGCTCGAGCTCGTTTTGGACCACTATGAAGCTCGTTTTGGACTATTAAGGACTCGTTTTGGACCATTAGTAAGCTCGTTTTGGATAATTAAAAAGCCCAAGGCCCAAAGTAATTTAGTTAATACATGGGTTGCAATACAATTGGACTATATAGTATTAATTGACATAAATAAGCAAAGCTCGATAAGGCTCGACGAGCCCAACCGAGCTTTACATTCGAGGCTCAAGCTTGAGCTTGATAACTAAATGAGCTTTATTTTGGGCTCGAGCTCGATAAGACTCGGCTCGTTCGAGTTTTTTACCGAGCCGATCTCGAGTAGCTCACGAGCTGATCGGCTCGTTTGCACCACTAATAAAACCCAAGACCCACCCACCTTTTGTCTGGTTACTCTTAAACCACAAACACAATACACTTCAGAGAGAGTGAGAGGGACTAAAGCAGGCATCCGGTCACCATCTCCTACGGTGGCAAATGGTGGCGGATATGGTGGAACTCCGATGGTGTCACTCCAAAATAACACGCACACACCTACAGATTTCTAGAGGATCGAGAGAGAGAGAGAGAGAGAGAGAGAGAGAGAGAGAGAGAGAGAGAGAGAGAGCTGAGGTCTAGAGAAAGAACCGGAGAAGGAAGGGTGACCAGCCTTGGCCTTCGGTCGGCCAACTGATCTGCTCAGTAGACGAGAACAGAACAGGAACGGTGGAGCAATCGATGGCTCACGACGGTGGTGGTTTAAGGATCCGATAAACCTAGTAGGTATATGAATCTTTACAGTTCGATTATTAAAGATTACTGATAAATGATAAGATTTAGGCAATGGTTGGTGATGGAAATTGAGGTAGTCTTGGTGGTGATCGGAAGGTGTGATGGTGGTGGGATCGTGGTTGTGGTGCGGGTAATAAAGGATGGTTTGGTGGTGGTTAACAATAGAGGGCGATAGGTGGTTAATGAGGAGTGGCCAACGATGGTGATTGTGAGCAGACAAGGGTTGGTTAAGTTGGTCGAGGTTGGCTATTGAAGATTCTAGGGTGGCGGCGGGTTGTTGGTGACGCCTACAGGAAATGGTCTCGGAAGTCACAGAGGCGGTGGAGCTTAAATCAAGGATTGTTGACCTGGTCAACTGAAGTCAAACCAGACAACGCTGGACAACACGGTCCATCAGGAAATGGAGCGTTTTAGGTATAAACAAGAATCTGAGCAATTCTTTTTATATTTAGTATACCTATTGAAGAGGTTTAACAGATTATACTGCAGCTTGAGCACATGTAAGCACGCCCTGCCGCGGCCTGGGTAAGCCAGCCGCGGACAAACAGCTGGAACCTCAACATGTCACCCTAGATATTGGATAGTACAACACGCCTTCGGAAGTCAGACACTTCCGAAGGATAGTACGAAAGGAGTTCGAAGCAAAGTACAACTTTGCTGACTACTATAAATACCCCCCGCAAAGTACAAATGACACACGAATGCTCACACTCCGAATCACACTTTCTCTCTCTACTTTCTTACTCTACAAACAAATACTTATTCTCACACCGGAGGGTGGTTATAGAGAGGCCCTTCCTCCTCCCCTGTAACGAGCCTAACGGTGTTTTACCTCGTGCAGGTTAAACATCGGACCAAGACCCCCAAGATCCAACTCACACGGCCCTGTTATAGACCTTATCTCAGGTTCGTCCACTTTTTGGATCCTCAATTGGCGCCATCCGTTTGTACAACCGTTTTCTATAACCTTAAAAGGTAAAGATATCGACGGTTCTTCCTATGGCGGCTTCATTTGAAGGTTTCATCATAGAGGATGTCACACATACGGAACACGAGGAAGAGGTCACCATTGTCACGACCTCTGTATTCGTTGTCCCGTCTGTAGGACTCTTCAATACGGAAGGACGTTCTATGTTCACACAAAGTTTGGTAGAAAACATCTTTCAAAGAAATTCGAATACCGCACCGGAGTTCGATGAGGACTTTCTCGTCAAGAATCATGACTTCTTATTGCAACTTAAAGCACAGCAAGAGAAGGAGGCCAAACTCAAGAGCGTACAAGTAAATTTATTCTCCACTGATGGACCTCTAGCGTCCTCCGGGCAAGGATCAGGCCTTGTTTCACAAGCAACGTACTCCACTGTGGTTACCACTCCTAACTTCGGAACTCCACAGGGAAGTTGCATCCCTCCGGTTCATCGCGGAACAAAACTCCCTGTCACCACTATGGCAGAACAAAGAGCAGTTGTCACCACAGCTAAAGATGACCTTATCGCTCCGTATCGCCCATATAACATTGCAAAATTTTCCCCAAAATTTTAATACATAAAAAGCCCTTATATATATATATTTTTTTTTTATTACACCTTTATCATTAATATTATACAAATGTGCCTAAGTCTTTATTTATCCTAACTCACAACTTATATACATACATAAATGTATATAAATAATAATAATAATAATAATAATAATATGATTCTAAATTCTTTTTTTTTTCACATACAAGATTTTTTTTTTAAATAAAGCCTTGAGTCAAATAGTCAAAGTCCTAGTCAAAGTCTTAGTCAAACAGTCAAAGTCTTAGTCAAATAGTCAATTCATCATAAAACCTTACTTTATGGTGTTGACCAATTTTAATGGCTAATTGACTCCAAAACTAGTATAAAAACCCACCTATGACCCATTATACTTTGCACCTCTAAATCGATTGTTTCAATCCGATTAAACTTTCCCTCATACCTTTCTTCTATAGTCTATTACTTCTACAATTGAAGCTTTGATTATAAGCTCTTGTAATTGGTGAATTGGAAGCTTGATATTCTTTCTTTTTCGTTTTCTTCAATTTGGACTAGCTACGTTGTTGAGTCTTTGGGATTCGCCTCGCATACATTCACAACACATTATTCTATTTTTTTTACGAGACATAACATTTTGCTAAGGTGAGTTTTACATAGCCCCTTTTATATTTATCACCATTTTTGGGGTGAAACATGTTACAACATCATTTATGCAATTCAATCATCAATGTGTCTATGTGTTTTTCTATGTTGCATTATGTCTTGAACATGACTAGGGTAAGCACAATTCTAGCATAAACATTCATCAGCCAAACGGTATACATTGATAGATCTATTGGACTGACAATCCCACCCGGATACGTGCCTCCTACAAAGGTTGCGTGGGTGTTTGTTACTGCAATATAAACGAGTGAACCATGAGCGTATGGGATGTACCACAATACAACAGTCACAATGGTTGATTATGCACTCGATTTACTTCTAGTATGTTTTCACATATGGACTAGATTGCCATGACACATGAATTGCACAACAATTTTATTCGATTATCAAAACCTATGTAATTCTCACCAACTTTTGTTGACCCAAAATATTTTCAACTTAACATGTTTCAGGTTCTACTTGCTTGAGGATTTGAATTAATGCTTGAAGATGTGTGCATAGTTTTATTCAATTTGATGTATGAATTCTTGTAGAATAATTGTATGTAATTTATCTAAATCATATAATGAGAATTATTATTTACCATGAGCTACTGAACAATCATCAATACGTGACATCCCGATGTTTCCGCCATCGGTTGGGGTGTTACAGATTGGTATCAGAGCCATGGTTATAGGGAATTAGGTTATTAGAAAAATAATCTAGTCTATAACCATAGGATTTAACCAGTACTTGCTTCTTTTACTTGCTATTCTCTATCTCCCTCCTACTTCTTATCCCTACTTTCATCCTTACAAGAAGGTTGCTCTCCATCACTGGATCTACTCTCAGACTAATAGGACAAAATCCTCAGGTTTAACCTGAACCACCTTGAGATCTCGTCGAAGTTCTAGATTTTAATAACGAACACGTGCAATCTGGAAGGGTGAACGCCTGTATTCTGAGTCTTCTGTCTAGGCTGGCATTGCGCATATATCCCAATCAGACGAGGGACCCGGACGCCTACCTGGGAATTCTCGGGATGAGTGTTCACTTATAGGCTAAAGCATGTCTTCACTATGTTATTGGAATCTGAAATCTTTGATACGTCAACGTTTTCGTTTATTCGTTTTAATTAATGAATAAATGATTACATTCCTTATATCACCTCATTCATTTCATGCCACATTGAACCTTCATTGCGTCCCTTACAGATCATGTCTCCACGTCGCAGCACTCGCAATAACAGTGGTGAAAACCAAGAGGAAAGTAACAACAACCACAACACCAACCACAACAACAACAAAAACAACAAAGGTGTTGATGCCCAACTGGCTGCGATTATTTCCCAACAAATGGCGCAACAAATCACAACTCTGGTTTCTAACTTGATGGCTCAAGTCATCCCAATGAATGGGAACGGCAATGGAAATGGAAATGGCGATGGAAATCACATAAAGAACGGGACCTTAGTTCGGAAAGGCGAGAAAACAAGTATTGTGGTCGCGGTAACTACCGAGAACCAGAAGCGCAAGACCAGAGATCCTAATGTAAACCTCACTACACAAGCTTCTAACAAGAAACCCTATACAAGAAACTTTCCATTGTGTAACACATGCAAACGACATCACCCCACTGTTTCAGTGTGTCGCCTGTGCACCAATTGTGGTAGGTATGGCCATCTGGTCAACACATGTCATGAGTCCCCAAACCCTAACACCAACCAACCAACCCTGCTCAGGTTGCTAATCTTAATCGTCCTGGTAAATACAACTATGGTAAATGCTATGAATGTGGAAACCCAAATCATTTCCGTAACCGATGCCCTAAACTAAATCGAGATCAAGACCCTCCAGCTACTTAACAGCAAACCCCACCATTTGAATGATGTCTACTTTTTAATTCTATGTATTGACACTTTTTGATTCAAGTAATAAATTCAAGTATTATCATAACATCTGAGTGCATGCTTGTTTGAATGTGAACTAATTGCTATATCTATAATCATACTTGCTTACTTGTACAACAATTAGTTGACTACCAAACAACCTACTCAACGATTGGTAGAGGTCATCATGTCTTTCCAACAGTCGGGAGAGGCCCTACAACCTACTCAACGACTGGTGGAGACTATCGAACCTGCTCAACAATCGGTAGAGTCATAAAAGGACGCAAAACCCTAATGTAAGGTAAATTGATAATTACGGTCCGGAACGTAATCATGAATTTACAGGTACGTTAAGGTAGTGAGAAATTTTATCAAGGTTTTCGGTAGTCGACCAATTGTATACCTGGTGTTTTTCTTTTAACTTCGGGACGAAGTTCCTAAAAGTAGGGGAGACTATAACATTGCAAAATTTTCCCCAAAATTTTAATACATAAAAAGCCCTTATATATATATATATATATATATTTTTTTTTTATTACACCTTTATCATTAATATTATACAAATGTGCCTAAGTCTTTATTTATCCTAACTCACAACTTATATACATACATAAATGTATATAAATAATAATAATAATAATAATAATAATATGATTCTAAATTCTTTTTTTTTCACATACAAGATTTTTTTTTTTAAATAAAGCCTTGAGTCAAATAGTCAAAGTCCTAGTCAAAGTCTTAGTCAAACAGTCAAAGTCTTAGTCAAATAGTCAATTCATCATAAAACCTTACTTTATGGTGTTGACCAATTTTAATGGCTAATTGACTCCAAAACTAGTATAAAAACCCACCTATGACCCATTATACTTTGCACCTCTAAATCGATTGTTTCAATCCGATTAAACTTTCCCTCATACCTTTCTTCTATAGTCTATTACTTCTACAATTGAAGCTTTGATTATAAGCTCTTGTAATTGGCGAATTGGAAGCTTGATATTCTTTCTTTTTCGTTTTCTTCAATTTGGACTAGCTACGTTGTTGAGTCTTTGGGATTCGCCTCGCATACATTCACAACACATTATTCTATTTTTTTTACGAGACATAACATTTTGCTAAGGTGAGTTTTACATAGCCCCTTTTATATTTATCACCATTTTTGGGGTGAAACATGTTACAACATCATTTATGCAATTCAATCATCAATGTGTCTATGTGTTTTTCTATGTTGCATTATGTCTTGAACATGACTAGGGTAAGCACAATTCTAGCATAAACATTCATCAGCCAAACGGTATACATTGATAGATCTATTGGACAGACAATCCCACCCGGATACGTGCCTCCTACAAAGGTTGCGTGGGTGTTTGTTACTGCAATATAAACGAGTGAACCATGAGCGTATGGGATGTACCACAATACAACAGTCACAATGGTTGATTATGCACTCGATTTACTTCTAGTATGTTTTCACATATAGACTAGATTGCCATGACACATGAATTGCACAACAATTTTATTCGATTATCAAAACCTATGTAATTCTCACCAACTTTTGTTGACCCAAAATATTTTCAACTTAACATGTTTCAGGTTCTACTTGCTTGAGGATTTGAATTAATGCTTGAAGATGTGTGCATAGTTTTATTCAATTTGATGTATGAATTCTTGTAGAATAATTGTATGTAATTTATCTAAATCATATAATGAGAATTATTATTTACCATGAGCTACTGAACAATCATCAATACGTGACATCCCGATGTTTCCGCCATCGGTTGGGGTGTTACAGCCCAGCCTACATGGCTGCATACTCCAAGTTTACCCCCCAAATCGCCAGTGCTCCATTGCCAGCAAAACTTAAAATGCGTGCAACGGTAATGAAATACGATGACACGGGAGATCCAGATGATCATATTTTTGATTTTGGAGGAGCTGCAGAGATCGAGTTATGGCCCATGCCCGCATGGTGCCACATGTTTGCTCAGACCCTTACGGGGGCGGCCAGAGTATGGTTTGACGGTTTGCAGGCAGGGGAAATAGCAAACTAGACTGAGCTCCGCCGCGCCTTTCTACAAAACTTCTCCCAACATCGGAGGTGTTCAAAAGACATCACCGAAATTCATAACATTCGTAGAAAGGACGGGGAGACGCTCGAAAGGTTTATTGACAGGTTTAACAAAGAAAGCATGTAGATCAGTGGAGCTGTTGATCAGCTGCAGATATCCGGCTTTTGCCACGGGGTCCGAAACAATTAGTTAGTCGAGAAGTTGCATGAAGATCTCCCAAAAACCATGGAGTTACTAATGGAGCGAGCGCGAGCCTTTGCTCGGGGGGAAAAGCGCCTGCAGCCAGAAATATGACAATGAGTATCGTTCCTCGTCAAGAAACAGTTTGTGGAAAAAAGGCTTGGGGGCCCCAGGTTCGGACCGAGGTAACTCTTGGAGTAAAAATAGGTCACAACCCTACTCTAGAAATGACAAAAGTTCCTCGGGCCGAAGCTCTTCCTCACACCGTGGCTCAAGTTATGCCGACTTGCTAAAGTCTCCTAGCGAGATTCTTAGCACGGAAAATGTTGATTTTCCCAAACCTCCGAGGCAGAAGCCTACATCTGACAAGAAAACCAAGAAATACTGCGACTATCACCGTGCCACGGGCCACGATACTGATGATTGTTGGTCATTGAAAAAAGAAATCGAGAAAGCGCTAAAAGCTGGGATGATGTCGCACCTGGTAAAGGATATCAAGGAAGGGAAAGCTAATACCACCCACATCGCCAATCCCAATGACCAAGCAGGGATTCATAAGATCCGCACTTTAAAACAGCAAGGGACAAAGTGGAACAACGATCATATCATGACATGGATGTCCCAACCAATCACCTTTCCATCCATCTCACCAAACGATTATAAAGAAGGCCCGATAATAGTGTCTGGGATTGTAGCAGGACACAAGACCCACAGAATTTACGTGGATGGAGGTAGTGCATCGGAGATCATGTATCTCCTGTGTTTTCAGTTGTTGGCCAAAACATCCCAACAAAAATTAATTCCCGTTTCCATGCCTTTGGTAAGCTTCTCCGGAGAAATCGTACAGCCCGTCGGGCAACTCTTCCTGCCCGTAACGTTCGGTTCAGGTTCATGTTAAAGAACAGTCATCTTAACCTTGTTAGTAGTGGGCTCCAGATCGGTACACAATATCATCCTGGGAAGACCAGGAATGAAAGCCTTTGGAATGATAACATCTACCATCCACGGCGCCCTCAAGTTCCCCACGAAAGAAGGCATAGCAACACTCGAGTCCGAGAGTCCGGGCTTTACATCTCCGAGATTCGCCAGTCTCTAGATACGGGAAATGATAAAGATGACTTAGGAAGCTCCGGCACATCTGTGGTGGAAAAATGGTCGTTGCATCCACGTTTCCTAGAGCAAAAAATCTCCATCGGAGCACAACTCCCAGCTACAGCTCGAGAAGCTCTCTGGAAGCTGCTCTCAAACTCCTTAGATGTCTTTGCCTGGGAAAACTCGGATATGACCGGGGTTCCAAGATCGTTGGCAGAACATAAGCTGAACACTTATCCCAAGGTAAAACCCTTAGCTCAGAAGAAAAGAAGTATGGCCCCAGACCGTGTCAAGGCTATAGCGGAAGACGTGAAAAACCTATTAAGTGCCGGAATAATCCGGGAAGTACGGTATCAAACCTGGGTAGCCAATCCTGTGCTGGTTAAGAAACAGGATGGGGCCTGAGAATGTGTGTAGACTTTAAAGACCTCAACAACACCTATCCGAAGGATTGTTATCCTTTACCGGAGATTGATGCGAAGGTCGACGCCGTGGTCGGATTCAGGTTGAAATGTTTTCTCGATGCCTACAAAGGGTATCATAAAATTCAAATGGGTGAGGCTGATGAAGACAAGACGGCGTTTGTTACGAACAGTGGCTTGTATTGTTACACAAAAATGCCGTTCGGGCTAAAAAATGTTGGTGCCACGTACCAAAGGCTGATGGATGCAGCATTCAAGAACCAGATCTGAAGAAACTTGGAAGTTTATGTTGATGATGTAGTCATCAAAAGTGGCACGGAAGACACAATGATAAAAGACATCGCCGAAACTTTCGCTAACCTACGGGAAATCAATATGAAGTTGAATCCCAAAAAGTGTTCTTTTGGTTTGGAAGAGGGGAAGTTCCTAGGTGTGTTAATGGCCCGGGATGGAATAAAAGCCAACCCAGAAAAGGTACAAGCCGTGCTAAAAATGCAACCTCCCCGGTGTTTGAAAGAAATGCAGTCCTTGAATGGACGGTTAGTGGCTTTGCACATTTTCCTCTCTAAAGCCGCAAAAAGAACCTTGCCATTCAAGAACGTCTTGAAGAAAAGTTTGGGAAAAGTACAACTTGAATGGACGGCCGAGGCAGACGTCGCCTTCGCCGAGTTAAAGAGATGTTTGGTTGATCTGCCTACCCTAACGGCTCCGGAGCCAGGAGAGACACTCACGGTCTACCTCTCAGCTTCGGAGGGAGCCATCAGTTCCATCCTTATAGTCACCAGGTCTACGGTACAACACCCCGTATATTACATCAGCCGCGCCCTCCGAGAATATGAAATCCGGTACCCGATCTTGGAAAATTGGCTCTCGCCTTGGTGCATACCTCGAGAAGACTCCGAAGGTATTTTCAGGCATTCGATATAGAAGTGCAGTCTGAACAACCTATCCTCCGAATTCTCCGAAAGCCAGAAGCTTCTGGGCGAATGGCCAAACGGGCCATTGAGCTCGG
Source organism: Ambrosia x helenae (assembly GCA_030844895.1). Lineage (NCBI taxonomy): Eukaryota > Viridiplantae > Streptophyta > Magnoliopsida > Asterales > Asteraceae > Ambrosia > Ambrosia x helenae. Next base: position 117,444,670 of record CM061229.1, on the reverse strand, counting down.
GGCCTTTGATATCACATATAAAACTAGAGGACCGGTGAAGGGTCAGGCAGTGGCTGATTTTTTGGTTGAAATTCCTCAGGCTTCGGCAATTGAGCCCCAAGACGTCCCAACAAGCACTTGGTCTCTATACACAGATGGGGCTTCAGGCTTCGAGGGGTCAGGGGCCGGAATGGTTTTAAAAGAGGCTGAAGGAAAAGAACTGTTATACGGCATTTGGCTGAACTTCAAAAGCTCCAATAATGAGGCCGAATATGAGGCACTCATAGCCGGACTCCGATTAGCCATTAAGGTCGGAGCCAAGAAGGTATGAACATAAGTTCAACACTATAATAACTCCCTGCTATACGCAAAGTTCGTTCAAAATCCTAAAAGCATTATAAATATTGCAGGTCATTTCACATGTCGATTCTTTGCTGGTAGCTAATCAGATATCCAGAGAATATGAGGCTAAAGAAGCTAACATGATTCTATATCTAGCCGAGGTATGGGTACTACCCAGAACCATCAGCTACGGATATTAATACCAAAGAAAGCGACTAACTCATGCTTCAAAAGTGCAGGCTAAAAAATTGATGAAGCAATTTGAAAACCGTCAAGTGGTGCATATACCTAGAAGCAGGAACAAGAAGGCCGATGCTCTGAGCAAGCTCGCCGCTTCAACCACTGACATCATGAAGCAAGAGATACACATGGAAGCCCTACAAGGCCCGTCCATTTAAGCAACTGCAGTACTATCAGTGAATGCGGCATCAGATACTTGGATGACTCCTATAGCCCAGTATCTCATGAACGATGTTGTCCCAGAAGATAAGGCAAAAGCTCGAAAGCTAAGGGTGAAAGCCCTTCAATATCAGATCATTGATGGTCAGTTATATCAAAAAACATTCTTGGGCCCACTCCTTAAATGTGTTGACTTGGACGAAGCTTCTTACATCGTCCAAGAAATTCACCGTGGCATATGTGGCATACATGCAGGTCCAAGAATGGTGGTAGCAAAGATAATGAACGCGGGATACTTCTGGCCGGGCATGCACAATAGTGCCGAATCTGAGCTACAAAAGTGTGAAGAGTGCCAATGGCACGCACCCGTGAGTCTCCAAGCTAAAAACAACCTCATCCCCGTAACCGCAGCATGGCCGTTCGAGCAATGGGGCATTGATATTGTCGGACCTTTTCCCAAATCCACGAGGGGCATGAAGTACTTACTTGTTACCGTGAATTACTTCACAAAATGGGTTGAGGCCCGACCTTTATCCAAAATATCCGGGAAAGTGGTGAAGAAGTTCGTGTGGGAGCAGATAGTGTGTCCCTTTGGGCTTCCACAAACAATCATCAGTGACAATGGGACGCAGTTTGCCAACAATCCCTTCAAGAAATGGTGCCAGGATCTTCATATCCAACAGTCATTTGCCTCGGTGGCTCATCCGCAGGCAAATGGCCAAGTGGAGCGAATAAACAAAAGTTTGGTAGAGGGGATAAAAAAGCGATTGGGGCGAAAGAGGAGCGGATGGGTTAATGAGCTTCCCAATGTTTTATGGGCTCACCGAACCCTCACCAAAACAAGTACGGGAGAAACACCTTTCAGTTTAACCTACGGAACCGAGGCCGTAATCCCCGTAGAGATCGGTCCCCATCCCTTCGAATCCAACACATTGGCAATGATGATCAAGAACTTTGAATGAATCTTGATTTGCTCGTTGAAAGAAGAGAGGCCGCAGCCGTAAAAGAAGCGCGGTACAAAAAGGAGTTGGAAAAATTTTACAACTCTAGAGTGAAGGAAATCCGGTTCAAACCCGGAGACTATGTATTCCGGTGCAACGAGGCTAGCGGAATAGAAAAAGGAAAAATGGCCGCATCCTAGGAAGGGCCATATGTAATCAAAACCGCAGGAGGGAAAGGTGCCTACACCCTCCAAACCCTAGAAGGGAAAGACATACCTCGCACCTGGAATGGCGTTCATCTGAAAAAATGCTACATGTGAACAGTACCAGCTAGTTTCTTTTAGTAATGTTTTCTTATAAATTCACGTTACAAAGTGGGATGTGCCATTCCCCACGTTTTTCATTTCTTGTTACTATTCGGGACGTGTCATTCCCCGACTTGAAATATTAATAAAAAGCTGGTTTATTTTGAATTGTTTTAAGGTGCTAGTATAAGCCGAGGCTCAAACAAGAGCTCGATGTAAAAAATGCCACGTGGCACATACAAAATTGAACAGGAGTAGCAAAAAGATCCGAACCAAAGTGGATAATTTTTTGTCCGAATCTTAACTAACCTAAATCAAGCACCTTGTTAACCTTTGCAATCAAAAATTGTAAAATAAAATCTATCTGAAAAGGGGGAAACCTAAACACCAGCACGCGGCATGGACAATAGCCGCGTCTTGGTAAGGAAACCCTACAAACCATGGTTCTCATAAAGATAAGTACAAAAAATCCGCGGATAAATATACGTATGGGCCGTGGCATAAATAAAAAAACATGGACGCATGATCATTAAAAGCTACGGTCCTCGAAAAATTTAGGGTATAAAAACCTAAGAAATGAAAATCCAAAAAACACCTACAGACGTAAAAGGACTAATAGAAAGAACATATCCGAATTAGTACTACGGACCCAACACAAAGTCTGGAAAAGTTAAAAAGGTGCTAAGGCCCGTTCCCAACAAAGAGATCAGGCCAGGTGGAACTTGTTCAAAATATTACAGACATATCTGGACCACACAAAGGTCTGGAGCAAATAAAACTTGTTCGAAATATCAATAAAGATGTTCAAGAAGACGAGAGCTTAAGTCCTTCAAAAGCTTCAGGGAGGGACTCCGGAGGACCAGTCACTTGATTAGCAAGTTTGGCTTTCTTCGGGAACACAAGGGTGTCATAAGCTTTGATCGAAGCCATAAGCTGCGCGTCAATGTCGGGCTTCAGCAGAGGGTTTTTCTCCAAGGGAATTCCTTTTGCAGCAGCCGCATACCCTGCCTTTAAACCCGGCCACATTCATGGCATTAACAACTCCGCTCACGGCCTGCTTCATGATCGGACCCTTATGAACAAAGTCCGTGATAAGCTGAGCCCCCTCCGTTAGAAAAAACTTTTTGAAAACAAAAGTTCATCGATGTTTGCCACAAGCTCGGTCTTCTCTTTCTTCCAAGCCTCCTCGTCTTCGGCCATCTTCTTCTCGGCTGCGACATAAACTTGTTGAGCCTCTTTCTCGCCTCTCAAAGCATCATCACGTACTAGACAAAAAAGGAGAATTAGAAACGAAAAAATGAAAGAGAAGGTATTCACAAATGAACGTACCAGCTGTCAAAGCATCAGTCCCTTTCCTCAAATTCTGCATTGTGATTTCCATCTGTTTAATCACATCTTGCAGCTCTTTGGTGGATGCGGCATGAGAAGCTTCGGAAGAATTGAATTTTTTCTTTAAATTCTCCAACTCTTTAAGAGCTTTATCCCGCGCCTTGGCAGCAGAGGCCAGGGCCTTTTGGGAAGAAGCTTGCTGCTGGGCACTTTTTAAATTATCTTTAAGTTGCTTCATCGCCGCAGCATTACCACCCGTCGCCATCTTCTTTCGCAGCCTGTCTCGATCAACCTCCACGTCCATCCATCTCCTATAAGCTTCGGTTACCAAAAAGTTTGATTGGGCTTGGTTTATCAGAAGAGCTTCACACAGGGTAGGGGACTCCATGCTATGATAGTGCTCACGGTCCGCCGGAGTATCTAAGTTAAAAAGCATCATGCGGGCCAAAAGAGCATCCACCACCCTATCCCCATTCTTCAAATCCCACTCCCGGGAAAACTTCTCATCCGCAACCGAAAACACCCGCCCCTGCATCTTCACCTACAAACACTGCAAAACCACACGTGGCAAACACTTCAGTCTCGAACCAACTTGGGGGAAAAGTAACATCATTACCCCCATGCCAGTTTGAGAAAGAAGAGGGGACTGACCAAACTCACCGAACTTCTGAGCTTCCTTCCTAGAAACCTTGTCAACTGATGGACTATTGAGTCCTACAAAACCCTCATTTCCTTCATCCTCCTCCTCGTCAATAATAAACTTCTCACCAAGTTGATCCACCTGGGGATGATCCACCATTAATACCGGGCTGAGTCACGAGAGGATTGCCCTCCGTATAAATGATTTTCAAGATTATTCAAAAGATTAGAAAATACCTCAGCAGGTTGGTCCAAGAACCTTAGCTTCTTCGGGGTTTTTGAACTAGCCCCGGTCCCCTTCGCGCCAGCACGCTTCCTTTTTCCCGATTCCCTTGAAACAGAAGTCTCGGTCAAAGACCTATTCTCTGCGTTACCCGAAGCCCCTGGAGAAATAGACTTAGTTGCATTAGAAGGTTCAGAATGGGGAACTCCGGTATCGGCAACCACATCCGTTAGAGGAATCGAAGCATCAGCCGGGTGGGAAGAAGTAGAAGCATCGGTTGGAAGAACAGACGTAGCATCTTTCTCAGCAGCTTCGGTATTGGAACCTTCTCCTCCTACAGTCTCAGTAATGACCCCTGTAGTCAAACCTTCTCCTCCGGCCCCACTGGCACCAGCTGCCGGGTGCCCGGCAGGACGAATAGGCTGTTGACCTCTAGCAATTTGATCTACAATAGGATCGCTCTGCTCCAGGTCCACATGAGAGTATGACAAAGCCGAGTCATTAAAGGTGGTAAGCTTCAAGCTATCAAGCAGCGACATTTCTGCAAAAAGAAACACTAAAGTTAGGATGCAAAGCACAAAAAACTTTAAAAATAACAAGTCGCAGCTCTCCACTCACCCTCGCCATCATATAAAACTACAGGCCACCGGTCGCGCAAATCCCAGTTGCCACTGATACAACCAAGAACAAGAACATGTTTCAGATACTTCTGTATGTTAGTCTTGTTCTTAGCAAGACTCACATATAAAGCACGGTTATACTTAAAATTCTTGGGCAACTCCCACTCAGAGAACTCGAACCGTGTGCACCACTTCATATCCGATGGTAAACAACGGTCATCAAGCCAAAAGAATTGATTTTTCCAGTTCTTCAAACTAGTAGTTTGATAATCATGGCAACTCTCCAAGGACCTCAGCTTCTCAAATGTGTACCAACTCCCCTGTTTGTTCAGCTTATAAAAGCACCGAAACACGTTCAAGTCCGCACCTTTAGCCAAAGCTCGACAAGAAAGCTCGAAGTGGTTAACACGGCTAAGGCCGAAGGGATTCACTTGTGAGATGTGCACTCCATGAAACTTTAAAACCCGTATCAAGAATTTTGTGAAAGGGACACGGTAATTGGAGAAATCACAAACCCTGGTATAAAATCCAAACTTCCCTTCACGAAAAGGGTAGATAGGTTCTCGAGGACCGGGCAAGACAGGGTTCAACTCACGAGGTATCCTATATTCGTCTAGGAACCGACTTAATTTGTCGGAGGATAGTTTGGAAAAGGTAATGTCCATATCATCCTTCACCATCTCTAATATGAACAATCTGAAACAAGTTTAAAAGAAGGAAGAAGGAACGCACCTTAACGTTTGTTGAGAGACCGAGGCAACAGAAAAAGCTTCAACTCGAGAGAATAAGTAAAAGGGAAAAAGCAGTGAAGTGGTAAAAGTGAAAACAAGAAGGAAAGGAGGGTTTATATAGGGAAGGAATATCAACCGTTCAAAAAAGTAGGTGCATCACAGCTGTCTCAAATGAGTGGCTCAGATCACCTCGAAACCTGAACAGGTGTCATATCAACCATCGCGATGTGTGGTGGATAAACAATCCACGTGTCTCTTGACGCACCTTCCTTCGTTAAATGAACGACATGTGTCAGGTCCTTAAGAATTAGCCTCCGAACGCCGAAGTATAACCTCCATCTCGGTCAAGTCCAATAAGTTAAAAATTAACTTATGGACTTAGGGGGACGTGAAGGGGTACGAAGCATCATGCCACGGAATAGAAGGACGAAGGCATTAAAAGATCCTTACCACAACTGCACTTAATTCCAATAAGTCAAAAATAAACTTAAGGACTTAGGGGGACATGAAGAGGTATAACAGATTATACCGCAGCTTGAGCACATGTAAGCACACCCTGCCGCGGCCTGGGTAAGCCAGCCGCGGACAAACAGCTGGAACCTCAACATGTCACCCTAGATATTGGATAGTACAACACGCCTTCGGAAGTCAGACACTTCCGAAGGATAGTACGAAAGGGGTTCGATGCAAAGTAAAACTTTGCTGACTACTATAAATACCCCCCACAAAGTACAAATGACACACGAATGCTCACACTCCGAATCACACTTTCTCTCTCTACTTTCTTACTCTACAAACAAATACTTATTCTCACGCCGGAGGGTGGTTACAGAGAGGCCCTTCCTCCTCCCCTGTAACAAGCCTAACGGTGTTTTACCTCGTGCAGGTTAAACATCAGACCAAGACCCCCAAGATCCAGCTCACACGGCCCTGTTATAGACCTTATCTCAGGTTCGTCCACTTTTTGGATCTTCACCTATTAAGCGGACTAACACGTGTGGGACCTTTACTAGCATAATTGGGAAACTTAGTGATATGAAAATAAACAACATATTTAGGTGTGTATATATATACATACATTGTATGAACTAACACATCAACGGACATATTATACAAAGAGGATTATGCATACAAATGGTATGGAGATAATGATAGTATAGACATTGGGACATAGTGATAAGACGGAAGAATAAATTGGACAAATATAAAACTTGGACTCTGGACAATATGCATAATATTTATATATCCTAAAGCATAAATCATTTAGAATATATATACATAAAAGTGGACATGAAACAATCGGATGATGAATAAAGTATGAATACAAGTAAGGATCTTTGGAGAATTTGATGTACAAGGATGATGATAGTTCGGATAATATGAATTAGACATAGGGACCGAGTAGTACGTATGAAATATTGGACTAGACATAGGGACCGAGTAGGACGTATGAAATATTGGACGTATAAGATATAAAGTAACAAAGAACTAGAACTAAATAACATGAACAACTAAAAGACCTAGTACCCACACGTGTAACCGCAGTATCGGTTACACACGCTAATACTTGTGAACATGATAGGACATGGCATGTAACGGATAGACAAGTTCGAGGGATTGGAAAGATATATCATTGTGTGATATGACAGGTGAGTCTCGTGTACCATTTCCCCTTTATGTGTTTTACTGTTTTGGGGTGAATGCATGCTTTCTTTTTCTAAACTGTTGTGATGTGACAAGATACTAGCTGCCGGATTATACTGACACTCATTAACTCATAGGTGAGCCACTTAATATATGGGTAGTACTACTTGGGGAAACCCCCACGCACAGTGGACCCGGGACTAGGGAACCGGGAAACCCTCCACTGAGGCCTGCGGACTGTTGCGGCATATATTATGCCTTGTAGATCTATAATGGCATTAGATAGATCTAGTGTTAGGGTTGAGGGTCGCTTGTACATCACGTGTATTAAACTGTGTTAAATTGTGTGAACTTGCTTTTGAAATGATAAACTGTTTTGGATCCACTTAACTATTGCACGGACTCACCAGCGTAATTGCTGACCCAAACTCTTTTTAAGCATGTGTTTAGGTACTGCGTTTGGATGATCAAGAGGACAAGGTATATGCTTGCTTGTGTGGATTAAAGATTATTATGTTAGAAGATTCGAGCTATAAGCGTTGCGGATTAGATTTTCTAGAGTTACGTACGTGTAGAGATTGGATAGACTAGTGGATTACAACTCTTCAACCGCTTCGACAACCACCGCGATTCGTCCCTGTATAGATTTGAAATATATATATATATATAAGTTGTGTAATTATACTTTTGATTAGTATTTGTATTACAACATTAAATATTAGTTATCGTTGCTTCCGTTGTGCAAGTTTGGTACCAATCTGTGATTTCGTCCAGCCCCCTCCTGGTCGAGTTGTTACAGCGCACTTGTGTTTAAACTTAGAATTGCTACTGTATTTTCTAGAGGTGACTGTTTTCACATAACTGTATAAACAACTGTGTTCTTAATGTTATTATGGGGTCTCCCGAACCGGGCAGCTCACCTCTCAACACTGAAAAGAAAATGACTCGAGACTGTGTCGACTCAATCCCGAATTACCTATCTCTCAGTGTTGCTATATAGACATCAAACTACTCTAGACTTTTATGAATAACTTGTCGGTGGCCAGAGCATGACCGAACAAGTTACCACTTAATATCATAGATGAGTCGTGACTAACCAGAACACGTGCATCCCCTACTTGATTTAATTAACTTGTCAAAAAGTGAGTGGTCTATTATTAACTGTGCGGCAGTATAATAATGAAAGAAAATAAAGAACATTTTTGTAACACCTCAAAATCAACTGTTTCGCTTAATTACGCCATTAGGCGTGATTAGCAAAATAATGAAACGGGACTCGAACGATAAGAACTTGGGTTATGTTCTAATATGGAACTAACCTATTTCATGTTGTCAATCTTATAAATGAGCAAATGTTACAAGAAAAACTAGCTTGATTAGCTAAGTTTCACTAGAAAATGACATTCGGGGATTTTAGAGGGACCATAGTTGCCAAAATGGCAAACTTATGTGTTAATAACAATAAAAAGGGGAAGAACACACACACACACACACACACTTGTGTGTGTATGTGTCGTATATCATCAGTATATTCATCTCCTTCAACCACAAACCCTAAACAACCAAACTCTTGCTCAAATCCAAGCCAAATCAAGGGGCTTTTCGATGCCTTAGCAAGAAACAGATCATTTAAGGTTTAATAAGCATCAAGGTACCTTTTATTTGGTAGAAATTGATGTTAAATTTATTTTTTTATTATGGTGAAAATCTTGGGTTTTGCAAAAAATGTGAGATTATAAGTTGTTGGAGGTTTCTCTAGCCTTAGGGAGCCTCAATCATACCTAAATTGCTTACGAATCACATTCTACATGCATGTTTGATTCTAGTCATATGGCTATGTAAATATATAAAAATTGGGGTTTAACCTCTAGGTTGAAACCCTCTATGTTTAATGATTTAGTTAACTCTTAGGAGTTGTTGTAATGAGGAATTTAGGCTAAAAGTCTAAATAACATGATATGATGATTATTAGGAAAATGGGTATGTATTGGTCAAACTTAAACACATGAAAATCAATTGAAATTGGTGGGTGCACACCAAGTGTTTGATGAAACGCCTCAATAGTCTTGTTTGCAAATTGAGGTGATAACTTGATTTGGGTAATCATGGAATTACCCGCATATAAAATGTGAAACACATGTTTAAAAGATGGATCACACCATACATGAAAAATATAGCCCAATGGTAATTGGGAAAGTGATATGATGTTGTGAATAAACTCATGAGATGTGTTAGTTATTAGACATGATGACTAATTTAACTAATCTTGTGAGTATAGTGAGGGTTGATCTTGTCAAGCTAGGTGCAAGCTTGGGAGGAATGGATCAACGAACAAAACGGGTCAAGCGGATATGAGCTTAAAGTGCAAGTAAATGAGAATGAATATAAGGTAAGTTTTACTTACACCGTTAGGCTATAACGTAGCTTAATTGTTGTATACACTCGACTTAATTCTAGTGTATGTGATAAAGGTAAATCCCAAGGGGTGGAATCTATTAAATGGTCGCTTTACGTGCACTCAAGTCAAAACGTGGTTTATGATCTTAATCGAGACAATGAGTTATGACCGAATGATGAAATTCATCAAACGGGTCAGTTAATAAAGACATGTGAGAAATGATGTTTTAATCCAAATGAAACCATTTGAATGGAGTCGTTAAGTAAGATGTTAAATGGGTCAAGTGTGTGTCATTTGAGCCAAAGGTAAAGAAACTTGGGTAACATAGTATCGTGAACTATGGGTCCAAACGGGTCAAATGGTGAAGTCCTCATCATTTGAGTCCAACACCTGATGCTTGTATTCCAAGAATTAAGATTCTTGAGGTTAAACGTATCAAATGGCAAAGTATTATCATTTGAGTTCCGAGAAATTAACGTGTCTATCTAGAAAGCACGCAGGTAAATGCACTTGCGCATGCATGCTTGATGCTAAGAATCATGGAGGACAAGCACAAGGTATGAATATGGTTCAAGGACACCCGGTAAGTCCGTAGCTAATTAAACGTCTTCCGGCGAAGCAACATGGGTACTAAAACTACCCACATGAAGTGTAGGTGCAAATCAGGTAAGTCATTTCCATAACTATGTCTAATGTGCGCTAATGCGCTTAGAATTTACTAAATAAGAGGAAACTTGAGAAAATGTGCAAATCTAACTCCGGATGGACTTTGAGGTTTTTAAACAAGTCAATGAGTCAAAAACAATGGGTTGAATCAAAAGTGTCACCATGGATGGTTAAATTTATTGATTTGGCTATAAAGGGGCATTTTGGGAATTTAAAGATTTACTAAAGGTTAAATCTAATAACCAAGTCATAATGAAACAAAACGGACAATGCTTTTAGTTGAACATGTGTCCAATGAGCAGAGGATGTTTGCTTAGACCAGAGGATTGCTCAGACCAGAGGAAAAATGAGTAGAGGATATTTCCTCTATTATTGACAAATCACTAACCATTCTTTGTGTAATGGTTCTAGGTATTCATGTGGCGGGACTTCCGGAGCAAAGATCAAGTCGCGGGAAGAACCGAACACACCCGAGCGCTCAACTAGCTTCCGCATTTGAAGGTCCCGATTAAACGCAAGCTTTAGTACATGTTTTTTAGTAAATCTAATTATAAGAAAATTTGTTGGGACCTATAATATAAAAATCATAATGGGTTGGATATTATAAATATCAAAGTTCGAAATCGGGAGTGTTTACTCATTAAGACCAAAGCCCATAACTTCTAATGTTAATCGCATGTTTATGGGTTAGGGTCTTACAATTTTCTTTCAACACGGGTTCATTAATCCTTGACTTGCGCCAAAGCTTTCACATAGACCATGAAGCTAAGTCGCAGAATTAAGTCTTGACTTATCACTAGGACCGAGTATAAAGACCGTATCGACCCTAAATGAGATCTTGATAGTAGAGGATTAAGCAACTGAGTGTGTGTATTTCTACCTACAAATGGGCTAATCACTACTCGCGGGATTAGGTTAGCTCACAAGTGCATGGGTTTTTACACACCATGGGTACACTCATGAGTCCTCTCATTTCCTATCAAGACACCCACAAGACCAAAGACTAAGTGATTTATTAATTAGATCATTAAACAAAGTTTAGAATAGAAAGAATTATTAAGAACACGAAACACCACTTTAAAATAAAAGATAAACTATATTAATTCATACCAAGTTTCCATCATCACCCTAGCAACACTAATAGAAATCTAGCCTAGCATTGTTGATACAACAAGCTCACAAGGTTGGGTTTGTGTACAAGACATGGTGGAAGGTTTTATGGAGATTTCTAAGGTTTTGGGTGATTTTGGGTTGTTTCTCTCTTGATCAAGGTGTTTATGGAGTGATCCCAAGCTCCAAAGTACACCTACAATCCTTAAGGAGGGCAGAAACTTCATGGAGAAGTGTTGGATTTTTTAGTGGGAAGAGATACTTCAAAATGTGGGGTGGGGGCCTCTATTTATAGGCAAATCAGTTTAAGCACGCCCATGCTCGACAGCAGGTACTATTGCAGAGTCCTTTTGTGCAGAGATGTTGGTCCATAGGTCAAGCACGCCCGTGCTTGACCCTCTGGCACACCCGTGCCATACAGTCGGGCACGCCCGTGCACTTCTTGAAATGCTGATTTTGACCTCTGCTGACTTAAAAATGTTGACTTGTTGACCCGAAACAGTTGCACGGCCGTAAGCACAGCCGTGCCATATCTGGCAGAGCTTCAAAGTCTTCAATTCTTGTCCGTTCTGTGCCGTTTTGTGCGGGTTTTCACTTCTTTTCACCACCGGACCTCTGATCCTGCAATTATCAACAAAGAAAGATAAATCATGATAAAACAGATATAAAAGCACGATTTCGAGTATAAGATAGGTGATAATTATGTGTGGAAAACATATCAATTTCTCGGCACATCAATCCTCCATCTTGCGGGGGCGTATTAACACAAATTAATAGTCAATAGTCAATCCCATATGATTAGCAAGTCAACAGTCAAAGAGCTATCTTTATGCCTTTGTAATTATTTAGTCATAGTCAATATTCTTAGTCAATAGTCCTCATAGAATCAAGCCATTGTATTAATGTTGTAACCATTATATAATCTTCTGTGAATAATGAGAATAGCACCTTTGATATCCAATTCACTCTATTACCTATTACTCTATAATTATAACACATTATGTGCGAGGAAAAAGACATTTTGATTTTTTTAATGAATGGCAAGCAGTATATTACATAATATTAATATGCAAACTGATTGAACAGTAAATCAAAATGAACAGTAAATCTACTATTAATATAAATATTATTGGTTTTAAAATGGATAACAAAGCCGGGGCTGGTATAGATGGTTGCATTGTTATTGTGTGTATTGTTTAACCCGGGTTCGATCCTTTTTCACCCCGTTTATTTTTGCATGTGGCCGACCTTCTTCTACGCGTCACCGTCCATTCATTTATTTTTGCATGTGGCCGACCTTCTTCCACGCGTCACCGTCCATTCATCTCAGCCGTCGACCTCCTTCCACGTGTACCGAACTCCTTTGCTTATTCTTGACCAGTGTACCCGGTAGCGGTGCCACATATCGGTCGTTTATGTTCTCCGCTTTATTCTGTAACCGGCTTCTTTCTGTCTCAAAAAATGGATAGACGTGGGCTTATAGATGGTTGTTACCCGTTGTTGTCGAAGCCTCTTCGCCTTCGCCGTCCGGCGGGGTTCGATTGCGAAACCCTAGGTGCCAATGAATGCTGTTGCCGTTGGCTGCGGCGGTTGACATGGATGGTAAGATGGTGCACACGCCGGCGTGTGCCTGCGCCGACATAGCTCAGCCGTGAGCTCCGCCACATGCGGTGGTCGGGAAACCACCGGTGTCCGTCTCCCCCTCTCCCTCTCTCTCTACTGACGCTTCTCCGGCTTTGTGGTTGACTAGATCATCGTGACAACTTGACTCAATGGATCTGAAATAATTCTATCGGAGTTTGATTTGGGTTTTCTAGATAGACAAAAACATTAACGTTTTTAAAGAGAGTAGAGATAGATAATCGGTAAATGTTGTTGGAAACAGTGACTACGATGCTTATGTGGTGGTTGTGTGTCGGCAGTGATGCTATGGTGGTTGTGGCGTGCCAGTGGTGTAGAGAAAGAACGATTGTAAAGGTCAAGAATATGAAATGAAATATTGTAAACTACAATATCCACTACAACGTATGTCATGTACTAATATGCAGTACAAGTAGTACATCTTTTTTTGCCGGCACGTGTCATGAAGCAGTTTCTAGAAAAAGAGCTACATTTTTTTTTGAACGAAAAGAGCTACATATTGTTTGGATATGAATACTTTGATTTCCTTGCCTATTTTATTAATAAACATGACATGTGTGACCTTAGATGATATTTGGATGTGAATATCATTTATGATGCATTGTAAATCGTTTTGGGTATGTTAAAATTTCGTATGCTTTTTTATTCTTTGTACAACGATGGTATGTTCGTATGTCACGCATGTAACAAAGTCTTGCAACCACTCGGTTGTCGCCGCAATGCGCGACACGCGTAAAATACTAGTTAGGTATAGATTACAAACAATGAGGAGCTATCATATACAACTGAACATACAATTAGAAAGAGAAATTGATCAAAGAATTATAATGTATGCACTTATAGCTTTGTTTTTAATCCAAATGAAATGATACGACTTCATCACTTCATAATATCTCCCGGCATTTATGTATTGCCATTAAAATACTAATGGTACAACTTAACGTATCAAGTTAAAGCTATTATGTTGTGACACCCGTCCCCTTTTAGAATCAGTCTTGTACAACATTAGTCCCTCTTGTTTTCTTATATTTATATATCTAGTCCTTGTATTTTAAAACTATTATCAAGCAATAGAAGTTCCAAGTTGTTTCGTTTCATAAACCTTTCCTTATAAAATTTCACATTTGATGGTGTGTGTATGTATAGATATATAACCTTTCTAAAACAAAATCACCTTTTGTAATAGATATAAAATAATAATAATAATAATAATAATAATAATAATAATAATAATAATAATAATAAGCTATGTGTCTTTTAAATTGTTTAAAAAATAACAAACTTGAAATGAGTTTGTTTGTCTCCACGAGGCAACAACAACAAAATTGCCATAAGGGGGATATTATTTACACAAGAAGGAAAAGTTAATTTTCACAGCCCTCTACGGCCCGTATAGGGCTCTACGGGCCGTAGAGGGTGTCAGTGTAATAAATGTTCAACCCTCTACGTCCCGTAAAGCCCTATACGGCCCGTAGAGGGGAGTTTGGTGGGGTGCATTTAAACCCTATACGGGCCGTAGAGACCTATACGGCCCGTAGGCTGTACGAGGTACGAGGTAATTGAATGAAGTGTCTGACATTCAGTGTGTCAGTCTGAAAAGTCTCTGAAAAAGCTAACCCTATACGGGCCGTAGAGGGCTATACGGCCCGTAGGAAACCTGGTTGTTGGGAGCATTAAACCCTATACGGCCCGTATAGGCCTCTACGGGCCGTAGAGGGTCCAGATATATTCTTCTTCCTTGTCTTCTTTCTTCAGTTAACGAAAAAAAATTTAAACACGCGGTGCACAAAAATCCGGTCGATTTCAAGCTACCACGATGTCTTCGGGTCACTACGGTAATGTTTGGGATGAATGGGAGCATTCGTTTAGCCTATCTCACGTCTCGGAAAGCCTTTTCGGAGCCGTGGTGGAACGTGGTGAGGAGGAGGTTAGCTCCGTTGTTCGCTATGGTGACGGGAATGCACTACCCGATTTGAACCTGCTACCCGATTTGAACCAGGAGTACGTAGAAGAACCGGAGTCATTTTACGTGCCTCCGCCAAGTCAACCACAGTACGAATACGCTGGTGCATCAGGGCACGACGGAGGTGATAACGGTGGCGAGGAACCTGTCCCGGATGTTTCGTACGAAACGAATCAGGTGTGTTTATGTATTTGCACTTGTTTATAATTTAGACCCGTGTATATTTAGACTCGTATATTTAGGGTTTGTGAGATATTTAGACCCGTGTACACATTTAGACTCGTATATTTAGTCCCGTACCTAAATTTGTTTTAGGGTTTGTGAGATTTGAACTCGTATATATTAGTTGTTATTTGAACTCGTAGGGTTTGTGAGATTTGAAGTAATATATATTAGTTGTTATTTGAACTCGTAGGGTTTGTGAGATTTTGAACTCGTATATATTAGTTGTTATTTGAACTCGTAGGGTTTGTGAGATTTTGAACTCGTAGGGTTTGTGAGATTTGAACTCGTATATATTAGTTGCTATTTGAAGTCGTATATAAATTTTGCAGGTATTCAGGTCTCTTAAAGACCTCGCAGAGTGGGTTTATCAAAGAGCAAAAGAAAATGGTTACATTACCGTATTCGGACGTACTGTTTCTGAAGGCAGGGGGCCGAATAGGAGGGTAACATCGGCATGGATACGATGTGACCGTAGTGGCGTACATCATAGTGTAGCCACGGTTCGAAAGACGGGCAGTAAAAAATGTAATTGCCCGTTTCAACTAATAGGGAGATACCACTCCGGCCACGATGGTTATATTTTGGAGGTCCAAAACCAAACACATAATCACAAACCTTTCCAACACATCGAGTGTCATCATCATTATTATTATTTTTCAATATCTTTGTTCTGATTATTACTACTATTATTATGTTGTGCAGGGAGAGGTGTGACAGGGCATCCAAAGGCAAATTGACAATCATTCAATCATTGTGATGATTGCCTACGGCCCGTAAAGGCCTATACGGGCCGTAGAGACCTCAAAAATGTTGTATACGGGCCGTAAAGCCCTATACGGCCCGTAGAGGGTTGTGTGGATAAAAATTTGGCTTGTGCAAATAGTGGGAGCCTTGCCATAATCATTGCACAACACAAAGGCAAATTGTCAGTACCTACCTTTTTCCCTTTTATTTTCACGAACAGACACCAGAATCCGAACCCGGATCTGGTTCGACCCGACATCAGCTTTTGCCCATAGTTATCACGCGCCAAACATCAATCCAATCCCACAATCAACTCATTTTGACCTTCTCTACCTTCCATAATTACTGATTGAACGCGTTTTGGTACATTAATTTGATTGATTTCGACTTTATAACCTTTCTAAAACCCATTTTTTAATTACTAAATATATATGTGTTATAACGTCGATTAAACATGCACACATATTCTGAAACCAGCGAAAATCTTATTCCCTCTGCAACCCCTCACTCTCAAACGCTAATTCTTCCCCATTTCGAGGCATTTTGAGACGTGACCTAGTGCTCGGGATTCACCATCAATTGGTACACTTTAACTTTCAATTTTACATGCTTTTGAGTCGAATTTTGATAAGGATTAAAAGCCCCATAGTTTGGTTTATGATCAGCATCGTTCGACGTTTAATTGTTTGGTTTAGATGGTTAGGGTTTATAAGATTATAATTGGGGAACATGATGGTTTTCGAGTTCTTTATAAAATAATTTCGAAACAAATAATATTACAAAGAAACACCCAGACCAGTTGGTCTGTGTGTGACATCCGTCACCCTCGTCTTTCATCTAACTGACAAAAATAGTCCTTCAAATATTTCCATTATAGTCCCTGTAAGTTTCGTCGTTTTCAAATTTAATTTTAGAGCGAATTAAAATTTTATCATTTATATTTATTATTGGTTGGGTATAAATTTTAATCAAATGCGTATGAGATTTTATTAAAAAAATTCAAGTTTTATAAAGTTTTAAAAACATTTTAAGTTAAGTTGGTTAACTTGGTTAGTTTATATAAAGGAAAAACTAACTGAAAAATCTCATAAACTAACTTAGTTATAATGTAGGGACTAATTCTGTCAAATTTGAAACTTAATAAAAAGTTCCATTCCCACCTGCACAACACGATTTTGCTGGTCAACTGAGTCGCCGGCGGCGACTTTTCCAACGAGTTCAAATGGCCCGTTTTTTACGTTTAAAGCTCGATTAAATGTTTCCCCAAATGTTTCTTCACCCTTAACTTCGAATACCCATCATTTAAATGTACGAATTCATGAGTTTGATGGGTTTTAATTCGGATTTATCGGGTGTAGCCGTCGGACTTTTAAGTTCGAATAATAACCGGTTTTGTTTACTACAACTATATAAATGGATCGTTCCATCCCGTTTCTGCACATTCACACTTCCTAAACCCACTTTTAAAACAATCAAAACACAACTGGAAGGCCTCAAAATTGTCGACCAAAGACTCGGACTTGAGCATTCATTTTCAATCTCAACTCACTTTGTAAGCCCAAATTTATGTTGCCGTTTTGTTCGTCATACATCCCTTGTTAATAGCCCTCTATTACAGATTGAAAATTATGTTTAAATCGTATTATTAGATTTAGGGTTAAGGTTAGGGTTCTTGGAGGTTTTATTTGGGGAAGATGATGAGTTTAAAGTTATTGTATAAAGAAAATTTAGTTTCAATTAATTCAACAACCATATGTTCTGGTCTAGTGGTTGTGGTTGTTTATTGTTAGCGAAGGAACCTGGGTTCGAGTCTGAGCAACCCACAAGTTCAGCCTTTTTTTTTTTCTGAACTTTATATTATTTATTTATGCATTATTTTTAAATGTATATGTGTGTGTATATATATATATTCATTAAAACTTAAGATATTCATATTAAATTCATTTTTTATCCAAAAATTATGAAAATTTAGGTGTAGACTCTTGACACCTTATAGAAAATTATCACATTTTTATTTCTAGGAAAATATTTTATTTCGTAATTTTTATTAATTTAATTATTTTTAATCATATTTAATTGATTAAAAATTCATTTCTATTGATTTTTATCTCAAAATTTTTGATAAAGCATTTCTAATCATTATGAACTGAAATAAAAATTATTGGTTTAGAAAACATTTATTTTTATTGATTTTCCTATTTTTAATCATTTAAACATGATTTAATTTCATTAAATCAGTTTTAAATATAAATAAGTTTATAAAAATTATGAGAAATTTGTTTTCATTAATTTACATCAGAAAGCATCCATTTTCGATAAAAATAACATTTTGGATCATGTCTTGTATTTTTAATCTTATTTGTGTTTAATTAGACATAATTAAACGTTTAGTTATTTATACTATTTCAACATCTATTTTATAAATACCTTTCTTATAAAATAGAAATATTTCTTATGTTGGAAAGTCTTAGTTATTATTTGTTGGATCATTGTGTAACTCATAATTATTTATTTATACATTTATGATTATTGTATTTATTTTAAAGTAATTAACTAAATTATTTTGCCTTAATTATTCCAAAACATATTTTACCTAAAAATTCAATTAATAATAGTTATATTATTTAAACGACATTTACAAACTTTGACATGTCATGTTTTATATACAACTCTTACATTAATTCAATTTATTATAAAAACTCTAATTCCCCAAATCGACTTAGCAAACCCTAATGCCTTAGACCCTAGATACTTTAGACTTTCAGACATTTCCTTATTAGTATTCTATTACATTATAGGTTGAATTCCTCGAAATTCCCATTACTTAGCTCACGACCGCTTAAGTGGATTTTGATCTCTTTCACAAACTGTGAGTATATCTTTCCCCTTTTTCATTTTACTTTTGGGGCTACTCATGTACTTATATCAAGTTTCTATTTCCTTTACTAAATTCAATTCTCATGTGTGTTTGCTTTATGTTAATTTGTGTGTCAAAATCATTAACCTTTGAGGGCCTGACATTTCAATTAATAGTACTATGGTATATACCCTTGTGACTCTGTTGAGAGTCCTTGTCATTGCTATGTATTTCATTACTACTAGCGCATACTATATATATTTCCTTTCATTACATAGGGTTGATTTTGAACGGATATTACTTATTACATAATTGCAAGTGGTACCGCACATGAATTGCTAAACACTTTTCCTACTATATTTATTCAAACAGGGTATGCTCACCAATACATTTTGTATTGACCAAATCATTTTCGTACATGTTTCAAGTTCTTCATTAAACCCAAAAGTTTATATCTATGATTTTAATTTTTTGGAAAATAATTATTTATTATTTTTAATCCATTTATTTATCTTAAACCATAATTAATTCATAAAAAAATCATTTTAATCATTTTAATACCAAAATTTTTATGGAGATATTCCTAACCATATAAAGAGTTTTGATAATTTTATTTTCTGTAAAAATATTATTTTTACCCGTTTTTATATTTTATTTATATTTAATTGATTAAATTCAATTAAATTCTGTTTTAAATACAAATGATATGGAAAATAATTTATAAAATTATTTCCCACTTGTAACACATATAAACTACTGTTCAAAAATAAAAATGATATTTTTTCACTTTATTTGTATTTATTTCCATATTATTTCGTTATTAATAACAATAAACATATTTAAAATATACACAATACCAAAATTATAAGTTTTAAAATTCTGAGAGTTATTTTATTTTCTCACAATTGGAATGACTTATAATTTCTAAATTTATTTTGATGTTGTAATATTCGTCAAGCACACCTTTTCGCCATTTCGCTTCAAGCACGGTATCTCAATAGCAAATCGCGGGCATTCATTGCAATCGTAATGAAAACTTATATTAACCGTACCCATCATGAAAACTAGAGGCAGGTCTCCTAAATTAATGTTATGTCGAATCCTAGGACAGTTGTTGGAGCCTCGGGCAACAGGAGAAACCTCCAAATCAGATAGGAAGATGGTTTCATACTCGTAGTTTATCTCCCGGATGTAGTGTAATATTCAAAAAAAAAAAAGGGCTGTTGATTTACGAAGTCTTTAGGTGCATGAGAACCCCATGTTATTAACACTTCACTTATTAACATTAATAATAATAACAATATTATGTAATAGTCATATCCCTCAAACATTAATTCTAATATCTCAGATAACCAAAACCTTAAACCCTCCAAACACTTTGGAGTTTGTTGCCACAAAATCCTCATATTTAGTTTTAATTATAAAACGATCTCACCGAGATTACCGACTTCAGTTTTGATTTAAACCTCTGACCCTCATTAGAACTCCCCACATCTGCTCCTGGTTTCCTTCTCGACACCTGACCTCATCTCCGTCGCGAACCACTACCGCACTCCGCCGTGGGAAACCGCGGTTGCACCACCTTTTGAAGTTTCGATCTGATTTCGATCCATATAGGTACCAAACTAGCCTACGTATTCGTTATGATATGCTTATATTATATATTTCTTTTTCTTTCGTGATCGTAAATTATTCCGGTGACGATTCATGCAGCCACCTTAAACCATCGCTGTTACTCACCTTAATTCAGTTCCGTGTGACCGCCCGAAGCGCTAAACACTACTCTCCGGTCATATCCGTTTGACGATTAAGGTACCAAGTTGAACCCTCGTCCAATTCGTATACTTATATAAGTTTAAAATTTGTTTGTTGGATTCGGATTTCCGGCGACTAAAAACTGTATCAGCTCGGCTGTTTTGAAAGTTCATATATGTGTTTTAAGTTTGATTATTGTTGTTCGATTGGAACCATACGGGGGAAACTAGTTTTAGGTTGTCTTCTATTGTTGTGAATGGATTAATATGGTGTGTGTGAGTATGTATATATATATATATATATATATATAATATAAGAAACGTATGGTGGGTCTAACTATCAGAGAAGATTATATGTGTTTCATTATGTAAACTGTATGTGGGTGTATATATAATAGTCATATTTGTGTAGTGCATGAGTTAATAGGTAGGTGTGAGATATGTATTTGATGGTATGGTGAATGAGTGTTGGTGTGTGGTCTGCTTATATGTGTGTAGGTTTAATATGTGTGTGGTTGTGTCACATGGGTCCAATACACTTAAGCCGTTTTGTCTCTGTGCAAATTTTAGTATTAAATCAATAATAGACTTCACTTTATGGAGCTTGTAGATAATTCTAAAACCAAGTAATAACATGTCTCTGTTCTTAGTTGAGATGGTGCTCCATGAGAATGTGTGTGTTCAAATGTGTATTTTATATGTTGGGTTAATTAGTTAGTGTCTTTGGATTAGTGAAGGGCTATAAGTATTTAATAAATCCTTATCAACTCAAGGTGATAATTTAATTGTTTTATAAAGGTTTGGTAATTTATGTACTTGTCTAGAACCCGTATGGATTCTTTTAAAATAAAAGGTTAGAGTCGAGCTCTTAGTCGCCGGGTAAATTTTAACGAACGACTCACTAGCATGGTTAATTTATCATAAAACTAATTTTGAAAATAACGGGACTTAGGTTCGCATCCTTATTGAAGACGAATAGTTTTTTTTACTTTTGTTGTGCTCAACTAAGGTACGGATTCTGTTTTCTTCTCTTTATAGTATATTTCTTTTATATAAATCCGGTCCGTTACTTTGTAGTACGGATTTTGGATAGCATGCAATATACCTTAAATTTGAGATCATTGTTGCATGTTCCTTAGACCTCATTAAGTATTTATTCGATGTCCGTTTTTTTTTTGTACTCTGTCACCCTGGCACACTGTTTGACATGTCGTTTGGGCGTCAACGGCATGGTACTGTTCGTGACAGTGCATTATAAATTTTCACGGCGTCTCTAGTTGTGTTAATGTAGCACTTGGCCCCTAGAGGCGTATAGATCGATCTTAGCTCTGTTATGTGTATGTGTTTTTGTATGTGGAGATGGTATAATGGGTGCACGCCACACTCACTATCTCATTGGTGCATGGATTAGCTACCTATGTACCCCCTTTGTTTTGGCTATGGGTGCTTCCGATTACACGACATGTTTTATTGCTACGTTATAGTCGTGTAAGTTAGTATATGTTCTCTAATATGCCTTTGATATGATACGATAAGCTTTGAATAAGTTTCGTTATAGACTTGTACCAAATTTTGTTTCAGTATTCCGTTTTGAAATTTCGCTTCTTTAAACCGCTTTTATATGTACTGTTGTTCTTTCCGTTACTGGGCAATTTTTGGCTCAGCCGTAGTTTTCTTTTTGTGTTTTCCTATTTGTCTCGCAGGTAATCGGGGAAACCAGGGAAATCAAGGTTGAGAGTTGATGTTCGAGTGCTAAAAGAAATTTAGTTTTTTGCATTTTAGTTTTAATAAGACATAAGTTTGAAACTCTATTTTGAACTTCATTATTCCGTTGGATTTCTATTTAACGTTCTATGGACTTTGTTTGGTATTTGATATCTGTAAGTGTGACACGTCAGCCTGTTTCGGGTTGGGGTGTGACAGTTATGGTATCAGAGCCTAGGCTCTTTCCTGTAGAAAACTTAAACGTAAATAACGAAACATGTGAGGTAATGGGTAGACAAAGGGTTAGGATTCACTCTTGTCATTCTCCGCACAATTTATATGCTTTTCTCTGCTCACACGTGTATCTTCTTTTTAGAATGGGTCCTAAACGTACGAACAACTCTAATGATGATGTTGAGGCTTCTGGCGACGTTCCCCTTGAGACCCTCATCGCTGAAGCTGTAAATGCGGCGATTTCGGGTTTGGTTCCTAACTTGATCCAACAGTTGCAGCAGGCTAACGCCAATGCCAATGCTAACGCGAACGCCAACGCTAATGCCAATGCTAATGCGAATGCGAATGTGAATGCGAATGCTAATACTAATCCTCCTGATGGCATTCACGTCTGGCTGGAGCGTTTTTAAAAGCAAAAGCCAAAGTCTTTTAGTACTGCTGCCACTCCAGTTGAAGCAAAAAATTGGATAGCCCATATTGAGAAGTTGTTTGAGGTTTTGGGAGTCGATGACGTGTTTAAGGTCAGGCTCGCTAGCTATAAGCTGGAGGATGACGCACACCGCTGGTGGAAGACTCTGAAGAATGCTCGGGGAGGTGATCAGTATGCTGCTACTCTACCTTGGAATGATTTTCGTACTCTATTCTATCAGCAGTATTTCACTGATGCAGACCGCAGCGAGTATCTGAGGGAATATGCTACGGTTATGCAGAATAATGATGAGCCGATCACGGAATTTAAGGCTCGTTTCTGTCGTCTTGTGAGTTTTCTAGGCCCGGCTGCAGTACTCATGAGCAGCAAACCGATCGTTTCAAATGGGCTATATGTGACAGAGATAGGAAGTTTATTCTTAACCTTCGATTTGCTGACATTAACGAGATTGTGGATGCTGTTAAGAATCTGGATAATGATAAGAAGCATCGTCAGAGGGTTTTTGATGAGAGTCGTAAACGACCTAGGGATAATAATCAGGGAAATTCTTCTTCTCAGGACGGCAATGATCACTCTCGTGACCGTGGGCACCGTTTCGATCGAAACCATAATAACCAGTCACGTAATGTGAGAAACCGAAATCAGAACCCAAGGCCAGCATAACAAAATCAAGCCCCTAATCAAGCTCAGCCTCAAAACCCGCCTCAGAACCGTTACCCTCCTTGTGCCACTTGCGGTAAAACTCATGGAGGGCGTTGTCGTAAAGCTGAAGGTCTTTGTTATAAATGTGGAGAAGCGGGTCATCAGATTAAGGAATGCCCTCAGATGAACCCTAAAGCTAATACTGGAGGAAATGCTAGACCCACCGGAGGACGAGTTTTTGCACTGACAGCTAATGATGCAGCTAATGCCCCAGGTACGGGTTTTTGTTTCCTTATCATTACGATATGAATTTTTCCCCCTTCTATGAATGTGAATTTTTGTTTCTCTTCATCGTAGTGTGAATTTTGTTTTCCTGTTATAGGTACGGTTTCGGGTTATGTGTATATCGGTGAACGTGATTTGTATGCTCTTTTTGATACGGGTACTACACATTCTGTAGTATCACTTTTTGTTGCCAAGTATTTGAAGTCTGTACCTACCGCCTTGGAGTGTCCTCTGGTTATATCCACTCCTTTTAAGGATGCATCTTTTATATCTCACGTCTACAGAGATTGTCCCATTCGAATCGATTCCATCATTCGTGCAGCTGATTTGTATCCTATTCACATGAGTGATTTTGACATTATTTTTGGTATGGATTGGCTATCGCAACATAACGTTTCGATTGAATGTCAGACTCGTCGTGTTCTGTTTGGGAATCCTCTAAATCCTGAACTTGTTTATCAGGGTACTCAACCACGCAAACCATTGAAGATTATTACTGCACTTAAGGATCAAAAGTTTCTTGCACATGGTTGTGCAGCATTTTTAGCTTTGGTGAAAGCTACATCTTCCGAAGAACCTAATATCTCCAATTATCCAATCGTTTGTGATTTTCCTGATGTTTTTCCGAAGGAGTTACCCGGACTTCCGCCAGATCGCGAGGTGGAGTTCACTATTGATCTTATTCCGGGTGCAGAGCCAATTTCTAAGGCGCCGTATCGTATGGCACCTCTTGAGCTCAAGGAACTCAAGGTACAACTACAAGAATTGTTGGAACTTGGGTTTATCAGACCAAGCGTCTCGCCTTGGGGTGCACCAGTCTTGTTTGTGAAAAAGAAGGATGGTTCTATGAGACTCTGCATCGACTATCGGGAGCTAAATAAAATTACCATTCGAAATCGTTATCCACTTCCTCGCATTGATAATTTGTTTGACCAACTTCAAGGTGCTAAATGTTTTTCTAAGATTGATCTAAGGTCTGGTTATCATCAACTGAAGATCAAAGATTCTGATGTTCCTAAGTCTGCTTTCCGCACTCGATATGGTCACTATGAGTTTCTGGTTATGCCATTCGGGTTAACTAATGCACCGGCTGTTTTCATGGATCTTATGAACCGAGTCTTCCATGAGTTTCTTGATAAATTTGTCATAGTCTTCATCGATGATATTCTGATTTACTCGAAGAGTAAGGAAGACCATGAGGATCATCTTCGTATTGTACTCGATATTTTGCGTCGAAAGAAACTTTACGCAAAATTCTCGAAGTGCGAATTCTGGCTAGATCAAGTAGCTTTTCTTGGTTATGTTGTTTCCGCCGATGGTATTTCTATGGATCCGGCTAGGGTGGAGGCAATCACCAAATGGCCTACGCCCACCTCAGTCACAGAGGTTCGCAGTTTCCTTGGTCTTGCGGGTTACTATCGTAGATTCATTGAAGGGTTTTCAACCATCGCTTTACCCCTCACGCAACTTATGAGAAAAGGGGTTAAGTACTCTTGGAACGGTGCTAGAGAAAAGAGTTTTCAGGAGTTGACGAAAAGATTGGTGTCTGCTCCGATTCTTGCGCTTCCATCAGGTACAGGTGGATACAAGATCTATAGTGATGCCTCGAAGAATGGGCTTGGATGTGTATTGATGCAACATGATAAAGTTATTGCTTATGCCTCACGTCAGTTAAAACCGTATGAAGTTAATTACCCGACGCACGATCTTGAACTTGCTGCTGTCATCTTTGCTCTTAAGATCTGGAGACATTATCTGTACGGGGAGACTTGTGATATTTTCACTGATCATAAGAGCTTGAAGTACATCTTTACACAGAAGGATTTAAACATGAGACAGAGACGTTGGTTAGATTTGTTAAAAGATTATGACGCCAACATTCAGTACCACCCGGGAAAAGCCAATGTTGTGGCCGATGCTCTTAGCCGAAAGAATTTTGGATCGATTTCTTCTCTTCAGTTGCAACCGCAGATTATCTTCGATCTTGATAAGATGGGTATTGGTATCTATTTTGGTGACGCTGACGGTTATTTAGCTAGATTTCAGATCGAGCCCGACTTAATCTCGCGAATCAAGATTGCTCAGCAAGAAGATGGAGAACTTTGGACTATTGTACAGAATTTGGAGGTTGGTAAGCAGTCAGAATTCCGAATTGATGAGGATGGGGTAGTCTGGTGTGGAAACCGGTTATGTGTGCCAGATGATTCCACCCTACGAGAGTCATTGTTAGCCGAGGCACACAGTTCGCCATTCTCTATCCACCCCGGATCTACAAAGATGTATCAGGATCTTCGTCAACGTTTTTGGTGGAATGCGATGAAAGAGGATGTAGCGAGGTATGTCAGCAGATGTCTCACTTGCCAGCAAGTTAAGACCGAGCATCAGAGAGCTAGTGGTTTACTTCAGCCATTAGATATCCCAGTGTGGAAGTGGGATGACATTTCTATGGATTTTGTAATTGGGTTACCAAAAACGTTTAAAAAGAATGATGCTATCTGGGTTGTGGTGGACCGCTTATCAAAATCTGCTCATTTCCTTCCGATTCAGCTGGGTTTTTCGGTTAGTAGATTATCTGAGATCTTCACTCGAGAAATTATTCGACTCCATGGTACCCCTGTCTCTATTGTTTCTGATCGAGACCCTCGGTTCACGTCTCGTTTTTTGAAAGGTTTTCAAGCCGCGTGGGGCACCAGATTGAGATTCAGCACCTCATTTCATCCTCAGACCGACGGTTAGTCAGAACGTACGATTCAGACACTTGAGGATATGCTTCGAGCATGTGCTTTAGAGTGGACTGGAAACTGGGATGAGTATCTTTGTCTTGTTGAGTTTGCCTACAACAATAGTTGGCAAGCTAGTATTGATATGGCATCGTTCGAACTTCTTTATCGTTGGAAGTGTAGAGCTCCTATCTGTTGGGAAGAAGTTGGCGAGAAAATTATTGAAGGACCTGAACTAGTGCAGATCACGAGTGAAAAAGTTGCTATTGCTCGAGAAAAGTTAAAGGAAGCTCGGAGTCGACAGAAAAGTTATGCAGACCGGCATCGTCGACCATTAGAGTTTAAGGCTGGTGATCGGGTGTTCTTGCGAGTTTCGCCTTGCAAAGGCATTCGCCGTTTTGGGATCAAAGGGAAGCTTAGCCCTAGATTCATCGGTCCGTTTGAGATCCTTGACAGAGTTGGGGAAGTTTCTTATCGTTTGGCTTTGCCACCTTAGCTAGCGCATGTGCATAATGTTTTCCACGTATCTCTTCTTCGGGGATACAACTATCACCCGTTACACATTGTGAACTATCCATTACATCAAATTCGGAGGACTTATCTTTCGAAGAGGAAACCGAAGCCATTCTTGATCGACATGAGCGCATCATGCGAAATAAAGTTATTCCTTTCGTTAAAGTTCTCTGGAAGAATCATTCTGAACGCGAAGCTACCTGGGAAGTGGAAGAGACGATCCGTTCCCAGTACCCGAATCTGTTTACATCTTAGTACTCCGTATTTCAGGTTAGCTGCCCTATTATATTTGTTCGCGTATGAATTTTGATATGTTTTAGATAAGTTAAGATGTTGCTTTTGATGCTTTGTGTCTTAATATGATATCTTAAATAAGTTCCTATCTATACTTTGCAATTTTGAGGACAAAATTTTTTTTAGGGGAGTAGAATTGTAATATTCGTCAAGCACGCCTTTTCGCCATTTCGCTTCAAGCACGGTATCTCAATCGCAAATCGCGGGCATTCATTGCCATCGTAATGAAAACTTATATTAACCGTACCCATCATGAAAACTAGAGGCAGGTCTCCTAAATTAATGTTATGTCGAATCCTAGGACAGTTGTTGGAGTCTCGGGCAACAGGAGAAACCTCCAAATCAGATAGGAAGATGGTTTCGTACTCGTAGTTTATCTCCCGGATGTAGTGTAATATTCAAAAAAAAAAAGGCTGTTGATTTACGAAGTCTTTAGGTGCATGAGAACCCCATGTTATTAACACTTCACTTATTAACATTAATAATAATAACAATATTATGTAATAGTCATATCCCTCAAACATTAATTCTAATATCTCAGATAACCAAAACCTTAAACCCTCCAAACACTTTGGAGTTTGTTGCCACAAAATCCTCATATTTAGTTTTAATTATAAAACGATCTCACCGAGATTACCGACTTCAGTTTTGATTTAAACCTCTGACCCTCATTAGAACTCCCCACATCTACTCCTGGTTTCCTTCTCGACACCTGACCTCATCTCCATCGCGAACCACTACCGCACTCCGCCGTGGGAAACCGTGGTTGCACCACCTTTTGAAGTTTCGATCTGATTTCGATCCATATAGGTACCAAACTAGCCTACGTATTCGTTATGATATGCTTATATTATATATTTCTTTTTCTTTCGTGATCGTAAATTATTCCGGTGACGATTCATGCAGCCACCTTAAACCATCGCTGTTACTCACCTTAATTCAGTTCCGTGTGACCGCCCGAAGCGCTAAACACTACTCTCCGGTCATATCTGTTTGACGATTAAGGTACCAAGTTGAACCCTCGTCCAATTCGTATACTTATATAAGTTTAAAATTCGTTTGTTGGATTCGGGTTTCCGGCGACTAGGAACTGTATCAGCTCGGCTGTTTTGAAAGTTCATATATGTGTTTTAAGTTTGATTATTGTTGTTCGATTGGAACCATACGGGGGAAACTAGTTTTAGGTTGTCTTCTATTGTTGTGAATGGATTAATATGGTGTGTGTGAGTATGTATATATATATATATATATATATAATATAAGAAACGTATGGTGGGTCTAACTATTGGAGAAGATTATATGTGTTTCATTATGTAAATTGTATGTGGGTGTATATATAATAGTCAATAATAGACTTCACTTCATGGAGCTTGTAGATAATTCTAAAACCAAGTAATAACAAGTCTCTGTTCTTAGTTGAGATGGTGCTCCATGAGAATGTGTGTGTTCAAATGTGTATTTTATATGTTGGGTTAATTAGTTAGTGTCTTTGGATTAGTGACGGGCTATAAGTATTTAATAAATCCTTATCAACTCAAGGTGATAATTTAATTGTTTTATAAAGGTTTGGTAATTTATGTACTTGTCTAGAACCCGTATGGATTCTTTTAAAATAAAAGGTTACAGTCGAGCTCTTAGTCGCCGGGTAAATTTTAACGAACGACTCACTAGCATGGTTAATTTATCATAAAACTAATTTTGAAAATAACGGGACTTAGGTTCGCATCCTTATTGAAGACGAATAGTTTTTTTTTTACTTTTGCTGTGCTCAACTAAGGTACGGATTCTGTTTCCTTCTCTTTATAGTATATTTCTTTTATATAAATCCGGTCCGTTACTTTGTAGTACGGATTTTGGATAGCATGCAATATACCTTAAATTTGAGATCATTGTTGCATGTTCCTTAGACCTCATTAAGTATTTATTCGATGTCCGTTTTTTTTGTACTCTGTCACCCTGGCACACTGTTTGACATGTCGTTTGGGCGTCAACGGCATGGTACTGTTCGTGACAGTGCATCATAAATTTTCACGGCGTCTCTAGTTGTGTTAATGTAGCACTTGGCCCCTAGAGGCGTATAGATCGATCTTAGCTCTGTTATGTGTATGTGTTTTTGTATGTGGAGATGGTATAATGGGTGCACGCCACACTCACTATCTCATTGGTGCATGGATTAGCTACCTATGTACCCCCTTTGTTTTGGCTATGGGTGCTTCCGATTACATGACATGTTTTATTGCTACGTTATAGTCGTGTAAGTTAGTATATGTTCTCTAATATGCCTTTGATATGATACGATAAGCTTTGAATAAGTTTCATTATAGACTTGTACCAAATTTTGTTTCAGTATTCCGTTTTGAAATTTCGCTTCTTTAAACCGCTTTTATATGTACTGTTGTTCTTTCCGTTACTGGGCAATTTTTGGCTCAGCCGTAGTTTTCTTTTTGTGTTTTCCTATTTGTCTCGCAGGTAATCGGGGAAACCAGGGAAATCAAGGTTGAGAGTTGATGTTCGAGTGCTAAAAGAAATTTAGTTTTTTGCATTTTAGTTTTAATAAGACATAAATTTGAAACTCTATTTTGAACTTCATTATTCCGTTGGATTTCTATTTAACGTTCTATGGACTTTGTTTGGTATTTGATATCTGTAAGTGTGACACGTCAGCCTGTTTCGGGTTGGGGTGTGACAGATGTATTGACTTATTCCATTAATTTCTACTTTTATTTCATATTAAATCTCATAAAGTCTATTATTTAAATTCAAGTTATTTCATATTTACATTTCCAATTATTTTACACGTTTTCATAATTTGAAGTAATTGTTAATAGATAATTGAGCTATAAAATTTTCTTTAAATAATTAAAATGATTTAAAACTAATTATAGTTAAATTCAAAAACTCTAGAATCCCCTAATTTAGTCTACAAAACCCTAAGCGCCTAATCCTAGATAACTTAGACTCTAAGTTCATTCCCTTATAAATTATTTATTTCTTTAGGTTAATCCTTTGGGATAATCCTAATTCACATCACGTTGTTCGGTAGAGTTTCAAGCTATTACGCGAACTGTGAGTATTTCCTATCCCCTTTTTATCTCTATTCACTTTTGGGGTGTTAGATGTACACTTATACACAATACATATACAAGTTCACATTTTTACAATACAATTCTAGTACATTGTGCATTTGCTTACATACGTGCTTTATGCTTAGACATTACATGTAGAATACATTTGTACTTAGTGAAATCATTAACCATGTACAAGCCGACCTTAACATTGGATAGCGCTATTGGATTGACAACCCACCTAGGTGATTCTCCCCCTTTTTCATCGGAGAATCCATGGTCATTGTTAAGTTATTATCCATTTATTGGATAAGTACACTGCCGTTCATTTTAGTACATTTATACAGTCACAGGATTGATTTCGCTCATTTGTATGATACATAGTTTACATAAATGCACTGTAGCTTTGCACTTGAATTGTATAACATTTTCCAACTTACTATATGTATTAAAACTAGGAATGCTCACCAACATTTCATATGTTGACAAAACTTATTTTGTACATTTTTCAGGTGCAGTATAATCTTAGTTCCATAGCATTGGATTTTAGTGCTTGCCTTTAATAATTTATTTCAAATTTCATGTTTTGTTTAGACTTGTGTATTTTTCCCATTTCATCCATGTAAGACAATTTAAATTATTTAATAATATATTTACATTTTAGTACCATGTGCTTTTGAACAATCGTCACTACGTGACACCTCGATGATTCCGCCATCGGTTGGGGTGTTACATATGTAGAACTTAATATGGTAGGGCAATGTGTTGTAGTTGTGGTTGCAAAACATTACTCATGTAAGAGGTGGGAGTTAAGATGCATTCCTTGTAAGCATGCTATTACCACTAATTGAAGCATGTCTTTAAATGGATAACATGTATATTTCTCTTATTATCTCTAATATTTGTTGTAATATTAATTATGTAAATTTGTTATTTCAATGTTAAATAATAGGTAAACATTTGTGTTTAAAGTCATAGTGTTTTATAACGATAAAGCAACCATTTTATCATAAATATATTAGAAGGCCAACAAAGGATATAAAGAAAGATGAAGACATGGTGAAAGGTGGAAGCCAAGTAGGAAAGAGAAGATTGTGACTTGTGGGAAATGTGAAAACAAAGGTGAGAACAGAAAACATGCAAAGTTCAAAGTAGATAAGAATCAACCACTACAAAAGGACCAAAATCTGGAAAGGGATCAGCTGCAAAGGCACCAAATCAAGAGCAACAAGGGGTTTAAAAGGGAAGAAGTAATGAAAAAGGACAAGTGGTAATGGAAGTTGTTTGAACTGATTTTAATATAATGTTTAATATTGATCATTTGTTTAACTTTTCATGAAAGACTTGTAGTATACTCTTTCCACCTTTTAGTACTAGTTGGTATTTGGGTATGCCATGTAATAGAAGATTGTAGATACGTTTTCTCTTATGCATATTGGTGAGGTAGAGTAGGTATTTTAAGTAGTTAGATACATTTTTTGAGAAGCCATTTTGAGTTGTTAAATCCACATTCCTTAGTGTCTGTTGGAAAAATAGGTAAAAATATTATTTTCACAATTTTAGGAAAGTGATTTTTCCTAAGTTTTGGACAAAAATATATATTTGAAACTGAGGTTTATTTATATATTTCTTTGTGGGTTTATGTTCTATGTTGTGAGAGCTCCGTAACGAACTAAACTGCGTCCAAAACGGAGCTAAGATGAATGAGACACCGATGCTCAAAAGTAGAGGAGTGAAACAACTAAAGTTGGGAATGTGAAATGGAAAGTGATAAGGAGAACTTGTCCCACATTGGAAGGGGATGAATCTTGAACTTGTTTATAAGGAGTAACTCCCCATCCTAAGTGTTCCATAGAATCACACACTATGGAAGCCGCGAAGGGTGCACCCTTAACTCGCACTCGCACCTTAGGGTGGTCTTTTGTTTTTTCCCAATGGAAGACTTTTAACAAAATAGAGAAAAACCTTTGTTCTTTTGTTTTTTCTACAAAAACCATTTGGTGATTCCTTAAAGTTGGATTTAGAGCCCTGCCATTTGGTCTCCTATAATTCTGTGAGAGAAAACCCTATAATTTTTTATGGGGTTGAAAGTGGTTGTGAGTGAAAAAAAATGGGGAATCTACTGTTTATCGGTATATTTGGGGTTATTTGGGAATCTTTTGGGGAAAACTGAAATCTGTATTTATTTTTTAATATTTGTTGAAAGTGGTTGTGAGTGAAGGAGAGAGAAACAGTAATAATTTTTAATGTAATATGTGGTTGTGATTGATTGTGAGTGAATGGGGGATGGGGAAGCTACCATGAATGCTCTTACAGGACAAACTTTTTGGTTTTTCCAAGGAAAAACTACTTAACTATTTGGTGATTCCTCAAAGTTGGACTTAGAGGATAAACCTTTTGGTTTTCAAAGAAAAGGGAAAGTTTTTGTTTTTTTTTTCTTTTCTTTCCATCTTCTTTGTTGAAGCATTAGACTACCCACTATGGTGACATTATAAGCCATTCAGTTGCAATAATTTCACTACAAACAAAAAGTTTTTCAATAAAATAAATGAGAATCTTTCATATTTACCACAACCGGTTTGCGCCAGCGACCTTTGGTTGCAAACGGTTGGCTATTATATTATTATATTATCAATTATTGAAGTTACTTATTTTATATAAATACAAGAAAGTTAATATATAAACATTTTATCTTTTACGTACTATCTCCTCTTTTTAAATTATTTAAAATAAAATGGTTTTGTATTAGTTATTATTAATTGTTATCTTAAATGTTATCTCATTGTATCCCAACATGCCATATGTCAATTTATAAGTGGTTTGGTGGATTTTTTTGATAAATTTTATTATCCAAAAAATCTAACATTTTATTCAAGAAAAATGCAAAAAAAATTCAGAATTCTTTTATATATATTTTGTTTAGTAAACTTTCACATCCAACTTTGATTTTGTTTCTCTCTTTCGTTGTCATAGTTTTAAAACGATGGATCAATTTCCAAATTTGTATACGAATCTTGACGATTCTGAAAATTGCCAGAATAATCAATACTTTGAAAACTCTTCATTTTTCCCAAATCCAAATCAACTTCCTTTCACTCAAAATCCTCAAACGTCACAAAATACTGAAAAACAACCACGAATCACTAAATGGGAAACTGCAGAAGACGTCCCTTTAATGTCAGCATGGTGTACCTCTACTACTTCTGGTTCAAAGAGGCATTGTATTGAGCCTGCTAGCTCTTCCAAGAGGAATTTTGAATCTGTTGTGGTTCGTAACCGTGGCAATGCCCATGATTGGCAATGGTATCCCCACACTATTCGGAGTTGGATTCACGCTGAATGCGTCCCACCTCTACTTTTCCCTGACACTGCCAAGGACACGCCAACCTTACCACCCTTACCTTGCTCGCTTGAGCAGACTGTTGCTATTTTAGCGGCACATTTCGACACCCAGTTCCATCATCTGTAGTCAACTACTAATGAGATCGCTGGCATACTCCAACGCAACAATGAGGTGACTTAGCTTGTGGAGAAACTCACCTAAGACTTGGCAGAGATGGACAAGTGTCACAACTATCTCGTTGATGCCTACTATATAATGAAGCTTCGAGTGAACGCGCTCGAGTCTTGAGAATGACTGAATGGAGTGAAAAATTTCAGAAGCCCTGAATGTCGCCACCACAACATTGGACACTGCTAATGAAGCCCGAGCTGCATTAGCAAACTCCGGGAGAAACCCAATAGTGAACCTCACCAAGCACCTAACCGAAGAGGAGGCGACATCTCGTGTCTCTTCTAATCTCAATTTTGATTGAATTTCTTTTTGTTTCAACTCTTTTCCATTAACTTAAATGGGCATGTTCTGCTCATACAACTATCGAATGTGGATGTTTTGATGAACTAGTTCAAATAATTTGTATGGATTACAATTTATGATGTTGTGCTCATACTCAAATTGTGATGTTGAGTGTATGAAGTTTCATGTTGCTTGCTCTATACGATAGTGAGTCAGTGTATATACTCATTCGTATGTATTAGAATCCTGTCTAACTGGAATGGTAACTACAACAGAACTTAGCGCTCTAATCGATAGCAGAATAGCTGAGGCTCTTACTGCTCGCCTAACTACTTAGAACCAAGGAGGAAACTTTGATTTGCCTCCACATTCTAACTCGAACTCTTTTGTTTTCTATGTTCCAACTTGCTGCTAATCAACTTCGTGAGCTTGGTTCAAGCGATGTGTAAATCTTATCCCACCTCCACCAACCTACCCTGTTGAGACACGCGTGGACTATTCATGCACGAGCTGTGTTATGTCCGTCGATAGTTAATTCTACAAGCAAGCCTATTGCTCTGTATTTTGCTGGCTTAGAACCACCAACACAAGTGATGGACATGTTTCCTAACCCCTTGTTCGTCTCACAATCAAACCATTACCTTTTGGACACTACCTTGGCAGAACCTCAAGCTACCCTACCTACCCAAGCCATCACACCTAAGGGCGCCGACAACAAGCAAAAGTGGAAGGACAACGATGATGACTCATTGCGGCCACAACCTCAGCAACGGAAGTTTGAAACTTCCAATACCCATACTTCGCCTATGCAAGCCAACCTGAAACAGAATGCTTATGCAGGTAAGAACCCTAGGTGAAACATGTGTGGTTTTCACCATCGTGGCCATTGCAACAAGATCCATTGTCAACGTTGTGACAAACTGTGCCATTTAACAAAGAACTACAAAGCCAAACTCCAACCTTGTCACACCCTCAAATTTCCACTGCGGGGTTTATACCGCGAGGCGCATGACATACCAGGATCCCATAGCCATAAGTCATATGAACGAACTCTAAATGCCCAACCTATTTAGTTCATTTTCAGAAACCAAGTTTAGTTAAGCTGCGGAAGCGTAAACCAAATTTAACCCTTTTAAAACCATGCGCAAAACAACGCGCCCAAATTAAACCATATGAAAGAAAATGTAAAAGCATAATATGAAATTTAGGTGTATAATCTGTTTGTCCAAGACGTTTAAATGTTCAAAAGCATGTAAGTGACACCTAGTGATTCTACATGCATAAGTAAATCCTACGGACCCGTTGGTGAATATGCTGGTTACCATTAGTTTTAAACTTCATATGCATCTCATATAAGTGCCCATTCAAATATATATCAAACACATACCACATAGGACTCCAATTAGTTACACAAACACAAAATACACAATCTGCGTTTTTAGGACAGATTGTGCGTCACCAAAACTAATTTATTTAAAATACTAAATCAGTGAGTTAAACTCCCAAATTTTTACTGAATATTATTTGGGATTCATTTGATAACCCATATTTTTTTTTGTCTCAAAACCAAACACAAAAATCATGAAAAATCGTACATCACAGATATGTCCAGAAAGTTTCTACAGCAGGTCAGGTTAGTAGAAAAATTCCCAAAACTCGTGTATTCATCCAAACGGGATGAATCCACTTGGAAAAGCCAATTTATTCCAATGTTAACCTACTGCCCAAATTTCATAACTTAATTCCTTGTAAAACTCGAGTTATGATTGTTTAAATTTGACTCAGTTTGTTAATCCGAAAATCTGATATGACCTTTACTCAAAGAAAATTCCAAAAACATATCAAACGACATCCAAATCAGATGATTTTCCCCATTCTAAAAAGCTAAGACCATGTACAATCTATTCATGCAAAGAATCGATCAAAACAATTATTTTCAAGCCACGAAACAGACCCTACAAATCGACATTCAGATTCTGTCCAGATTCTAATCATGCAATATTATCAATTATATCAAACCCTAGTTGCATATTATCAATCAATAACACCTAATAATCATCAATAACCATTACCAAACATTCCTAATACCTATTGTGATCAGATTCTATCATTATTCATGCAAAGATTACAACTTTAATGATCAAAACTTCAACAACTTGCGCAACAAGTAACCTATGATATTACTAATCGCCTATCATCATGTTTAATTCATTTAATCTTCAAAAACATCAAGTTTTAATAATTATCAAAAGCTTTCAGACCTGGACAAACCTTGTTATATGATTTTTATAACATAAAAATAAGATTAAAGCGTAAAGGATTAAAGATTATACCCCTAGCTCTTCGATACAATCAACCGAACACCTTTGGAGCTTCCCAATCGATGATCTTAAGCCTTTGCAAGTTGTTTGGGGTTTATAATTCGTAAGGGGCAGTAAGGGGGCGATTAGGGTTGAGTTTAGAGGTTGCATGGGGCTTAAGAGTGTTTAAATAGGGGTGTGAGGCGGTTTAGACCCGTCAGGGCTGCTCGCGCGGCCGCTCGGGCCCTGTGAGCGGCCGCTCACAGGCCCTTGGCCCGCGTGGGTGGCCCGTTTCGTCACCCGACGCGTTTTTCTTTGACGTTTTCGTTATTTCGGACCGTAACAAGTGCAACCCCATGCGTTAAGACCCTAATCAACCTAATGATCCACCTTAAATGATTTTATTAACGTATTCGGTTTAGGTTCACACAATCACGTATGGTTTTCACATAAGTTCATCGAATATCACATAGACACGTAATCGCAATCAATCCAAATTAGTTTACTCATTATTATTATACTTCATTATTCACCAACGTCCGAGGTTCACTAATCATGTATTCAGTTATTAACTCACAACAATGCAACGTGTGTCCTATCTAGCTTACCCTAGTTAAGTATAATGCAAGGAACGTAACTAGAGTTTAGTTAAAGTGAGAACCTGAATTTGCGGGGTATCACAAACCTAAGCAACACTAACAATCTGAAACATGAAATGAGTGTTTCAGCAATGGGAAAGAAGGACATTTCAAGAGGAACTGTCTGGAACTGAAAAAATACGATATCGGTACATTTCCTTGAACCTTATCATAATCTGGTAAATTGTTACCTCTTGAGTTAATCGATTTTTAGAGTCTACCCCAAAGCGCTAGAAACTCTTCACATCATGGTGATAGAAATAGACCTTATGTCGATTACCCTGGGTAGTTTTGCCATGACCCTGGGTATGGATTGGTTACCCCAACACTTAGCTGATATAACTTGTTTTAGACAATTGTCCGCATTACCCTGACCTATAAAGAAGTCCTATCCATCCAAAGGCGAGAAATGTGTTATACCTTCGAAAACTACCTTTTGCATGAAAACTTATAAGTTCTATGAGAAGGCTATACCGCCATTCTGGCACCTGTTACCTTGATCCCTACCATGGAGAAGAAGACTGGGATATTCCTACCTTTCGTGACTTTTCTAAGATGTTCCCTGATGACTTACCTAGCTTACCCCCGCAACGACAAGTGGAGCTACATATTGACATTGCACCTGGTGCAGCCCCTATTGCTAGAGCTCCTTACCATTTTTGCACCCCCTCCCTTATAAATGAAGGAACTCTCTAACTACTTACAGGAAATTTTAGAGAAAAGTTTTAGTCGACGTAGTTCATTCCCGTGGGGAAACTT
Organism: Ambrosia x helenae; assembly: GCA_030844895.1. NCBI lineage: Eukaryota > Viridiplantae > Streptophyta > Magnoliopsida > Asterales > Asteraceae > Ambrosia > Ambrosia x helenae. Next base: position 117,406,780 of record CM061229.1, on the reverse strand, counting down.
GTTCTTTTCGTGAAGAAGAAAGACATGACTCTTCGTATGTGCACCAATTACCGCGAACCCAACAATGTGATCGTCAATAATTGTTATCCACTTCCTCGAATAACTGATCTGTCTGATCAACTTCAAAGGTCAAGTTGGTACTCTAAGATTTCTCCGGGGTCTGAATATCACCAACTCAAAGTCCAAGTGGAGGACATTCCAAGAATCTGCATTTTAGTTGCTGAACCTAGAACCTTGCACTGCATCTATCCTGTCTCTGTCTGAGGACTCGGATGATTTTATCATTTGATGCGATGCATCAATTCAACGTCTCAGTTGTGCCTTAATTATTAAGGGAGCCACACCACTCATGACCTGGAATTGGGAGCGGTGGTTTGCTCTCAAGATGTGGAGACATTACTTGTACGGTACCAAATGCACCAGCTACACCGCTCACAAGGGTCTCCAGCATACCTTCGATCTAAAGGAGTCGGACATGCGACAACATTGATGGGTCGAATTCCTTAACGTCTTTGAGCACGCTATCAAGCATAATCCTAGTAAGGTAACTGACGTGACTAGATCCTTAAGCAGGAAGAACCTTCTAAACCTTGAAGAATTCGATATGTTCAACTCGCTAAATCCTACTGGTCTGCTGGCCAAATTCGCGTTAATCAATAAGAAGCTTTAAGGGAATAGAATGTTAAAGCTGAAACCATGCATAGATTTGTTAAGCGTTTTGAATTTAAATCCGATGGTATTCATTACCTCATGGAACAATTTGATTTCCATTTTGTGACATCCGTCACCTTTCATTTTATCTTTTGTTCGATTTTAGTCCCTCTCATTTCATGAATTTACATCTACTCGAATCGTTGTCATAATTGAGGAATTCTCTTTTCTTTTATAATAATAATAATAAATAATAATAATAATAATAATAATAATAATAATAATAATAATGATAAAAAAACAGTTTTATACATTATACTAAATAAACCAACTATCCTAACCCATTAACACAACCCAACTAAATCCACCCATAACCCAACATAAGGCTGAGCCCACCAGCAGATCCGGTCCAAACCTCCTGGCCCATTTCTTCACTGCTAACAAAAAAAAAATGTCTGTCTAGACCGGGAAACGAACCAGCGTCCAGACCGGCTCGCAACCTTAAACCACCACCATCAAACCACTAAGCCACGAGACCCTTATTTGACATCTATGGAGTTCAAAACCCTTTATACACTAATAAGACCTCATCCCCTTGCTTTCCTTTTCTTCTCCTCTCTGGTCGCATATATGTGCAGATTTTTTTTTATTTTTTTTTTCTTTTTGACTTAACTATTTTTGGCAATCTTAAAGGAAATTGATTATCTGTTTATAAATCAACACAATCAGTCATATATCCAGCAATTATAATCGTCCTAATCATTCCTTAATCGGGTAATTTAGACGCGTGTTTGACCATTCCAGGTCAAACAATAGAAATCTTCCAAATATACATCTCCATTATAAATTAAACACCTCTCTTTGTTCTGAATGTGCCGAAAATTCTATCCCTACCTTCAAATCTCTCTTTCGTTCACCCTGGATCACGAATTTATAGAAGTTTGACTTTTTGGTTGACTCGCGAATAGGAAGCAATTCGATTGGTATGTTCTAATTCATTGTCTCTATGTGTATATCGGCCTAATCCCGATAATAACCCTATAAATAATTGGGTTATAATCATGTATTGTTTGATTAGGGAAACTAGGGTTCTTAAGGTTTAAATGGGGAAGATAACTCGCGTGCATTATAAGTTAAATACATTTCGAAACTAAACAAATCACCAAATCTGATATAGATCAGATGGTTACAAGGTGTGTGTTAAAACTTGGGGACGGGTCTGACTTGGGTTCGATCCCCACAAAAACCCACTTCTTTTTATTGAAACTTTATCTTTTATATTTCATGTTCTATCTTTTAAATTAATTTTAAAATACCAAATCTACATTATAAATTCTACAAAATTTATCCTATGTTATATAAACAATAAACTTTGTCATACAATTTTTAGATTTTCAAAATCATTTATTTAATATATATTATAAATATTACAAGTTTATTCATTTATAAATTGAAAATTTTATAAAAATATCTAAACAAGGCTATAAAATCCCACAAAAATTATTCTAAACTTATAGATCAATAAATATTTCAGAAATAAATTTTTATTCCAGAAAATCGTTTATTTAATATTTTTGATTAATTTTTGTTATTTTAATCATATATAAATCATAATAAATTCATTTTTCACTATTTTTATACCAAAATTTTACATAAATTATTTTTGTTCATTTAGAACAGAAATATAAATTTTAAATTGAAATTTCATTCATTTTAATATTTTTAGATATAAAAATTATATTTTGACAAATAGGAATAAATATACTAAATATTCAATTTTTGAGAAAATAATTTTATAAAAATTATTTTCATACTTAAAATCTTATAATATGACCATCCTTAATCAAAAATATACAAATAGTCTTTTATTTTTTTATATTCCAAATTTCTTTTATTAAACAATTTACCTAATTAATAATTAATCAATTACTTATCCCCAAATTAGGAACCCTAGAAATACTTGTAGACTAGAAAGACATAAACTTATTTATTTCCTTAAACATAGGGTGATACTTGGTAACGTTGGATCACACTTATTCTATTCCACAAGACTTAACACTTTGCTAAGGTGAGTATTACTTATCCCCTTTTTCGTTTTTACACTTTTGGGGTGATTCATGCACAAGTATACAAAACTTGCACATTCATTTACACATACATTGTTCTTCATTTACAATTCATATACGTGTCTTGTTTATCCTTGTGCTTTATGTTTGAACATGAATGTAGCTTACGTACAAAATAATACATCTAGACATAACTTATGTTATGGTGCTCTTTACATATAGACGTAACTTATGTTACGGTGCTCATTTAGACATAACTTATGTTATGGTGCTCTTTTAGACTTGACACGTGTTAGGGTGCTCATTATCAACTTTACCTTACCAACTTTACATTTGATCTTGTCTTGTTTGGTTACTTATGTGTTACATAATGCCTTGGTGATGCTAGACACATGAATTGTACCGCTTTTCAAACCTATACTATATGTACAAATCTAGGTAATATTCACCAACATCATATGTTGACAAAATTTATTTTCGTGCATGTTTCAGGATAAGTTGCTTGACGCTTCACATAGAACTTTGGACTTAGCTTAAACAAATCAACTATCTCTATTTTTTTGTTGTCGTGTATTTATTTTCACATGTGTAAAACAATATTCAATAATCAAATATTTACATTCTAGTACCATGAGCTTTTGAACAATCGTCACTACGTGACACCTCGATAATTCCGCCATCAGTTGGGATGTTACAGATTGGTATCAGAGCCATGGTTATAGGGAACTAGGTTATTAGATAAAATGTCCTAGACTATAACCGAACTTCAACTTTCATGCATAATATTCCATAGATTTCCATTTCCTTCTACTTTCCTTCCTCTACCTTTCCCTTCTTCCCTCTCTCCATTCTTCTCATCTTTCATCATGGTGCATAGAGATGGTGTCCTACAGGGAGTGGAAAATTTACATCATCATGGAACGGGAGCAGTACCTTTCATGAAGACACTCTTAGGCATAATGCCTACTCTTATTTTGCTCCTTCAACGTTGTTGAGCTTTAATGAGTGTGATGGAACACGTGCAATCTGGAAGGGTGGATTCTTGTACACTCGGTTTTCTGGCATAGGCAAGCATAGCGCATAAATCCAATAACGGACCTATTATGCTTACTTGGGGATTCCTGGAGTGAGTGTCCACTTATAGGCTAAAGCATGTCTACTTTGATCACCATTGGGTACAATTCCTTTGAAAAGTCAACGTTCTTGTTGAGCTTTACAGCTAGACAAGGGCACTCCAAGCGTTTTATGCAAGTTTTCAATAATACTCTCTCGTTTCATATACAAGATTTTGTATTTCATGATTTTCATATATTGCTTACAAGTCCATAATCATCTGTACGGTTATACACATACATTTTCTAATATCATGATTATTCATTGACTGCCTCATAGATGTCTGCTCGCCGCATGCTCCGTGATGCTAGCCAACGCACTGTTCGTGCTTCTGGAAAACGTTCTGAACGTCGCCTAGCATCTCTAGTCGCTCAGGAAATTGCTGCAGTGATCCCAAATCTTGTTAGTGAGTTAACCCAGAATAGTAACAGTACCAACACAGGCATGACTCAATTTCGGTGCACTTTTAAACACTTTAACTCCTGCAACCCCACAAAATTTACTGGTGTGGAGGGTGCTACTGGCCTTCTCCAGTGGTTCGAAAGCATGGAGAACACCTTTGTGAACAGCGAGTGTCCTAACGAACTCCACGTTCGCTATGCCACCAGTGTCCTTCAAAAAGAGGCATTAACTTGGTGGAATGGCGAAAAAACGCAACCGGGGCACCGAAGTTGCTTTAGCACTGACTTGGGAGGAAGTTAAAGAGTTGATGATTGCAAAGTTTTGCCCTAGAAATGAAATCAAAAAGTTAGAGGATGAGTTTTATGAGCTGAAACAAGATAGTGGAGAAAACCTAGTGTATACTACCAGATATCATGAACTCAGCCTACTTGTTCCTCATATGGTTACCCCGCTATCCCGAGCAATTGAGAAGTATATTGAGGGTTTACCTGATCTAATTCAAGATACTGTCACTGGTAGCAAGCCCGCTACGGTAGAAGAAGCCATCCAGCTTGCAGCCACTTTAACAGACAAACACGTAAAGAAAGGAAACCTGGTTAGAAAGGGCACCAAGACGTCTGCTGAGAAAACCACCCATGTCGTTGAACCATCTAAGACTGTTTTAGCAAAGGCCGCCACTACTTCTTCGAACTCTAAGAAACGAATGGGCGATAATCAGAACCATGCTGTTGTAAATCCTGTGACTCAACCTCCTATCAAGAAAGCCTACACGGGAGTCCATCCTCAATGCAACACTTGCAAGTATCATCACCCTGCAAATCTTCCATGTCGTCAATGCACTAGATGTGGAAGGTTTGGACATTTTGCCACTACTTGTCGTGTAATGGTTAGGACACACGATAATCATCAAATAACTACCCAGGAACCACTGCCGATTACTAACGACCGGGCATGTTATAATTGTGGAGACCCTAACCACATGCGGCATCGATGCCCTGAATTGAATAATGTAAACCAGGTGGCACATGGACGAGCTTTCAATATCAATATTAACGAAGCAACTGGTCAGGATGACGTTAACCCCACTGGCTAAGCCATGGATGGAATCTTCTTAAGACTCGAGAAATCCAATACTTGTGTTTTCATTTTCTTGATCCTGTTATCATTTTGTACCCAATTGTGTCGTACTCATAAGCATATAACATCTAGAAATTTCCTTGCATACTATTATGTACGAACGCAGGTTGGAAATTTATCATATTTGGTTCCGTTTATTTTAATCGTAGAAATTTAGGACTCTACCTTACATTTTATTGAAACCTTTGGACTTGATTTCCATGAAAATCAAACCATTAAAAAAACTTGATACTTGATCCTACTGAACTTTTCTAAAAACATAATTGTTTGTTATATGAAACTTGATTTTTCTTAATTTGACTTTCTTTGGACATTTAATTATTTATGATACTCGTAAACATGGCTGGCCAAATATGAACTATTTTCTATAGTCAACTAAGAGCACACTTATACTTAATGGTTGTCGTAATTACAAACTTGCTTGCATGTATGTATTATCAAATTGCATGTCGATCTATGAAAAACAATTACTACATTTATCCACTCAACACAGACAAACATCTCACTTAAAGGGCTCCCCGGGTGGGTGGTAGCCCATACTTAAATTTTTGTTATGCTTGCAAGTCGTTGCAAACCAATGTAATTGACCTCATTATTATCTAGCCTCATTGCGTTGATAGCGTCTCATTGTAACCCAACATGTTTGTTGTGTTATCTTCTTGTGAAACTTATTTGCTTTAAGGTGTTGTTAGATTAGGTTCATAGAAGGACATAAAACCCTAATGTAAGATAAATTGATGATTCCGGTCCGGAACGTAATCATGAATTTACAGGTACGTTAAGGTGGTGTGAAATTCTATTAGGGTTTTTGGTAGGCGTCCAGTACGTTTGCAATGTATCAAAGGTATGGTGGGTTAGCTGCGGTACACCCTATATATAAACACTAATGATGCATTAAAAGTGAGACTGGGAGTTGAAACAGGAACAAACTCTAGTTACTTGGTAGTTCATTTAGTCTTTCTATAGTCAATCAACTCATGCATTTATTTTAGGATTCCTAAAACTTGAAGTTTAGTGTTTTACTAGATTCTTATTCTCCTTGTTATTCGAGACGAACCTAATCCAATCCTTAACTCACACCTATCAAACCTCTTATCCAAATCATTCGAAATAGTTTGCTCTGTTACCTATAAATTCACATCGTGCCTTAACTCAAATTTTCCAAACCACGGTTATCTTAATTTCTACCTAAACATCCGAAACCTTATGTTTCTAATAACTTCGGGACGAAGTTTCTAAAAGTAGGGGATGCTGTGACATCCGTCACCTTTCATTTTATCTTTTGTTCGATTTTAGTCCCTCTCATTTCATGAATTTACATCTACTCGAATCATTGTCATAATTGAGGAATTTTCTTTTCTTTTATAATAATAATAATAATAATAATAATAATAATAATAATAATAATAATAATAATAATGATAAAAAAATAGTTTTAGACATTATACTAAATAAACCAACTATCCTAACCCATTAACACAACCCAACTAAATCCACCCATAACCCAACATAAGGCTGAGCCCACCAGCAGATCCGGCCCAAACCTCCTGGCCCATTTCTTCACTGCTAACAAAAAAAAATGTCTGTCTGGACCGGGAATCGAACCAGCGTCCAGACCGGCTCGCAACCTTAAACCACCACCATCAAACCACTAAGCCACGAGACCCTTATTTGACATCTATGGAGTTCAAAACCCTTTATACACTAATAAGACCTCATCCCCTTGCTTTCCTTTTCTTCTCCTCTCTGGTCGCATATATGTGCAGATTTTTTTTTTATTTTTTTTTCTTTTTGACTTAACTATTTTTGGCAATCTTAAAGGAAATTGATTATCTGTTTATAAATCAACACAATCAGTCATATATCCAGCAATTATAATCGTCCTAATCATTCCTTAATCGGGTAATTTAGACGTGTGTTTGACCATTCCAGGTCAAACAATCGAAATCTTCCAAATATACATCTCCATTATAAATTAAACACCTCTCTTTGTTCTGAATGTGCCGAAAATTCTATCCCTACCTTCAAATCTCTCTTTCGTTCACCCTGGATCACGAATTTATAGAAGTTTGACTTTTTGGTTGACTCGCGAATAGGAAGCAATTCGATTGGTATGTTCTAATTCATTGTCTCTATGTGTATATCGGCCTAATCCCGATAATAACCCTATAAATAATTGGGTTATAATCATGTATTGTTTGATTAGGGAAACTAGGGTTCTTAAGGTTTAAATGGGGAAGATGACTCGCGTGCATTATAAGTTAAATACATTTCGAAACTAAACAAATCACCAAATCTGATATAGATCAGATGGTTACAAGGTGTGTGTTAAAACTTGGGGACGGGTCTGACTTGGGTTCGATCCCCACAAAAACCCACTTCTTTTTTTGGGGAAATGGAATTTAATAATCCCAACTTTGGAGGGTTGGAAGAGAGCAGTCCCAACTTGAAAGTTGTAATATAACGGTCCCAACTTGTCAATGTTTTAATTCTAATGGTCCCAAACTAACCCCAGTTAAGTTTTTCTGTTAAGTGCCACGTGGCATTACACGTGGCAGTCCTACGTGGCACAAAGTGTGAAGCTGGCAAAAAAAATGGTGGGCCCTTATCCACATGTGTAAAAGAAATTATATTTAATGTTTTATTATTGTTTTTAAAATGGTGGGCCCTTATTATCTTTTATATACATACATATATATTATATATATATATATATATAAACGTAACCATCACCAAACCAAGAAAGAAGGAAAGGAGCCGGGTGGCTCCTGCTACCGTCACGGTGGAGTCCCGGCGTTCCGACCACCGTTCAGGTGGATTCCGACCAAGAGAGAGAAACACTAAAACTAAAGAGAGAGAGAGAGAGTATGAGAGCAAGGAGAGAGAGACAAGAACAGGTGGGTTCTCCACCGCCACCCGCCGCCATCTGCAACCACCTCCACTGCCTTCTTCACCATTAACCACCTCCACTGCCTTCGTCACCATCAACCACCTCCACCTCCACTGCCTTCGTCACCATCAACCACCTCCATACTGTGTCCAGACCAATAAGCCCAATAAAAAGAAAAGATTGTAACCCTATTTGATTGAAGAACGATTGTAGGATCTCAGAGTTACGTTGCCTTCATCACCATCAACCATTTTAGGGTTAGAAATAAGAACCCTAAAATTTGGGGAAAGCCCTAATTTTACAGGTGGTTGGTGGGGGTGAATGGTAGAGTGGTGATTATGGGGTGGAGGTTGAGGGGAATGATGGTGGGTGGGCTTTGGTTGGTGGTGGCGGGTTGTTGCAGGTTGTGGGGGTGAATGGTAGAGTGGGAAAACCGAGGAGGAGGGAGGGTAGACAAAGGAGGAGGAGGGAGGGTGGTGACAGGCGGTTGTGGGGTGGTGGTCGTCGGAGATGGTGGTGGAGGACGGTGGTGACAGGAGGACGATGAAGAAGGGGGTGGGTTCTCTCTCTCTCTCTCTCTCTCTCTCTCTCTCTCTCTCTCTCTCTCTCTGTATATATACACAGATGTAGATATATAAAATAATATATGCATAGGTTTTTTTTTAATTGAAAAAACAAGTGGGACCCACGTTTTTTGCCAACTGGACATACTATGCTACATGGACTGCCACGTGGGATGCCCACGTGGCATTTAACAGAAAAAGTTAACCTCAGTTAGTCTGGGACCAACCAAGTTAAATAGTTGACAAGTTGGGACTGCTTTGGTACAAGTTGCAAGTTGGGACTGCTGCCTTCCAACCCCCCAAAGTTGGGATTATTAGATTCCATTTCCCCTCTTTTTTTTGAAACTTTATCTTTTATATTTCATGTTCTATCTTTTAAATTAATTTTAAAATACCAAACCTACACTATAAATTCTACAAAATTTATCCTATGTTATATAAACAATAAACTTTGTCATACAATTTTTAGATTTCCGAAAATCATTTATTTAATATATATTATAAATATTACAAGTTTATTCATTTATAAATTGAAAATTTTATAAAAATATCTAAAAAAGGCTATAAAATCCCACAAAAATTATTCTAAACTTATAAATCAATAAATATTTCAGAAATAAATTTTTATTCCAGAAAATCGTTTATTTAATATTTTTGATTAATTTTTATTATTTTAATCATATATAAATCATAATAAATTCATTTTTCACTATTTTTATACCAAAATTGTACATAAATTATTTTTGTTCATTTAGAACAGAAATGTAAATTTTAAATTGAAATTTCATTAATTTTAATATTTTTAGATATAAAAATTATATTTTGACAAATAGGAATAAATATACTAAATATTCAATTTTTGAGAAAATAATTTTATAAAAATTATTTTCATACTTAAAATCTTATAATATGACCATCCTTAATCAAAATATACAAATAGTCTTTTATTTTTTTATTTTCCAAATTTCTTTTATTAAACAATTTACCTAATTAATAATTAATTAATAATTAATCAATTACTTATCCCCAAATTAGGAACCTTAGAAATACTTGTAGACTAGAAAGACTTAAACTTACTTATTGGCTTAAACATAGGGTGATACTTGGTAGTGTTGGATCACACTTATTCTATTCCACAAGACTTAACACTTTGCTAAGGTGAGTATTACTTATCCCCTTTTTCGTTTTTACACTTTTGGGGTGATTCATGCACAAGTATACAAAACTTGCACATTCATTTACACATACATTGTTCTTCATTTACAATTCATATACGTGTCTTGTTTATCCTTGTGCTTTATGTTTGAACATGAATGTAGCTTACGTACAAGATCATACATCTAGACATAACTTATGTTATGGTGCTCTTTACATATAGACGTAACTTATGTTACGGTGCTCATTTAGACATAACTTATGTGACACCCCGCATTTTCAGGTTAAATACTCTTACTGTACTCTAGTTAACTTACATGTTCATACATGGCTAAATACTTAACTAGGTTAGTTAAGTAGGTTTATGTAACACCCCAAAATCATCCATTACACTTAATTACGCCATTAGGCGTGATTAGCAAAATAATAAAACGAGGCTAAACTCATTACTAGAGACTAATCTAGTTAATGTAACAATCTAGAAACCAACTCGAGACTAAACTTGAGGGACCAAAGTTGCCAATATGATAAGTGGGTTTTATTAATGAAAATAAAACAATAAAAACACACATAATGTGTGTGTGTGTGCGTGTATGAATCAGGAGATTCATCTCCTCCTTCACAACCAAACACTAAACCTCAAGAACAAGCTTAATCCAAGCCAAATCAAGGGGTTTTTCAATGCATTAGCAAGAAAGGGATCATCTAAGGCCTAATGAACATCAAGGTACCTTTAATTCGTGTTGAATTTGATGCTAAACTCGTTTTTAATTTGGGTCAAAATCTAGGGTTTTGACAAAAACGTGAATTTATGAGTTGTTAGAGGTTTCTCTAGCTTTAGGGAGCCTCAATTAGGTATAATTCGGGTATGAATCACATTCTACATGTGCAATTGATTTTGACCATATGATTATGTGAATATGTAAGATTTGGGGTTTAACTTCTAGGTTGAAACCCACATGATTAGTAGTTTTGGGTGACTCTTAGGAGTTAACATAATGATCAAATTAGATGAAATGCCTAAATATCATGTTATGTTGATAATTAGATACGTGGTTATATTTTGGTTAAAGTTAGATTCTTGAAATCAAGTATTTTGGGTGGATGCACACCAAGTGTTTGATGAAATGCCTCAATAGTCTTGTTTGCAAATTGAGGTGATAACTTGATTTGGGTAATCATGGAATTACCCGTATATAAAACGTGAAACACATGTTTAAAATATGAATCACACCATACATGAAAAGTTTAGCCAAATGATAATTGGGAAAACGAAATAATGGTGTGAATAAACTCATGAGATGTGTTAGTTATTGGATATGATGACTAACTTAACTAATCTTATGAGTATAGTGAAGGTTGATCTTGTCAAGCTAGGTGCAAGCTTGAATGGAATGGATCAAAGAACAAGACGGGTCAAGCGGATATGAGCCTAAAGTGCAAGTAAATGGGAATGAATACAAGTAAGTTTTACTTACACCAATATACTATAACATAGCTTAAATTGTTATAAGTATTAGTTTCAAATCTTGAGTGTGAGGTAAAGATAAACCCCAAGGGGTAGAATCTATTAAGTGAGTTGCCTTATGTGCACTCAATACAAATGTGGTTTAAGACCTTAATCGAGATAATGAGTTATGACCAAATGGAGAAATCCATCAAACGGGTCAACTAATAAAGATATGTGAGAAATGATGTTTTAATCCAAATTAAACCAATTGAATGGAGTCGTTAAGCATGATGTTAAATGGGTCAAGTTTGTTTCACTTGAACCATAGATAAAAACTTGGGTAACATAGCATTATGAACTAGGAGTCTAAACGGGTCAAATGGTGATGTCCTCACCATGTGAATCCAACACTTGATGCTTGTATTCCAAGCATTAAGATTCATAAAGTTAAACGGGTCAAATGGCAAGTTATTGCCATTTGAGTTCCGAGAAATTAACGTTGTCTATTTAGAAAGCATACAGGTAGATGCAATTGCGCGTGCATTCTTGATGTTAAGAATCATGGAGGATAAACACAAGGTATGGATATAGGTCAAGGCCACCCGGTAAGTCCATAGTCAAATAAACGCTTTCGACGAAGCAACATAGGTGATAAAGTACCCACATGAAGTGTGGGTGCAAATCAAGTAAGTTATTTCCATAACTATGTCTAATGCGCGCTAAGGCGCTTAGAATCGACCACATTAGAACAATCTTGAGAAATGTTGAAAATCTAAGTCCGTATGGGCTTAGAAGTTTTTAAACAAGTCATTGAGTCCAAAACAATGGGTTTCAATCAAGAAGTGTCGCCACGAATGGCTAAATCGAAAGATTTGGCTAGGAGGGGCATTTTGGGAAATTATAAAGATTTACTAAAGGATAAATCTAATAATCGGAATCATAACGAACAAATCGGACAAACACTTTAGTTGATCAAGTGTATAATGACTTGACAACATGAACTAGATGCATTGCGCATGGTCAAATGGTGTTTGGATAAGTTAAATGTCTAAATGGGTCAAATTGGGTAAAAGTCGCCATAAACATTCAAAACTAAGAACCGGATCATGGCGACATAAACCAGACCATAATTTCAGTCAAACAAAGGTTTATTTAGTCGGCGAGTCATTACTTAGGCTTCGGGAATCATCAAATGCGGTTGCGACATGATTCCCATGCTTAAAAATCACCAAATTCACATCAAAGCTTCGAGCGGACCCGCTCACAGAGGCGAGCGCCGCGCGCTTTGACCTGCACGTCAGCACGAACTTTAAAATTACGTATAAAATCGTAGAAAAATCGTTAGGAGGTGTTCTTTATATGCCTGGAAAGCTCTCGGAGCGTAGAACAATTCTCATTTGAAAGTCGAAGTCAGATTTTGGGTTTTAGAAGGGGTAAAAGCGATCCGAACAGCTGCTGCGCATAAGTTGCAGCAGTTTGTTCTCCTGATAAAGGGCCGTTTGGCCTGGTTCGTTCCGTATCAACGTGTAACGAATACCGTACTAGTTTAAATGTATCATTGACAACCCACTAACCATTTTTGTGAAATGGTGCTAGGTAAACAAGTGAAGGAAGTCCCGGAGCAAGGATCAAGTCGCGAGAAGAACCGAACACGCCCGAACATTCATCAAGCTTCCGCACTAGAATCTAAGGAACTCCCGTTAAAACGCAACATCTTAAAATATGTTTTAACTATTAAAATGTAAAAATTTTGTGTGAACCAAACATGTATTTGATCTTAATGGGTTGACTTATAAAGAAAATTTCAAAGTTTTAAATCGGGAGTGGTTTAAGTAAGGTCCAAACCCGTAGGATTAGGCGTTGATTGCGTGATTACGGGTTAGGGTCTTACAGTTTAACATATGTTAGATGATGTTAACATATGTTATAAGTAGGAAAATCCTTGTTAAACACACACATGAGTCCTGTATCCCAAACGTTGGTGAATTATGTGACATACATAGCAATAATATATACAATTGAATTATGGTGAACATGAAGTACGTGCTTATGTAAATTACATGTTTTTGTGAATGATCGCCTAACTGAAAGGTAATGCGTAGATTATGCGAATTACGTGCACAACATGAGTAATATGCTATGTAATAATAAAAACAATGGTTTTTATACAATTTAGAATGGTTAATAATATTGGGTCCGGTATTGGGCTAGAACATGGTTAACGGGTCAAGTTAATGGACTAGAAGGGCCCTAATACCAATTGCTTGGGGAACAAGCAAAGCCCCCTTATAATTAGGAGGCAAGGAAAAGATAAAACCCTACCTCTTGTCCCTTCTTTGCGCCGTGCGAACCCCCACCCCCATCCCCTCTTGGTTTTTCAAGCAATCAAGTAATCCTTCACCTAATCAAGCTAGTTCGGGTTTGATTTCAAGGCCCTAGGGAGTTTAATCCTTCGCAAGGTATACATTCTTATGATTTTTGATGAATTATAATGATTGAAAAACTTTAAAAACCCTAAAAATAATGATATAGAATCGCATGCATGTATGTATAGGGATTCTTGAACGTTCTTGATGATTTGATGATGATTTGATGATGATTGTTATTAGTAACCATGCTTAGGGTTTTCACATGATAACATATGTTTTTTGCTATGATTAATATGGTGTTTAATCAGTACTATAGGTGTTATACATGTATTAGGATGTTCATGAAAAATTAGGGTTTGTAGATTACTTGGGATGCAAGTTTAAGATTCTGGCAGATTCGGTTGAACGTTTTGTAGGGGCTGTAATGGGTTGGTAAATTGATTGTTTTGATGATTTCTTTGAATGATTGTAATGTAAAAGGTCTTAGCTTCTCATAATGGGCAAAACCATCGGATTTGGACATCGTTTGAGTCGTTTTTGGAATTTTAATTGATTAGGGGTCATATCAGATTTTCGGATTTGTAAATTGGGTTAACTTTAAATGGTCATAACTTGAGATTTACAAGGAGTTAGGTTATGAAATTTTTACAGTAGGTCAATACTGGAAAAATAGAGCTTTTCCAAGTGGATTCATCGCGTTTGGATGAATACACAATTTTTGAGAATTTTTCTACTAAACTGACCTGTTGAGGAAATTTTCTGGACATAGCTGTGTTGTACGAATTTTCATAATTTTTGTGTTTGGAATTAAGACAAAACAAAAATAGGTATTGTCAAGTGAATCCCAAATAAAATTCAGTAAAAATTTGGGACTCTAATTCATTCGTTAAGTATTTTAAATAAATTGTTTTTCACAGCGCACAATCTGTCCTAAAAACGCAGATTGTGTACGGGGTCTTTAGGTGACTATTTAGAGTTCTATGTGGTATGTAATTGACATGTACTTGTGTGAAAACTTGTATGAGAAGTATTTGATGTATTAAACTGATAATAATCACTATAATCACCAACGGGATACGTAGGATGTAACATTTCGCATTTAATAATGTCACGTTACGACAAGTTCTATTTTATAACTTACATTTAATTATTTTTTTGTAGCATTATATATATATATATATATATATATATATATGAATTTATAAAAATAATAATAATAATAATAATAATAATAATAATAATAATAATAATAATAATTAGTTAACCTTAACACAACCAAACACACTCTAACCCAACATTCCCTCTTAATTTCCAGCCCAAACCCAAAGAGTGTCACCCGGCCCAAGACCTGAGCCCACTAGACCTCGGCCCAACCCCACCTCCCTTTTTCCCGTTTTAATCAAAAAAATAAAAGGTCCAGCCGGGTTTCGAACCGGTGACCTTCCAGACACACACACCACGCCTCAACCACTGCTCCATGTTACCTATTGTGATTAGATTAGGAACTTTAGGTATTTAACACCTTCTTGTAATGGACCTGTTCTTCTTCCCTGTTAGCGATCAGCAGCAGCATTGAAGTTATATATTTATTTTTTTTAAATAGCCATATTAAGCCAAGATTAATTATCATTGACCTTTGATACGTGATTATCGCCTATAACGAGTCTATTACACGTTTAATCCTCATCAATTGATACCAAAATTAAACATTAACGCGTCAACCATTAACAACGGGTCAAACCTTGCCAATTATACAATCCATCGATCCCCTATATAAATTGATCGTCCCCAAGGCATAACAACTCTCTCATAATTCTTTCTCAACCCCCAATTCTTCATTTTAAGCTCCTGTTCTTGTTAAAAAGTTCGCACTTTGACTTTTTTGGCTTGACCGATCATTCTTAAACAAATCAGCTTTGTAAGTACGATTATTATGTTGGGTTTTGTTATTCGGAACCTGCACAACATTAACCCCATGATTAATTGGGTTAATGTTGTGTAATTCGATCGATTGTAAAATCTAGGGCACGTATTCAAATTTTGGGGAAGAACACATTCAGGCTGTTTATATTTATTTTAAACCAACAACATCCAAACACAACCACTGGCTTGGACCAGATGGTTGTGTCTGGTGCCCTATACATGAGCCACCCGGGTTCGAGTCCCGCGGGTGGCGTCCTTTTGTCCTTTATTTTTGTTACAAATCAAATACTTATATATTTATTACATTTAATTTTATAAATTCGTTTTTAATTATCAAAATCCTTTTATAAATTCTAAAAAAATTACTTTTAGTTAATCTGATATAAATGCTTCACCTACAATTTTTAGTTTTCAAAAATAAATTTATTTAATATATATAATAAATAAATGAAGTTTATTCCATTTTATTTACAAAAATCTATAAAAATATCAAAACAACCTTATTAATTTCTACAAAAATTATCCTGAGTTTGTACAATGTTAAACTTTACTGAAATGATTTTTAATTTTGAAAAATCATTTATTTTATATTTTTTAATCAATTTTTGTTAGTTTTAATCATAATTAAATCATAATAAATCCAATTTTTAATATTTTTGCACCAAAATTTTATACAAATTATTTCTGATTATTTGGAACAGAAATATGAATTTTAAACTTATAATTCTTTAAATTTTAATATTTTTAAATATTAAGTTAAATTTTGACAATTTGTTATAAATAGAATTAATATTCTATTTTAAAGAAAATAATTTTATAAAAATTATTTTATTACTTTAAACACATTATTGTGATTATCTTAAATTAAAATTCTTATAAAAAAATTTTGGTTATTTAATTACTAATATTCTCTCAATTATCAAACAATTTTCATAATAATCAAACAAGCATTTATCCCCAATTCGAAGCCCTAGAAACTTATACATTTGTAGACTTGATAGACTTAGACATATTTATTACCTTATTATAGGGTGATACTTGACATATTTGGGCAACACACTATTCTATTTATCAACAAATACAACATTTTGCTAAGGTGAGTTTTACATAGCCTCTTTTCTATTTATCACCATTTTTGGGGTGAAACATGTTACAACAATATTTATGCAATTCATCATCAATGTGTCTTTGTGTATTTCTATGTTGCATTATGTCTTGAACATGACTAGGGTAAGCACAATTCTAGCATAAACATTCATCAACCAAACGGTATACATTGATAGATCTATTGGACTGACAATCCCACCCGGATACGTGCCTCCTACAAAGGTTACGTGGGTGTTTGTTACTGCAATTTAAACGAGTGAACCATGAGCGTATGGGATGTACCACAATTACAACAGTCAACAAGGTTGATTATGCACTCGATTTACTTCTAGTATGTTTTCGCATATGGACTAGACTGCCATGACACATGAATTGCACAACAATTTTATTCTATTATCAAAACCTATGTAATTCTCACCAACTTTTGTTGACCCAAAATATTTTCAACTTAACATGTTTCAGGTTCTACTTGCTTGAGGATTTGAATTAATGCTTGAAGATGTGTGCATAGTTTTATTCAATTTGATGTATGAATTCTTGTAGAACAATTGTATGTAATTTATCTAAATCATATAATGAGAATTATTATTTACCATGAGCTACTGAACAATCATCAATACGTGACATCCCGATGTTTCCGCCATCGGTTGGGGTGTTACATAGGACATACTTGAGCATGTAGAGTCATTAGGTGTCACTACACGGTTTTGAACTTTTAAAAGTCTTGGATAAACGAGTTACATGGTGTGTTGGTTACGCACGTATACTCACCTAGTGACATTTGTAATAGGGAGTCGGTAGCACGTTACTATTCGTGGAATTTGGATTTTCACTTGCGACCTAAGATGAGTTTCACTACTCTTTTTCTCAAAAGCATGCGTCTCAGGTATGAGACACTTTACTTAACATTTTCTAGTCCAGTTTGGGACTACTTACACATCCCGGGTTGGGATGCCATGGATCCTTATGAGGGTCGGTTACTTTGCTAGTTCGCAATTGTGTCCTTGATAAACTAAACCATTTCTATCATCTGTAAGTCCTCGCGTACCGAATGAGTTGCCAGGGTTGGCAAGCGGGTTATTAGTTGATAGCGCTATTAGGTCTTACAAACCTCACACCGGCTCGGGGAGCGCGGGCGTGAACTATAACTTAACGAAACATTATCATTGTGGATAGACAATGATGTCAGGCATGCGGCACACTTATGTGGCTACACGTACATAGCAGTTCGGTATATTCGGTTAGTTATCATGAATGGGTTAGCTACCCTTGACATGCGATGAACTAGTGGTTACACGGTGCGGGGCACCAACATAACTTACTTACTTACGTGGTTTTGAAAACCAACGCTTTTGCATATTAAATTACTTTACTTTGTGAACTCACCAGCTTTATGTTGGACACACGATAGCATGCTTTTGCAGGTTACTAGGAACGGAGCACTGTTAGGTCATGCATCATGTCATGGGGTCGTAAACATTATACTATTATGCACTTTAACTATTTATTTGGTTTTGGGCGCGTTGTTTTGCGCAAACTATATTTACTACTTAATTCGCTTCCGCTATATTTTTCATTGGTTTGATTAAACTTAAAAACTTGGCTTTTATAATGAACTAAATGGTTGGGCATTTAGAGTCGTTCATGTGACTTATGGCTATGGGATCCCGGTTTGTCATGCGCCTCGCGGTATAAACCCCGCAGTGGAAATTTGAGGGTGTGACAACTTATGTTATGGTGCTCTTTTTAGACTTGACACGTGTTAGGGTGCTTATTATCAACTTTACCTTACCAACTTTACATTTGATCTTGTCTTGTTTGGTTACTTATGTGTTACATAATGCCTTGGTGATGCTAGACACATGAATTGTACCGATTTTCAAACTTATACTATATGTACAAATCTAGGTAATATTCACCAACATCATATGTTGACAAAATTTATTTTCGTGCATGTTACAGGATAAGCTGCTTGACGCTTCACATAGAACTTTGGACTTAGCTTAAATAAATCAACTATCTCTATTTTTTTGTTGTCGTGTATTTATTTTCACATGTTGTAAAACAATATTCAATAATCAAATATTTACATTCTAGTACCATGAGCTTTTGAACAATCGTCACTACGTGACACCCCGATGATTCCGCCATTGGTTGGGGTGTTACACATTCTTGGAAATCTCATAGAGCTTATGATGGGTGAAACACAAGTCTCGATACTCTGTTCACCCTGATTCTGACAAGATGTACAATGTTCTCATGGTACCCTTCTAGTGGCTTGATAGGAAAGCTAAAGTAGATACCTATGTCAAGGAATGATGACCTGTGCGAAGGTCAAAGTTGAACACTAGAAACCTTCCGGTATACTCTAGCAACCCGAGATCCCAATGTGGAAATGGGAACAAATTCCAATGGACATCAATTCAAGCCATCTGATTACCTAACGGTTGCGATACCATTTGGGTTATCATAGACCACCTGACTAAATCTGCCATTGCTAGCCATCAAGAGGACTGACTAGCTGGAAATGCTAACTCGCACCTACCTTAAGGAAGTTGTTCTCGGCACAGTGTGCCAACCCCTATAAATTCCAACTATAATGCTCGCTTCTTGTAAACTTTACAGAAACCTTTGGGTACTCGGTTGGATATGAGTACTGCATACTACCTGCAAACTGATGGCCAGAGCGAGTGAGCAATCCAAACTCTAGAAGACATGTTACGAGCCTATGTAACTTGTTTTAACAACGGTTGGAACTACCAAGTTAGCAAAACGTTCTCTTACAAGTCTCACCTTGGAAATTTGTCATTCATTTCGGCAAACAGGGTAAAGCTAAACCCCAAATATATTGTACCTTTGAGATCTTAGGAAGGACAGGCCCAGTGGCTTACCCACTCGATTTACCTACCGAACTTACTCGCATTCATAACGTCTCTCGTATTTCAAACTTAAAGAAGAGTTTATCCGATGAGACACTTGTCGTTCCTCTGGAAAAGATACAAGTCGATGAACAGATGTGTTTATCGAAAAACCCTTGAAATATCTGACTAGGGAGTCAAGAGACTTAATCATAGCAAACCTTTCATTGTTAAAATTCGTTGGAACTCCAAGCGTGGATCAGAGTTCACATGAGAACGAGAGGAACAAATGAAACTAAAACACTCTCACCATTCTGGGTGGCAATGCCAAACACTGTTAAAATAGATTCAATTTCGGGGCGAAATTTCTTTCAACAAGGGGATGATGTGACACCCGACAAATTCAGGTTAACTTTTTATTAACATTTACTACTTACCTTGGGTTAATTTTATATATTTAATTTAAGTCGGATGAATTAAGTTGGTTTAATTTATACGAAACAATACAAACAGATAATTCGATTAATTTTCAGAAAACACACACGAATAGTGGACCGCAAACGTTGGTGAATGGCAAAACAAATAATCACAAAATAACTTGTTTGATGTTATTTACAATTATGTGTATACGTGAAACTATTTGTTAATAGTTGAAAATAATTATTGTTGTGTGAATATGTGATCAGGTCCATGACCGACCCTAGACGGACTGAGCAACGTAGGCAAGTTATAAAATATTTGGGTAAATATTTTATACATTTATCATACTATAAATTTAATCTATTACGCAAAATTAACTTATTACGCGATGTACGCATTCAGGTCTACACCTGGCTCTGGTTAGACCGGGAGTCATAAACTAGTTATACAATATTTTGGTTAAATATTTTATAGTTTTATTATTAATTTATATATATATATATATATATATATATATATATAATATGTATATTGTTTTCGTGGGAAAGGGATAATGGAAACCTTCTAAAACGAAGAAACTCCCGGAAACCCAATGAGTGGCCAAGATTAATCCACACCAACCTCTATTATTTTAATAAAAAGGGTAATCTAGTAAATTTACCCTTCCCCCTCTTTTTCTAATTTGAATTTTCTCTCTCCCCCTCCTATATAAACACTCCCTCTCTCTCTCTCTTCATCTCTCTTCCACCATCTTCAAGATTAATCCCACCACCACCACCCCTACCACCACCTCCACTGCCACCACCGCCACTGCCACCGCCACCACCACCACCGCCACCACCACCACCACCTCCACCACCACCTATATCCAATAATAACACTAATAATAATAATCCAGATCCTAACCCCTTCTTCTTCATTCAACCAAACAACAAAAACTCGATAATAATAATAACATCAGGGGTTCAGAACACCGCCACAACTTTTTTGATTTCGCGACATGGGGGTTGATGGAGGTGAAAGTGAGTTGATTTTATTGGGTAGTGTGGCGACTGAAGTGATGGAGCTAGAACCAGCTTAAGCTCTTCAAACTCAGCCTTAGATGGTCCGGCACGGTGGTAACGGCGTTAGATGGTCCGGCACGGTGGTAAAGCTTGGATTTGGGGATACGCACATGGATTTGGGATACCACAACATATCCTTTAGATCTCATCAGGACACGTCTTGCAGCACAGGTGTGGAACGAATGCTTCAAAAATTGTCAATTACTCGTTTTTTTTCATAATTGTTGTCAAGATAAAATTATTTGTTTTTTTCTTTTTATAGAAATATGCATATAGTTTGTAAAATCTGTTTTCACAGACGACATCGTTTGATGATGATGAGCATCGTTTGTAGTGAAATTGATAGATTATTATTATTATTATTGTTATTAGGCTATTATTATCGTTTTGATGCATTGGATAGGAAATTGGTGATTTAAATAACGAATTTTGTTCCTTTTGTGGTACATTTCACTTTTAGAAATATACTAAAATTTGTCTTGAGGTTTTTGTGGTATATTTCACTTTTTGAAGGTCCAATGTGATTTGGTTTTTTAATTTATTTTATTTTTTTAGGAATTTTATAGGCTACTTACATTAGAGTTTGATTTTTTTTTTTTTTTGAAAAAAAACCATATGTTTTTGTTATAATATGTTTATATAATTTGAGAACTCAAACTGGTGTTGTTTCATATGTAACATTGGTATCTCTTTTTGTTAAATACGTTGTGGCGGTTTCATGATTTACACATGGGATCAAATCCATGTTGCGTCTGTTTCGTATGTAACAGCAGAACTAAGCTGGTATAAATTAGTTTCTGATTTTTTTTTACCAGTTTCAAAGGTTTGCTATTATTTTTCTTTTATTTCATTTAGTTTGATTAGTTTCAAGAGTTTTAAGTGTAATACGTTTAGTTTTTCAATTTTTTATATTGGTATAATTTTTCTTTTATTTTTTGTATTTTTCTTTTATTTTTTGTATGTTACTAGCATCTTTTTTTTGGGTGATTTATTATGTTAAACATCGAAAATGATTTTTCGTTTTATGTTTTATGTTCATAGTATATTTTTGTTTAGTTAGGGTGTTTTTATCGTCTATATTTTCGTATAATCTTTGTGTTTAGTTAGCCTGTTACGTGTGTAGCATGTCTATTTTTTGCAGTCAAATTATGTTTTCTGTTTTCTAGCATGTCAAATTATGTTCTATGTTTACTGCAGACTACATAAATGTTGTCTGTGTTTTTCCTGTTACACATGTAAATAATTGTTGTTTTCTTGTAAATAATTGTTGTTTCACATGTACATAAGTATTGTCTGTATTTTTATTTTCTTAAGTTGTAAATAATTGTTGTTTTTTTGTGTGTTACTAGCATCTCTTATTTTTGGGTGACTTATTATGTTAAACATCGAAAATGATTTTTCGTTTTGTGTTTTTATGTTTGTAGTATCTTGTTGTTTAGTTAGGGTGTTTTTATCGTCTATATTTTCGTATAATCTTTGTGTTATGTTAGACTGTTTACGTGTGTAGCATATATGTTTTTTGCAGTCAGATTATGTTCTATGCAACAATATGTCTGCTTTTGTTTAATATGTTTTTTTAATCAAAATTGGTGAATTTTAATGTCTGTTAACATATGCAACAATATGTCTGCTTTTGTTTTTTACCAATATGTGCATGTTTGTATGAGTATTATAATGTGTGGAATGTATGTTTGCATCTGTTTCCTATATTTTTGCACATGTTTCGTATGTAACAACAAAACTATGGTATAAATTAGTTTCTGATTTTTTTGCCAGATACAAAGTTGGTATAAATTAGCTTCTGATTTTTTTTGCATCTGTTTCTGTATGTTTGCATCTGTTTCTTATATTTTTGCACATGTTTCGTATGTAACAACAAAACTATGGTATAAATTAGTTTCTGTTTCGTATGTAACAGCAGAACTAAGTTGGTATAAATTAGCTTCTGATTTTTTTTACCATATATTGATTAAAACAAAAGTCACTAATCATTGGATCAAATCTATGTTTGCGTCTGTTTCGTATGTAACAGCAGAACTAAGTTGCTATCAGTTTCGTATATTTGATAATCTTTGATAACTAAATGTATAAAACAATGTTTTTTTGTATCAGTTTCGTATGTTTTTGGTTATTGTGAGCTAATCCGTTTGGCTTTTTTCAATCTTTAGGTGTTATGCCTTGATTTGGCTTTAATTTTCCTTATTTACGTTTTTAAATGGTATGGTCTCATGTTTTTAAGTCCTTGTTGGGCTTACAAAAACTTTTAGAATTAAATTAATTTTGTTTGATAAGTGTTTGCACGTCTCATCGTACACAAAATTAGACATAAAGTTGTTGGGCTTATAACAACTTTCCAGGCACCTCTCCCCTAGGCGACTGGGTTAGCCAGTCGCCCCTTCATAGGCAACTGAGTTTCCAACGAGTCATTTGCTAAATAATCACGTGAATTCACGTATATACGTATCGGCAAGTTATATAATGATCGTAAAACATTTAATTCCCAACAATTTACACTTTTTATGTTATTTCATCACCCCTCGTGATCCGAAACTCGTGTGCGTATGTTTTCCCCGTGATCCTCCGAATCACTAACTCACAGATATTGTGTGTGTAAACCAACTCCTGATAATTTCCCGAATCATTGAACCGACTCCCAATGATTCCCGAATCATTGAATGTCACACCCCAACCGATGGCGGAACACATCGAGGCGCGACTTGTGATAGATTGTTCAAAGACTTCATGATACTCGAATTGTGACAAATTGATTTAAGGAAATTTCATTTCATAGCATTCGAAGTTGAAAATACAAATTGTTCAAGAAAAGGAAATATAACAAACAACATAGTGCTAATAAAATTGGTGCGTTTCTAAGTCCATCCCTACAAGATTTCTTGAGACATCGCATCAAATATTTCCTGCAACATGTATAAAATATCCGTCAACACATAAAGTATTGGTGAGCATACTAGTTTTGGTTTACGTACATAGTATTAAAAGATTTTACTCAAATCGTCATGCTATAGCTTTGAACACGTAGAATCATACAAAAGCATAATCAACACATGTTTGCACTGCTTGACCTAACACCGAAGTGATATGCCGGTAAAACTTAACATGACCCAGTTAGGGGGCGGGGTGCTACTCCTATAGCAATAGCGCTATACATGTTAAGGGGTTGTATGCTAAGCGGCATAGTTTATAAGCATATTTAGTAGATTGAGCATGCGAGTATGAAAGTGTTTAGTGTATGTTTGCATAGGATACATGTTGAGCCCCAAAAGTGTTAAAAAGTAAAAAGGGGACAAGTATGAACTCACCTTAGGGTGCGTTTGTTAAGTTCTCAAAAACGAGTCTTAAGAAATGAGGATTTTAGTTCCGGTTAGACTAGAGTTAAGAAAAGAAAAAAATGAATTTAGATTCGGAGGAAGATTCAAGAGTACAAGGAAGTCATGCATTGCCTTTAAGGCGAACCAAAACACAAACCCCCATAAAGGTGATTCGGATGGTCATGAGAGTCAAGTAGTGCCTTTAAGGCTAACCAAAACACAAACCACCATAAAGGTGATTCAGATGGTCAAGAGAGTCAAGTATTGGTAAGGTAGAGATGTATCCGCAAACCTTCCAAGTTAATAGATTAATAGAGTTTTGAAAGTATATATATTTTAGTATTTACATAATATAACTATAGGGTTAAAGTAGTGTATGGTTACTTAGTTTGGAAGAGCCTTGGCTTTCCTTTGTCAACCATTAGCCATAGCACAAGTCCATCCAACATTAAGTTGTTGGTGAACTTGGTTGGTATCACTTCAACTAACATTCTAGTGCATAAAAACAATAGAAGATGAACCACCTTTGAGGCCTCATTTTGGTGTCCTACTAATTATTTGCCATAGCAAATAAGAGTAAGGTCCTAGAGGTTTTCCCAAGGGGTTAGATGAAGAGGGGAGGTGAAGAAAGAAGAGGAAAGTGGGAGTTTAAAATGATAAAACTCACTTAGAAGTGGGCTTCCAACACTTAGGATTTCTTGAAGAATTTAAAGGTTTAGAGAGTGATTTAGAATTGAGCAAGTGTTAGAATGGGTAGGAAGTGATGTATTTATAGTTGGGGTGAAGAGGTTGGGTATTTAATGAAGTAATTAGGGTGGTTAGGAGTGAATTAGGTAGGAGATATACCTCAAAAGAAAATAAATAAATAATCTATATATATATATATATATATATATATATTGCAAAGGGATTAATCCTACATGTCATACTCTTATGCAATCTCTTCTTTGAGAGATGTCACATAGGATGTGATGTGGCACTCCAAACCAATTAAAAAAAGAAATAAATATGATTTAACCTAATCTATTATAATCTTTAATCTAATCTATTAAATACCTGCTAAATCTAAATATTAAACCTTTATTATTTTATCTCTCGTGTTTCCTCCCATAACTTTAAACGTTAATATCTTTTATATATGAGATTTTTTAAAGAAAAAAATTACACCAAATTAACGAGCGTTTTATTATCATTCCAACGAGTACCATAGTGCTATACAAAAATCGGAGAAAAAAATGACTATTTTTTTTGTAACCCGACAGATATTGTGTCGAGTTTGGGATTATAGTTTAAAAAAAATTGTGGGTTTGGGTCGGGTCGGGTCTGGGATTAGGTGATACCCGACCCGATTACCCGAAACAACATACCCAAATACCCGAACTACATACCCGATCATATACCCATTAATTTTTTAACGCATCATAACCCTTAGACTAATGCGTTCGATATTTCAATAATTAACTTTTTTTTTCTTATTTCATGTTAGTTCTTTTTAAAAAGATCGATTACAAACTTCCGAATTCATTTGTAATGGCACTAGATTTATACCCCGGCGCAGAGATTCGTTTTTTTTTATATTTGAATATGATAACTTAAGGCAGAGATTTGTTTAAAATAATAATAATAATAATAATAATAATAATAATAATATATTTTATTATGTTATCTTAAATATTTCAACCCGGGACGCTCCCGGGATAAAAACTAGTTAAGTAAATAAATAAAAAAAACGAACGGCATAATTTTGCCATTCTATGTTGTTTTGGATGAAAAATGCAAATCAAGTTTTTCATTCATTTTTTTTTTTTTGAAATATTAAGATAAAAATACTTGTATGTTTTATTTTAAAAAATAAATATATATTAAGATCTTAACTAAATGAGTTTCTAAATTGACTAGGATAAATTATATTAACAACTCGTCAAAAATTAGTAGGAGTTATATAAAAGAAGCGAATAAAGGTGAAGTTGGAATTTGTTAAGTATAGAATTTAAAATATATGTAAAAACAACAAAATCACGCGATGTTACATTGAACCAATTCCTAATGATTCCCGGAATCATCGAACCAACTCAACTAACCCGTTAAGTACGTTTTATGAAAGATTTGCTAAGGTAGACTTATGTGTTTGACTGAAGTATTAACCTGAGTTTGCCGGGTGTCACACACTTCTTCTTACAATTTTTATGCGTTAATAACTTTTATATACGACATTTTATAAAAAAAAAAAAAAAGAAATTACACCAAATTAACGAGCATTTTATTATCTTTCCAATGAGTACCATAGTGCTATACAAAAAACCCCGATTTTTTAGTGGGTTTTTGTTTATGTGAAAAAAAAGGGCATTGGATTTAAACAATTCAAAGTTTGGGCTATTGGCCAATAATAATCTGAACTTTAATGTTAGACCACAATAATCCCAAGTGAACATGTGAGTGTTAAAAATGAACCTCCGTTAACTCTGAACTAACTAAGTTAGTTCAAGATGACGTGGCTGCTGAGGTGGCATGCTGACGTGGACCAGATGCTGATGTGGCAGCTGAGGTGGCATGCTGGCGTGGACCAGATGCCGACGTGGCATGCCAAGTCAGTTGCCACATCAGCATGCCACCTCAGCAGCCACATCATCTTGAACTAACTCAGTTAGTTCAAAGTTAGCGGAAGTTCATTTTTGACACCCACATGTTTACTTGGGATTATCCTTGTCCAACATTAAAGTTTGGATTATTATTGGCCAATGGACCAAACTTTGGATTATTTAAATCCAATAAAAAAACACAATGTGTTGAGGTAATTCATTAATCATATCTAGGCAAGTCACTAATAATGTTAAGATGTTATATATGTTTTTGAACCTACTATCTATCTATATAATAATTGAGGTCACTTGGGTTGAATCAAGGCCTTAGAGAGGGCCTTTATGATCCAACAACTAATATGGAGCTCCAAATTATGACTATAAAAACCTTTTTCTTTTATTTTTTTTTCATTCTCCATATCAAAACTCTCCTATTCTTCCTAATTCCTAACAAATCTTTCAATCTTTCTTCTTCACCTTGCATCATTTGTTGATTATCCACAACTGATTAAAGGTAAACATCCATACTACTCTTCTAATGTTGATTCCTATTATTATTTTGACTTTTTTTTTATTGTTAACATTATTAAGAACAAATCAAACCGAATGAAAATTCTTATTCTTTTACGTGGAAATCATTCTTCTTAAACACATGTTCTAATGAAACGGATTTGTGATAAATGGATTTGTGATAAACGGATTTGTGATAAACACATATTCAATCGGATTTATTATAAAGTGATAACAAAGATACTATCAATTCCTATTGTATATTTTTTTATTCTTTTTAAGATTTCCTAATCTAATAACCATTTGAAATCATTCTGGTGTTTATCACATGTTCTAATGAAACGGATTTGTGATAAACATATATTCAATCGGATTTGTGATAAAGGGATAACAAAGTTACTATCAATTCCTATTGTTACTTTTTTTTTATTCTTTTTAATATTTCATAATCTAATTACCATTTGAAATCATTCTTGTGTTTATCACATGTTCTAATGAAATGGATTTGTGATGAACGTATTTGTGATAAACACATATTCAATCGGATTTGTGATAAAGGGATAATAAGGATTGCGTTCAATCAGATTTATGTTAATTTTATTATTGTCATCACGGTTTTTTAGACATGTATTGAATCGGATTTACTATTCGATCGGATTTAGTAATGCTATATTTTAACATTTGAAAAACAGGATTTGATCCGAAGACACAAACGTTATTATGTCTTATCATAATGGTTCTCAATTCTTCAAGGTATTGCATGACCCTTCGGCAACAGTTTTGGTATATTTGTTATTTTCATGTACATATGTCTATTTAATTTTCAAAAATGATTCTTTATTTTTTAATGTTGTTTATAACGTGTCAATCCAGACTGTGCTGAAGGCCATGAACAAATTTCTGTTGTCTAAAAACATACACAATAGGGACGTTACAGTTACCACATACGAAGGACAATCTTGGTTGGTACGATTTTTAATGTTTTTAATGTAATTTATTTGAATTACTGTTTTTCGAATTTATGTTTAATATTATTGTAATAATTAACTGTTTTTCGAAAAAAAATTTAATCACATTTATTTATATTTCCTATTTTTCGAAATTATTTGAATATTATTGTAATATTAGACCGAATTTAATGTCATTTATTCCGAATTATTGTTATTTATTTACATTAATAATAATTAACCGAATTTAATGTCATTTAATCTGAAATTTGAATGTGAATTATTGTTATTTATTTACATTAATAAAAATTGACCAAATTTAATGTTATTTATTACTATCTTTTAATAATTGACCGAATTTATATTAATATTAATATGAATTTCAATTTACCATAATAAGCCTCATTTATTTTTTATTATGAATGATTGATTATTAATCAATTTAACCTTCATTTATGAACGAAAATAACTCTCATTTATTTTTAATATTACGATTTTAGTTTTACTATTTGTAAAAATAGTATTGTTGACCGAATATATTACTAATACTAATTGACATCAATAATAATTGACCGAATTGAATGTTATTTATTACGAATTTTTAATCTCATTTATTTATATTAATATTACTACGAAATTATGTTTAAACTATCTTTATGAATTATTATTGGTCTTGCCTGCAATTAATAGGATTTATTTTATTTTTTAATGTTATTTAGTATGAGTTTTAATGATATTAATAATAATTGACCGAATTTAGGGTTATATATTATGATTTTTAAGCTCATTAATTTATTATTGACCGAATTAAATTACGAATATATTACTAATACTAAAACTAATATTACGAATTATTATTGGTCTTGTCTGCAATTAATAGAATTTATTCATTTTTTAATGTTATTCAGTATGAGTTTTAATGACATTAATAATAATTGACCGAATTTAGTGATATATATTACGATTTTTAAGCTCATTTGTTTATTATTGACCGAATTAACCGAACTAATTACGAATATATTACTAATACTAAAACTAATATTACGATTTTTAATTTTAATCCCATTTATATCTTATTGACCGAATTAAAATTTTCTATTACTATTTTTACGAATATATTACTAATTACTAATACTAACTAATACTAATACTAATATTACGATTTTAGTTTGCTTCAATTAGAAGTTGTTTCCATTGGCGAATATTGTGTCTTTAAATGGTGTTCAATCCAACACAGGCTGTTTGTTACAAAGGTTCCACCACAAGAAGTAATTGATTTTCAAATTAAAATTACGATTTTTTATGTTTGTAATGTAATTTATTTGAATTATTGATTACGATTTTGTGGTTATTTATTAAGATTTATAATCTCATTTATTTATATTACTATGTTTACGAATTATGATTAGTCTTGATTGCAATCAATAAGATTTATTCATTTTTACTGTTATTTATTAAGATGTTTAATATTATTTATTGACATTAATAATAATTGACCGAATTTAATGTTATTTATTAAAATTTTTAATCTCATTTATTTATATTACTTTTTCGAATTTATGTTTAATAAGATTTAATTTTTTTATAATGTATTTTTAGTATGTTAGAATTAATGTTATTTATTACATTAATAATAATTGACCGAGTTGAATGTTATTTATTATGATTTTTTAATATCATTTGTTTATATTAATATTACTACAAAATTATGTTTAATCTATTTTTATGAAATTATGTTTAATATTATTTATATTAATATTCATTCGAATTATTATTGGTCTTGCCTGCAATTAAAAGGATTTATTTATTTTTAATTGATATTTATTATGAGTTTTAATGACATTAATAATAGTAGACCGAATTTAATGTTATATATTACAATTTTTAAGCTCATTTATTTATTATTGACCGAATTAACCAAATTAATTTACGAATATATTACTAATACTAATACTAATATTACGATTTTTAATTTTAATCTGATTTATTTATTATTGACCGAATTAAATTATGAATATATTACTAATACTAAAACTAATATTACGATTTTTAATTTTAATCTCATTTATATCTTATTGACCGAATTAAAATTTTCTATTACTATTTTTACGAATATATTACTAATTACTAATACTAACTAATACTAATACTAATATTACAAATTTAGTTTGCTTCAATTAGAAGATATTTCTATGGCGAATATTGTGTCTTTAAATGGTGTTCAATCCAGCACAGGCTGTTTGTTACAAAGGTTCCACCACAAGAAGTCATTGATTTTCAAATTAAAATTACGATTTTTTATGTTTGTAATGTAATTTATTTGAATTATTGATTACGATTTTGAGGTTATTTATTAAGATTTATAATCTCATTTATTTATATTACTATGTTTACGAATTATGATTAGTCTTGATTGCAATTAATAAGATTTATTCATTTTTACTTTTATTTATTAAGATGTTTAATATTATTTATTGACATTAATAATAATTAACCGAATTTAATGTTATTTATTAAAATTATTAATCTCATTTATTTATATTACTTTTTTCGAGTTTATGTTTAATAAGGTTTAATTATTTTTAATGCATTTTAGTATGTTAGAATTAATGTTATTGACATTAATAATAATTGACCAAGTTAAATGTTATTTATTATGATTTTTTAATCTCATTTATTTATATTAATATTACAACGAAATTATGTTTAACCTGTCTTTATGAAATTATGTTTAATATTATTTATATTACTGTTCGTTCGAATTATTATTGGTCTTGCCTGCAATTAATAGGATTTATTTATTTTTTAATGATATTTATTATGAGTTTTAATGACATTAATAATAGTTGACCGAATTTAATGTTATATATTGCGATTTTTAAGCTCATTTATTTATTATTGACCGAATTAATTTACGAATATATTACTAATACTAATATTGCAATTTTTAATTTTAATCTGATTTATTTATTATTGACCGAATTAACTTATGAATATATTACTAATACTAAAACTAATATTACGATATTTAATTTTAATCCCATTTATATCTTATTAACCAAATTAAAATTTTCTATTACTATTTTTACGAATATATTACTAATTACTAATAATTACTAATATTAACTAAAACTAATATTACGATTTTAGTTTTACTATTCGTAAAAATAGTATTGTTGACCGAATATATTACTAATTCTAATTGACAATAATAATTGACCGAATTGAATGTTATTTATTACGATTTTTTAATCTCATTTATTTATATTAATGTTACTATGAAAATATGTTTAATATATTTTTATGAATTATTATTGGTCTTGCCTGCAATTAATAGGATTTATTCATTTTTTAATGTTATTTATTATGAGTTTTAATGACATTAATAATAATTGATCGAATTTAATGTTATATATTACGATTTTTAAACTCATTTAATTATTATTGACCGAATTGACCCAATTAAATTACGAATATATTACTAATACTAAAACTAATATTACGATTTTTAATTTTAATCCCATTTATATCTTATTGATCGAATTAAAATTTTATATTACTGTTTTTACGAATATATTACTAATTACTAATAATTACTAATACTAACTAATACTAATACTAATATTACGTGTAGAAATTGTTTCACAAGTCGCTAGGTTTGTTATTTGCATATTCAACATTTATGTTTACAATATTCTTATTTTATAATTAGTTACACATTTTAAATTTCTATACATAATTCTTTTGTAAAGGTTTACTGTGATTGGATGACCTGATTTACTTCAATCAAAAGATACTTCCCTTGGCGAATACTGTGTCTTCAAATGGTGTTCAATCGAGCACAAAATGTTTGTTACTAAGGTTGCACCACAAGATGTCATTGATTTTGAAATTTAAATTATGATTTTGTTGTTATTTATGAAGAGTTTTAATGTCATTTATGATAATTTGAATGTCATTGATTTGAATGATTGATTATGATTTGGTTGCTATTTATTAAGATTTTTAATCTTATTTATTGATATTACTAATATTACGAAATTCATTTTAATATTGTTGACCGACTTTAATTTTGATATTACAACTTTCCTTTAATCAATTGTCATGAAACGATATTTTTTTTAAACATATACGACTTTCTTTCAAACATTTATTTAAATCTATTTTACAGTTTATAATTTAAATATAATCCGAAGATAACACTGTACATTTATTTTCCTACACTTTTATTATTTTTTTAATAATAAATATAATTTAAATATAATTAACAGTTTCCTAAAATATATATAATGTATTCAAAATAATTTTCAATGCTATTACTAATATTACGACCTTAATGTTAATATTGTTGACCGAATCTGTATAAAAACTTTTTACGTTTTTGTTAAATTGATGCAGGTCAATTCTTTGACTATATGTCTTTGAATTTGATTGTGCTAATTTTAACCGTTGATGACCAATTCACGTCAATTACCAATCCTTCCCATTTTTATAATTCAAAGACTTTCCTTTAATCATTTGAAATGAAACGATATTCTTTTAAACATATACGACTTTCCTTTAAACATTTATTTAAATCTATTTAACAATGTTAAATCTATTTAACAGTTTATAATTTATATATAATCCAAAGATAGGAGTGTACATTCATTTTCCTACACTTTTATTATTCTTTTAATAATAAATATAATTCAAATCTATTTAATAGTTTCCTAAAATATATAATGTATTCAAGATAATTTTCAATGCCGTTACTAATATTACGACATTAATTTTAATATTGTTGATCAAATATGAGTAAAAACTTTTTACGTTTTTGTTAATTTGATGGAGGTCAATTTTTTGACTTTATGTCTTTGAGTTTGATTGTGTTAATTTTAAGCGTTGTTGACCAATTCACATCAATTACCAATCATTCTATTTTTATAATTCAAATATATAAATAAATATTCCTACTCAATCACGTCAATTGAGGCACATTATTTCCGATTTTGCAGAATTGTTCGAGACACAACAATACTATATAAACCTTAACAAATAATAAAATCATTTAATCGTCATACCAAATTTAACAACAAAATTAAATGATAATATAAATTTTCAAAATGTTACTTTTTGAACAACTAATAATGATTACTAATGATGTCAATAATAAATTGTATATAATGGGTAAGGCAATTTGAGACGCGGATGATTTTAATGTCATTTATTTGAATGATTGATTACGATTTTGATGTTATTTATTAAGATTTTTAATCTTATTTACTAATGTTACTAATATTACGAATTTCATTTTAACATTGTGTGACACCCGGCAAATTCTGGTTAATAACATTGTCTAGATGAAAGTCTACCTTAGCGAGTCACGCGTATATTATACTTAACTGGGTTAGTTAAGTCGTGTTATGATTCGGGAACTATCGGTTTAGTCTAGAAGATCATTGGATGTTGGTCTAGAGGTTCATTAGATGTCAGTCCTTGACCAAGTGTACAAATGGTGACGATTCGTAGAATCGTCAGGGCATACGGAACATACAAGTCTCGAGTCCCGGGAATTGGTGAACGAGTGTGAATATGTTTGTTTGCTAGTGTTATGTGTTTACAATCATTATGTGACTTGTCGGTATGTGAATATGTGTTAACGTATGTTAAAACGGGGTTTAACGCGCAAAATACAAGGAACCAGCCCCTATAGGCGAGTAGGGGTGGCTAATCGCCTATAGGGAGGGCGAGTGGGCAACATTAAGGGCGATTGGGGGCTAATCGCATGCCATAAGGGGCGATTAGACCCAAATGCATGGAGGTCATGCGATTAGCAATCCTAATCGCATGAAGCTGCTGCATAATCGCATGGGACGTGCTGGATGACTAAAAACGACTATAAATACAATGCTTAACCTCCTAAACCTCATAATATCAACCCTAGTCGTCCCATAACCCGCCCCAACACACACACAACCTCTGGAACGTGATTTTTGATCAAAACACAAGGTTTCAAGCTTATTTCATCAATCTTTCCCAAATCTAAGGTGTGGTTTCCATCCATGCAAACTTTATTAACGTTTTTATTAAATCCCTAATGGTCCAGACCTGTTCTAAAACAAATAAGCTTTCTGAAAATCGTTAATAAGTGTTGTTAATCGGATTCTATCTATCATACATGTGTTATGTGTGTTTATAATTAAAAGCTAGGGTTTTTATGATTCAAGATGGATGATTTCATGTTATTAGGTTAGTTTCAGATTAATAATGATGGCATGATGATAGGATCTGAGTAATTGTTCATTAGGGTTATAGTTATGCATGTTAATGTGATGTTTCATACTATGTGTATTGTGTTTGGATTACATAGTTGCATGCAGGGCTGATAATACGAGTCTAAACGAAGGATTTTGGTTTAAACATGTTTGGTATAGTTGTTGGATTGATATTGGATGATTACACGCGTTCTGGATCTGATTTGGAGTATTAAACGCGCGAAAAAACCGGAACAGCTGGGTTATTGGCGATTAGCAACCCTAATCGCCTATGTTATAGGCGATTAGGAGGCCAATCGCCTATAAAGAGGCCCTAATCGCCTATATACCATGCAATTGGGGGCCAATTGCCTCTGTTACATGCAATTGTGATCCTAAATGCTAGTTAAGTCCTGAAATACATGTCTTATAGCCCTAATCGCATGTAAACTCAAGATTTACATGTCTTATGACCCTAAATGCCTATATTACATGCAATTAGCCTTCCTAAATGCCAGTTGACCAACCTAAATGCTAGTTGACTTTTCCTAATCGCGTGTACTGCTGCTGTAAGTGTAAATTAGCATTCCGAGACCCGATTTGACATCTAGGAACATGCTAGGAACCCCGTAACATATCTAATAACTTGGTAACATATGTTTGGATGTAATTATGTGATACGTGAACTACGTGCTATAACTTGTTGGACGTTAACGTATGTTAAGTGTGATTGCATGATTGTTTGTTTGGGAGCGTAAACATAACACGGGGAGTCTCGGGTCACCAATTGGATGTCGAGTCTTGTACATTGGGTCAGTTAAACAGTCACGGTGTTTTCAAACGAACTTGGTTATGGTCTGGACATCTAGGGACTAACTAACCTGCGGGTTATTAGTCTAAGTACTTGTAACTGTCATATGTTAGGTCGCCGCTTTACGGGACTAGCATAGCTGCTGAGTTTATTCGTGTTACGGAGTAACGCAACTTAAGGTGAGTTTACGGCCCCTCTTTTAACTGGTTTCACTTTTCGGGGGAGAAAACATGTGTTAAAACTTATGTTTGGTAACTACTGTCATACTATGGGTTTCTATGGTTTACTATACGATCTTTGGAAGTCCCGGGGGGAACCATGAATGTGCGGGTTTGCACAACGGGGAAATGTGAATAGCGCTATTGGGAGTGACCAACCCCGCTCGTCGACTTGGAGGGTCGGCGGGTGCATATTGTCTCAAACAGGAACAACAGGTTTACTACATCGGGCACAACATCTGGTTTGCGAGTTAGTAATGGTTTTCCAATCGTAGTAGTAACAAAACATACGCCTAGCTAGCGTACTTTGGTTTTCGATTTGTTATAGTATGGACAGGTTGGACTTGGTACTTGGATTACAAAACCTGTAAACTCACCAGCATTTTTGTGCTGACGTAAACTTTTACATGTTTTCTCAGGTCGCTAAGGTAGCACAATGGAACTAGGGCGCACGCGTCTGCACGGCGTCTAGTTAGGGTTGCATGGTTTTCAAACGTTGAACACTTGGATTATTTTGGATTATGTTTTGAATAAGCTTCCGCTGTAATTGGGAATTTTAAACTATGTTTTCTTAAATTGCATATGTTCATTTAGACTTGTTTATTGTGATCGTTGGTTTGGATCCTGGTTTGTCATACGCCTCGCGGTAAAACTCCGCAAGTGGATTTTGAGGGTGTGACACATTGTTGACCGACATTCATTTTGATATTACGACTTTCCTTTAATCAGTTGTATCTAAACGATAATCATCATCTTGATTTCAATAAGTGTGCCAATTTTAAGTGTGCTAATTATAAGATGTTAATAATAATTTGTATATAACGGGTAAGTTAATTTCAGACGTGGATTATTTTAATGTCATTGATTTGAATGATTGATTATGATTTTGATGTTATTTATTAAGATTTTTAATTGTTAAGTACTATATTTACACAGTTTAAATAATGACGTTTTTTTGGCGGCTTTTTGTAACATGTCAAAAGTTGCCTAAAGTGTGTGTACAATGGGTCCTTTTGGCTACATGTTGAAATGGATCTGGGGTTGATCCTTTTGGTGTCTATTTTTTTAATAAAATATAGGAAATTTATATTACAGCATGTGACATTGGACCCATTTTTTTATTAGTTGTTTTTTAGCTATGTAATCGGTTTGAACCATTGGAGAGATAACATGAAAATTTAAGCTACCCATTCAAGTAAGTGGGTTAAGGATTGTTTCTTGATTTACTTATCACCGTATCCATATCTTTACAACAACTATATTTTATGTAGAACACAAATATGGAATACAATGGTGGAGGTTTTCATAAATTATTGAAAATGAGCTGCACTTCGAGGATCGTGATGACAATGATAACAACTTCGAAGGTGAAAAATCAGCTATCAATGAGCAAGAGTTGGAAGATTTTGATTGAAGTAATGAAAATGAACCATTGGTTGAAGTTCATTAAGCCCTAACTAAATGATAAGTGTTCTATGCTTAAGCTTAGTTATGATTATAATATAGATATTACCCTTACCCAAACGATGTAATGTGTGATATTGGTTGAAGTTCGTTAAGCCCCAACTAAATGATAAGTGTTCTATGCTTAAGCTTAGTTATGATTAGAATATAGATATTACCCAAATGATGTAATGTGTGATATTGTGATAGTATGCTATGTAGTTTGCAGTTGTCAAATTAAACTTTACTTACTCGATATATCCATCATTTCGTTACATTAAACTGTTAGATGACATTTTGCATTTAACATCAAAAATCATACATATTGCATTATCAAACATTTAGTAACCAAAACAAATCGTATAATACAATTCTTATTTTCCTACTTTTTTTTCATTTTACTTTCGGGTGAACCGTGGGTCCCCACGGGACTCTAACCTAGTTACATATAAAACTCGTTAACTACGTATATATCTACAGATGTAGTCAACTTGGTAATAATCTTATTTATTTTATTTTACAACAAAGTTGATGACAGATTATTGCTAATTTAGTACGTAATGTGCATGACTACTAGATTATATAATGTTAAAAATAGAAGCTTTGAAAACATGAAAATATTGATACATATACTAGTTTCATCAACATGTATATATCTAACATATACCTTTTATGTACAATCTTAAATAGAAAAATAAAAAAGTACATACGTATAATTATAATAGGTTTTATAAGTTATTGTGTATTGATCCTATATAATTTTTTTTTCTGAAAAAACGATTTATTTAGGCTCCGTCTATTGGCACCCCCACCTTCTATTTTCACCCCCTCAAAGCGCCTCGCTTAGGCCTAACACTGTGTTCCCGAGTTTCATTAAAGGATGGAAGAGAAAGGATCTCCCTCCTCTTCCTTTCTCTCCAATTCCTTCCAAATTGGAAAGATTGAAAATCACACTAAAATCCTCCTTATTATCCCTCTCATTCCCTCCCTTTCCCTCCTACAAAAAACTCTGGAACACATTTTTTCCCCACTTCCTTCCTAATCCTTTCCCTTCCCTCCTTTAATGAAACTCTGGAACATAGTGTAAGCGAGACGCTTTGAGGTCATTCCGAGGAGGTCAGTACGAGGGGGCAGAAAAAGTTGATTTTTAATTCAAAGCGCCTCGCTTAGGCCTAAGCGAGGCGCTTCGGATCAATTTTTTTTTTTTTTTTTGGTCTTTTGAGTTAGTTTTTTGTTTTTTTAATATAATTATTATAAAAAATGTTCTTTTGACAAACGTCTGGCTAACCTGAATTTCCTTTGGATCAAAATGTCAACTTTTTCCTGCCACCCTCGTATGGTTTGGCTAACCTGTCCAGTTATCAATCTCACTGTCCAACAACTGAATTTTACTTGCTTGCATGAAAAGTAATGATCAGGAACATTCCAAATAACCGTCCAATTTCAGCTTTTGTTTAACTCATGATAGATCCACCAAATCATTTCTTCAAGTTCATTTCACCAAAAAAAGCATAACTGTAATGATCAGAAACATTCCAAATAACTGTTCAATTTCAGCTTTTGTTTAACTATTGTAGCAACTTCCATAGAGAAGTTATCAATCTCACTGAGATGATATCTTCTCTTTAGGTTTTGGAATTAATGAGACAACTTTTCAGTTGTTATCCGAGAGATAGCGGTCAACGATGAAGACAACCTGAAAACAACCGGATACCATGGATCAGAGAGATTCAAGCTAATTAAACTCATATCTCAAGTCGGTGCAAGTTATGTTGTAGCTCATATGTTATTATCTCTTCTCTTATTCTCTCTTTCTCAAGTTCTCGATGGATTATTGCTCTCATATCATGGATCAGAGAGATTTAAGCTAATTAAACTCATATCTCAAGCCGGTGCAAGGTGGACTTAAGCACCTGAACGGGAAGTTGAAATTTTGAATGATGTTCGTCGACTGCACCGAACACACTACAATTATTCACTATTTTATACATACAACACAACTTCATCGTTGACCGTACTGTTCTTCTTGATCTTGATCTTCACACTTGCTTTTGACAAACGTCTGGCTGACCTGAAGTTCCTTTGCAACCAGGTAAAAAGGAACTACGTTGCAAATATAAAAATCCATCACATCACGATTATACTCTTTATGTATGAATAGTGACCCTCTGGCAAACCTACCTCTGTTTTGAATTTGTTACTTCCATAGAGAAGTTATCAATCTCACTGTAATGATCAAGAATATTTCAAATAACTGTATAATTTAAGCTTTTGTTTAACTAATTTAGCAACAGTCCAAATAACTGTAATGATCGCTACGGTTAGTGGATACCATGGATCAGAGAGATTCAAGCTAATCAAACTTCGGGCAACCCTTGTTTGATTATACTCGTGTACAGCCTTTATCTCTTTATGTATAAATAGTGACCCTCTGACAATGATCAGAAACATTCCAAATAACTGTAATGATCGCTACTGTTGATTGGTATATAGAGAGCAAACCGATGATCATTCAAAATTTAAAGTTACCGCTAACCTCTGCGCCATCATCGTTGACAGATATCTCTCTGAGATGATAGCTTCTCTTCAGATTCTGATTGCACCGGTGGAATTGGAATTGGAATTAATAAGACAACTTTTCAGTTGTTATCCGAGATATAGCGGTCAACGATGAAGACAACCTGAAAGTGGATACCATGGATCAGAGAGATTCAAGCTAATTAAACTCATATCTCAAGCCGGTGCAAGTTATGTTGTAGCATCTTTGATCATCTTCTCTGTAATTACTTGACAGATATCTCTCTGAGATGATAGCTTCTCTTCAGATTCTGAAAGTGGATACCATGGATCAGAGAGATTCAAGCTAATTAACTCATAGGTAAGAACATTGTGGATGAGGTAGATCATGGAAAGTTGAACTCAAGAAAACAAAGATGAAACCGATTAATATTCTTTATATATGAATAGTGACCCTCTAGCAATATTTTGTAATTACTTTCTATTGTTTAGCGCCGATCCGATTGTTAAAAGTATCAAGACTATGAAATTAGTAAAACAACTGAATTTTACTTGCTTGCATGAAAAGTTATTTTTGAAAGTTTGGACTTGCAATATTTGAAAATTATCATTTCTTGACATGCTTGGTAACACCTTGATCTGCAATATTTGAAAATTATCATTTCTTGACATGCTTGGTGACACCTTGATCTGTAATATTTGAAAATTATCATTTCTCGAAAAGTAATTAAAAACACTTAAAAATGAATTAAAAACAATTGTTGCGAGTTAGGTTTAGTCGGAGGACCACGTACAATGATTCATCAAAGTTGTACAAAGCTGGATGTTTTTACTGGAAAACCAAAACGAGCAATTAACGAAGCGAAACGGAGAGATATAATTTTCTTGGCTTGGAAACAACTTAAAAGAACCAAAAATGAATTAAAATTATTTTTTGGTGATTCACAGATAATTTTAAAGAATTAAAAGAAATTCAATTTTTTTAAAAAAAGGCCAAAGCACCTCACTTTGGTCAAAGCGAGGCGCCTGTGGTCTAATCAAACCACTAAAGCACCTCGCTTTGGTCAAAGCGAGGCACTAAAGCGGCTCGCTTTGACCAAAGCGAGGTGCTTTGGCCTTTTTTTTAAAAAAAAATTGAATTTCTTTTAATTCTTTAAAATTATTTGTTAATCACCAAAAAATTATTTTAATTCATTTTTGGTTCTTTTAAGTTGTTTCCAAGCCAAGAAAATTATCTCTCCGTTTCGCTTCGTTAATTGCTCGTTTTGGTTTTCCAGTAAAAACATCCAGCTTTGTACAACTTTGATGAATCATTGTACGTGGTCCTCCGACTAAACCTAACTCGCAACAATTGTTTTTAATTCATTTTTAAGTGTTTTTAATTACTTTTTGAGAAATGATAATTTTCAAATATTACAGATCAAGGTGTCACCAAGCATGTCAAGAAATGATAATTTTCAAATATTGCATATCAAACATTTAAAAATATATTAACAAACATTTAAAAATAACTTTTCATGCAAAGCAGGTAAAATTTAGTTGTTTTACTAATTTCATAGTCTTGATACTTTTAACAATCGGATTGTTTTTCGAGAGAAAGGAACTAAGTTGCAAATACGATAATAATCAAACTCATATCTCAAGCCGGTGTAATTACTTTCAAGTTTTTTAGAATCATTGAAGACAACTTTTCAGTTGTTATCCGAGAGATAGCGGTCAACGATGAAGACAACCTGATAGTGGATACCATGGATCAGAGAGATTGATTTCAAGCTAATCATCGACTACAGCAAACCGACGATCTTCCTCCACGGCACTCCTAATGGGCCTCTCTTTATTTCACGGTACGATTTGTGTTTTTGTTGCTTTATAAATAATAAGTTTTGTGTTTATCAAACCCTAACGTCTGAGCAATGATTTATTAAATCGTTTTACTAATTTCCGATTCTTGATACTTTCATAAATCGTTTTACTAATTTCCGATTCTTGATAATAATAAATTATTATAATAATAAAACAAAGGAACTAAATTACTAATATAATAAAAAAAATAATAATGTAATATAGTCATTGTTAATGCTAAAAAAAGTCAACCTTTGTTGACTCATAGGAGTCTTTGAAGACGAAATGAATTTTACAAGATACTTGAAACAAGGTATGGATATGGAGAATAAATATTTGACTATACGTGGTTGATGATGTCAAGTTTAAGTCGTTGATTCATTTGGAAATCGAAAACGCCTATCGTCACTCTGTATAGAGAAGAAAATCAACAACCGAATATTTAGTTCTCTCCGAACTTCAGCTTCCAAAATACGACGTCGTTGTAGCTCATATGTTATTATCTCTTCTCTTATTCTCTGTTTCTCTAGTTCTCGATGGATTATTGCTCTCATATCGACTCTCACAATTATTCACAATTTTATACATACAACACACCTTCATCGTTGACCGTACTGTTCTTCTTGATCTTTTATGTATGAATAGTGACCCTCTGGCAAACCTACCTCTGTTTTGAATTTGTTGCTTCCATAGAGAAGTTATCAATCTCACTGTAATGATCAGGAACATTCCAAATAACTGTATAATTTCGTACAAGATTCCTATGCAAGCAAGTCAAATTCAGTTGTTAGACCAACTTGAGATATGAGTTTGATTAGCTTGAATCTCTTTGATCCATGGTATCCAGTCTTCTTGATCTTGATCTTCACACTTGCTTTTGACAAAAGGTCTGGCTGACCTGAAGTTCCTTTGCAACCAGGTAAAAAGGAACTAAGTTGCAGATACAAAAATCCATCACATCACGATTA
This sequence comes from Ambrosia x helenae, assembly GCA_030844895.1. NCBI lineage: Eukaryota > Viridiplantae > Streptophyta > Magnoliopsida > Asterales > Asteraceae > Ambrosia > Ambrosia x helenae. Next base: position 117,364,212 of record CM061229.1, on the reverse strand, counting down.
TACTCTTTGAGATGATAGCTTCTCTTCAAATTCTGAAAGTGGATACCATGGATCAGAGAGATTCAAGCTAATTAAACTCATAGGTAAGAACATTGTGGATGAGGATTGTTTATCTTCCCATTGATTTCAAGTATGTTGCCACACAAGACGAATGTTGCAACATTAGTTCGACCAAGATGACACACGAAGCTTTAGACTCGAACCGGATCCAAGTATTACTGTAATGATCAGGAACATTCCAAATAACTGTTCAATTTCAGCTTTTGTTTAACTATTTTAGCAACTTCCATAGAGAAGTTATCAATCTCACTTCTCACTGTCCATGTTTACCTTCAACGTCCAACGGTAATGAGTAACCTAGTAACCTCTACAATGATGTGATTTGTTTTAGATAAGGAGGTATATGTACAATGAACTTTTTACGCTAAATAAAACCGATTAATGTTCTTTATATATAAATAAAACCATTGTACATACCCTCTGGCAATCATCGTTGGTATTAATGGCAAGATATGTGGCTTTAGTCCTTTATGCAGGTTTGCCAGAGGGTCACTATTCATAGACACAACTTTTTGCTCTAGTGGTGTGCTCTACCTTTTTGACAAACACCTGGCTAACCTGTCCAGTTATCAATCTCACTGGCAATCATCGTTGGTAGCTATAAGTAAGAACATTGTGGATGAGGATTGTTTATTTATCTTCCCATTGATTTCAAAGGATATTCATGTGAGAATGATTTCGTTACTGTAATGATCAGAAACATTCCAAATAACTGTAATTGATTTCCACGATCTACCTTGACTGCTACAACATAACTTGCACCGGCTTGAGATATGAGTTTAATTAGGTTAAATCTCTCTGATCCATGATATGAGAGCAAATAATCCATCGAGAACTTGAGAAAGAGAGAATAAGAGAAGAGATAATAACATATGAGCTACAACATAACTTGCACCGGCTTGAGATATGAGTTTAATTAGCTTGAATCTCTCTGATCCATGGTATCCACTTTTAGGTTGTCTTCATCGTTGACCGCTATCTCTCAGATAACAACTGAAAAGTAACTACAAGAAGATGATCAAGGATGCTACAACATAACTTGCACCGGCTTGAGATATGAGTTTAATTAGCTTAAATCTCTCTGATCCATGATATGAGAGCAATAATCCATCGAGAACTAGAGAAACAGAGAATAAGAGAAGAGATAATAACATATGAGCTACAACGACGTCGTGTTTTGGAAGCTACAACATAACTTGCACCGGCTACTTTTCAGTTGTTATCAGACGAGGACTTGCCTGTGTTGCCGCATTTAATGAAATTTAACGCGCATACCGCATTCATTGACTTTACGTGGTTGATGATGTCAACTTTAAGTCATTGACAATGTTGAGGGTTATTACTTTGTTTTTTAATTTTTTTTAACTTTTTATAATTATTAAATTAAAAAAAAAACTCAAAACATCAAAACAACTACCAAAATAAATACCCCCTCGAAGCGCCTCGCCTAGACCTAAGCGAGGCGCTTCGAATTTAAAAAAACAGCTTTTTCTGCCCCTCGTACTGACCTCCTCGAATTCAGCTCCTAAGTGCCTCGCTTAGGCCTAAGCGATGCGCTTTGATGGGGTTAAAATAGAAGGTGGGGGGTTTAAATATAACCACCCTTTATTTATTTTACAGTATACACAATTTACCATTTTATATTATATTATATTTATCTATCTCGAACTTGCCAAACGGATAATCTAGTACTCGGAATAAATATATTCAACATGATCGAATTCCAGCCATTCATATCAAACCAGTGTGAAGTGAGGGTATCAAAGCAAAGATTCCCGCCATGTCATCACCGAAATATCTAACACAGAAATATCTATCTTGATGACGTGGGGAAATATCTAAACCAATATATTGCCACCGCCCCATACCACACATATCAATTTTTATTTTTTATTCTTAAATTAACCTATAAGAAAATGTTTGATAAACTTAAACAAAATGTTGGTGAAACGTAAAAAAAAAAAAAAAAAAAAAACTTACAAAAAAAAGTGTTGGTGGTAAAAACGTTAAAAAAAAAACCTTACAAAAAAAAAAAAAAAAAAAAACAAAAAAAAAAAAAAAGTGGTGGAAAAAAATAAAACTAAAACCTAACTATTCCTAAGAGCTCTACGTTTAATATATATATAAATTACTTTTCATCATATATGATAATACACATAATTTACTTACAAGTGTATCTTCCCTGGTTGGTTTGAGGGATAATGGCTTTGTAGCAGGGCAAGCGGTGTGAAAAGCAGAGGCGAAGAAAGTTGAGAAGCATGCTAAAACTTGTGAGGAGAACCAACACGTTTTTGTACCCCTGGCATTTGATACCTTTGGCTCCTTGGCACCATAAGCCATCCGTTTCCTGACCAGAGTCCAACGGGTTATCCATAGCAGTGTCTCGACTCCGGGGGGGGGGGGGGGGAGGCATGGGTTCGTGTTTAGTAGGTTAGGGTTTGCCGTCCAGAAAGGGGTGGCGGTGCAGCTTGTTGCCCGCCTGCCTGCTATCTTGATGTAATTTTTTGCGGTTATGTGTTTATAAATATATTTTTGATTAAAAAAAAAAAATTAAACAATTCCTGCTTCAATAAAACTAAAGATAATCAAACTAGTGCCTTCTCGAGCCTTAAAAAAAGTATGAATTACTTATAACCTAATGGTATAGTGGTGTTCACCCTAAAAAAAATGTATGAATTTAAATTCTTACAAAGGTAAGGTTTGATAATATTTAGGTATAAAAGATTTCTGTTAAAAAAAACTTAAAACCTAAATTAAATTCAACCATATTAATAAAACAGGTTAAAAACTAGTGTATAACAAATGTTTAAATAAAAGATATATTGTATAATTAGAACTGATGATTTAAGAATTATAAAACGTCATTTGAGATATGACATACATTTATAAAAGTAAGAGATAGAATACAAAGTGGTGAAATAAACAAAGTGAGAAAAAGAACATCCGGCATTTTGTAACATGTGAAACAACTTATTAGTAAACAACATTTCTAAATCCAATAATAATAAGCTTAACAATAGATGAACTTCCACTATGATTATCTTTCGATATGCATATGCTGTGTTATATCGTTGTATCTACATTCACACACTTGTTTTGCTTTAGTACGTTTGTATTTATGTGATTTACTAGATACGGTTGTTGTATATCTTTTTTTTTTTGTATTTTTTTTTTTGATTTCATTTCATTTATTAAACTTGCCAAGTTACATTAAAATAAAGGTTATATGGGCAACAAGCTGCGCCACCACCCCTTTTTCTAAATCACGAATCTAATCTACCAAATACAAACCCCTGCCCTGAATATGAACCGCGGAAAATCTGTTTTTTAAAACATAAATTGATTTTGAAACATTTTATTTTAGAGTTAAATGCCAATTTCGTCCTTGAGGTTTGGGCCAGTTTGCCACTCCAGTACAAAAGTTTTTTTTTTTTGCAATTCCTTCCCTGAGGTTTGGATTTTTTTGCCAAATTCGTCCTTTTCACTAACCCAGTTAAAAAAAGCTCGTTAATGTCAGGGATAGTGTTGTCTTTTTACTTCAGGGACGAATTTGGCATTTAACTCTTAATTTAAAATAATTGTTAATTAAATAATTTATTATGAATTTATAATGGTTAAAATAAGTTAAATTGATAAAAAAAATAATTAATAAAGCTTTTTCCAAAATTAAAATTTAGTTTTATAAATTTTATTAGTTTATAAGTCTAAAACAATTTTTGTAGAATTTTTATAAACCGTTTGGTGATATTTCAAGAATTTATTTATTTATTTATAAATAAACTTGTAATATTTATTATATATATTAAATAAAAGAATTTTCTGAAAATAAAAATTATATAATAAAATTTATTAGTTATAAACCAGTTGGTCCGGACCTTGAGAACAAGATGTTTTCAGATTTAATTGGTTATATGGTATGTTTAAATAATAGAATGAATGCTTATAAAAAAAAATGTTGTAGCTCGGTTTCGAACCCAAGACCAAGCGTATGAATGCACAAACAGAATACCATCTACTCCACATGTCTGTTGGTGTTTCATCTCAGTTCAGAAACTTTTTACATAATAACGATCTATGTCATCTTCCCTAAATTAAGCTGATTTAAACCCTAACCCTAAATCGATACAATTGAAAATATTTTTGATACAGTTAATAAACAGAAACATAGGGCTTTTAAACTCTATCAAAAATCGATCATAAGGGACCAGATAATCAAGATTAAATGTTACCGAATGATGGTGCAAATCTAAGCACAAGTCGCGACCCCAAAGCTTCAAATTCGAGGAGTTCCAGTGACGGAAAGGTGAATATGATAAAGGGTTTTTCTTAGTCGCAAGTTTCAGAGGTTGGGTGCATGTTTAATCGGGTTATAATAGCGTATATACAATCGGATATTACAAGTTTATTTATAAATAAATAAAAAAAATTATAGAAATATCACCAATCGGTTTATAAAAATTCTACAAAAATTGTTTTAGACTTATAAACTAATAAACTTTATAAAACTAAATTTAATTTTGGAAAAAGTTTTATTAATTATTTTTTATCAATTTAACTTATTTTAACCATTATAAATTCATAATAAATTATTTTAAATTAAGAGTTAAATGCCAAATTCGTCCCTGAGGTAAGGTTGAATTTTAAATGCCAAATTCGTCCCTGAGGTAAAAAGACAACACTACCCCTGACATTAACGAGCTTTTTTAACTGGGTTAGTGAAAAGGACGAATTTGGCAAAAAAATCCAAACCTCAGGGAAGGAATTGCAAAAAAAAAAAACTTTTATATTAAAGTGGCAAACTGGCCCAAACCTCAGGGACGAAATTGGCATTTAACTCTTTTATTTTATATACAAAAGAAACCAAAAGGTTTTTGTTTTATATAGAGAAAATTGCTCGAATAGTCCCTGTGGTTTGCACAATTTTCACCTATAGTCCCCAAGTTTTTAAAATTACAGGTATAGTCCTTAACTTTTGGTGTTTCTTAACTCGGATAGTCCTTGGAGTGGCTGTGAAATTACTAAATTACCCTTTTGATGGATGGAGGTTAAATAATCCAGTTAAATGGATGTAAAATTACTAAGTTACCCTTGTTTTAAAAAATATAATTAAAATTAATTAAAAATTATGTGAGCCCCACCACTTCTTCTTCCACACTTCATCATCCTCACCAACACCTCCACAAACCACCACCACCAACACCTCCACTTTGACCACCACCAATTCTTCTTCCACACTGAATCATCATCTATTGTTGATTATGATTATGGTATCAAGAGCAAGATCAAAGGCTGAGGTGCAATGTGTATGCCAACACCCTCTGTCACCACAATTAGGTCTGGGCTCATGTTTTTGAGGTAAAATGGAGACCTGACCACTGTACAAGAACTGCAACTTTAACAAGAACACTTCGTTCCGAACCGAATTCACAGGAATAACCAATTGTGAACCACCCGTTGAGTTCTTAGGTGACCCAGGTACCATCCTTGACCCTAACGGGTTGGATCTGGACCTGGTTGGAGAATCAGAGCAAAAGAACTTCCTGAAGAATAAGTTTTGAGCTGCAAGGATGCGACTGTGCGCTTGAAGAATCATGCCCTCTACACTGAAGGTGACGTCACTGTTAAGTTGGAGAATGGTGAGGTTTTGCTATCTGGATATGGAGATGGGTGGTGGTGGTTTGGGGAGGTGTTGGTGTTGGTGGTGGTTTGGAGAGATCTTGGTGGTGGTGGTGGTTTGTGGAGGTGTTGGTGGTGGTGGTTTGTGGAGGTGTTAGGTGAGGAAGATGAAGTGTGGAAGAAGAAGAAGTGGTGGGGCCCACATAGTTTTTATTTAATTTTAATTATATCTTATAATAACAAGGGTAATTTAGTAATTTTACATCCACTTAACTGGATTATTTAACCTCCATCCATCAAAAGGGTAATTTAGTAATTTCACAGCCACTCCAAGGACTATCCGAGTTAAAAAACACCAAAACTTGAGGACTATGCCTGTAATTTTAAAAACTTAGGGACTATAGGTGAAAATTATGCAAACCACAGGGACCATTCGAGCAATTTTCTCTTTTATATATATACATAAATCTTCCTTGTGGATATTTTGTAAGACCCCATAGATATTTATAAAGCTAAATAAATATCTTCCATCTTCTTCAATAACCCCTGTAACTTCAACCCACAGTTAGATAACATCAACTATGGGTATGCACAAAGACAACGATACGCATGATCTAAAGAGGCTCAAATACAACGACGACAACGATTACGCTGATGTAGACGACGACGACGAGCCCACCGGTTTATTGTTAGGCGGTTTTTTAAATCCAATGATACCTACTTCAATTGTGGTTTCAGATGCTATGGAACCTGATTTTCCTGTCATTTACGTTAATAAAGTGTTTGAATCTGTCACTGGTTATCGCGCTGATGAAGTCCTTGGCCGCAACTGGTATTCTTTTTTTTTTTTTTTTTAATTTTTTTTACGAATTTATTAATAATTTGTTATGAAATTGAATTTTATGTTTATAGATCTTAAATAGTTGTTGATTTATTTGCTGTTACATGAGGCGGTTTCGGATAGGAAGCTCTATTCTCACCTTAATTTAGTTAACACTTCTGTTTATGACTTTCGTTTGTTTATTTTCATGTTTATTTTATCTAAATATTTTATATTATTTATTGTAATATTACCTTAATAATTAAAATAACTGTATTTCCTCCTTATTTTTGCACTGTTTCTTTTTCTTTGTCGTTATTCACATTGATGAATGCATTGATTCTGTTCTACTATTAGGACTTCAAGTTTCAGTGTAGTGTTAGTTTTTAAGTGTTTGTGTTCGTTCGGTTCGTTTTACGATCCTAGGTTGAACCATTCACATTAATATTTATAAAATGCTATCTAGTTAACTCAACCGATATATCAGTACCAAATATCGGTCAAAACATCAGTACCGATATTATCGGCGATAGTGACCGATATCACTACCTTTCTTCTTGGTTCTTCCGTTTGTCTTGCTTCTTATTGCTGTCATTAGTGTTTTAAGTCTTAATAAGTTCCCACTTGCTACAATTATTAATATTGAATTGTTAACGTTAAATTGCTATATTTATGGATTTTGCATGATATAAATATTACCGATATCCCATCGATATCTCACCGCGATAACCTATATCTCAAATATCGGTCCTTGACCGAGATCCGATATTTTATCGCATTAATTGGTTAGATAAAATGTAAAAGGAGTTGGTGGTGATATGGAACGGAATGAAAAAAAAATGGTTTAAAAATGATTCTAGAATTTGTATATACATATAATTGTATAATTGGTGATTATTGATCATCATTATCATGATTATCCTGATTATGTTATAGATTTTCAAATGATTCTTGTCTCTCAGTCGTTTCTTGCAGTACAGAGACCCACGAGCCAAAGGCGGCATCCGTTGGTGGATCCGGTTTGTGTTTCGGAGATTAGAACATGTTTGGATGAAGGAATTCATTTCCAAGGAGAGCTTTTGAACTTTAGAAAAGACGGGACTCCTATGGTTAATCGGCTAAGACTTACTCCCATACACGGTGATGATGGCGTAATTACGCACATTATAGGGATTCAGGTGTTTACAGTAACCAAAATTGATCTGAATAGTGTGTCATACCCTGTTTTTAAAGAAACTGTCAGCAATAAACCAACCGCCCCGAAAGCCGAGTGTACAGAAGGTCAGGAGATATGTGGGATTCTTCAATTGTCTGATGAAGTAATGGCTCAGGACATTTTGTCACGGTTGACGCCTAGAGATGTGGCTTCTATTGGATCTGTTTGTAGGAGAATCCGGCAGCTTACGAAGAATGAGCATGTTAGGAAAATGGTGTGTCAGAATGCTTGGGGAAGAGAAGTGACGCATGCGTTGGAACACATGACAAACAAGCTAGGTTGGGGTCGTCTTGCTCGTGAACTGACCACTCTTGAAGCGGTTTGTTGGAAGAAACTTAGAGTTGGTGGTGCGGTGGAGCCGTCACGCTGCAATTTCAGTGCGTGTGCTGCTGGGAACCGGTTGGTTTTGTTTGGTGGGGAAGGGGTTAACATGCAGCCGATGGATGATACGTTTGTTCTCAATCTTGATGCTGTGAATCCTGAATGGAGGCAGGTGAGTGTGAAGTCGGCTCCACCGGGTCGGTGGGGCCACACGCTTTCGTGCCTAAATGGTTCTTGGTTAGTGGTGTTTGGTGGGTGTGGGAAAGAAGGGTTGCTGAATGATGTGTTTGTTCTTGATCTGGATGCCAAACAACCGACGTGGATAGAAGTGTATGGCGGTGGTCCACCACCGCCAAGATCTTGGCACAGCTCGTGCACAATAGAAGGGTCAAAACTAGTGGTCTCGGGTGGGTGCACTGCCGCTGGAGTTCTTCTCAATGACACTTTTTACTTGATCTCACAATGAAAAAACCAGTGTGGAAGGAGATTCCAACTTCACGGGTGCCACCGTCTCGATTGGGACATTCACTCTCGGTTTATGGGAGGACTAAGATTCTTATGTTTGGTGGGCTTGCTAACAGTGGTCATTTAAGGTTGCGATCGAGTGAGGCGTACACTATTGATCTGGTGGATGAGAAGCCTCAATGGAGGGTTTTGGAATGCAATGCATTTACAGGGGTTGGGACACAGAGCGCAGTGGTTCCACCGCCACGGCTTGACCATGTGGCGATGAGCATGCCATGTGGGCGTGTTATAATATTCGGTGGTTCAATTGCTGGGCTGCACTCTCCATCTCAAGTGTTCTTGTTGGACCCATCAGAGGAAAAACCGTCTTGGAGGATTCTGAATGTACCTGGTGAACCTCCGAAGTTTGCTTGGGGTCATAGTACCTGTGTGGTTGGGGGTACTCGGGTTCTTGTGTTGGGTGGTCACACAGGCGAAGAATGGATTCTGAATGAGTTGCATGAGCTGTGTTTTGGCGAGCAGGCAGGCGTAGGCATGATCCCTGGTTGGTAAGTTTTATTTAAGTTGTTTGATGGCTGTTATAGCTTAGTTTGGTATTACTTTCGAGTGTCATGGTTTTGGTGTGTTTGGGCACAATTTGGATCCTAATAAGGTCATGGTCTTGTATATTACATCCTCATTTTTATGTCATGATAAGGTGTATGTGATACTTGCTACACATGATAATACTGATTTCGTTCGAAGTTAAGCAACATCAATAAAAAAAAGTGTGTTGGTCTACCCGACTCCATCATTTTGACCTGCAATGTCGTTACCAGTTTTGACCCAACCGTTATTACTCTTAGGATGGACGGTGTGGGTAAACCCCCCCCCCCCCCCCCGCGGCCACATCAGACTAGTAGCGCCCTGCACACCACCTCTCCGGTGCCAAAGGACGTTGCCAGTGCCTTGCCAAGGGACTTTATTCCACAGTCCCTCATAACATCTGAAGTTGGCCAGCGGCCAGCTGCATCACTAGCAACAATGGCCTCTTGTGTAAAGCAGTTTTTTTTTTTTTTAATGTTATGTTGCCAGTCGTTCTAATGCTTTATTTTTGTCTTGCAGCTTAACAAGCTGAAACCCAATATAAGAAACATTGAAGTTTAATTATAAAGAAGCACAAGAAATAGAAGTGATTTAGTAAATAAATATATAAAGGGAAAATGTGTGAAAGTCAAGTGGCTTAAGACTACACGGTGTGGTCATGAGGTGAAGGGGGGCATGAAGCAATATGTGGCAGCCACGTCAACTCTCCTTCAACCGCCAAAAAACCACGGGGCAAGGTGGCGTGAAGGTTTTTTTTTTTTAATCAAACAACGAATCAAAAATCATCCATAACCCAAGAACCAATCATAATCATCCACCTCACCTTCACATTTTGCCCCACTCATGCAAATCTCCACCCTACCTGCCCCAAGCTATCTTTCACGCCACATATGGGATGGTGTTGGTGGCATGAAAGGACTTTACATCCCCTTTCACGTCCTCACACCGTGTAGCCTAAAAAGTTGTGTATGCCATCGCATGAGGCCATGAGCCCACAAGGAATTTGACAGGTGGAAGTTGGAGCATCTAGAAATAAAGGCAAAAGCTCAACAACTCTTTAAAATAAAGGGTAAATAATCAAAATAAATATTTTACGAAATAAGATTATCAAGATAGACAAACGTCGCCTAAGCCGGTAAATTTGAGGGCTAAGCCAACGTTTGTCAGTTTCAGTAATAAATTGGCCAACTATGCAGCTGACATTTGTCTATTGCAATATTAAATTGGCAAACTATACATATTTTGGTAATTTCTCCTTAAATAAATCACTTGGTACCAAGATGGGGTAGCTCACCTGGTAGAGGATTATGTCTCTTAAAAGGAAGGTCATAGGTTCAAATCTAGGTAAGGGTGTACTTATTGTAAATATATATTGGGGAGTAACATTAGCCGTTAAAAAAAATCACTTGGCAAACACTTGTATCTATAAATAAAACGTTTGAAACTCACATTGACAAAACATCAGAAAAACCCGAGTAGGAATCCTATTGAAAGTGTTATGTCCAGTGGCGGATCCAGGATTTTTTTACAGTGGGTTCACCGGTTTTAGATGATCCAGTTTCATAGAACCGGACATAAAAAATTTCGGGTCAATTCAACGGGCCGGGTGTGGTTCACAAGAAAATAAGAATATTTGAAATCCGACAACTCCTTCCGCTATATCATCCACCAGAATTTAAATATATCAGGAATTCATAAGAAAGCAAGACAGTTTCACAAGTTAAGCAGTAGAAAGCGAGCGAGAATATATTGCTTATGTATCTCTAAAAGGATACCCGACCAGTGAAGATCAGTTACCTTTGAAACATGCTTTAATCTAAGACAAACTAAATTAGGAATCAAATAACATACTTTTGCCAATTGCAAACGCAACAATCGAAGAGTAATGTATCTAAACAATATCCAAACAATAAGATTGTTTTTCTTTTTTGGATGAATAAATTCTGCTTTTGATCATCATAAATAAGTAATCAAATGAACAGATTCTGAATTCTATCAACACATATTTTTTGAATTCACACAGGTAATATAATAAGATTTAAATTAAGATACCTAATCTGAAATCACTATAATTAGTTTGTCATAGTAAACAAATGGAGTGGAAGTTAGCGTTGGTACCTTTGATTGTTTTATTGTCATTTGAATTTTGTGACAAATCATATAAGAAATGGAACTAGAGTTGTCGACATCTTAATTTAAAAGGGGTGATGACAAAACTCAGATGTGGCTATGGGCTATAATGTTGGTAGTTGGGTTTGAAGGGTTGCAGGTATGGGAACCCTAATTATTAAGGGATTCTGAACGCTAAAAATACGGGTTTTTTAGGTAGCAAAAACAAATTAAATGGATTCGAACTCGAAGCCTAAAGCTCCGAAAACAAAGTTCTATCCACTGGAACACGGGATTAAGTTGCTTATGGGTTCACTTACTATTTATCTATGGGTTCATTCAGTATTTTTATATATACTTTCTATTGAAATTTCGAAACTCAGTGGGTTCACGTGAACCTGTTCCTATATACATAAATCCGCCCCTGGTTATGTCCACCTTCTGTCGGCAATAAGTTCCCATAAATTTGTTGAAATCATACATATATTATACATACATTGAGACCATGCAATCCATTACACAACTAAAACAACCATGTAGCAATAAATCATATTCATGTAAAGCTGATTAACTTACGTCTGTGACGCCAATTATTCCACAAACATTAAATACATATGATGAACTCATCACAAATCTTCATTTGAGGGCATGAAGCGTCACTTGAACACCATTCTTTGGGACAAGCATCAATATATGAGCAGGTTCATGCACATAATTCGGAGAAGGACTAAAGCGGTAACGCTGCAACATCATGGCAAGAGCAACCTTGGCTGTATTCGTCGCAAAGTTTGAGCCTACACAGTTTCGAGGCCCAAATCCAAAAGGCATGTACGCAGATGGGTTGTTCTTCATAGCGTTACTAACCCCTTGTGAAAATCTTTCTGGCTTAAAAAGATGTGCGTCTTCTCCCCATATTTCGCGATCATGATGTAGTGCTAAAACCGGGACATGTAGAATAACATTACCAGGAACAGTAAGATTCCCCAACTTAACTTCTCGTTCGTTCTTTCTTATTATCGCGGTTCCAGGTGGATACAGTCGAAGTGTCTCGTTGATGATCATACCAATAGTTTTAAGTTTCGATAAGCCTTCAAAGCGCGGTTGGGAATCTTTGCCAAATATCTGGAACACCTCGGCTCGTGCTCTCTCTTGCCATTCTGTGTGGATGGACAGAAGGAGAACAACCCATGAGAGCACAAGAGATGTTGTTCCATCCCCAGAGACATAAAATGTTTTACATTCGTCTATGATGTCTTGTGTCGAAAGTTGGTAGCCTTGATTATTGTTGTTGTTCTTAGCCATCAGAAGTTGTCCAAGGAAATCGGTGTTGTCTGCATCTTCATGACCCATTATCTTCTCTCGTTCGTTAATAGTATCCATAATTAGATCATGAATTTTTTTCTGAAGCTCGTCAGACTTGCGATCATCGCTGGTTTTTACTATTTTGCTGCAATTTTTTAACGAGAAAATCACTAAAATAGTTTTGTTAACCAATAGTGCAACCTCAGCACAAGCCTTTCTTTGATTTCTAATCAGCGTTATTAAAAATACTTCTTTATTTTACCCCTTTTTAATCATTAAAAATACTAGTTTATCTCTAGGTGATTCACGGGATTGACAAATTTAATATAAGTGACAGAATGTGTGTACCGTAAAAGGAATAAGTCGTTTTTTTAGAAAAAAAAATATTTTTTAAAGGACCAACACTCGATAACCTACATATAACCGGCTTAGCAACATTTGTAATCAATGTTCCTACAAACACCAATCAATATACAAATAAATTATATTTCTTACCAAACTGACTACATCTGTGAATATATATGTAGTTAGTGGGTTCTTATATGTAATAGTAGGTTCAAAACCATATATACTATCTTAACATGAATTACCTGAACGTATTGTGTTTTTTTTTTTCACATGAGCAAAACTCCCCAAAAAAGTCACTTTTTTTGGTTTTCAATTATTAGAGGTCAGACGATATAAATAGCATAGAGTGATGTTAAACGACAAAATCAAACTTCCATAAAATCCAAATCTTTGATCTTATAAGTATCAAGAACCTCATGACATGATGAATATGATCTATGTACATAAATCAATCCTTGCATGGAAGAAACAAAGCTAAATTAAGCACTATAATACTCAGATCAATGCAATGCAATGCAGGTGCTAAAGATCAACTTGCGTTTTATTAAGGGTATACTTGCGTTTTAGAAACGTAAGTTATACCTGATAAGACGACTTGATAAAACGATCTGATGAAATGCAAGTTATAAATGATAAAACGCAAGTTATACATTCTAAAACGCACGTTATACATGATAAAACGTAAGTTATATAAGATAAAAAGATGCAAGCTATATATGATTAAACGCAAGTTATATCTGATAAAACACAAGTTATAACTGATAAAAAGATGTTAGTTATATCTGACAAAAAATGCAAGTCGTATCATGATAAAACACAAGTTATCAACCCAACAATTAATTTTTTTTTAAAAAAAAATATAGCAATAGGGTATGCAAATGAAAGAGGATAAAAGGCTTGTTTTTATGGTATATTTTTTTTTAGAAAAATAATGTCGTATGAAAAAGTTATGGACGTTTAAAAAATGGTGGTGGAACTCAACAATTGTGGGTTATACCTATTATGCCCTTCTCATTCTATTTTAGAAACTCAACGTATATTTTTTCCATTTTAATCTCATCCATTGATTTATTTTGATCAAAAACCCAAAATGCTTCTTATCCTTTTTACGCTAAACTTTTTTTATAGTAAACTTTCTCAAGACGTTTTAGTGATTCTCTCCTCTCTAAATAAAGAAAAACCAGTTTCAAAGATAAATTTTCATAAATGTTTAACTAGTTACCTGAGAAGGCTAGGATTGTAGTAGTTTCTGCCTGCGATTGTGCTCATCTCCTTTAGTATTTCAAACACTTCCTTTCCTTGTAAGTAGCTGCTTCCGAATGCTGTTCTCGCAATCACTTCGGCTGTCAACATCCTAAACTCGGCATGCATTTCAACTTCGCTTCCGGCCATCTTTTTCCACCTACCTAACATCAGTTCCACGCTTGCAACCATCGCCGGGACCATGTTCTACACACATACAAACACATAATCTCAATGACAAAACACATGTAATTAACTTAGATAATTCATCATCATACTCAGTAAACTCCCACAAATAGCAAAGCTACAGTAGGGTCTAAGGAGTGTAACATATGGACAACCTTATACCTCTACCCTGTAGGTTTAGTGAGATTACTTCAAGTGAAACCCCGACTCGATAACTAAGATGATGATTAAAGAGCTTAATAATAACTTAATTAATTACCTTTAAACTCTCACCACCAAAAGCATGGTTAGCCAATTTTCTTTGACTTGCCCATTTTTTCCCATTGGATGTAACAAGCCCATCACCAAGAATTTTCTTATGATATGACCCAAGGTCAGGTCTTGCGTACTCGACACATCGATTGCTTGCAATTTCTCTGATAATATCCGGTTCTGTTATAACTAATTCAGCTTGAGGACCATACCAATCCAGGAAATTTTTCCCTGAATTAAATTAAACTCACATAATTAATTACGAAATAATGTGACTACATATATAGTGATGGATGATAACACTAACCATATAACCGGAACCACGTAAAGAAGTGAGGTTGTATTCTTGGATATATATCATGTGATATATCGGTGAATGGAGTAGTGTTTACTTGGTCTTTCATGGCTGCAATTTGCTTAGTGTTGCCATGAATGAACTGATAAGGAGGTCCTTTTATACCTTGACGGGTCATTACGCGTTTGATACGATTTGGAACCCACCACATTTTGTGGAAGAAGTTAATGACAGCCAAAAGGATCAATAAGGAAAGAAAAACAATGATCAAAGCTCCCATACTAGGCACCATAGTAGCAAGCAAGCAAGTTGTATGTATGTGGTTCGTAATATATATAGAGAGGGGTCGTTCCGGGACCAAGTGAAAGAAAGGGTGTGGAACATATGGAGTCATGGTATAATTATGCAACAAATATTATAATAACGCAATATGTGCATTATAATAACACATAGTACATCAACAAGTTTTTTTTTTTTAAAAAAAATCGTATTTTGAAAGATTAGGTAATACTGTACTTAGAATAAAGAGAATTGTATTATTTCCATTGGAAATAGGAATTAACTATTTAGAAGTTATGGTTAGGATCAAATACACAAGATACTTTTTCTAGGAAGGGTGAGAAGGATTGTGATCCATTGATTATATATTTGAAGGGTTGAGATTAGTTTGTTTGAAAAAAATAAATAATAAATTAGAGAAATGGCATAAAAGGAAAACAACATTTGTTGACTTTCTCTCTCCACATGCAATGCACATGTCAATTCCCCCCATCATTTTAAAACGTCTATAACTTTTTCATACGACATTTTTTTTTCAAAAAAATTTCACCATATTAACGAGCGTTTTTTTATCTTTAATATGAGTACCACATTGCTACATTAAAATTGAAAAAAAAATTCGTGCTAAATGGGTTTTTTTTCTCCGTTGTGTCTTCTGCACGTTCATTGTGTTATAGTATGCATGTGTGCTTTATAAATATGTTATTTATGTTTTTTTAGTCTACACATGATTTAACTTTGTCCATTGTGTTTTTAGTATGATTTTAATTGTGTTTTACGCAAATGAGTTTTGTATTTAGGTGTACATTGTGTTTTATTATGTTGTTCATTGTGTTTAAGTATATTATTCATTGTGTTTTAGTCTTCTGTTCATTGTGTCTTTAGAATGTCGTCCATTGTGTTTTATTAGACTGTTCATTGTGTTTTATACCCTATTGTTCATTGCATATTTAATTAGTACTCATTGTGTTTTACATTATCTCCATTATGTCTTACGCAACTGGGTTTTCAACTTTTTTTACAAAAGTATTCATTGTGTTTTAATCTTCTGTTCATTGTGTCTTTATTATGTCGTCCATTGGGTTTTACACAATTGGGTTTTTAACTTTTTTTTCAAAAGTATTTATTGTATTTTAGTCTTTTGTTCATTGTGTCTTTCGTATGTCATCCATTGTGTCTTATGCAACTGGTTTTCAACTTTTTTTTTTTTCAAAAGTATTCATTGTGTTTTAGTCTTCTATTCATTGTATCTTTAGTATATCATCCATTATGTTTTACTAGACTCTTGATTGTGTTTTATACCCTATATTTAATTGGTGTTCATTGTGTTTTACATTCCATTGTGTCTTACGCAAGTGGGTTTTGAAATTTTTTTTCAAAAGTATAGCAATATGGTACTCATATTAAAGATAAAAAGACGCTCAATTTTATGGTATAATTTTTTTTAAAAAAACGGATGACGTATAAAAAAATTACGGGCATTTAAAAATGAAGGTGGAAATGGTATGTGACTTGCATGTGCATATGTTTTTGACAAAATTACCTATCCCACTTGTTAATCCTTTGGACAAATGTCATTTTCTAGTGGCTTCTCACCCTTCTCATTTTTTGTAGCCTTTGTAGAATAACCCAACCCTTAGACTATGGGGTGTGGTTCCCCTTCCCCCTTCCTTCCCCTTGTCCACCTCAGCGCCACATCATTTTCCCCTTTTCTTCCCCCTTCTAGGGGAAATGGTTCCCCTTCCCCCTTCCTTTTTTTATTATTTTTTTTTATTTATTTTATAGACTTTATTTTTCATTAATTTTTTTTTTCATTAAAATTAAAAAACAAATTACATGGAAATTAAAAAAAAAAACAAACCTAAACAAATTAAAAAAAAACAAACCTAAACAAATTAAAAAAAAAAAACAAACCTAAACAAATTAAAAAAAAACAAACCTAAAGAAAGTAAAAAAATACAAACTACTCGTCACCAACATCATCGACCCGAAAATTGTTCCAAATATGGTCGATTAGATCCGTGCAAAGATTGTTGTGCACGGTACTATCCTCTAGTGCCCACCGGTTCGATTGTTGTTGTTCCTCGTCAACCGGCTCGATATTCTCTTCAACGTCATTCGGGTCATACTCACATATAGCGCGGCCTTCATCTTCGATTATCATGTTATGTAGTATCGTACAAGCGTACATAATATACCTCAAGTTTTCTGGATGCCATGCACGTGCGGGCCGCCCAATAACATGCCATTTAGCCGTCAAAACACCGAATAACCGTTCAACGTCTTTTCTCGCCCCTTCTTGGCATTTCGCAAACTTTTTTCTTTTCTCATCCGTGGGAATTTGTATCGTTTTCACAAGAGATGAGTAACTTGGGTATATCCCGTCTGCTAGATAATACCCGTGCTTGTATTCTACCCCGTTGAGCACGAAAGAGTCATCAGGACCGGTACCTCTAATGATGCGGTCGAAAACCGTGGATTTAGCTAGAACATTTAAATCGTTGCATGAACCAGCAACTCCGAAAAAAGCATGCCAAATCCAAAGGTCTTGTGAGCAAACGGATTCTAAAATAATTGATGGCTCTCCAATGTCACCTCGCGTAAACTGCCCTTTCTATGCAGTGGGGCAATTACGCCATGGCCAATGCGTGCAATCGATGCTTCCAAGCATGCCAGGAAAGCCGTGTCTCTCTGCATGGTGTGCGTAAAGCTTTTGGATTTCGTTCTTCGTTGGCCTACGCAAGTAAACTTTGCTATATAAGTTCACGACATCTTCGCAAAACCGATACAAGCACTCCCGACTCATTCTAGCAGACATCCTCAAGTATTCATCCCATGAATCACTAGCAGTCCCGTACGCCAACTGACGAATCGCAGAAGTACATTTTTGTAGAGTCGTAAAACCTCGTTTTCCTCTAGCATCATATCGTAGAGTGAAAAACTCATCATAATTAGCCAAGTCATTGGCAATTCGTTGAAACAATCGGCGACTCATTCTAAAGCGACGCTTAAATAGCTCGTCTGGGTATACGCAGTCCTCAGGAAAGTAGTCAGCAACCAAACGTTCGTGTGCACCTTTAGATAAAAATAAAGAATATAAGAAATAAAATATAATAACAAAAATCTATTTTTAAAATATAAGATATGAAATACAATAAAAAAGTAGTAAAAAAAATTAACATAATATAACAAAATAAAAGAAATTTAAAAAGTATAAGAAATAAAATATACCCTCACGATCTCTGTTTAATGCGGCGCGTCTTGTTCTTGGTTCCGAATTTGTTTCCTCGTCACTACTGTCGTTTACGAACTCCAACAATATCTTTGCCGTTTCAACCATCGTGCTCGCAAAAAAATTGGCAACGTTTGCCTCTTCTGACGACGAACTCATGCTTGTATAAAATTAGGTGAAAAAGGCTAGAAATTATTATGTGGTTTTATAAAAAATTAGGGTGTGAAGTTTATAAAATATGGAGTGTTGTGTTGAATTGGTTTGAATTGGTGGTAGGATTTTGAAGTTTTATAATATATATATATATATAAAAAACGTTTTTTTTTTTTTTTTCAAACGGTCAATTTCAACGGTCAACAAATTCCAACGGTCAAAAAATACTTGGGAAAAGGGACGGGGTGGACGGGGGAATTCTCCCGAGTTCACCGAAGGTTCTTCGGGGGGGGGGGGGGGGCGGTGTTCCCCTTCGGGGAAAATGCCACATCATTCTTCCCGAGCATTTCCCCACCCCACACCCCACAGTCTTAGAAGTTATACATGTTTAAAAAAAAGGATGAAATTAATTTCAAAAGTCAACCAATTTGAGTTTTCTTTTGTTACGCTTTTAGTTATAACCAGCGCTAGGTCTCTTAGAGGAGAGTTATCAGGTTCAAACATGTGCTAACGGATAATTTAGAATAAATAGTGTAAGTAGGGTAGAAGTAACTAATAGATAACAAGAGAGTTTCCCTTCTTACATGGTATCAGCCAGATACCCTTGTTGATCTCCTCTGTCTGTCGCCTCTTTCACCATGTCCGCCGCAGCCACCCACCTTTCCTCCTCCCCTTCCACCAATTCTAAACTCCCAATCGCTGCCATTCTTCATATGATTACAGTTAAACTCTCTCACTCTAATTATCTCTCATGGCAACATCAAATCATTCCTCTCCTTTCAAACCAAGGTCTCCTTGGTCATGTTGATGGTTCGAGTCTGCCTCCTGCTGCAACTCTTCTGGTTGACAGTAAGGAGCAGCCGAATCCTACTTTTCTGAACTGGTCAACACTGCATCAGCAAGCCATTCTTATCTTAAACTCTTCCCTCACCGAAGAAGCTATTCCTGAGATTCTCGGTCTTTTTACCGCTCGGCAAATCTGGACTGCTTTAGAAGCAGCCTACAGCAGCACGTCCCTTAAACGTATGCATCTTTTTCGAGATAACCTGCGTCAATTAACCAAAGGATCTTCGACAGTGGCTGATTACGGTCGCAAGTTTAAAAACGTTTGCGATCAATTATCGGCCATTGGTCATCCCGTTAATGATACGGACAAAACTCATTGGTTCTTGTGTGGTCTCGGACCAACCTTTGAAAGCTGGTCCACGGCTATTCGCACCACTCGTGACCCGTTACCATTTCGTGAGTTACTTACAAAAGCTGAAAGTGAAGAACAGTTTTTGGCTTCGCTTCATCCTCCTTCTCCGGCCTATGTAGCTTTTCATGCTAATTCCTCTCATCGGTCCTCGGGCTCCTCTTCGAACCGTCCCAGATCCGGTTATGTCTCAGCCAAAAACCAGCCCTCATCTGCTTCCTCCAAGTCGTCCCGTCACCCACTGCATTGTCAGTTGTGTAGGACCAATGGTCACTACGCCAACAAATGCCCAAAACTTGCGTCTTTTGCCTCTAATGCCACTTTGGACAAAGGACTTGCCCGTGCCTTTCATTCAAAGTGTCATGTTACAGATGACATTCCCGACTGGACAGCGGATACTGAGGCCGATCTCCACATGACAGATGATACTGGTAATCTTAAATCCTTTTCTAATTACAAAGGAAAAAATTCTGTTGTGTTTGGAAATGGTATGTCATTACCAATTACTCATACGGGTCATGTTAAGATAAACAATAACATTTCCTTAAACGATGTCATAGTTGTTTCGAATATAACTCGTAATCTCCTTTCCATTAGCAAATTGACTAAAGATTATCCCGTTGACGTACTTTTCTCGGATTCGTTTTTTCTTATTCAGGATCGGAAAACAAGCAAACCGCTCGCTGAAGGACGATGTGAGAATGGACTCTACGTGATTCGGTATAATTCATTTGCTTTTGTTGCTTCGATTTCATCAAATAAAGCTTCATTCGAACTATGGCATAATCGTTTGGGGCATGTTGCCATTGATACTATTTTAATTTTACAAAAACTTGGTTGTTTATCTTTTACATCTATTTTACCTAAACCAAATCTTTGCTCGCCTTGTCAACTTGCTAAGGCACATAAACTACTGTTCTCTTTGAATGAAAAACGGGCATCTCATCCCCTTGATCTTGTGCATTGTGATCTATGGGGACCCTCACCAATAATGAGTAAAGATGGTTATAGATATTATGTCATGTTTGTTGATGATTTCTCTCGCTTCTCATGGCTTTATCCTCTTAAGACAAAAAAAATGAGTTTTATACAATTTTACAAAATTTCTTAAATCTTGTTCAAACTCAGTTTTCGAGGAAAGTTAAAGATTTTCAAAGTGACGGTGGAACCGAATTTGTAAATCAATATGTGCGAAAAATTTTCAATGAAAATGGCACATTTCATAGACTCTCCTGTCCATACACTTCACCACAAAATGGACGAGCCGAACAAAAACACCATCACATTGTTGAAACGGGTCTAGCCATGATTTTTCATGCTCGCGTACCAATTGAGCATTGGGTCGACGCTTTTAATACCGCCATATATATTATAAATCGTCTACCCACCAAGGTGCTAAGCAACAAATCACCCTTTGAAACTCTTTTTCTCACACAACCAACCTACAATAACTTTCGGGTTTTCAGTTGTTGTGTCTATCCATACTTGCGAGACTATGCTCCTCATAAACTCGCGCCTCAAAGCATTCCTTTTATTTTTCTTGGCTACGCGCCTCAATACAAAGGGTTCAAATGCTTTGACCCGACCTCTTCTCGCACATACATCACGCGGCATGCTTGCTTTGATGAGACTTACTTTCCGTTTAATTCCACCACTTCACATACCGATATCTCCATGCTTTTTCTATCTACCTTCCATGAGACTGTCACCACTACCTCATGTCTTACTTCACCTATAAATCCCACTCCATCTTCGCCTGCCTCTACAGTGGACACACCTTGTTCCCTTTGCAAGCACCCTATCTCTCAAACAAATCCATCTTTTGGGCCTATACTTCAAACAGATCCACCGTCTGGGCCTGTTACCCACTCCACTCCATCAACCTCTCACCATACTACCACCCTGAGCCCATCATCCCTCTAGCCCATCAGTCGCCCTGCCCACCAACCGACCCAACCCACATCTCCTTCCCCTTTTGAAACCGGCCCATCTCAGCCCAATATCAACCCTTCTCAGTCCGTTCACTCCTCAACTCAATCTGCTTCCACTTCCGCTTCATCTCATCCAATGGTGACTCGGTCTAAAGTTGGTACTTTCAAACCTAACCTAAGACACACTTCATATCTCTCAAACATCATGCATTCATGTCTTCATGCTTCTCTCCTAAGTAGTGTTGATTCAAAAGGTTTCAAAAGTGCTTCTAAACATCCTCATTGGATGAAAGCCATGCGTGATGAGCTTGATGCCTTAAATCGCAACAACACTTGGATTCTTGTACCTCGTCCTCCTTCCACTAATGTGGTTGGTTCCAAATGGGTCTTTCGGAGCAAATATCATTCGGATGGTACTCTAGATCGCCACAAAGCCCGTCTTGTTGCTCAAGGATTCACTCAAGTTCCGGGTCTTGACTTCCATCACACCTTTAGTCCGGTTGTCAAAGCCTCGACCATTCACATTGTTCTCTCTCTAGCCGTCATTAATCGATGGTCTCTTCATCAATTGGATGTGAACAATGCTTTTCTTAATGGTCATCTATCCGAAACTGTATTCATGGAGCAACCTCCTGGTTTTGTGGATCCTCAGTTTCCAACTCATGTTTGCAAACTCACCAAAGTACTCTATGGTCTCAAGCAAGCTCCTCGTGCTTGGTTCCAACGTCTCAACGCTTTTCTCCTGTCATATGGTTTTACTTGTAGTCGTGCAGATCCATCTTTATTCGTCTTTCACAAAGGCGATTACCTTATGTATCTTTCGTCTACGTGGATGACCTCATCCTTACTGGAAATAATCCAAGTTACTTCGTAACTTCACAACTCGTTTACACAATGAGTTTGCCATTAAGGATCTTGGTTTCTTAAACTATTTTCTTGGTCTTGAAGTATCAAAACTGCCGACGGTTTGTTTCTCACTCAAACCAAGTATGCCAATGACATTCTCACTCGTGCAGGTCTAACTGAAGCAAAATCGGTTCCTACTCCTCTTTCCACAACCGATACCTTCACTTCAGACGGCACTCCCTTTTCTGACCCTACCACCTATCGCTCCCTTGTCGGGGGCCCTTCAATACCTCACCATCACTCGCCCAGACTTATCATATGCGGTTAACCAGGCTTGTCAACATCTTCATGCGCCTACTGAAAAACACTTTAAGTTAGTTAAACGTATTCTTCGATATGTCAAGGGCACCATCTTTCATGGTCTTGTCTTTACTCGTCCTACCACTCCTTCCATCCTGGGGTATTCAGATGCGGACTGGGCCCGGTGCATCGAAACAAGGAGATCAACTTATGGGTACTCTATATTTTTAGGGGGAAATTTGGTTTCATGGAGTGCAAAGAAGCAACCTACAGTATCTCGTTCTAGCTGTGAATCTGAATATCGAGCAATGGCAAATGCTACAGCTGAAATTGTTTGGATTACTCATTTGTTACAAGAACTTCATGCCCTTCAAAAGACTCGTCCGACATTTTTATGTGACAACAAAAGTGCCTTGTTCATGACTCAGAATCCGGTTTCTCATAAACGTGCTAAACATATAGATTTAGATTATCATTTTATTCGGGAACTTGTTATGTCTGGGAAGCTCTATACTAAGTTTGTTCCTACCAAGCTTCAACTCGCTGACATCTTCACCAAAAGTTTACCACGACCTCAGTTTGAGTTCTTTCGCAACTTGCTTCGGGTTCAGTCACCTCCATTTCGCTTGCAGGGGGATAATAGATAACAAGAGAGTTTCCCTTCTTACAATAACACTTTCCGTTATAAAAAAAAAAAAGGTATAACTAAATTTGCGTAATTAGAAAATAGTCACCGTCTTATCTTGGTCATCATTTGTTTTATCAATGATCTGGACCAGCTCCTACACTTACCAAATATTCACTTGCTGTCTGATCGGACTCCATATATACTTATATGTAAGATATGTAAGATTGGTACGGAAAACAATTTTGTATTAGTTATGGCGTGTGTGGTGATGGCTGATTGAGTTGAACATTAAGTTGAAGGGACCATTAACTAGAAGCTCGACTGAGACGGATGCTTAATTAATGTTAAAAATGTACTGGTAACAATTTATTATACTATGTTCTTTGGACTAAAACAAACAAATAACTTATTTCCAATCACAACGGCCTCACCAATAATACATTTATTTAGTTTAATGTATTTCAATCCTTTTCAGCATGCTAATAGCCAAAGGATAATATACAAAAAGTAGCCCTCGTGTTTCATGAATCATGAAAATTGCAACATTGTTACTCTTTTTTTTGTTATCAAATTTTCTTCTTCTATTCCATATTGATAGTATGAATCAGATATATAGATTGTGTTAGAAAAAAAAGTAATAGTATTAATTTCAAAAGTACAATAATATTATTTGTGTAACTATCTTAAAATGTTAAGATATATAAATATATGATAAGGTTAGTGTACAGATGAGTCTTAACGTAACGTAAGAAGTGAAGGGAGAGAGTTACATAAAAGAACGATAATATTGTTTGTGTAACTGAATACCCGATTAACACAAACGTACAAAACAACAATGCACATGGCAGTGCCTAGGTGGAGAGTTACACAAATCCACCCAAGACAGCCAAGTAATCTCAAAGTGTTTCGTGAAAACACCATCCACACAATTCATGAAATAAACACGTGTTATCATTCAAAGCTCCATAACATATGATAACACTCTATTAACACATATATACGTATTGGTATAACAACCAAAAGACTCGTGACACATGAGCACAAAAGCTTAAAGAGGTAATGCATGTTAATATCGTCATCGATTCCTAGCCGAACACACGACACATGGCCGCCTAAATAGATGTTCCTACATCTAAGATGACTAGAGTATATCAAAACCGATCACCTATGTATTTCTAAAGTGTATAATCGATCACTTACATCTACTCGACTCCACAACCATTTCCACCCACACACCACGATAAGTAACGAGGTTTATAGACTAATTTGTGAAATAAAAATAAACGTTTATAGAAAAATGGAAAGAACAAAATAAATAAAAAGACCTTGGTCCAATATTTTACATCTTTTTTTTTTCTTCATGAGACCTTGTTCCAGCCCACCACTGGACCCAACAATTTATTCGTAGCCCATGGTCTGTCTGAGCCCAGTATATATTGGTTTTAGTTTTATGGCCGGGCCGACCAGCATTTCTAACTAAATTTTGTTAACTATTATTACCACACACAATAACTAGCAAAACAAGGGATCATACAAATCAGTACACATTAGAGGTGAGCAAAAAAACCGGTTCGGGAACCGAAACCGATAAAACCGACCCGAACCGAAACCGGTCAAAATTGGTTTCACGTGAAACCGGTACTAAAAAAATCTCAAACCGAACCGAACCGAAAACCGGCCTAAAACCGACGGAAAAACCGGTCAAAAGAAACCGAAACCGAACCGAAACCGGTACACAAACCGGCCGAAACCGAAAAAAAAACCGAAACCGAACCGAAACCGGTTTAAGAAAAATACATTTTTTTGGCCATAAACACAAATAAAACTTTGTTTTTTGTATTAATATTCAATTTCTTTTTTTAAAAAACCCTAAAAGTTATTAAAAGTTAAATTTTATGTAATTTATACGATTTTAAAAAGTGCGCGAAAAACCGATTAAGAACCGAAACCGAAACAAACCGAACCGAAAACGGTCTTACGAATCGACAAAACCGGTCCAAAACCGAACCGGTTTGGAACCGAAACCGGTTCGGCAAAAAAACCGATTTGCTCACCTCTAAGTACACATACCATTTTGAAAATTAGTGCATTTATGTTATTTCTATCATTGTCAAAATTTTACATTGTGTGTCTGATATATTTAAATTGCGAGTATACAGTTAAGCTAGAAGACTTGCTAGTTAATAAAATATGCTCTTAAGTCTTACCAACATTTTCCACATAGCATGATCAAATCAACCGCTATAACTTATAGTTCATTATGTTACATCCATTTACACATGTTCTTTGTCATTTTAAATACTTCATGACAAAGTCCCACTCCCCGGACAACAAAATTTTCTAAACTTAAATGTTCAAATCCTTCGGTAGTCTCGTCGGATTTGTGACAAGTAATATGGACATCACTGTTTTCCGTACACGTGTGGTAAGCCTTCTTTAAAGTTTACGAGTGATTTCCTTTTGAAGTTTAGGTTTTTTCTCTGTGACATGAAGAATCATTGTTATCCCGTGGATATGTGCAACATCATTATTAATTTATAATTTAGTTTTGAGTTTTGTAGATGTGACAACCACATATTAGGTGTCCACTAAAAAACATGGTAGATTCATGTGAAAAACATACATTATTTTTGGCCCTCGGCATCATTCTTGTGATAAACATTTCCTGTTTCCAAGAGTTTTGTGTACTCTACAACTAAAAAGTTACAAGGTTAAATTTTGTAGAATGTATCTATTGAACTATGATGTATTTGTATCCTAGAAAATCTAATAGAGTGGCGGTTCTTAAAAAAACAAGAAATTCATTATGTGATGTTTACTTTCACTTGAAAAGTCATAAATCTGAATTTTATAGTTATAAAACTTGTTTACATGTTTAATCTCTTAAAACTAAAATATAGTTTTTTTTTTTTTTTTTTATTTAAACAACTATATAAGTCGGTGGGTTTTGTACTACATATAGTTATTTTTATCAACCGTTAAAAGAATAAGAGTAAATTACCAAAACCGTCCCTGAGGTTTGGGTCAATATGACTATCCAGTCCAATCTTTTAAAAATTGGTTGAACACTCCTTGATCTTTAAGAAAATAGGGCAAAACAGTCTAACCACTTAACCCAGTTAACTTTTCTCAGTTAAGTCAGGGGCATTTTCGTCCAATTAGGGGCAAAGTTACCTTCTTCCCCAATTGTCTTCTTCCCTGTCTAGCTTCTGTCCAGTCTTCTTCTTCCCCATCTCATCTGTAACCACCTGCTGATTGGGCTCTTGACTGAACACACAAGTGGGTGTGTAATTCGTGGGTTTGTAGAGAAAAAAGAGCAAGGGAGGGGCTTTTATAGATGAGTTAGAATGAGGGATGTTTGGGAATGTGTATAACAGCAAGGAATAGGGATGTTTTGCAATAGGTATTAAGTTGCACAAAGGTCTTTGGTGATGATGAAGATGACGGTACGAATGAAGAAAGAAGAGGACAAATTAGAAGGGGTAAAATGGTTGCAGGTGGCTACGATGAGATGGGGAAGAAGAAGACTGGACAGAAGCTAGACAGGGAAGAAGACAATTGAGGAAGAAGGTAACTTTGCCCCTGATTGGACGAAAATGCCCCTGACTTAACTGGGAAAAGTTAACTTGGTTAAGTGGTTGGACTGTTTTGCCCTATTTTCTTAAAGATTAGGGAGTGTTCAAGCAATTTTTAAAAGATTGGACTAGATAGTTATATTGACCAAAACCTTAGGGACGATTTTGGTAATTTACTCAAAGAATAATAATAATTGTAAGGGAAAATATATTGTTGCATTTGTCCTTAGTCCTTACTCCTTAGAAATGAGTTGTTATATGTTAAATCTAGTCCAACCTAATGTATAACCTATAGATGCGTGAGTGCCGTAAGTGGTCTTAAAACTAGGCCGACATAATGTATCAGGATGTGGAATCTTCATATGTGTCTATAGCCCTACGCAAAAGACTCCACCAAAAACGCAACTCCTTTTCTTTAATAATTCACAACTAATCTCTTCACTTCTGCAATAAATTTCAACCTATGGACCCCTTCCTCTCCTTTTGCAACCCATTTTCACAACTCACAATTACCCTTTCTTGCCCATTTTGAAGACGACAACCCTTTACTTTTGTGGGACCCGTCCCCACTAGCCATGGGTGGTTCTTCACTAGGGTCAGACTGGGCCTCGGCCCACCCAGTTTTTTTGTTTCGTAGTGTAAATTCTACCGAAAATTTCCGAAAATTTTTATAAGTATTGAGTCCGGCCCTACCAGATTTTTCATTCAAGATCCGCCACTGCCACTAGCAATCCCCTTGGACCCAAAAATAAAATACGCTAGTGGTACTAGCAACTCAAACATCAGATATAGTTCATATAATATAGGTGAATGGTGATTTAAACTTAGAATTTGCACCTCATGTCGGTTTTGTAGTTTATGTTGCTTTTGTAGTTTCTAATTGCTTGGATAATCTTTTTTTTTTAACAATGTTTAATCACATCTAGATTTAATTGTTCAATTTGTACTCACGAAATCTTAATAAGATAATCCAAGGAGAAAACAAGATTCAACATGCGTGTTTTGTGTGAAAACATCTATCAAAAAGACCGCATTAAAGGCTTTCGTTTTGTATGTAGTTGGTTAAACATTACAACATTGAATTGAAATGGCATAATGCTTCATGAAATATTGTGTCACGCATGCTGGAATTTACTTTGGTTACCATAAGTATAGAACACTCTTACAACGAAAACTTAGTCTTTGCCCGGTTAGTGCTAATTGCCTAATTATTGTCGTCCCTTACAGTGGCGAAGCTTGGTTTGCGAAACGGTGGAGGCCGGACTCAATTTTTTTCGATCGGTAGTGGCAAATTGGTGGGGGCCAGACTCAACCCAGACTCAATTTACCTATGAAAATCGCAAATTTCTACTACTGCGCCAGAAAACAAGGGGGGCCAGGGCCACCCCTAGACCTTCTTAACCTTCGCCCCTGGCCCCTTAGTTGATTCTAATCTTAGTTGTTGAACACCCAAATTGCTACTAATCGCAATTGTTGGTAATCATAGTTACCGCTTATTAGAGTTGTTGCCAATTCTAGTTGCTGCTTTTTCATTGTTTCTTCTAATAGCGAGTACTACTGATAAGTAATTCCTACTAATAGACAGTTATCATGATCATTTTTCATGCAACTTTCTATCAACCATGCAAATCGGAAGCAACTTGGGAAGGTGTTCAACCAAGGAAGTCCAATTTTAGCTAGCAATAGTTGCCACACGTTCCTTGATGAAAATTACCCTATAAGACTAAAGTTACCTATAACCTCACAGTTAGGCATTTGTGATTCAAGATGTATAACATGGATTTAAGTTTAGGTATGTGTGAAAATGAGCCGAGCCAATCCCAAGCTCGATTTTGTTAAATTTACAAGTGCTCAAGCTCTGTTCTTAAAGCTCGACCTCGGCTCACATATTATTTATTACTAAGTTTATTCACACTTGTAATTGTTTTTTATATAAGTTTTGATTACCGAATTTAAATATAACTTTAATTATATTGTTTAGTCATTTTTTTTGTAATAGTTTTATACATAACTATTATATAAATACATAATTTCTATATTAAATAGTCGATTTTTTCCCCGATTTTTATATAGCACTATGGTACTCGTTGGAAAGATAATAAAACGCTCGTTAATTTGGTGTAATTTTTTTCTTTAAAAAATCTCGTATATAAAAGATATAAACGTTTAAAAATTATGGGAGGAAATATGAGAGATAAAATTTTAAATTTATTTTTAAATTCTTTTTTCCTAAAATAACTCAATTAAATTAAATTTAAATTTATTTTTAATTTTTTTTTAAATTCTTTTTTAAATTTTTTTGTAATAGTTTTATACATAACTATTATATAAATACATCTATATCTATATCTATATCTATATCTATATCTATATCTATATCTATCTATATCTATATCTATATCTATCTATATCTATATATATAATAATCCAAAGCATTTTTAATGACATGTCATAATATTATGCAATCTCTCTTTTGAGAGATGCCACATAGGATGTGATGTGGCAACTCTAGACCAATTAAAAAAAGAAATAAATATGGTTTAAATATGATTTAACATAATCTATTAAATACTCAATCTACTAAATCTAAATATTAAAACTTTATTATTTTCTCTCTCATGTTTCCTGTCATAACTTTTAAATGTTAATATCTTTTATATACGAGATTTTTTAAAGAAAAAAATTACACAAATTAACGAGCATTTTATTATCTTTCCAACGAGTACCATAGTGCTATATAAAAAACAAAGAAAAAAAACGACTATTTTTTGTAATCCGATAGGTATTGTGTCAGGTTTGGAATTAGTTTAAAAAAAATTGTGGATTTGGGTCGAGCCTGGGATTAGGTGATACCCGACCCAATTACCCTTTTTTTATATTAGAATATGATAAATTATGATAGAGATTTGTTTAAAATAATAATAATAATATTCATTAATCATATATTGGCATATGCCATTTTTATAGTTTAGATACTACTAATTTTATTCACTTATTTAGATTTCTCAACCCGGGATGCTCCCGGGATATAAACTAGTAATTACTATATTTACTATATTAACAATATAATAGGTCTGTTTAAACTTGTGAGCCAGCTCAGGCTCCAGCTCGTTTAAGGTTGACTCGATTCTAAACTTATGCGAGCTGATTTTGAGTAACTCATTAGCGGCTTAACTCGTTTACACCTAGTTTAGAGTTTTGATTTATGTTTCCTTTGATTCCAAACCTTGTATTGTACCTGCAGCTTGTGGCCAGAGCGTTGATATGTAAACCCGCACATAATGGTGGGGGCGTTAAGAAAACATAAAGTTAATGTTTGAAATGTAAAGTAATGTTTACAATAGTATCGTACCTAGACTACCCAATGCCCACCCCTAATAATAATCCTAATACCTAAAAATTATATTGCTAAATTACTCCTTATAATCTATACATCTAATATTTAAAAGCAATGTGGGACACATGACACTCCCACATTGCAAGTTCAATTCTAAATCCTCCTCTCATTAAGCCACATGACACCTTGTGAGAATTTATAAAATTTTTGTTTTTTTAATCGAAAATCATTATAATTAATTAATATGTTGACTTTTAGGGTAAACAATTCTCATTTATCATAATTATTAACTTTCCTAATTTTTTAAAACATTCTTCCTTTATACTCTTCCTTTACAAAAGTTTTCTTCTCTTACAGAATTTGGATGATTTCATCAAATCGATTATCTCTCACCCTCATCCTTTTCTCAATCACCAATATTTGCTAATATTTTCATTATCCTACTCTTCGATTTCTTCTTCTCCATTGCAGTCGATGTGTTTAATGATAAGATGAAGCATCTTCTTGGCTCCAACTATAAATCCGACCCGCTCCAGATCCAGCCCGCTCCTTTGATGATTCCTCTGTACGTAATGTATGTTTATTTTTCTCATCATTCATATACGTTCATCTTCAATGTCCACTTTCTTCAATATTTTGTTTAATAATTATACTTTGGTACTTTGTAATATGAATTTTTTTTTAGGGATTTCAGACGGTGAGTAGCGGCCATCGTATTCTTGCAAGGAGAGAGAGTGTTTATGGAGTAGCAAGCTGTTTTTCTTTATGTTTCAGTTTTTCTTTATGTTTTAGGAACATCTAAAAGAGGATGACTTGATCTGCTTTCTGGAACCAGAGGTTGAAGTTATAAATAGAGCAAGTTACATAACGAGCGAAGGACGTGCACCATCATTTATTCCCGGTAATTCTTATAATGCTTCTAATATCAAGGTTTGATTTTTTATTTTGAAATCTTTAGTTAGTTTTTATAATCAAACAGTTTGCTTGAAATTTTGTTCTTGGGCTTGATTTTTCTTTTTTGATGTTTCATGTTTGCTTATTTATATGAATTAATTTTTTGAATAATGTCATTTTATTTAGATTTTCAGGTAAGCACGTATGGAAATGTTTCGTATGCAAATGTATGGATAATGTTTGAATACCTAAAAAAGAATAAATATTATGATCTTTCTTGATTTTGATACAGTTACCTATTATCTAAATATATTCATGCTTTCATCATTTAATACATGAGTTTTTTTCATCTCGATATACAGGACGGGCGATTATTAGCTTCAATCCCAGAGACGGTAAAACCTCACGGTAAGAGTTTCTAATCTTTTTTATTTAGTTGCTCATAAATATTTCCCATGCTCATGTTATTGATTACCATTTCATTAATATCCTTTAAACACAAAATTATTAATCATATATAAATATAAATACACTTATAAACAAAGTTAAATTTGAAGTTTTTCATCACAATTAATACGCCTATTTTCATTTGAATTACTTTATTTTCAAACATTCAAAATCAAAATTTAAAAACAAAAATCCGGTTTTTCAAATTAATGACATTTAAACACAAAATAAATGCTTAATTCTTTGTTTTGTCACATTACTATTTTTAACGTATAATTAGCATTTATCATGATTTACACAATATTGGAAACATCTCATGTTAATAATTATGATTACCATTTCATTAATAACCTTTAAACACAAAATTATTAATAATGTATAAATATAAATACATTTATAAACAAAGTTAAATTTGAATTTTTTTTCATCACAATTAATACGCCTATTTTCATTTGAATTACTTTATTTTTAAACATTCAAAATAAAAATTTTAAAAAAATCCGGTTATTAAAATTAAAGACATTTAAACACAAAATAAATGCTAATTCTTTGATTTGTCACATTACTATTTTTAGCGTATAATTAGCATTTATCATGATTTACACAATATTGGAAAAATCTCATGTTAATAATTATGATTACCATTTCATTAACAACCTTTAAACACGAAATTATTAATCATATATAAATACATTTATAAACAAAGTTAAATTTGAATTTTTTCATCACAACCTATTTTCATTTGAATTACTTTATTTTCAAACATTCAAAATCAAAATTTTAAAAAATCCGGTTTTTAAAATTAAATACATTTAAACACAAAATAAATGTTTAATTCTTTGATTTTTCACATTACTATTTTTAGCATATAATTAGCATTTATCATGATTTACACAATATTGGAAACATCTACTGTTAATAATTATGATTACCATTTCATTAATAACCTTTAAACACAAAATTATTAATCATATATAAATACATTTATAAACAAATTAAATTTGAATTTTTCATCATAATTAATACATCTATTTTTATTTGAATTACTTTATTTTTAAATATTCAAAATCAAAAGTAAAAAAAAAAATCCGGTTTTTAAAAGTAAAGACATTTAAACACAAAATAAATGCTTAATTTCTTTGATTTGTCACATTACTATTTTTAGCGTATATGTAGCATTTATCATGATTTACACAATATTGGAAACATCTAATGTTAATAATTATGATTACCATTTCATTAACAACCTTTAAACACAAAATTATTAATTATATATAAATACATTTATAAACAAAGTTAAATTTGATTTTTTTCATCACAATTAATACGCCTGTTTTACCTTTTATATAATCAATTATGTATACTTATTTTCGGTAATAAAGTTTGTTTACCTATTCATTTTTTTCATTTATTTTTTACACAACTTATTGTTACATCATCTCTGACTTAAATTCATTGGTTAGTTTTAATTATTAAACATGGCTCCTATATATTATAAGGCCTTAAAAGTCAAACGAGACTGTTTTCATTTTAACTTCTCATTTTTTAAAAAAAAAAATCAGCTATTATTTTGAAAATTTGTGCATTTGATCTTGAAGTCTAATTTCGCAATGACCATCAATAAAAGCCAATGACAGTCTCTATCGAAAGTTGGATTATATTTAAGAGACCCCGTATTCTCACATGGCCAGCTTTATGTCGCACTGTCAAGAGTTAAAAGCATGGCAGGTGTGAAGTTACTTATACTTGATGCTGATGGGAAGGTGAAGATTAAAACAAAAAATGTGGTGTATAAAGAAATATTTAATGATATTTGAATAAAATGTGTGTTGGTTTCTTTTAAATTTTAATAAAATATTTCAACTAATAGTTTTTTACGTCTTACCGCTCAAAATAATTGTACGTTGGTGAACCGCGTGTAAACACGGGCAAAAGTCTAGTAATGCTAATAAAAATAATACTGAACTAAACATAATTTAAACGAAAACATACCTAAAACTATCTATGGTCAGTTGATGTAGAGTTTCCCCTACTCGTAGTTTTACTCGCGCTCTAAAAATGACTACTAACAACACCCAACAAGATATCGTAAGCCCCGAAATCCTCTTTATAATAGGGTGTTCCCAAAAATTCAGTGGACTGAATCATTTACAAGTCCCTATTTGAATGGACGGTGATGTTTCTTATTTAGCCGATAGGTGCCTGCTTGGTTAATTATGATTTTCAAATGCTTCGATGTGGGATCACGAACTTTCAAGCTTTTTCCAATAGTTTCGATGTGGGACATTAATACATACACTCCATTCCTTTTTTTTTTTTTTTCTTTTCTTTTCGATATGGGGCACAAAGGCTTTGCCTTTGTATTTCTTTTACTTCTCAAAACTTCATTATTTTCTTTTACCTCTCATACTCGAGTCATAACATCAAGAATTCTTATGTTATGATTTAATATTAAAATATTATTATAATTAATTCATCTACTTCACTCGTTTTGTCTTACAACTATTAAAATACAACGTTTTATAGAAATACGAACATATTGTTGAAATGCGCTTATTAATCTCTACGTTTTAACATAAGTTTCATTAAAAACGGAGTAGGGCTAAATATAGCATAATATATCATATTATTACTGAACGGCCTCCTATAATACAAATTATCGTCTGGATCTTATATTTCAAATAATCATGCTATTCGTCACTTGCTCGTTAACTAATTTTAAATACACGAGTATCCAACTCACATGTCATTGATTCATTTTATCGTTCAATGACCCGTTTCATTCACTAATAAAAATGAACCAAGACTTTTTATTTATATAACAAAAATGAGATGTTACATAAAGGTACTAAAGGTAAAAAAACGTAGCCTAACCAGAATCAAACTGCGTTCTTGCAGAAAGGATATATTTGAAAGGGAATTGCTAACTAGGGGTGCAAATGAGCTGAGCAGCTCGCGAGCTACTCTGGATCAGCTTGGTAAAAAGCTAAAAAAACGAGCCGAGCCTTATCGAGCCCGAGCCAAGGTTGAGCCTAAAACAAAGCTCGTTTACTTATCGAGCCCGAGCTCGAGCCTGACATATGAAGCTCGTCAGGCTCGACGAGCCTTATCGAGCCTTGGTATAATATTAATTTTATTAATATTTTATACTATTTATCTCACATTTAAAACTGTTTAATAAACGAGCCTAACCAAACTTTTGACTTATTGAACTATCGAGCCTATTATTTATATTTTTTTAATTTAATATATTAACTAATAAACACTAAACGAACCGAGTCCGAGCCGAACTCGAGATTGAGATACCACCAATGAGCCGAGTTCAAGCTTTAAAAACAAAGTTCGAACCGAGCTGATCTCGAGCTCTTATAAGTTTATCGAGCTCGGCTCAGCTTGTTTGCACCTCTATTGCTAACCAATTGAGCGCAAGTATAAGTTGCTAATGATTTCTACTTTCGCCTATATGTAATATACATACATATATACATTTATATAAATTTAATGCCCTTACACTATGTTCCAGAGTTTAATAATAGAAGGAAAGGAAAGGAAGCGGAGAGAAATGAGAACATTTTTGTGTTCCATAGTTTCATTAAAGGAAAGAAGTGGAGAGAAGAGGAAGGAATTTTTTTCCAAATAACAATCCTTCCAAATTAGAAGGAAGCGGAAGGAAGAGAGAGTAAATTTTTTTTAAAGTATATCATTTACCAACATACCCTCTCATTTAACATATAATAAAATCTTACAAGGGTATAATTGTAAAATATACGTTTCTTTTCTTTTCCTTTCAACTCGGGAACACAGAAAATCTTTAGTTTCTTTTCTTTTCAACTCGGGAACACGAAATAAAATTATATATTTTCCTTTTTTTATCTCTTAATATCTCTTTCTCTTCTTTTCTTTTATTTAGTAAACTCGGGAACACAGCGTTAAGGAAGCTGTCCTCAACGGGGAGTCCGGCCTGCCCCTCCTAGGCCCGGCCCTGAATACATATAACTAGAATTTAGGACTTGTGCTTTGTAGCGGGAATATTAAACCGAACAAAAAGTAAACATAAAAACGTTGAACTGCACTACAGGTGCGTTGTGGCGTGTTAACTCGTAAAAAATAGACCGGAATGTAAAACATAGGAAATAATAACTAAGTCAGCTTTGGACACGCGAATTATGTCTGGCCGTTAAACAGAAAAAATAGACGTAAAAACGTTGAACCATTCACGTGCGTTGCAACATGTCTACTCACAAGATTTAGCCTGAAACGTAAAATGAGAAAATTGTAAAAGATAAAATGTGTAGGGGACCAAAGTAAAAAATTAAAAAGTGGAGTTAAAAATGAAAAATGAAAACTAATGGGGTTAGAAAACTAAAAGATGAAACTAAAGGGGTTGAAAAATGAAAATTAAAAGGGTTGAAATTTAAAAAGAAGGAATAACCATTTTGTGAGAGGAAGAGTTGTTAAATTATTAGGGTAAATCAATACAAATTAAAAGAAAATATTAATAAAACGGAGATAAAAGGCCAGTTTACTAAACTTCAACGCCTAGGTTGCTAAGTGCTAACGACTCAAGGACAAATTGTGACAAAACCGTGAAAACATAATCCATTTCTGTAAATAGTTTTAGGGATGGGTAGTTCACTAATATTAAACAAACCCTTTTGTTGTGTCACAAAAGGTCAAAAGCAAGGATATATAATTGCGTCTAATCTTTGGTGTCTTTACCATTCCATTGTAAATAATCTGAGATGGAATTACTTTCACGTGATTCACGTAAGTACGTAGCATAATTCCAGCTTTAGTTCAGAGACTTGCATTCATATTATTCACGGGTAAACAAAATGCAATTATATATGCCTATGATGAATTTGGCTTTTTTCTAATAATTTTTTTTTTAAAATGCGAATTTCTTGCTCCTTGTGAGACTTAACTCAAGGCCTCACACTTTTAGTGTATTAAAAGGCTTTGCCTTACCACTGGACCACCAACCCCAATGGCGGCTTTTTTCTAATAATTATTATGGTGAATGATG
The DNA here is from genome assembly GCA_030844895.1 of Ambrosia x helenae. Lineage (NCBI taxonomy): Eukaryota > Viridiplantae > Streptophyta > Magnoliopsida > Asterales > Asteraceae > Ambrosia > Ambrosia x helenae. Next base: position 117,327,552 of record CM061229.1, on the reverse strand, counting down.
GGATGATATTTAACCGTGTTTTAGTATGTGTAGTTTCATGTTTTTAGCTGTTTAATTGTGTAAAACATGGTTACTCTAAGAGTGGTTGTGATTTGCAGGTACTCGGAGCTTAATGGAGGTAATTGGAGCTTAATATGAAGTTTTCCGAGGCTAGGCAATAGTTTGGAAGCACACAGATGCAATCTCAAGTGAAATACAAAGAAAAGAGGAAATAATGAGTTGGAACGCAAGGTAATTAAGTGATTTGGAACGCACAACAGGAAGTAATTGATGTTTTGGCAAGCCCCATCGCAAGCTTCCTTGGGGGCCGCGAAGGGGGGAGGGGGACCTTGCGCCCCTAGTTGGTTTAAGTCGCAGATTTTTGGGTTTTCACCATGCCCTAAGAACCAACGTAGACCATGCACAAGCTTAGACCCATTCATATTTTAGAGGCAAGACCCTAGACCTAGACGAAAAGATGTAAAATGTTAGTAAAAAAAAAATGACTTTTTCGTGTTTATAGATGTCGTTTGCGACTCCGAAACACCTTCAAGCGAGCTAAAAATTTATGTGTAGGCCATGTATCACATGAGGTCTTCGCTAGGAAATAATTCATGGCAACTAGGGTCGCACGAATGAGATATTTCGTATCAAAGTGGTGTGTTTACACAATTTCCACTATAATAAAAAGATTGTAAAAAGTGAATTAATTGATAATTTAGTTAAGAAAATGAATAATAAGTAAATGTAATTAAAAGAAAATTGGTGACCCCATTTTCACTTAAGTCTAAAAGCCAACTTGAGATCTAAATCCTAGCCTTCATTTCGTTGACATCTAAACATCTAAGAGCATTAATTCACAGGTTATTCATATTTATTTATATTTATTTATTTATGTGAGACAAACCTTCTTATTTTGATATGTGGTAGACTGGTAGTAAATGGTTGTGAGTGGAAGAGTGAGAAAAGTTACTGTTCATCAGTAAATTTAGAGGAGACACTGTTCATCCTCCATAATTTTTTAATATTTTTGAAAGTGGTTGTGAGTAGATAAGAGAGAAAAGGTAATGATAAAAATATAGAATAAGTATTATTAAATAGAAAAATAGAGAGAAAAGTAATGATTTTTAGTGTAATTATAGAGATAGAGATAGAGCTGTTAGATATTGCCTCTAAAGTTAGAGATTAGAGAATGTGTCTAAGATTTAGAGATTTTAGAGGCTAGGTTGGAGACGGCTACATTTAAGGGATTTTCACATGTCAAATTAAAGAGTATGTAGCATAGCTTCGTCCATATTGTTTTGACTCAAACTATGTTTATTTTTAACACTAAATTACTTTCATTCATCAACCAAAATGTTATAATACAAACGTTAGGCCTCACCTGCCCTAAGTAATCTTGGTAGTGCTCATTTTATTTAACTCCTCACCAATGTTTGTAATGATCATCGGTTTCTTCAAAGTAACATATTATATAACACGGGCTTTACAAAAAAAATGTGTGTTGATTGGCCGAGATAACTAGTATGGCTGTATTTTAAGTCTATGTGTATGCTAATTTTACCTTGTCATATCTATTTTCTTGCTTACATATAGTGTTACTTAATAATCCAAATTAACAGACACATCTTTTAACGATAAAGCAGCAAACATATAATTATATTACTTAAGTTGATAGGCGTAAGACAAACTGGATAATACACTTACATCACTGACAATAAAAACCTTGAAAACACAAAGAAGCATTTAAAAACAAACGAACACACATACTTAAAAATAGATAATGGTATTTGCACACCTTCCAAATTATTTCCACACCCCCTTATACACCGTGTATAGCGCTATACGTGGTGTATAAATGATTACACAAACTTTCACGCGTCATTAATGCCCATCAGTTAAAGTAATGCCAGAGACTTATACGCCGTGTATAGGCCTATACACAACGTATAAGGGGCAGAGTGCAATGACACGAGGGGGCGTACCAATATCCAAACTTTTAAAATTTTAATCCTGACCCATCCAACTTCTCTCTACAGATCATGTCAAGCTTCTCTTCCATTTCTGGTGACAAAAAGTTTTTAGAGTCACCAACTTCACCTTTCCTGAAAAAAGCATTACAATTCTCACCTGATGGAAGCTTTCCTTCCATGTTCACCTTTAGTTTACTAAGATGATCAAAGCTACACATTTCCATAATGTCATCAAGAACTCCTTCTTTCTCCTCTATGAAGGAAAATGGACACCCCAAAAAGCATGCTAGTTTCTTCAAATAAACCTTTGGTTGCTCTTTTATCTCCTCATATTTTATAAACAACACCTTTTCTGGATTCTTCAAGCTTTCTTCCCAGTAACCTAACACATGATCCCAAAAGGGTCCATACAAGCTAACTCCCCTACAGAATCTTTCAAAAGCATCTTCTAGGGAATTGGTTCCCATTTCATGTAGCCTTAACTTGTTTGTGAAAGACCAAAGAGATATTAGAGTATCCTTAGGGTTTCTACATAGATAAACAAGCTTGCATTGAGAATCATGGACAGATTTTGGTAGAGATACATTAGGCATGTGAGTGGAAAAGAGTCTTGGAGATTTGAAGGATGAGAGATCTGGATTCTCATCTTCAAGGTAGAGTTTGATCTCCAAGAATGGTACTAGGACATGAGGGTTATTTGAGAGTAATGGGTGGTTGTTTTCGGATATCGGAAAGCGGGTGCGGTTTAGTAGGGAGAACAAGATGGCTTTTAACCAAGTAGTGCCTGATTTGGGTGTGGTAACAAGGATGATATCAGTGTCTTGAGCTTGAAAGTGTTTTTGACATGAAAGGATTCCTTGCAAATGCCTACAAGGATGCCAAAAACCTTGATATTTATAAAGTGTTGAAGTAACCCATCCCTTTTCAGTTGGAAGGGTGGAAAGTAGGTCTCTACATTCTTGAGTGAGTTCATCTTGTTTTAGATATGTAGGTACTAGAGGCTTGGATGTTGGCATGGAGATAAGAGTCTCTCTAGGTTCTATTTCTATGTCAATGATCACCAATTAAGGGGATATATAATGGATGCGAAGCCACTCATAAGGGATGGTAAATAAATCGAATCTAACAGTAAACCGGAAACTTAAAATATTCGGAATTGGTACTTAGATATGAGACTTAGTATGAGATTAGTTATAAAACTTTTTGTGGGTTTGCAACGGTTATGGTGTTAACCGTGCATGACTTGATTACCCGAAACATACATACTCTTTTATTTATTTATTTATTTTTTTTACTTTTTAGAATTTATTTCATTGGGTAGCATAATCATATAAAATGCAAAATAGTAAGAAACACATTTAAGAATTAAGAATCCCTACGGAATATTTTAACAAACTAAGGGGCTGTTTGATAGCCTCTAAATCATTAAGAAGCTGCATTTGAATAGTTGATAGTCTCTTAATTGTTAAGATGTTATCTTAAGGATAAATGGTAAATAGGTAACGTCTTAATGGTTGCCTCTTATCATTCAGAATTAAGGTTACCTTTTAACTATTCAGAGATTATGGACCATTAAGAGATAGTCTTTGAATTGTCATTAACAGACTACCAAACAACCTCTAAGGGTAGTGAGTAATCGGTACTTAATGGGCATTGAACATGGTTTTATAATCGGATGTAAGACTAAAATGATTAATACCCGTCATGTTGTAATCTCTAATCACACATAGTATATTAAGATAATTTGATGATATTATTCAATGTTTACTTCAAGGTTCGATCAAGAGGTGCCTTGTAAAGGCAGCGGCATTTTTAGCACATACTGGCCAAAAACTCAAAATTCAAAGATTGGTAACGGCATTCACAGTTGGAATTTAAGGACCGGACCACAACCCTTTTGTTCAAGCCATGTAACCCTCGTCCAATCCTGTTGAATATCCGAACTGCGAACCTCTTGCATACTTCATCGGTGGGCTCCACACACACATTATTAATTGTATATTATTTAATATAAAAATTGGACTGTCAGAGGTGGAGGTTTAGTGTTGTGGGATAAATGAATTAAGGGTTTGAAGGGACAATTGAAATTTGATATGGTATGCTAAGGTGAGGTTTGTACCAACCAGCGTTGTGGATGCTCTAAAGCATATTAATTCCTATATGACTAAGAGGGTGTTTGGGATTACTTATTGAAAACTAAATATGTGTTTTGTTATAGTAGAGGTGAAGCTGCTTTTAATTTAGGGAAAATGGATTTAAATACTCTCAACAATCGTTTATTAGCAGATAATACTTTCAACTTTCACTTTGGCCAATGACACTCCCAACTTTCAACTTATTTTCTTCCATCACCCTCAAACTAATAGAGGTCTAACCTGGTTATTTTCTCAAGGCAAAAATGTAAAAATCAAAACTTTGAGACATTTTTTAAACTTATTATTATTATTATTATTATTATTATTATTATTATTCATCTTCATCATCAGTCTTCTATCATCATCATCTTCATTGAACACCCCATCTCCCTCCTCCATCACCATCACCCACCCCATCTCCCTCCTCCATCATCTTCCAACCCGACCCCAGAAACAACCTCCCTCTCCTCTCATTTGGCAGTTCACCACCCCATCATCTCTCTCTCTCTCTCTCTCTCTCTCTCTCTCTCTCTCTCTCTCTCTCTTTATGGATGATCTGTTCGATTCCGTCGTGTGCAGCGAGCATCACCAGAGCTATATCCATGGATTGATTGAGAAGGTGTGATGTTAGGGTTAGGGTTCAGATGAGTTTATTATTTATTAATGTTGGTGTTGGTGGTAAATGGTGATGGTGGTGGTGGTTGTGGTGGAAGGTGTGGTGGGGTGTTTTCTGTCAACAGAAGGGGAAGAGGGGGTGGGGGTGGGTCTGTCACAGAAGAGAGGGAGGGGGGTTGGGATTTATAGAATTTAAAATAATAATAATAATAATAATAATAATAATAATAATAATAATAATAATAAAAAGTTTCAAAAATGCCCCTTAAGTTTTGGATTTTATATTTTGGCCACAGAGAAGTTTTGGTTTTTACATCTAAGCAATGCCACGCAAGCTTCTGTTAGCCACATAGGATAAAAACTAACGTGGTTAAGTCTGAGAGTGATGAAAGAAAATAAGTTAGAAAGTTGGGAATGCCATTGGCCAAAATAAAAGTTGGGAGTATTAAAATCCATTTTCCTTTTAAATTATTGCATTTTGGTAGCATAAAAATCCATTTCAAAACTCAACCCCAAACACTAAAAACTGATTATTTATGTTTTCAAAAGGCAATAATCTAAAAATCTATTTCAAAACTCAACACCAAACACCCTCTAAATAAAGACAAGAAAATAGAAGAAACAGATCGATATAACATCCGCAAGGAAATTAAAGAATAAATTTCGAAGTTCATACCTCTACAATTTAATGGTTAAGACTTTAAAATAGAGATTCTTTCCTGCTCATTTTTCATACTTCCATTATTTATAAGAAAAAACCATTATTTAATTACTTGCTATACTGAATATGCCAGACACTATTTCTTTATTTATTTACACATTTTGGAGCTTTGTAGGTGTCAATACTACATTTCAGCTGTCTATAAACACATATTTAATAAAACTTCGTGTCTTTTTTTTTACAAAATCTAGGTCATACTAATTTGGTGTCTTCATCCGTTCAATTATATGTAATTACTAGCTTATACACCGGGAACGTCCCGAGTTGAGAAATCTAAGTAAAGTGAATAAAATTAGAAGTATCTAAACTATAAAAATGACATCTATGTATCAACTTACATTAGATACTTTTAAAAAAATATACCAAATGATCCATTTCACCTTACAACATCAACACCTAAAACAGAATATTAAGATTCCAAGCACTTTAAGGAGACAAATATTGTTTAGCACCAATACATTTAGTCAAAGGTCTTTAACTACATACAATAAGATTTGAGCTATTTCAGAATTTGGTAGAAAAAGAAAACATAGCAATTACCTGTTGGAGAGCGTCCCGGGTTAAAATATCTAATATGACATAATAAAATATCTAATATGACAACATAATTAATGACTTGTCAATATATGATTAATGAATATTATTATTATTATTATTGTTATTATTATTATTATTATTATTATTATTTTAAACAAATCTCTGCCATTAAGTTATCATATTCTAATATAAAAAAGGGTAATTGGGTCGGGTATCACCTAATCCCACGCCCGACCAAAACCCACAATTTTTTTTTAAACTAATTCAAAACCTGATACAATACTTGTCGGGTTACAAAAAATAGTTGTTTTTTTTCTCCGTTTTTTATATAGCACTATGGTACTCGTTGGAAAGATAATAAAACGCTCGTTAATTTGGTGTAATTTTTTTTCTTTAAAAAATCTCGTATATAAAAGATATTAACGTTTAAAAGTTATGAGAGGAAACATGAGAGAGAAAATAATAAAGTTTTAATATTTACATTCAGTAGATTGGGTATTTAATAGATTATGTTAAATCATATTTAAACCATATTTATTCTTTTTTTTTTAATTGGTCTAGACTCTAGAGTTGCTACATCACATCTTATGTGGCATCTCTCAAAAGAGAGATTGCATAATATTATGACATGTCATAAAAAATGCTTTGGTTTATTATATATATAGATATAGATATAGATATAGAAGATATCAATAATTCATGATAGATATATCGGAGCATGATTATAAGGCTATAGGCTGTATTCAAGTCTCCATGCCATCTAGGACATCTTTATTTTTTTTTGGTGGGGACATGACTGAAGTGTGGAGACACCAAAACTTCATGTCTTCATTTATTACTTAATTTATTTTTAATATTAATTTTCATTAGATATAAAAATAACAAATAAACAAAATAATGTTAAAATAAATAATAAATTTTATAAAAAATTACAAACCATCTTAAAATAAAAAAAAAAATACAAACCTAAAAAAATTACATAAACGTTTAAAAGTAAATACTAGTCATCGTGTCCATTATTCCAAATGTATTCAATCAAGTCGGCTTGAAGATGATAATGTTTGTGCTCTTTACGTAATGAGAATTTGTTTAACTCTTGCTGCTCTGGGCCAACCGGAATAGTATTCTCCTCTACCGCGTTTTCATCGTACTCACCAATAGCTCGACCTTCATTTTCGATGATCATGTTATGCAGCAAGATACAAGCATACATACAATAACGTAGTTTTTTGGGTGTGAAAGCATGTGCCGGGGTTGCGATGATGTGCCATCTTGCTTGTAGAACCCCAAATGTTCGTTCAATGTCCTTTCGCGCCGCTTCTTGATACCTAGCAAATTTCTTTCTTTTTTCGTCGGGAGGGTGCTGAACAGTTTTAACGAGTGTTGAGTAGGTTGGATATATTCCATCAGCAAGATAATACCCGCGCCTGTACTCAACCCCCGAAACTGTAAATCTTGTATCAAGACCGGTTCCTTTTACAACATCCTCAAAAACCAATGATTGCTTAATGACATTAATGTCGTTATTCGATCCAGGAACACCAAAAAATGCATGCCAAATCCATAAATCTTGTGACACAGCAACCTCTAAGATTATTGTTGGATGGCCTTGATTGCCTTGATAAAACTGGCCACGCCATGTGAAGAAACAACGAGTATAACAATGATTGATACTAATCACTGTGGGGTTAACACTCTTGTTTGCTCAGGAACAATCCTTCACCCAAACCATAGGTTAAACCGTAACCAAGAAAATAAAGTAAAGTGTGTGTGTGTGGTGAAAGTAAAACACGAGAATATAAGTGGTTCGGTCGTGTATGACCTACGTCCACTGTGAAGAGCCGAGTATTTATTACTTTAGAGATTACAAAGAGTTACAATGAATAAACTAGCTCTCGTATACAATGATAATTTTTTGGATCCTTTGCAAAGGAGATGAAGTCTTCTATTTATATGAGAAGTTGTGGGCCTAGGGAAGGGCCCACGAGAAGTCCTAGTTGATCCGGGCCTTAGTTGGGTCATGTATCTTTGGCCCATGAAATTGGCGGGAAAAGGGAGATCCATGTTGCTGACGTGATCGGCAGTTGGGGTTGGTCTGATTGACAGACATGTGGCGGCTTGTGACTGGACGCCGACGGTATGTTGTCCTAACACAACATGGTTGACTTACCTACTGGCGTCTGACGTGACGTCTGGCAGCAGGTAATCATGCCTGTGCGGCACTATGGACGGCAGCATGGTGAAAAAAAGCATGGGAGCAGTCATGTCGTTGTTCACGTCAGTGGTTGTTGGACCACTGACGACACGTGTCGTCGTTTGACTGGCGGCATGTCTATCCATCTCTGAGTGAATCTTCGTCATTCTTGATCTTCCGTACCTCGTACCAAAAGCTGTCTCTGGGCGAATATTCGGCGCGTGTTGTTACGCACGCCAGATCTCCTGAAGGACTGGTGTGGGTGAAGTTATGTTCCAATTGAAGTGAGCTTCCGCGCCAAGCTATCTCTGCGAAGTGGGGAGGTTTAACTCCATTCGTCTGCACTGACGTGGTCGGCGCACATCTTGTTGGAAAGTGGGATAGGGATTGCCATCCGCGGGGGAATTAGGCTCCCTATCCCTTCACCATGCATTAGGGCAATTCGCCCACGGCCAATACATACAATCGATGCTTCCGAGCATTCCTGGAAAACCATGCTTTTCGTGGTGGAAGTCATACAATTTCTGGACTTCATTGGAGTTTGGTTTTCGCAAATATTTTTTGTTGTACGTCTTCATAACACGTTTGCAAAACTTATACAAGCATTCACGTGCCGTTCTTTCGGACATCCGTAAATACTCGTCCCGTAAGCTAGTTGGCACAATGTTGCTGCGCATTTTTGTAAAATTGCGAATTCCCGTTTGCCTCTAGCATCGTATCGTAAAGTAAAAAACGGGTCACAGCTGGACAAGTCATCGGCAATACGTACGAACAATCGACGACTCATTTGGAACCGGCGCCTAAACATCTCATCCGTGTACACCGGTTGATCGGCAAAGTAATCTGCTACTAATCGCTCGTGGGCACCTACACGTATGTTGTAAAAAAAATATAACTATTGTGACGATATAAATTCTAAAAAACATAGTGGCGATAAAAATTATAAACATAAAATATTTGCGATATAAATTCTAAAAAAAATAATTGCTATATATATATTCTAAAAAAATATATACACTTACCCTCCCGGTCTCTGTTTATGGCAGCTTGCCTAGTTCGTGGTTGCGAGCTCACTTCTTCGTCTTCCTTCGTCATAATTAATTGTGCCGATTCCCAAACCGCGTTTATAAAAATCTGGTTTTCTTCGCTCGACGAAGTAGACGAATCAACCAATGGTAGATAAAACATTGTTTGGATTTTTTTAAGTGAATATGAATGTTTTTATAAGAAAGTAGAGAGGATTTTGATAAAGAATGAGATGATTTTGGTTGATTTTGGTTATTATATATAAACAAAACCTTTTTTTAAGTGACCGTTGGATTTTATTGGTTATATAGCCGACGATTGTTATCCAACTGTCAAGTCAGTAATCATCCAAGCACTGTGTATATATTATGCTTTGTAACTAGGTTTTGGTTACCCGCGCTTCGCGGCGGGCGCGTTTATTGTGCAGGAGTGTTTAGCACTATTATGGGCAACGATTTTTCCGCAATCCTTCACACGATGCGACGTTAATTCTGTTGGAATTAGTTCGTTACAATAGCACAAATGTTATAACAAACATTCTGCGCGTTACCATGGGACGCAGTTTACACCCGTGCGTTGCCGCGAAACGCGTAATCACCATAGTTGTACCGAAACAATACAGGTCCCCAAAGATGTTAAAAATCGACGCCGGTAACTGTACCGAAAATGATTGTTACAGTACTGGTATTCAAAGGTAAATCAACAAAAAAATATGTTACTTTAACGAATCCGGACCGCTAAAGTTCGGTACATGTTAGCAATAAAAGCCCCGGTGCGTATTAGCAAAAAGGCCGTGCGTATTACTATTCAAATGTTTTTCGATTAAATATGTAGCCTCTGTTAAATTAAATGTTACCGTAGCAATACAAAAATAAAAATAATTGTCGGTCACTTGGAGAATTGTGCAAGTCTTGCAATTGAACGCACATGCGCATGCGCATTTTAGATATAAGACACTATTAAAGTTATCCAAATCCCTATACAACGGCAAAGAACAAAAGCAAAATATTGTATTAATCAAATTTGTGTATCAATCATATTATCATTCAATGGTGTTTGTTATATCGGGACCAACAAGACAACAATGTAGGGTTAGTGTACTTTGAAGTGGCACATGCTCTTTAGAGAAGAAATCTCATGTGCAAAATACGACAAAGGAGCAATTTAATATTATTGGTACAAAATACGGTTCAAAAAATATAATTCATGATTGATTTTTTAGAAAGCTGTAAAGAATCCACGATAGACTTTTGTTATAAAGCTGTCAAACATGTACAATTGCACATTGGGTCTGTCTATTGGCACCCCCTCAGCTTCTATTTAAACCCCCCTTCCAGGCGCCTCGCTTAGGCCAAGCGAGGCGTTTGGGTCACATTAATTACTAATCAGTACGAGGTTGCATGGGAGTTTGAAAAAAGGGGGGCCAAGCGCCTCGCTTAGGCCTAAGCGAGGCGCTTGGCCACAGGGGGGATGAATCTGGACATTTTGATGTTGGGAAGGTTTTGGTTTGGATTTTTTTTGTTTTTTGTTTTTTTTGTTTGTTTTGAAGTGTTTTTTTTTTTTGAAGTGTTTATTTTTTTTTGTTTTTTACTTTTTTTTATCTATTTAGGGTCTTTATCTATTGTAATTTTTTTAAATTTAAAAATTCTAAAAACACCGAAATAACCCGTGTTTTTTTTTAAATCGTTTTTATTGATTTAGGGTATTTATCTATTGTAATTTTTTAAAATTTAAAAACAACGTAATGACCCTAATCAAACTATAATTAATCAAGTAATCCCAACTTTAACCTATTAATAAAGTGTTCGATTGTCACTGTGACTGGATAAATTATTCACGAAGAAGACCTCGTCGAAGAAAGATTGAACGAATTTGCGACTTTTGATACGAATATGGTGGTTGATGGTCAACGTGGCGTCGTTTTGGTTCATAACATGTGATTTGTATTTGGTTTGGGATTGAAAGGGTTGAGTGATCTTTTAACGTTTATAATCGAATGTTTACTGTTTGGATCTCATTGGTTTTACTGGCTTGCAATTTATAATTTGGTTTTAGTTCGTTTATTATTTATGGGTTTAGTATTTATTAGACAATTAAACATTCAAAACACACAACATATATAAACAAACGATCAAAATGCATAATAATAAAAGGTAAAAAGAGTAATAAGTTTTGTCCATACACATCATAAAAAAAATACAAATAAAAGAAGTCTACTGTGGCGGTGGTGGTGGGGCCCCCTCTGCTGGTCCACGGTGTGGTGGTGGGCGTAACTCTACCTGCCAATGCGTCGCCATCGCCTGCATCGCGTCGACCGTCCACTCCTGAACCTCCCGGAGCTCACCGATGCGGCGATCCATGTCCTCTGCCACGAAACGCGCAGCAGGAGTGAGGTCATCATATATATGACGGGGGTACTGCTGCTGTGGTCGCGGCGGAGGAGGTGGGGGGGCGTCATCGTCGTCAGCACCGTCGTCCACACCCGCCATCTCTACCAGGAGAGGATATCCCGGACGCACCTCAACGTAGGGCGGTATATCAGCGAGGGTAGGAAGGGGGCCCGACACAAAAGGCTTCTTGGTTCCGTATGCTCGAAACCGATGCACACCCTTCGAGACCTCGAAGAGGATCCCCATGCTCCGGACATTGGCGTCAGCGAGCTCTGCCGATGGGATCGCGGGCAGCAAGCGAGGGTCGGTTTTTGGCGAGAAACCCAGCTGACGCGCAATGTGAGTGACGAACGCCCCGCCATAGAGATGTGCGTGAGTCTGGCGCTTGTTGCAGCACTTAAAGTAGTCGACCAGGGACGCGGCTAGGTTGCACGGCTGCCGCATAATCAAACAGTACAAAAAGAAAAGGTCAGTCTGGTTGACCTTCTCCCGACTGTTCCCCCGTCCTGCGATAGAGGTGGCGATCGCATGCTGAAAGTAAATGTGTAGGGGGTCCCTAATCGACGTCGCCTTCGCAGTATTTGCGCCAAAGTGCGACTTGGAGATGAACCTCCAAAACCTGACCAGGGTCGGCCTATCCACCGTAATGAGACCGTCCCGGTACAACGCAGACTCGGTCTCCGGGGCTGTGTACAACCCCGAAGCAACAGCAAACTCCTGCAAAAATTAATTGTAAATATTAACAACTTTGGTAACATAATAATAAAATGACAGATAATTGAAATAACATACCTCATAGGTCATCTCATGCCAACTCCTCGCCAACCGAAATCGGATGGGGCGAAAAGTCTGAGCCGGGTTCGGGTTGTCGGACGGATCCAGAACCACGAACGACGACATAAACTCTATCGTCAAAGCCCGGTAAGAAGGCTGCTCGGCTATGTCAAAGAGACGACGCCAAGGAGTGTCAGACCCCACATAGTCGTGAGCCCTACCCACCTCGCCGACCCTCTCCAGAAGCGACCAACTAATGTACATCTGAGGGTCGACAGCCATATGACGCATCTTCATGCAGCAGCGCCGCGCATCGTCAAGCCCCTCCTCAAACTCCAGGTAGGGGTGGCCCAGTAAGGGGTCCGGTGGTGGACCCCGTCGCTTCCTCTTCGACGAAGGCCCCGGTGCAGACGACCCAGCGTCATCATCACCACCAAAAACATCCTCAACAAAATCTGGCTCCATATCCATATCTATGTAAACAATAATTTTCAATCACTAATGATAATAACAGTAATAATAATAATAATAAAAAATAGGGTCGTTCTAATTAAACCCCCAAACTTCGTATATTTATGTACGCTTTATATCATGCCAAAATAAAGTTTGAATAGCGTTTATTTGAAAAACATAGTTTCTTTTATACAAAATAATATATTTTGAACATCCGATATGTTTCTTATATTTTATAAAAATTTGGGCAGAGTCTTCTCTGTTTTTATAAGAAACCAGACAACACACGTCGTCCATTGTATCCCACAACATCAATTGTCCATAATAATAATAATCGTAATAATAATAATATTAGTAATAATCATAATATTAATAATAATAATAATATTAGTAATATTAGTAATAATAATAATAATAATCGTAATAATAATAATAATAATAATAATCGTAATAATAATAATAATAATATTAGTAATAATAATAATAATAATAATCGTAATAATAATAATCGTGATAATAATAATAATAATAATAATAATAATAATCGTAATAATAATAATAATATTAGTAATAATAATAATAATAATCGTAATAATAATAATAATAATAATATTAGTAATAATAATAATAATAATAATAATCGTAATAATAATAATAATAATAATCGTAATAATAATAATAATAATAATAATAATCGTAATAATAATAATAATAATAATAATCGTAATAATAATAATAATAATAATCGTAATATTAATAATAATAATAATAATAAACTAATAATAATAATAATAATCCTAATAATAATACTAATAATAATAATAATCCTAATAATAATAATAATAACAATAATAATAATAACAAAAAAAGCGTCTCGCCGAGGCCAAAGCGAGACGCTTTGGTCGTCTTCCCCGGCGAATCCCCAACCAGAACCACCCAACCGGAACCACCCAACCGGAACCACCCGACCGGAAACACCCAACGACGGAGGAGGAGGAAGAAAAACTAACCTTGGGGGGAAGAACATGGCGAGGAGGAGGAAGAACACGGCGGGGAGGAGGAAGAACACGGCGGAGGAGCGGTGGGAGGCGGTGGTCGTGTGTGTGTGGAGAGAGAGCAAAAGAGAAGAAGAAAGGGAAAGGAAGGTCTGCCTTGGGATTTAAACCCAAAACCAGGCGTCTCGCTTAGGCCTAAGCGAGGCGCCTGGTTAGAGCAACCGTCAAAAGCAGGCGTCTCGCTTAGGCCTAAGCGAGACGCCTGGTTAGGACGGTTACTCTAACCAGGCGCCTCGCTTTGACCTAAGCGAGACGCCTGGTATTTTTTTTTTGTTTAAATTCATTTAAAATACTTTTGGGCGGTTAAATTTTTTTTTAATTAATTTCTAGTAGTTTTATGTTGTATCCAAACCAATAAAAATTCGTTCGAAGCGTTTCGGTTCGTTTGTTGCGTATTTGTGGATTTCGGTAAAAACATCCGAGTTTGAAGAACATTCATAAATTGTTATATGTCATACACGGACTAAACAGTCGATTCATGTTGTTATATGTCATACACGGACTAAACATTCATAAATCGTTGTACATCATGAACCGGAATTTTCTGACCCGACCAGCACGTGAACGATTATTACGATTATTGTTATTATTATTATTATTAATATTATTATTATTATTATTATTATTGTCTTTATTATTATTAATATTATTATTACTAATATTATTATTATTATTATTATTATTATTATTGTATTTATTATTATTGTATTTATTATTATTAATATTTTTACTACTAATATTATTATTATTATTGTTATTATTAATATTATTATTATTATTAAATTAATTAATTTATTTATAATTATTATTATGACCGGCACGTGAACGAACCGGACTGTTCCGACCCGACCAGCACGTGAACGATTATTACGATTATTATTATTATTATTAG